>CM060928.1:388878663-389571163 GCA_030765085.1 Allium cepa | reverse complement strand
GCATTGGGAAAGGAAGTGCAGAGGGGAGTAATCAAATGTTTCTTCTGCAAAAACAAAAGAAAAAGGGAGAGAATGAACAGTGCAGAGCTTACCAAAATTTATGTAAACTTTACGTAAACGTACGTTGAAATAAAAGGACAGAGGTAATGTAAATGAAACGTACAGAAACAAATATGAAGCAGTGGGTATGGTAGAGTCACGCAAGAAAATTCAGGGAAAATAAAAGCCACGGCATTTATAAATTCTACAGTTGGGCAATTTAAACGGACACGTGAAACCAAAGGCTCCAAACAGATACTGAAACGGCTAACCGTTTCACTATTTCTACCGCGTACCGAACCCCGAAGCACACAAATGAATATACTACGGAGATCGGCACGACGATGCGATCAAAATGGTATATAAATATTAGTAGTATGATCATCTTATCAAAAGTCGATAATGGATACAAAAAATGAACGTATTTACCGAAAATAAGATAAACGGAGCAATAACAGTCAAAATTTAAAGAAACGAAATATGACGTCTTACTCGAAAGATGGTAAACAAATTTTCTATATAAAAATATTCAGATTTAGAAACCATTTCATTATCATCAATTTTTAACCGATTTAAACTGAAATAAAAGTACACAATAAAATAAACTTTCATATTATCGGATGAAAATTTATCATTTTCTATTGAATCAGACATATTCCTAATATCAAACTTTTATTTTCAAATTTTATTATTTAAAATTTCACAAAATTTCCATTAAGTATATTAATAAATACACTAAAATTTATGGGTCGTTCAAAATAGTTTATACTTCAAAATAGTTTATACTTCAAAACCAGAATATCATTTCTATTTCGAAGCCATATATCATTTCCACTCAAATATATCTATTTCCAAAATCATAGCACTTCAAAGTTATAACGTTTTCGAAACCAAATGCTTGAATTTATAACGCTTTGGAAATTATAACTTTGAATCATAACACTTTCCTTTAAACAGTTTAGATAATAATAATAGTATATAAACTAAAATAGTTTATAAGATAAAATAGTTATAAGTTAAAATAGTTAAAATAGTTTTATATTAAAGTGATTTACAATAAGATATTTTATATTAAAATAATTTATAAAGTAAAATAAATAAATAGTTTTAAATAAAATTTTAAAATACTTTGTATAATAAAATAGCTTCCTCTTCAAATTTCATAAATCGATTCACATTAACTCAAACATCAAAATTCAAGTTTTATCTCAATTCATCAATTTTTAATTCAATTCAGTTTCTAAATAAACCATTTCAAATTTTATCGATTTCAAATACAGATTTGAACCGCAAAATAAACCATTTAAATTTCAACATTTTTCAAAGCTTTAAATATTCTACAATTTCAAAACTAAATCTGATAATTTCATATATATCAAAATTTAACTTCATCTACTTAATAAATCTAATATCATTTAGATAACCTTAAATTTCCAAATTTTAAATAAAACTAAATATACCATTTCAATTTATGTAAATTTAATATATTCATTTAAACCACTTTTAATACAATTCAAGTTATAAAATCATATCTTTAAAATCTCATATTTAACAAATTTCAAATCGACCTATTTAAGTACAATTCTTAAATAAATATAATTTCAAACCGATTTCTATTATAAACTTTATATTTGAAATATAATTTCAAAATTTATTTATAACTATACGACTATCAAAACATATAAATTTTGAAATCTAAATTTTAAAACCTTAAAAATGATTTCATTTATATATATATACATATATATATATATATAATATTTTAAAATCGATAATTAATGAACCATATATTAATAACCTTTTTAAAACCATAGAATTCATTTTCAAAATATTTATATATAGACCAACGGTGTTTGTATATAATTTTTTTTATCTTATGGTCAAGTGATACGGATGTTTATCATTTCAATCCGCAATTTAAATATATACAGGTATATATCATTTCAACATGCAATCTCAAATTCAATCCAATGAAAATCGCTTGGGTTTATCATTTCAACCCATAACGATTTTCTCATATTCTATAGATTGTTCGGATATGTATCATTTCAATCCATAGGGAATTCTACACTAACAGGGCACTTGTAGAGTGATAACAGATATGATAGTAACATAACAAGCATATATCAATAACAATATAATATAAACAACAGAATATGCTGTCATATCCCACAAGCGAACAATTACAGATAATATCGTATATAACAATTTAAATAACTACATCAGCATACATCAATTGTCGCTTCAATTGAAATCAAATTTAATAAATATAAGAACGTAAATCGTGAGTAATTGCTCATCTTTTGAGGATAGAGAATTGACAAAGAAATGAGTTACGAATCCAAACACGAATTCCAAAGCAAAGCAAAATTGACACGAATTCAGTGGACAGGCTGATAGATAGGAATCGATGAGAATGAATCAAATTAGCTCGATGTAAATGGAATATATATATATATATATATATATATATATATATATATATATATATATATATATGTATGTATGTATGTATAAACTGTTATTATTATAATTAATATTTTCCTTTAAACCAAATATTCAATTTGAATTACATATTTAGAGTGACATATATATATATATATATATATATATATAGCACATGTAAAATTAAAACATATACTTTCCAAATATTCAAATTATATAAAACAAGGTCCATATAGATATGCGTGCATAATATATATATATATATATATATATATATATATATATATTTCAAATCATAGCTTCTTAGACCCCAAACTTTTTATAATGTCTTTGAGAAAAATCAAACCACATAAAATAAACCTTTACAATTGTTAATTCCTAAGCACATTTACTTTCCATCGAAATGTATAGGTAGCTAATATAAGCTCAAATATATTAACAAATACACTGACATACAAGCTTTTTAATACATATGCATGCCACTTGATAACCTGGTTATATGTTTATAATATCTATATGAAAGAAAGATTATATATATAAAAGCTAATATATAAATGTTATAAATATTTGTTAAAATCAGTATATATCAATTCAACTTATACATGCATATTATTATTTATATATATAACGAAAACTAGCATCTGTTAAAAAACAAATATTTGTGTAAACTCAAACCGTCTCATATATATATATTGTTAGACAACTCACATACACTGCAACTAGATTATATACAAATTACAGGTGTAACCACCGATCGTATATATACTATATATATAAACAGTAAAAAATACGTTAATAAAATATATCTAGTATTGTAAACTGGACAAATTTAAACAAATTTAATAGATACCTCAATACTTAAATATAGTGGATGCGTATGCCTGCAAACAAAATATGAAACAAAGAACTTAACTTATATATACAAATACAAATATATATATATATATATATATATATATATATATATATATATATATAAATTATCATATAACCCAACATTTTTATAACTGACGCAAACCAGTATATAAACTATTATATCTTAACTTACACAAACTTATATATAAATTGACTTATATACTAGATCTATACAGGCCCGGCCCAAGCCCAAGACAAGCAAGACAAATGTCTAGGGCAACAAGCAAGAGGGGGCAACAAAATTATTTTTACCCTACCGTGCGCTACCTCCAGTGACGTCGTTGAGTCAACAACCACAACGCCGCAACCATCTATTCGCGCACTGCCCCCACCGCTTCACTGACATCATCAAGTTGCCAACCACGACGCCGCAACCATCTATTCGATTTGTGTTCGATTGATAGGTGCGACTCTCCTCTCCGGTCTCATCCTTCCTTCCCTGATTCGATTTGAGTTCGACTTTACTTTCCTTAAATCCTAATTATGCTAATTTAGTTTAATTTTTTTTCTGGCTGCGTTTTTAGATTAGGAGCGGCTAATTTAGTTATTTTGTGACTCTCTGAGGGCAAGGGTTTTGATTAATAATTAATTTTATTTGTTGACTTGTAGCGTTGAAAAGGATGGGATGTTCTACTGCTACAACTACAATTGAAAATGTTAGTTTTTTTTTATTGATTTTGATATTAGTTAATTTGATTTGATATCATCGCTTAATTTTAAATCATGAGTTAATTTGGTAAACAAATTAAATAATTTGTTGAATGAACATATCTTTGAATTTTATTTACTATTCCGGTCGCCGTTGCTACGGCGGGAAGAAGTTTCTTGAAATTAAAATTGATAAAAACGTATCTTCGAAGTATTATTTCGAAAAAGAGATTAAGAGGATTAGGTATTATTTCAATTGAAAACGAATACTTGGATAAACTTGACTATAAGGATATCATAGAGGAGTTTGCTTCAAAAAATGCATAAAGAAATTGTTTTCGTTAGCTTGTATTTGACATGATACCATGTTGACAATTAGATTTTTTGGCATGAAAACTAATGATTTAGTTTTAACACTATTTTGTAATCACCTTCAAATTTTACAATTATATTTTATGCATATAAAAGTATTTTGTTTTTTCAAGTAAGGAAACAAAAAATGATAAAAAATTTAATCGTCTAGGGCATCAAATATTGTCGAGCCGCCACTGGATCTATATATATTACGCTAGTCCAACATCGAACTTAATATTAAACTTCACACAATACAACTTTGTATACATATTACTTACTTCCCCTTTTTTTTGCAACAAAACTAAAAAAAAGGAAAAAGAAAACAAGATCGTAAATTTGTATAACTATATATACACAAACTATACAGAGGTGGAAAAAAATGTAAAAAACAAAGGAACCCATACACACACGTACATACAAGTGGAGCTGCATGATGCATGAAAGGGCAAGGATGTACAGTGCAAGGCTATAGGCTTAGGTATGATAATTTCGAGGAAAAGGACAAAGCAAGATAAGGATTAAAAGGTTTCAACATAATTCTTATGTCAGGGAAAAAAAAAGATATTTATAAATACAAAAGCAACGCATGCCTACCAGGTCATTCACGAATTAGCAATGAGTAGAAAGGCTACCTGCAACCAAATATATATATAAATATATCTCTGTGTGTGTGTGTGTATATATATATATGTATGTATGTATGTATATGTGTATGTGTGTGTATGTATATATATATATATATATTCCTACTTTTTTTATAACAACGTACGTGGACAAAAGAGGAGAAAGGCACGGATGCTTGGGTCTGATCAAATGGAGGTGATGCTTCTTGGTGGTCGAAGGGGAAAACAGTGAGACGGCAGTGGTTGATGACGACGCCGGCATGGTGGATCGGAGGAACGGGGCGGAGGCTATGGCCATGCTTAGGCGAGGTGGCTACAACACAAGGGGATGGTCTGCCGAGCAATGGGAAAGGAAGTGCAGAAGGGAGTAATCAAATGTTTCTTCTGTTAAAACAAAAGAAAAAGGGAGAGAATGAACAGTGCAGAGCTTATCAAAATTTATATAAACTTATGCAAACGTGTGTTGAAACGAAAGGACAGAGGTAACGTATGGAAATAAATATGAAGAAGTGGGTAGGTAGAGTCACACATGAAAATTCACGGAAAAATTAAAAGCAATGACACTTTAAATTCTACTGTTGGACGATTTGAATGGACACAGGAAACCAACAAAACAAAATTCGTGGCAGAACATAATGGACTAAGAACTTCTTGTTAAAATATGTTTCTATGAAAGAGGCGCCAAGTATCAAATGGTTTAAAAATGAGACTAGTTCCTGTGCATTTGCTTTGTTAGAACTTGATTTCCCTTTCTTTCCTCCAACCACAGGCGTTGTTGATGGTCGAACACTAGCACTTCCTTGCACTAGACTTAGCTCTATGACCAGGTGTTCCATTTTTAACCGAACCCCGAGCCCACTTGACATCTTGAGATGACGTCCTTGAGCTTCCTAGTTCATTCCTAGTGGATCTTCTATCGTTATCTATCGTTACTGTCTCCATTAGGTGGTCACCATGCACAAGAATGGTTTTTAGATTGGATATTCATCCAACAGCTGAAAAACAAAGTTGGATTTAGTTTATATAGGAGATGAATATAACATTTGGTGCTTCCTGATGTTAAGAGTTATTTAGTATATGTTAAAGAAATAAACCAGACATCCCCCCATTATAATAGTTTTTCTATTGTAGACTCTAAGAAATGTGACTATAAATAGTTTATTATGTATTGCATAACATAATCTAGCAGTAATAAAATATTACTGTATTCAACAAAATCAAATATACAATTATCTTCAACATTATATCAAAGCAGCGTTCTGATTTCAAGTGTTAATCTCATCATTTCTGTTATAATTTGTTTTCATTTCTTTCTCTTTTCTTCTTGTTTACTTTCATCATCACCAAACTCCAAAAACATCACAACCCCATCGCTTCCAAATAACATTATCAAACCACTACTTCAATTATACCTCCACTTCGATCCACTATCGACAATCTGCTGCAATCAAAACTGACATCTACACCAAAGAATTCTGATCAAATACACAATCAAAGCAATTGAACTGTTTACATAAAAATTTAATTGAAATACTGATACTATAATTAGTATATCTAAATCATATTACAAAATTGAATATTTATAAATTGTATATCTCATTCGTATGAGGTCTAAAATCGTTGCAAACAAAAACCAAGGTGAGTAAATTCTCACTCATTTGGGATTTTCAAATTTAATTTTAAGTAGATAAAATTGATTCTAGATGTCAATTTGGTTTAGTTGATTATCTGTTGAGTGATATTATATTATATATATGGTAATACACACACACACACACACACACTAGTATTTTGAGTGGTATTCCCGCACATTATAGCGGATGACCCTATATACCTCGATATCCCCTCGAAGTGGGATTGGTATTTTTATATTGCATTAACATCTATAGATGCAGGAAAACGGGTTGGAGAGATCCAACTAGATTCCTCAAAATTGTTAAATTTAATTTCATATATTATGATATATGGATCGTGTAGAATAAATATCTATTATGTAAGTCATTGGAAATTTCGGATGCTATTGTAGCACTGGCCCGAACTTTGATATTTAAATATCATAAAAAAATTTAAAAAAATTGAAGGAATTAAAGGGAATTTTTTGATATAAAAGTATTTATATTAGAATTTGGGGGTATTTTAAAGAATTGGAGTTAGAGAATTATATTTGATTTTTGGTTATACTTAACTATTGTGAATTTTCAAATGGAGATTTTAAAAATGAATTATATAAAATAATTTATAAATGATATTCGGGAAAAATATAAAAAAGAGTTGAAGTCAATACTAAAAATAGATTGGAAGTTATAAATGGAATTATTAAAGTAATGGATTTATAAAAATGGAATTTTATAAACGAGATTAGTTTTATAAAAAAGTGAAACTCAAAGGAGTTATAAAAATTTATAAACGATGTTTATAAATAAAGGAAATCAATATCAGATGATTGATTGGGGATATAAATTTACAGGGAGATATTATATTAGAATAAGGAAATAGGGTGAGAAAAATAGTGATACTATTTTTGAAAAGCGAAAATGGTTAAAGAATTGGAATGGAAGTGATGTGATGTGATTCGAGGGGAATTTATAAAACTGAATTGGTTATTGAGATTTTAAAAATATATTTTTAATTTTAAGAAGTTGAGTAGCTTTTAAAAGGAAAATTTTATTCTTTTAAAAAAACTATGGAATTTTAAACTAGTTAGGATTGAAATACTTCGGTAAGTAGATTTTCAAATATCAAGTATTTATTTTAGTAAATTCTAACTTTTAAACTCAGCTTTGAAAATTCATTTGTTTATTTAAAAATGAGTTATTGATGCTTATAAAAGTGTTTTCGGTATTTTAAATAATTATTTGAACATGTTTTAAAATAATTTATTATCCTTTTTAAATGCTTATTATATATATATATTGTTTTGAAGTTAAATTTTATTTATAAATTCTCTCGAGATTCGTAAATGGGGTTTTTGAATGGACATAATTTTAAGGGGAGAAATTTTATAGGGGATTTGGAGGAAATGAATTTTCAAAGTGTTGAATATGGGAATTTTAAAAATGAAATCTTAGTTTTTAAAAGAAGTTATAAATTGTTGAATGGGGATATAATTAAGTATACCGGGTTTGGAAGTTGAAAAAGGGAATTTATTAGTGATTCCGAAGACTTACGAGATAAGCTATGAAATATTCTCTTAAGTGTTGTTATTTGAAAAGATTTGGTAAAATAAGATTTATAATATTTTCCTAAGTATAAAAATGGAAATTTGGAAATATTTCTATGTGTTGAGATGGTTTGAAAATACCCTATTATGGATTTAAGTATTTGAAGTTGTTTTCAAGTATTGGAATATGGGAAAGGATTTGAATATATGTATCTTAGTAAAGATATTTTGAAATAAATGTTTGAAGAATTATAAAATAAGGCATAATGTCTGCTTATGGATGTTTTATTGATAGTTAAATAATCGACTATCAATATTGGCCAATTTCGTTAATCGTTTCGAAGAGACCGGGATCGGATTAAATTATCCAAAAACCACTTCGATCCAGTTTGAACGTTACAAATGAATACCGTGAAGATGATGAAGACGGTGATTCGGTTTGCCCAGACCCAGGACAACTTGTATGGACGAATGCTATTAGAACATTATCATTGGAGGACGATGAGCATTCTAAGTAGAATTGTTTTCTTGAAAGATAACGCTTAACCTCAAGCTTCATTAACAGGAATGACTAAAACATGAGAGATGCAGTAAGGCTAAGTGGTCGAACCCAATTAGTGTATGTTATCACTTTTCTAGATTTCCTCGGAAACATATATATTATGGATATGGTTGTGCATGATGAATGAGCGCTCGATTTTAAGGGTTGGACACCATGGGTGATAACATATTTGTTCTATCCAGGTTAGGGGTATGCCAGTCTTATATAGCAGGGGATCCAGATGAGGTCCTCAATACATTTGTTCTAGAGATGCACCGCGATGGGCGGTATTCCAGTGGCATAGTCATTGTATGGAATCCATTCTCCAATAAGCGCCGTACGGTTTTGATTGTGCCCAACTGTGTTGAAACTTGAGATGTAAGCATTTCAGCTATTTTCTAATTTACTTTCTATAGATATTATTATAATATCAGATGATTTTGATAAAAATTGTTTTGGTTATTGTAAGGTAAAAACCAGTCGTGTTTATGTATGACGTGGTCTTACAAGTTACCTTTCTTTTCGAAGCATTTTAAGAGAATTTAATAATTCAAATTGAGTGTGTTTTCTCACGCTGGTTTTCCAGACTAATTTGGGTGTTATTTTATTATAATATTCGGGTCAGACCGAGTATTACGGATTTAGGATAGGATGCTATGAAGCTCTGGAGACGAGCTGGATGACAGAGACGTATTCCCGTATTTGATTTATATTTTTGTTGTGTATGCTATGTATGTGAGGACAAGTTATTAATCTATCCAGATTGATTGTTGTCTATTGTACTTTGATAATGGTATGTATAGTAACAGTACAATTCTTGTATTTAAAATTTGTTATTATATATTATATTTGTTCCGCTGCGATTGTGAGATTCTGTGATATTGTTGATTTAGTTTCTTCTACCTTTTTCTTCTTCACCCTAAAGATCTGTATTTTCCATTCAATTTGAGTTGAGCTGATGTGAATTATGGTCGATTCAAGAGGTACGGAGATACGGGCCTTTACACTTGGTATCAGAGTTGAAGGTTAAGCGAGAACCTTGACTCTGGTGAGGATTACTCATTAGAGATAGAGTCAGCGGTACTCTAGAATGAGTTGAGCGTAACAATAGGTATAAGCACGTATTTGTCAGTGAATATAAATGGTTTTGTATTATGTTAATTTATCTATTGAGTCGTATATAAATTCTAGTCAAATAGTCGAATGCCATTAAATCGATAGGAGTTTCTAAACACTTAAACGCGATAAACTGACATAGTATTGTTTTGAAGCGGGTAATGAAATAATTTTACCCAAACTATATTTTGATAAAAAAGAGAATAATTTTCTGAAAATTATTATAACGATGTGTTTGGTTGTTATTATATAATCAAAATAAGATTATAAAATTGGAAATGGTTACATATAACCAAAGGGAGATTGTATAAGTATGAATTAAACAAATGAGTTAAAAACTACAAATGGGCTCAAACCAGAATTTAGAAAATTTAAATCCCAGATATTTTTAGAAGTATTTTCCAAAGTGTTTGAAGATAAATAATAGTATTATTATTTTGGAGATATTTTTGAATGGAAAAATGGTTTTAAATGGATTTTTGAAAGTGATATAGCACTGAACTCACTTCAGTCGCTGGAAAATAATCCTGGCGATGACTGTAGCATCATCAGTATTCATTTTCGAGTTTCTAAGTGACGAATTTGCTACCATAGTAAATTGATATGGAGATTTTTCGGTGAGAACAAGCGTCGTTTTGAAAATTCCAAGGGAATTATTTTGGAAAAAATCAGGTAGATTTTGAAATTCGAAGGAAGTGGTTTGTTAAACCAAAAAGAGTATATATGTATATATTTGATTTCAGAGTGATTTGAATTATACACTGGGTGTTTGAATTATGGGATTTTAATATAAATGTTGGGGGAAAAACCTCGGAAATAAGTTATGAACTTATAAAGAGAGGGTGATTTCAATAAATGGAATTTGAGTTTTGTAAAATAAATTTTAACTTAAGTAAGTTGAAATATATTGTGTGAATTGAATTTAACTTAAGGAAAGTTAAATAAATTATTGGAAATTGAGATAATAATAATTTCGAATGGTGAAATTGCTATATGAATATAAGTAAGGAAGTAGAAAATTTTGAAATTGGAATTAAATTCTTAATTGATTAAATTGAACGAATTAAAACTAAAATAGCTTGGATTGGAATACAATTTAAGTATGGTTTTGGAATGATAGTAAAGAAAAATTGAAATATAAATTAAATTGAAATGTTTGAATTATAAATTATATCGAATTAAAGTAAATATAATTTTGAGTTGTGAAATGTTATATAACCATAAGGCATAAATCTTGAATGAAATAAAATTGAGTGAAAATCTGGAATTGTGAATCAATAAATTGGAATAGCTAATAAAAATTGAAATTAATTAAATAAAAATATACTTAGACTATAAATATATAATCTCGAGTTAGAAATAAAATGTGGAGTGTAAAATTGATGCAAAATATGAGAAATAAGTTGTGTAACTTACAAAATGGAAAAGTGAAATAGAAATCAAAAGAAAATAGTTTGACATTTTGGTGAAGGAAATAAAATTCAAACTTGAATTATAAAATAAATTTGAACTCAAGTAAATTTAATGGAGTAATATTTGAATAAAATTTGATATTTGATACAAAAATGGTGTTTAACTTGGGTGAATAAACTGGAATTGAAATTAAATATGGAACTTGAGTGAATTAAATATAATTGGAAATATCATCGAATAAAATAGAATTGGATTGAAATAGTGATGACTTAAGTTATAAATAAATTCCGTTTAAAGTGTAAATAAACTGAATGCGGCCTTGGATACGAATAAAATAACTTCAGGAATAAATTTGAGTATGGAATTAAAATTGAAGTGGATTAAATGAATGAATGAATTAATTAATTAGTAAATGAAATGGAAGTTGGTTGAAATGAAAATAAAACATAAGTTATAAGGTGGAAATAATATGAAATAATGGATTAACTTAAGTAAATATTTTGAATGAAAGCTGGACTTAAATAAATTTATGAAATGGTTATTTAATAAAGTAACGGGAATGATTCCGAGTTTAATAAAATGAATTGATTGAGAATAAATAAAAGTAAATATAAATTGATTTGGAATCAATTTAAAATAGCTATAAGCTTGAATGATTATTCTATTAAACAAATATCGCTGAAATTGCATGGAAATAATTGTCGTTTGACGTAAACGAAAGTAAATAAACTTCTGTAAATTAATAGAAAGTGGGTGAATTGATTTTTATTCAATTTGGAGTGGATATGAGTTTGTTTGATATAAAAATAATTTGAATGCATGTAAAGTGAGTTATGAATCTTTTAAATTGAATGAAATGGTATATGGGTTGATTGAAAGCAATTAAATTAGTATCGGAACCTTATAATTGCTTATGATATATGTTTAGCATGATTAGGTTATGAAGTTTATGTGTTGTCATTATTTAAATAAGTGAAATGTTATTGAATTTGATGTTTTGGGTACTTACACATTTAAAATTGAGCAAGTACAAGTATAGAGGGATTTTTTGGCTAGATTTGGGTTGCGAAATTGCTTTTGAAGTAAATACTTACTTAATAATGCTTAAAAACGCTAAATAAGGTACATTTTCGGATTAAATACAGCAAAATATAAATATTGATATGTATATTTTGTTTTTCGACTGTGTGGGTCGATGTATATATATATTTATCTCTCTTGTCATATTACAAAAGATTCTCCATACAAGGCCGTCTCTGCTAAAAAATTTCGGAAATTTAGGGTGTTTGAAAACTTTTGGAAATATTTTGTTAACGACAATTTGATTTCGAATTGTAATTGGAATAAAGAATTTCGGAACTAGAATTAAAAAATAATTGTTTTGGGCAAAACTAAAAGATTAGAAAAGTGAATATCGAATTTTAACTAAGTGGGTTTTGAATATGTATTGGGTTTGGAACATTTTTCTTGCCTTAGCCATTTCGGGAACGAAATTCTTTAAAGGGGGGAGGAATGTAACGAGTCGGATTTTTCGACGGTTAATTGTGAATATTTCAGTGGTTTTAAATATTGGATTGAAATTATAATTGAGTTAGAAAGTTTTTAAAACTGAAATTTCAAGCAATTTCGTAAATTTTTGAAATCGTCAATTTAAATTGACGCATTAAAATAGTGATTCGAGGCACAGTCTCAGAATTCGACAAAACAAGTTCTATTGGATCCGTAATAGTGTATTATTATCGGATTTCAAATTTCGTGACGTTTGGTTTTATTGTTTGATCATACGGGATAGAAACGCGTTGAATTTAATATCGAAAATCCAATATAATAGTTGGGACCAAAAAGCTATCCTCTCCATATGATTGAATTAGAACTCGAAATCTTTTCTATTGCGTTTGAAATTGGGGTATAACATTATAAACACCTAGTGGCATGCTTCCATAGGCGTTCAGAACTTTGAGATATGTATTGTGAGATATTGGAACAAAATAATATATATATATATATATATATATATACACACACACACACACATACATACATATATATATATAATAAGATGAAAATCAAATCAACCACCTTCTCCATTCAAACACGCCACCATTTATTCCTTCACTTTGTTTAAATCATGTCCTCTCCCTCTAACTCTCACTTAAATCACGTTGAGAATTCAAAAAAAAGAGGGAACCGTTCGAAAATCGAATGAAATAAAAAAATGCGCCTTCCTTTCATCTTCAGTTTAAAACAATTCACAAATTCGTTGCTATTAAAAATAGAAATCATGATTCCCTTTGTTTTCCTCTGTTCGATTTGCACCAGAAAAGAAAAAAAATCTATGTAGTTCATTTGAAATCTCAGGAAAAATAAAAAGAAAGCACGAATCTGTGCGTGCGTACGAGTGGTCGAGGGAGGATTGAGGAGGCCGGCGTAGCTTGGTGAGGTCATGTGGCTGTGGAGGAGCGCATGACTGCAGAAACGAGGGTTATTGTGGTGGTGTCGTGCGAAGACTGGGTCGAGGCGATGCGGGTTGTAGGTGTGATGATGTGGCGCTCGTTTTAGATGTAGGTGGTCGCGATGAAGGTAGTAGCGATGAGAAGCTGGGGTTCGGGCTAACTTCAATCAATTTGTAGTGGACGTTGGCGACATGGAGGAGGAACTAGAAGGAGATGAACGGAAGCACGAAGTCGGCCAAGTTTCATAAACTTGGAATCAAATGTTACTGTGTTCGTGCATGGGAAGGCGAACACGAAGCATCGACCACGATTGAATGGGTTTATATAAAAATTTAATTGAAATATCGATTACTGTAATTAGGATATATAAATTATATTACAAAATCGAATATTTATAAATTGTATATCCCATTTGTACGAGGTCTAAATTCGTTGAAAGCAAGTCGGGATTGAAATTGATTGCAAAGAAAAATCAAGATGAGAAATTTCTCACTCATTTGGGATTTCCAAATTTAGTTTTAATAGTTAAAAATTGGTTCTGGATGTTTGATTGAGTTGATTATCTGTTGAATGATATTATATTATATATAGCAGCATATATATACTACTATTTGGAGTGGTATTCCCGCACGTTATAACAGATGAGACCCCATGCGCCCAGCATAATAGCTGTTGGCCCTATATACCGTGATATCCCCCTCGACATGCGATAGGTATTTTTATGTTGTATACATATGTGGATGCAAGAAACAGGTTGGAGGGATCCAACTGGATTCCTCAAAATTGTTAAATTTAATTTCATATATTGTGATATATGGATTGCGTAGAATAATCTATTATAGATTATTGTAGTGATTAGAAATTTTGGATGCTATTGTAGCACTGGTCTAAACTTTGATATTTAAATACCATAATTTTTTTTAAAAGTGAAGGAATTTTAGGGAATTTTTGATATAAAAATATTTATATTGGAATTGGGGGGTATTTTAAAGAATTGGAGTTGGAGAATTATATTTGATTTTAGGTTATACTTATCTATTGTGAATTTTTAAATGGAAATTTTAAAAATGAATTATATAAAAGAATTTATAAATGATATTCGTGAAAAATATAAAAAAGAGTTGACGTTGATATTAAAAAAGAGGGGAAGTTATAAATGGAAATACTACAGTAATGGATTTATAAAAATGAAATTTTATAAACGAGATTAGTCTTATAAAAAGTGAAGGAGTTCTAAAAATTTATAAACGATGTTTATAAATAAGGGAAATAGATATCAGATGATTGGTTAGGAATATAAATTACATGGAGAATTTATATTCGAATATGGAAATAGGGTGAGAAAAAAGTGATACTATATTTGAAAAGTGAGAATGGTTAAGGAGATCAGAATGGAAGTGATGTGATGTGATTCGGGGGGAATTTATAAAACTGAATTGGTTATTGAGGTTTCAAAAATATATTTTTAATTCCAAGAAGTAGAGTTGTCTTTAAAAGAAAATTTTTATTCTTTTAAAAAAAACTATGGAATTTTAAACTAGTTAGGATTCAAATACTTCGATAAGTACATTTTCAAATATTAAGTATTTATTTTAGTAAATTCTAACTTTTAAACTCAACTTTGGGATATTATTTGTTTCTTTAAAAATGAGTCATTGATGTTTATATAAGTGCTTTGGGTATTTTAAATAATTATTTTAACATGTTTTAAAAATAAATTATTATCCTTTTTAAATACTTATTATATATATATATATATATAGAGTTTTGAAATAACTGAAATTTTTGTTTATAAATTCTCTCGAGATTCGAAATGGTATTTTTAAATGGATATGATTTTAAGGGGGGATTTTATAAGTGATTTGGAGGAAATGAAATTTCAAAGGGTTGAATATGGGAATTTTAAAAATGAAATCTTAATTAATAAAAGAAGTTATAAATGGTTGAATGGGGATATAAATAAGTATTTTGGGTTTTGGAAATTGGAAAAGAGAATTTATTAGTGATTCGAAGACCTATGAGATAAACTACGAAATATTCTCTTAAGTGTTTTTATTTGAAAAATAAAATTTGTAATTTTTTTCCTAAGTATAAAAATGGAAATTTGGAAATATTTCTGTGTTGAGATGGTTTGAAGGTACCCTGTTATAGATTTAAGTATTTGAAGTTGTTTTCAAATATTGGAATATGGGAAGGGATTTGAATATATATATATATATATATATATATATATCTTAGTAAATATATTTTGAAATAAATGTTTGAAGAATTATAAAATAAGACCCAGTGTCTACTTATGGATGTTTTATTGATAGTTAAATAACTGACTATCAATATTGGCCAATTTCGTTAATTGTTTCTAAGAGACTGGGATCGGATTTAATTTTTCGAAAACCACTTCGATCCGATTTGAATGTTACGAATGAATACCGTGAAAATGATGAAGAGGTGGTTCGGTTTGTCCAGACCCAGGACAACTTGTATGGATGAATGCTATCAGAACATCGTCATTGGAGGACAATGACGATGTTCTGAGTAGAATTGTTTTCTTGAAAGGTAATGCTTAGCCTCAAGCCTCATCAATTGGGAATGATTAAAATAGAGGAGTTGCAACAAGACTAAGTGGGTCTCACTCAATTAGGGTATGCTATTTCTGTTCTAGATATCCTCGGAAACCTATATATTATGCATATGGTTATGCATGAAGAAGGAGCGCTCGATTTTAAGGGTGGAAACACCTGGGGTGATAACATATTCGGTCTATCCATGTTAGGGGTAGGTCGGTCTTGTGTAGTAGGGGATCCCGATGAGGTCCTTGGTACATTATTCTATAGGTGTACTGAGATGAGCGACACCCCAGTGGTCCAGTCATTATATGAAATACATTCTCTAATAAGCGTCGTACGGTTTTGATTGTGCCCAACTATGCTGAAACGTGAGATGCAAACATTTCAGCTATTTTCTATTTACTTTCTAACGACATGTTATACTATCAGATGATTTTGATAAAAAATTGTTTTCATTACCGTAAGGTAAAAACCCATCGTATTTATGTGTAACGTGGTCTTACAAGATACCTTTATTTTACAAGAATTTTGAGAAAATTTAATAATTCAAAATAAGTGTGTTTTCTCACGCTAATTTTCCAGACTGACTCGGATGTTATTTTATTATAATACTCGGATCAGACCGAGTATTACAGATTCAAGATAGGATATGTAACAACCCATAATTTCATAAATACTTTTATTCATTTTTATTCAATTTAATTGAAAACTTTGATTTTTAAATATTTAAAATTTTGGAATTTTCCAATGTAATTCTGGATTTTGTTTATGATTTAATTTTCAAATATAATAAAATAAAGATTTTCTGGAAAATTAATATTTTGGTCAACTGTGGTCACACTTTGACTTTCAGTTGAAATTTTTAAATTTGAATTTTAAATTTCCAATCTTTTTCTTTGAAGTTGAATTTGATCCTGATATTCGTTCTGCTTTTTGTTTCGTCAAACTCTGTTTTATACTTTTTAAATTTGATAAAATTCAGTGTTTTACATGCAATTATTTTCTATTTCCTATGTTCATTTCTCTATTTTATTTTATTTTTATTTTGTTTGGACTTTGATTTTATTTATTGGGTTTTTGACTTGTTAATTTTTGATTTTGGGCTTAGGAAATTCCAAGAGACTTGAGTTTGCCTTTTTAAATACAAGTGGTGCCTTTACATTTGCCTAGCCGTTTATTTCCACCTCTCTAGCCGTTCACTCTCCTTGCAATTCACGTACAAATCTCTCACTCCTCATCTCATTCCATTTCTCATTTCCAGAAACAAATATTTACAGTAAGTTATATTTCATGTCTTTCTTCCTCTTTTTACATTTTCTTTTTCTCTTTTCTTTGTTCTTCTTCAAGCTATGCTCGGCCATCACCAGCCCTTGCCGACCATCTCATCCACCACCACCACCTCTTGTACAGCCAGCACCACCTCACCATCTCCACTGACCATGGCCGTGACCCCTTGTCCAGAGTACCACCACAAAACATAACCAAACCATGCTAAAAACCATGCCGACCCTATATATTCATCCACCTCCTCTTCATGTGCCTCGGCCACAACAAATTGCTCCACCTCCTTTGCTTTGCCATGACCAGATCCACTTCTAGTCGCGATGACCAGACCTGATCCAAACTAAACAACCCAGGCCTAGCCCCTTTGCACCTTGGCCGAACCAATAGTTGCATGCCTTTTGACCTTTTGCCTTCCTATTGCTTTTAACATGTCATCTCTTCACATTCTAGCCTATAGCCGTGCACTTTTGGTGACCATAGTCGAGCCTTCATGCCACAAACCATCATGGCCAAGCTTGTTTGATTGATGGCCGAGCCTATATATGAAGTGGCCGAGCCCAGTTGCCTTGGTCAAGCAATCCTAGGTCATTCTGATTCATATTTTCATTGTTTAATTCATATTTTGTTTGTGTTGAACCATATACTTATGTTTGTGATATTGTGTTGATTACAAGATTTGGATCTTGACTCTCCATTTACTCAAGTTTGATTCGTGCTTTGTCGTGCTTTTCGGAATTTGGTTGTGTGTCTCTAGTTTATCATCTCTAGCTTTAGAAGGTGAGTTTATCACTCTCGACATTCGTACTTATATAGTTGTGAAACAATGACAGTGAATTGTAGTAATTAAGATGCAATGTTGAAAAGTTCATATATGCCTGTGATATGATTATATGATGTTAAATGCTGCTTATATGTTTGTTACATCGTCTGATATGATATGCTATGCTATACTGTTTATTTATTTTCTGTTTCTCACACTGGAAGTTAACTTTCACTATGAGTTGAAATGATACATATCCGAACAGACTTTAGAATAGGAAAAAATCGTTATGAGTTAAAATGATAGGCTCAAGCGATTTTCATTTTATTTTATTTGACTTGGGATTAAGGGTTTGAAATGATAGAACCCGGATTTTTATTTTTAAATTACGGATTGAAATGATACATATCCGTTTTACTTGACCTAGGTTAGAAAATTATATATAGACCCATGGTTAAATTTTAATAATAGTTTTCTAAAAATTACTAAGTACTTTGAATCTATAAATATGTGAAATTTTTAATTTAAAATTTGATTTAATGATTTCTAAATATAACGAGATATTGGAATTTTATAAGTAAATAATTGGTTTAAACTAAATTTAAGATTTCATCTATGGTAAATAACTTAATAATTTAAAGTTGATTTAATATGGAATTTTAATTCTAACCTAATAATAATTACAATTTTTTTTTGCAAGTTAAGCGGGGTTAAACTGGTCCCCTACCAGGTTTATTATTGAAAGATGGACTTACAGGGAGGAGAGCTATATTACAAATTTTATTTATGGAATAGATATGTTTTTATAAATAAAACTATGATAAAAATTGGATTTAAATGATTTAAATAAGTTTACAGTGATTTTTTATAAGTTAAAATGTGTAAGTGAATAAATGGTTTAAAATGTAGTTTAAAATATAAATTAACTTGATAATTGAAATTTAGTTTCCAATTGAAAATTTTAAGCTTAGTTTAGTAATAAGAATTTTATTTATGAAACGTGTAATTTTAAAATAAACTATTAAGTTATTGGTTAAGATAAAAATTTAAGTAAAATAATGTACTTTTTATTTAATAAATGAAATATAGTTTAATTTGGATATTTTAACTATGATTAAACTGAAGATATGTTGTTTAAAATGTATAGCAGAATTTGTAGTATATCTAGAACGCTATGTTATTTAAGTCATATTGTTAAAGTGTTGTACTACTTTAGGTAATGTTTAAAAGGCTGTATTTATAAAAGACAGCATTTCTTGAATACTGTTATATGGATCATATTTTTCAAGTAGTATGATTTCTAAAAGATAACATTTTAAAATGCTATAATAAGTGTATGGTTTAGAAAGTGTTATGATTTAGATTATTACAGTTTTAAAATGCCATAATAACTGTATGGTTTCGAAAGTGTTTATGATTTTTAAATTATTACATTTTTAAAGGTGCTATGACAAATATATGGATTTGAAAATATTACCAATTTTGAAATGGATATTATTTTGGAAAGAGAAATAGTATTTGATCTTAAATGGTTTTGGAATAGATGTGTTTTGAAATAAATATCCATGGGTAATAATAACGTTTGGTTGTTAAAGAGACCGAGATCGGAAGCTGTCATACTCTCTGCCAACCCGGAAAACCCCTTTAACAACCGTGTACGCGGTGGAGATTCCAGAGTGAAGTAGGATAGTGGCGACATTCCTTTGAGGTATATACGTTGACCCGACTCCCGTGAGTTGGCATAAGGTGGTTAAAATAGGAGCGATTGACGGACTAATGAGGTAGCTCCTCTTATCGGACACACTTCTTCATATGCCATTCTATTACTTTGTGATTGATTGGTTTGCACCTTTGATTTTTGAGAGTGTGGCTCAAGGTGGACGGTAGTGGCTGCTACGCATTACCACCGGCCCAGAAGCGTAATTGGTATATCTACCCTGGCATTGCCTAGTTGTGCCGTGTCACCTACCCTAGCGCACCTTGTACGATTTTGGTTTTGTGTCGTGCCTATGGAGTATCCTCTGGTGACTTCCCAATCAGGAGGGAATATGGTACTGTATAGACTACTGGTACTATAAAATGTGTTATGGGGGATATTGGGTAACTCCTTAACGCTATTTTTAAATATATTATACTTTACTTTAGACATTATTATAATATAGTATATTATTAAATAGTAAATAGTTTAATGGATCCTTAAAGGATGAGCGGTCCCAAGCATCCTTTAAGTTACTTGTTCATTTTATTACGGTTCACTTGAGTTGGTTTACATTGTATAAGTATGTATGTTCTGACTCGAGTGTTCTGTGTTTTGCTTTACGCTCGGGTTAGCCTGAGTGTCAGCTTTGGATTTCACCATCTGGAGCTAGGGATTTGCTGGAGACTATTTATTTACCGAGTTGTCATCTATTTCCATTCAGTATTTTATTTAGCTTATGTACTAGTGGACATTTATGTATTGGGATTTTTATTGTATTTACTTTTCATACTTTGGATTTTGTACTTGTTTTGAGACTGTGTTGTAGTAGCTTCATGAACTACTATGCTTATTTCATTTCCGCTACTTGTTCTTTTTATTTATCTATGTCTGTGATTCTGTGATTGGTTTAATTTGCTCCAACTATATTACAATCTACTGTTTTGAATTATTCAAATCAGACATGTTTGATTTTATTGTCGATTTGAATGCCCCAGAATAGTGGATCGTTACAGGATGCCATGGTGCTCAGGAGACGAGCTGGATGACTGAGACGCATTCCTGTATTTGATTTATATTTCCGTTGTATATGCTATGTATGTGAGGACAAGTTATTAATCTATCTTGATTGATTGTTGTCTATTGTACTCTGATAATGGTATGTATAGCAACAGTAAAGTTCTTGTATTTAAAATCTGTTATTATTTATTATATTTGTTCCGATGTGATTGTGAGATTCTGTAATATTTTTGTTCTATTTTCTCTACCTTTTTCATCTTCACCCTAAAGATTCGTATTTTCCATTCAATTTGAGTTGAACTGATGTGAATTATGGTCGACTTAAGAGGTACGAAGATACGGGCCTTTACACAAAGTCTAATTATATCAGTGATATAAATATATAGGTGAATTTAAATCAGAGAATTACATTTGGATGTGGCCAATAAATCACACCTTGAATGAAGATATCTTCTCAGATGTTCGAGATCCACACTCAATCATTGCAATAGATGGGTTAACCACTTATGTTCCATTATTTATGTTTGAATTTTATTTAGAGTTGATTAAAACTTTAGAAATCTTTATTTTATTTTTAGCTATGGAAGGTTAGGAGGAGAGAAGGGCAAAATGAGTGAAGGAAAGAATGAAGTGTCTGTAGGAAATGCATTAACGGATTTATTTTAATTGGAAGAATGTTTCACATTCTTTAATTAAAACTTCTCTAATTAATTTCCTTGATTATCTCTCGCTCTACTCCTCTATCTTCATATGGTATGACTGAAATAACTTGCTATCAAATGACATAAAATTTTCATAAATCGCTTCTTGTAATTATCTTTGATTTAAACCCGTTTAAAATTACATGGATATCGTATATCGATATGTGCAATAATAACTTTTATAATTGCATTCAAATAATTACAATTAACTTCTAAACGTCGACTAAATTAAATAATAATTACTATTTGTTAAATATTAACTTACAATATTTTATAAATTAATTAAATCATGTAGTTTTTTTGAAGAATTCGTCATTACGGTTGTGCAACACAAAGGTGTAAATTCAGTCACCTACTAATATCGAACAATTTGAATCTTAATGTCCACACATCAACTTGACTAGTGGTGTGACATCTTGGTTGAATTTATCACTAACAAATCTTTTGATAAAATCCAATTTTACTTGTTATAAAGGATACCTGGTAGTAATGATTATTTTATACCGATTCTCTTAGTCAAAACTATATTACATTAGGACTTATGGAATTTAGTTTTGGTTAAAACTCCAACATCTTTTGCACTCAAATTTGTAATTCCAAACAAAAAAGAAATCCTTGGTTCAGTAATAGCAATTATTATTAATCATACTGCTCTTGCTGGACACTTTGATTTTGAGTTGACTACAGTTGATAGTGATACTAACCCCGTATAGCTAAAGAGATGAATTCTCTATTGAATAGTGTTTCACTTCCAATGCTTTAACTTAGACCTTACTATATTTAGTCGATGGATGGCATGCAATGATTTAACTATAATCAAGGTTAAGTAACCACATTGATATTCCACAGTATTATCAAGTCGAGGGAACTGTGTAACATCATTACTTCGATATTGTTTCTTTGATCTTAGTTATATTAACTATTAGAAAACTCTCAAGTGAATCATTCCATAATCATCCAATACCTTTCTGCACGTAACCCGTTTGTACCACTAGTAACCATGAGAAATACGCTGCCAAACATTTGGAGAGAGTTACATACTCCAATATCAACGGATGACTTGATATCCTTTCTCGAAACATCTTAACTAGTCATAATTAAAACAATTTGTTATTTTCAATGTGATAAAATTCTCAACAACACTTTGTAATTACTACCACATAACATATCATTTAAGGATTTCCATCTATGTACGTTAAATTAATTACCTAATTATTTATATCACTGGTATATAATAGAAAGAAAAACACTTTTTATTTTAAACAAGATTGGAAACAGAGTTAGATATATGTAACAAGTTACATAATTGCCTATAGGCATATCCCTAGCTCTATCCATTTCCACTTCAACCTGAGCTCTATTGATATCACCTCTTCTATTTTTCTGCTATGAATAATATAAGTTGCCATTATCAAAATTCTAGGAAATCTTGCTCCAACAATGCCAATTTTCAGTTTGAGAGAGATATGCTCGGTACTTACCCCAGTTGGATAAGGCTAAACAATCTACACCTTGCATTGTGGAATGCCAAAGGAATTAGTAAATTAGCTAGCTTAATAGGGAAGCCTTTGGACATTAATAAAACATAAGACATGTCGAAAGGATAAAATATGCCAGGGTCATAGTAAAAGTTGAAGATGTCACAAAATTCAATAAAAATATCAGAACTAAGAACAAGCATGGATGCGTACACATTCAGGAGGTCGAATATGAATACATTCCACTTCCCTATAAGGATTGCAAGTGTCTTGGGCATAGTTCCATACATTGCCCAATTCCAAAATCATAAAACAATGTAAAAAGTAAACAAACATAGAGACAAACATAATAGAGCTTAACACTAAACCACACTCTAAGTCTATCTAGACAAATGTTCAAGGACAAGACAAAAACCCTAAAAACTCAGAGGTGACACTAGTTACTAGTTTAGTTACAGACCCAAAAAATGGTAGACGAAAGCAGCCAACATATCAACATAAACAAACAAAACAGTCGAAACTAGTAAATAAGGCATTCCCATTCCCCATGTGGACCTACAGAAGCAGGTGGGGGAGGAGGCACAACGGTTAAAAGAGGCCCAAGCGTTACTTGATGCAAGCTCACCATACTTGGATGTAGATGGCCGCCTCGTGACAGATGATAACTTGAAGTTGATGCTAGAGAAGGATAGTCCTGCAAATATGGAAGAGTTAAGTAAAATGAATATAAATCTAGAGAACGATGATAATGAAATAGAAGACAGTGAGGAAATGAACATAAACTTCACTAAAGATAATCCAGTATATAAAAAGCAGTTTAAGAAAGGAAAAAAACAAGAGCAGGCCAGGCCAACATAAAATCCTTTGACTAGGTGCCAAGCTTCCTCCTCTTAATGTTTATTCTATGTTGGAATGTTAGAGGTCTAAACAATGATGCTTAACATATGAAGTAAATTAAATCCAACTTTAATTGTTGCTCTAGTAAATAAATTTAGGGATCAATCTATCAACATATTTGAAGAAAATTTTGGTGTTGATTGATAGTCTATAAACAATAACTCAAGTCAGTCTAAAAGAAGAGTCATGGTTATATTACATAAACCTATCTATAGAGTTAACCCTAAAATATGGATGAGCAACAAATAACAACTGGAGTTACAGATGTGGGCGAGCTAAATTTCTTATGAAACTTTATATATGCTAACAATCAGGCTTCCATTAGAACCAAACTATGAGATAAAATTACTCGCATATCGAGACAAACAAACAAAGAATGGATTGTTCTTAGAGATTTTAATGTAATTTTACGTAAAAAAGTAGAAAACAGAGGGATTACATTAAAATTATCCCAAAGTGACAGAATTCAATAATTGTGTTATTTGTAGCTGAATTACTTATGGCATGCCATGCAGGATGAAAATACACAAGGAGAACTGTTATGCCTATAAAAATAGCTTGTAGATTTGATAGAGTACTAGTAAATGCAGATATGATCACAAAATGCCTAAACTTTTACTCCTCCTTATCTTTGACGGCCGTCCTATACCACCGACACCAATAATATCACAATATGCAGTGCAGTCGTGCCTGTTTGATATAGGACGATCCTTAAGGTTAAAAATGAAATGAATACAGTACATAACCTATCATATATCTCACATCACATCGATAAAATATACTCACATATATGAAAGGAGTGACTGTAATAACTATGTGAATAAATCATCAGAACACAAATCCACAGAGTTATATACAAATGAAGTACAGTTTATACAACAGAAATAAACCCAACAACTGTCTCATAACAAGATATTAAGTAGTCACTATTTGTAATAACATGAAAAATTAGAGTAATAATAATTAATTATCAAATTAACTGAATAATAAAATATGGTTGGGAAATTGTCAGAACGAGCCACAGGAGTTGCACCATTGGGTCCGTGGTGATTTTCTAAGAAATTTTTATATATAACTTGTCGAAATCCGAGCTAGTATAAAGAAGTTACGAGAGAAATAAGAATTCAGAATAAATAATTAAAAGAAAAAAAGGCATAGGTTGACCCTTGCTAGGGTCAGGTCGACCTATAGGTCGACTCCTAATGAACACAGGTCGACCCACCTTTCTTCCTAGACGATATTTAATCCAGGTACGAGTTGAAGACCGTAAATTGGATTTTTAGTGAAATCCCGTGTGTTCGTAGCTGCATCCGATGGTTCCTAGTGAGCCTATGACTTGGTTGCACCAGATTAAATCTTCAAATTCGACGGCCTGAGATCCCTAAGCCACACTATATATAGACCCTAGAACTAGTTATTTTTCTTATTCAGATTTTCTTCCAACCGGGTTCATTGCCTGAGACTGAATCCTAAATAGAAAAAAAAATTTGGAAGGAAATATTTTTAATAAAAATATTCTACACCCTAAAAGTGGATCCAGGAAGGTCCAAGACTAAAGCTAAGAACCATAGGTGAGTGTTTTGTAGTTATCTTAGATTTATAAGAAATTTAAAATAATAGGGTTCTCAATAGTTATAGTTTTTCTACAATTTTGAGACGGTTTTATGTAAGTTTATTTACAGTTGGTTTTTTAGTTAATTTCAAAAGTTCTTTTCATTCTATTTTTATTCAGCTATTATATTCAGTTATTTACAGTTATTTACATTTGTTTTATGTTGGAATTTAGCTTATAAATATTAGTTTCTTTTTATAGAGATTTAATCCTTTTTGACGCGAACAAAATATTAAAAAGAGAAGAATTCGCAAATATAGACTAAAATAGGAAAACATTAATTTACATAAATCAGATGTAAAATGAGAAAAAATGAAATAAAATAGAGATGGACTGAAATACGCAAATATAAGACATTTACAAGCATGTTTATAACAAATGGTTATAACCAAAAAGAGAAAATAGAAGAGTAACAGTGGCAAGAACAATTATAACACGTAGGTTATAATTAGAAAGAAAGAAATAACAGAAGGGACTTATTTTAAAACTTAGATCAAGGATTAAGTTAATAACCAAATATAGCAGTAGTGGCCCGTACCGGCAGCATTTCCATTCAGGTCTAGGACTGATGGTCTTACAGTGGGTGAGACTGGGCATGCTTATGCTGATTAGGGTAAATAAGTGGCCAAAAGATAGAGTCTCAAATTTGAAGATTTTGGAAAAGGGCGCAAAGATAGAAGATTTGTTTGTTAGGACCAGTACCGGTAGCATTCCCTTTCAGGTCCAGAACTGTTGGTCTCACACATGGGTGAGGCTGGGCACGCTTAGCTGATTAGGGTAAATAAAGGGTCAAATAAGGGGCGATAGTTCGTGTGTACTAGCGATGACCGAGCGTGCGACATCGATTAGGGTAAATAATTCGCTATTGCGTCCTAAGTGCTAAGAGGTGTCTTTTGCTATGGGACTACAAGATTGGCTCACGGTGGCACAACAGAGATAAGAAAGACCAATAAATGGGTAGGATTAGGACTTCAGCCTAATCAACTTCAACCTTCTTTCGATTCTTTCGAGCCAAAATTTTCTTTTCTTTGCATAGAATGGAGGACGCCTTAAATATTCTAGAGTGTATCCAAGTCCCTGGCTAGTTCTGTTGATACCTTTAAGCTATGACACCAGAGGTGCAAGGGTAAGCACCCAATGTAGCACCGGCGGGTGAGGTCCCGTTAATCCACCTACAACAGCCAATTTCTCTAAGCTATACAAGAACTTTGCCATTCTAGGAGGCAAGACGTATTCTGGCACAAAGGATTTCATAGAGGCACAAACTTGGTTGAGGAATATGAAGCAACTATTTGGGGTATTAGGATTGGAGGACCGACATAACGTCAGCTTGCATTTTGGTAGCTGAAGGGAGAGGCTTCTTACTGGTGGGAGATTGTAGAGATGGAGGGTAGAGACATTGGTTGGGTTGTATTTCAAGAAAGGTTTGACAGAAAGTTCTTTTCGTAAGTCCAGAAAAGCATGCAGTTGGAGAAGTTCATTAGTTCGAAGAAGGGGAGTCTTTTGATGAAGAGCATATAAATCAGTTTAATGAGTTATCGAGGTTCGGAATGAAGCTTGTTAATTCACCACATAATAAGGCCACCAAGTTTGCTAAGGGTTTGAACCAGCCCCTCTAAGGGTTGGCGTTGACACATGTACTTATGGGAGCGACGTATGAGTCACTTGTGGAAATGGCCCTCATATCAGATGTTGCTAAGGAAGAAGAGGTTAAGAAGGTTCCTAAATCAAAAAACTCTAAGAAGCAGCGGTGGAAGAATAAGAAGGATAACGACAAGAAGAAAGGAGGAGGACCTCAAAAGGGACAAATCAAGAAGGGTGAGTAGTGTCATAATTGTGGATTGGTTGAGCATTACTCAAAGGACTGTAAGAAGGACATGATGAAGGGGAGGGTTACAGCTGTGGGCAGCCTGTACACCTTAGTAGAGCTTGTCCTCAAAGGACGGAGTAGAGAGCAGGCACACCTATGGCGCAAGTACAGGCTTTGGATGCAGCACCTTTTAGTAGTGGACTGAACCGAGGCAGGAAAGCCTCTGTAGAAGGTTTGATCTCTATTTTGGATTTTCCTATTCGAACTCTTTTTTACTCTAGAGCATCACATTCTTTCATTTCTAGTTCCTTGGATGATTATTTGCACTTAGATATTTCTCTAGTTGTAGATCGTTTAGTTGTTTCAAACCCGATAGGAGGGTCGGCACATTTATCCATGATTTGTAGGTGTTTGAAATTTTTTATAGTAGGCATAGAGTTTGATTGTGACGCCTATGTACTGAGATTTTTGGGACATGGGATGATTTTGGGAATGGACTGGTTATCCACTTATGGTACGATGTTGGACTGTGAGGGGAGAGTCGTCAGGCTAGGGACATGTAGTGGACCGTCCCTCAAGGTTTCTTGTGACCCATAGGGGTCAGTCATGTTAAGCTTCCTTTGTTCCCTTGATTCATCACTAGGAGAGTTAGATTCAGTTCCAATTGTTAGAGATTTTCTAGATGTATTTGTGAAGGTTAGGGGGCTACCCCCAAGAGAGGGATCGACTTTAGGATCTATCTAAATGACAATGCTAAGCCAATGGCATTTCCCATGAGACATATGGCTCCTAGGGAGAGGAAGGAGTTAAGTAAGTAGATTGGTGAGCTATTAGAGAAAGGCTTCATCAGACGGAGCATATATGAGTGGAGGGCGCCATTCATCTTCGCTACAAAGGCGGATAATTTCCTTCGACTTTGCGTAGACTATAGAGTGTTGAATAAGCTCACGAAGAAGACGTAAGTCTATAGGATGGGTCGTATAGTGTATATGCAAGTATATGTGACAAAATATATGTAACTAAGATAAAATTAATCTAGGTAAACGTAGAATAAGAACACTAGGATTTTATATTGGTTCGGACCTCCCGTCCTACGTCCAGTCTCGAAGCTCCTCTTCGGAATTCGGCTATCAAACACCCTCACTTCTCCCGGAGGAATAGGCTTGGTTACAATAGCTTGTTCTTGTCAAGATATGTTCTATAACACGGATATTGACTATTAAGTACAAATACTTCCAATATATATCTAGAGAGTATTGAATGAGAAGAATTGAATATATGGAAGAGTGAAATACAAGTATAGATTGCTAGAGATTAAGAAATATAACAGAGTATGAAAGTAAAGAGCGCAAGTAAGTAAAGTTGGTGTCTCTTTGATTCTTGATGAGATACATAGTTGTAGGGAGATTCCTTGAGTATTTGCATCCATTAACAATTGCTCTACAGTTGCTTCTGGTGATGATGAAGAGTTGCGGCGAAGAGAAGCGAAGATGTCTTTTCAAATGTGGCAGTTGAAATTTGAATTTTAAATCCGAGTTCAAAATCAGACATCTGGTATTTGTATCATACGTCTAACTCTATATATTTTTTTGTATATAGTAGTCTTCAAACTTCTGAGTGCATCCACCGGACATCTGAACTTGTCTGTTTTGTTGTTCCAGAGGATTTTTCTAGATGTCTGGCAAGTTCATCCAGACGTCTGAAAACTGTGCATGTCTGCTTTGTGCATCATTCTTGTTGCTTCTTTGATCCTATCGACTTGTAGTCTCTTGTAATGTTCTTTGAGGCTTGTTCTTGT
The DNA here is from genome assembly GCA_030765085.1 of Allium cepa. Taxonomy (NCBI): domain Eukaryota; kingdom Viridiplantae; phylum Streptophyta; class Magnoliopsida; order Asparagales; family Amaryllidaceae; genus Allium; species Allium cepa. Next base: position 389,541,833 of record CM060928.1, on the reverse strand, counting down.
CTTTGTAGTGATGTTACTCTAGCAAGTACCTGTAAAATAGAAATATATATATATATATATATATATATATGCATATTCGATTTCCATTGTATAGTTGTTGTCATCGAAATCGTAGATTTGATTTCCTAACAATCTCCCCCTTTTTGATGATGATAACTATACAATGTACTTATATATAATTTATAAATCTCCCCCTGAATATGTTTCCATAATTTATTTGTGATCTTTATGATTTCTTCCCCTTTGGCGCTATCAAAAAGGATATATAATTTTTTAAATTAGAATTTATTAAAGATCGACTAATTATTATAATTTCAGAGATGAACACAGAAATAACATAGCAAAAAATAAATTTGATTAATTTACAATAATAGAGTACATTCACAGATTTTAATAATTTTACATAAGATGGAGTCCTAAGAGTCTATGAGTCTGTCGGGGAAGCTTTATGTTGACCATCTCCTTTATCTTCATTTTCGAAGAGCTAGATTACTTCGTAGGAGATGTCGGAACTTGTTCTAGAGGTTCGTCCTCGTCAAAAAGTTTGGAATGCTTTGAAGGAGGAGAAGGCAGTGGGGTTGTCCAATCTTTGAAAGAGGGTGTAAGACCACGAACCCTTTGAAGAACCTATTTTAGAACCGATAATACAGTTGAAAGTGATGTTTCAACTGTTGCTAGGCATGTGGCAAAAGTAGGAGGGAATGTTGTGAGCACGTAGAAGTCTCATGATATATATGGGGTAGATAATCGATGGCCATGATCGAGTCCAAAAATGTTTGAGCTCGTCAAATATAAATTTGCCCCAATTCAACCTTGTTCCGCTGAATAGAGCATATAAATCTTTGTGTTCTAACTCCATTATCTTCTCATGACTTTCTAGACGAGGAATGATAGTGTTGATGACCATTCGAGTAAGAAGTCTCGCCTTAGGTCGTAGATATTTGGACGCAAATTTAGGCATTTCATCCTCCCATATTTGATGTGTTATAGTGTTCCTCGGTTTGAAACATATATTGGGAATATTATATAAATCTTCGCCTGTGTCGGAACATCCGAGTGTTCCGCCTATTATTCCCGGAGTGAGTCTAATCGTGTTGCCATATATGCTAGACCATAACCAATTATCTTCATTTCAGTGTTCCAAATAGCCGTGCTATCCAAATTAGCGTAGAAGAGAAATATAGCCAAATGATCAATTTGGATGTTATTAGGGTTGAAAGATATCAAAGTTTCTAGATCGGCATTGTCGCACATTTCATCTAAATCATACATTGGAAACTTGCGTAAGTTATAAAATGGATCTATGTGAATTATCTTTTTTGAATTTCCTCATACCTCTTGGGTGAATGTGGTGCTCGATTCATCCATCGTTCGATTTGATCATCTGAGAAAACTTGAGGGTTTGAGGGAGTTGGTTGGTCTTGTTTTCTCTTGGATATCTTAGGGTTTTTAGTTTTAGGAGGCACCGAATTCGTTTAAGTTTGAAAGTGACAGAAAATTTCACAAAAAACATTATCGATCGAAGGATAAAATGAAACAAAGTAAGAAAGAGTAAAAGAAATAGTCGTTATCTGGGCGTATAAAAGTGTCGATTGAATTTCAGACGTTTGAAAAGTGATTCAGGCGATTGGTTTAACCTAATTCGAACACAGTAAATAAATTTAGACGTCTGGTTGGCTTTGGTAAACGTCTGGATTTGGTCGAGTTGTAAAATTTGATAGTCAGAGAGATTTTTCAGACGTCTGTTTGTATTGTCAAACGTCTGGAATAGATCGAATTGTCATTTATAAATGACAGTTAGGTTTCTCAGATGTCTGGTTTAAATATAAGACGTCTGAAATAGATCGAATTTTTATAATATGGTGGCAGAGACTTTATTCAGGCGTCTGACAGAGACTTTATTCAGACGTCTGGTTCATAGTTCAGACATCTGAAATAGTCTGGTATTTATTTTTAAGTACGCAGAGATAATTTTCAGACGTCTGTAAGATTATATTAGATGTTTGACATATGCACGATGGTGTAAAATTTGTGTGATATCAGAGTGCCGACGTCTGAGGGCAATGTCCAGACGTTTGAATGAACAATTTTTCTAAAATTAGCCTAAATTTGAAGGGTGTTGCTTATTTTTTGACTATTTATTTTTTGTTTTTAAAAAATATAGTATTATACGTGTGAAACATAATTACAAATATATGTAGATACAAATACAATGAAAATAATTTAATCTATTTAGATGGAGATGGTGCGATCTTCAGACCTGTCATCCCTCCATGGCTTGAGTGGACCATATATTTCCATGTTCGTGGGTTCTCGGGGAACCAAAGAATAGCCTAGGTGAACGATTCAAAGGTGTACGATACGAGGATGAGGGATCCAAAGAACTGCAAGGAATCGGAAGTGGTTCATGTACATCCTTCTTTCATGAAGTACAAAACTTCATCGCTACTTGCTCCACAAAGCTTAGTCGTCGTGCCATGACTTTTTGTTTAAAATAAAATTCTCGTTGTAGATCTATTTGTTGTTTTTGATAATGATGTATTTCATCAATTTTCTCCTTGGTGTTAGAAGAAATGAATAGAGCTCGTTTGGACTTCTTGTTATCGAGAGTGAAACCCGTGTGATAGGAAGACAACCTATACGTTGGTTCCTGATTTGGTGTCGGGATAGGAAGCCATCGAGGTGTATCCACTGAGCTATCCATTGTAGGTGTCGAGAAGGATAGATGAGAATCTTCACAAGACATGATTATATTTTGTTGAAAAATATGAAATATTTTTTTTTCTTGTTGTATAAAGACTTATATAAGTTCAAAAATTATTTATTGATAATTTTTAGAAACTAACTAACTAAAAAACTGAAGGTGAAGGATTTATCAATTCTAATTTCTGGATAATAAATTTTTAGCTAAACATAGCATAACCGAAGATGTGGTTATTAATTTAGAAGATCATTAAGAAAACATATTCCTAAATCGCGTCGTAGTTTAACAAATGTTTGTTCGTTTAGTGGTTTTGCAAAAATATCTGCTATTTGATTCTCGATATTTACGTATTCTAATGTAATAATCCTTTTTCCACATTGTCACACAAAAAATGATGTCGTATATCTATATGCTTAGTGTGCGAGTGATTCACACGATTTTTTGATAGATTCATTGCACTCATGTTATCACAATATATTGGTGATTTATTGATAATTTTTCCAAAATCCGTAAGTGTTTGTTGCATGTATATTACTTGTGCACATACTAGAGCTGCTGAAATATATTCGGCTTCGCAAGTAGATAAGGAAACACAATTTTTCTTTTTGCTAAACCATGAAACCAATGATTGTCTGATAAAGTGACATGTTCCACTAGTACTCTTACGATCTGTTTTACATCCACCAAAATCCACATCACTATATGAAACTAGTTCAAACGATGATCCTTTAGGGTAAAACAAATCGTAATCTCTAGTACTAGATAGATATCGTAAGATACTTTTAACAACTCTTATGTGAGATTCTATTGGTTTTGGTTGAAATCGAGCACAGAGACATACACTCATCATAATATCGGGTCGACTAGCCGTCAAATAGAGTAAGGAACCAATCATGCTACGATATAATTTTTCATCGAAATCTTTTCCGTTATCGTCCTTTTCCAAGTGAACTCTAGTACTCATCGGTGTTGGTTTGCTTGAAGTTTTATCCATTTCAAAACGACATAATAGATCATTACAATATTTTTCTTAATGAATAAAATTACCATTTTCAAGTTGTTTTATTTGTAAACCTTAGAAGAAATTTAATTCTCCTCTATGAGACATTTCAAATTTTTTTTTTCATAATATTTTAAAATAGATTGCAGAGATTTTCGTTAGTTGAACTAAAAATAATATCGTCTACATAAATTTGTAGAACTAAAATATCGTTATTTACTCATTTAATAAATAAAGTTGTATCGATTTTGCCTATTTGAAAACCAGATGTAGTTAAATGATTTTTAAGACGTTTGTACCATGCATGGGGGCTTTGATCAATATGCACAGTTAGAACCATTAAAAAGTGTTACTGTACTTAGATCAAACCTTGCTTTGATACCAATTGTAAGTCCATAGGGTGGATCGTATACTGTATATGCAAGTATATTGAAAAAATATATGATGTAACTAAGACAAAATTAATCTAGGTAAATATAGAATAAGCACAGCAGGATTGTATACTGGTTCAGACCTCCTGTTCTACGTCCAGTCCCGAAGCTCCCCTTCAGAATTCTACTATCAAACACCCTTACTTCTCCCGAAGGAATAGGCTTGGTTACAATAGCTTGTTCTTGTCAAGTATGTGTTCGATAACACAGATATTGACTATTAAGTACAAATACTTCCAATATATATCTAGAGAGTATTTAATGAGAAGAACTGAATATATAGAAGTGAGAAATGCAAGTATGGATTGCTAGAGATCAAGAAATATAACAAAGTACGTAAGTAAAGAGCACAAGTAAGTAAAGTTGGTGCTCTCTTTGATTCTTGATGATATATGTAGTTGTAGAGAGATTCCTTGAGTAGTTGCATTCATTAACAAGTGCTCTACAGTTGCTTCTGGTGATGATGAAGAGTTGCAGTGAAGAGAAGCAAAGATGTCTTTTCAAATGTGGCAGTTGAAATTTGAATTTTAAATCTGAGTTCAAAATCAGACGTCTGACTCTATATTTTTTTTGTATATAGTAGTCTTTCAGACGTCTGAGTCCATCTACCAGACATCTGAATTTATCTGTTTTGTTGTTCCAGATGATTTTTTCAAACATCTGGCTAGTGCACTCGTACACTTCGTGTTCATCAGTTGAAAGAAAAATTCTCGAAGTTTCACTTTTGACGTTAGGAGGTGCATTTCTTGGGGCATGTAGTCTCAAGAGAGGTTATAGCAGTGGATCCCGTTAAGGTAGCAACGGTACAGGATTGGAAGGCCCCCAAGAATGCTACCGAAGCTAGATGCTTCCTAGGTTGGTTGGTTATTATAAGAAGTTTATCAGAGATTTGGGTAAGATTTCAACACTGCCTACTCGCCTTATGAAGAAGAATGCGACATTCGTGCTGGACGTGGATTGTGAGGATTCCTTCACAATGTTAAAGAGGGCCCTTACTAGTGCACCAGTATTAGTTTTACCAGACGGAGCTAAGCATTTTACAGTATACACTAATGCATGTGGGACTGGCCTCGGGGCAGTATTAATGCAGGAGAGGAAGGTAGTATGCTATGGGAGTAGACAGTTGAGAACTCATGAGAAGAACTACCCCACTAATGATTTGGAGTTGGATGCTATTGTTTTCGCGTTCAAGTCTTGGAGACATTACTTTCTAGGAGAGAGGTTCTAGCTTTTCACTGACCATAAATCATTGAAGAACCTATTCTCACAAAAGGATTTAAACTTGAGGCAGTAGCGTTGGATAGAGTATCTGACATCATATAACTTTGAGATGGCTTACACCCCTTGTAAAGGGAACGTGGTTGTGGATGCGTTAAGTAGGAAGAGAACAACCCTTAGCCCAATGTTCGTGGAGCGGAAAAGCCTAGAGTTTATTCCACCTTTGATTTTAAGCCCTCTATGGACATTACTCCTAGATTATTAGCAGCACTTGAGGTTAAGCCTACCATCATAGATCAAATTGGATCAACAACGAGAGGATTCAGGGGTTGTGGATATTCTGGATAGGATTGGCAGAGGAGAGGTCTTTAGACATCTCCAATGCTATTCCATCGGTAGTAAAGGGTCACTAAGGAGAGATGGAAGACTTTGTGTCCCCTGCATTAGTGATTTGATGAGTGCAGTTCTAGCAGAATCACCTCATTCTTGGATAATTATTCATCCAGGTGGTGATAAGAGGTTATGGACATGAAGAGAGTGTTTTGTTGGAGTGATATAAAGAATGATGTAGCAGAGTTTGTGACTAAGTGCCTTATGTGCCAAAGGGTTAAGGCGGAGCAACAGAGGCCTGGCAGATTGCTTCAACCATTGGATGTACCCAAATGGAAGTGGGATAGTGTTTCGATGGACTTCATAGATGGTTTACCTCAATCTAGGAGGGGAAGTACTAGTATTTGGGTGATTGTAGATCATTTGACTAAGAGCGCCCACCTTATTCCAGTCAAGAGTAAGAGCACAACACCTTTTTTGGCATCCATATACGTTCGTGAGATAGTCCGGCTTGATGGAGTTTCTTCTAGCATAGTGAGCGATAGAGACCCTATCTTTACTAGCGAGTTTTGGAGGAGCTTGCAAGAGGCTTTAGGGACACAACTTAGATTGAGTATGGCCTATCACCCTTAAACGGAGGGCCAAACGGAGAGAGTTAATAGAGTTCTTAAGGATTTGTTGAGGATGTGCATTCTTGATTTTAGAGGGACTTGGGAGGAGCACCTTCCTTTAATGAAATTCACATATAACAATATTTTTCAGGCTAGTATTGGGATGGATCCTTTTGAAGCCCTTTATAGAAGACCTTGCAAGCTGCCTTCGTGTTGGTTGGAGTCCATAGAAAGATTGCAACTTGGTCTTTACATGGTTAGAGAGACTTCAGAAAAGATTGATTTGATTAGAAGAAGAATAAAGATGGACCAAGATTGACAGAAAACCTATGTAGATAAGCGTAAAATGGATATTGTGTTCGAGGTAGGAGATTTGGTTTTCATTAAAGTGTCTCCACTGAGAAAGGTAGTGAAGTTTCGATCAAGTGGGGAACTTACTTCTAGATTTGTAGGACCGCTCTCCATTGTGGAAAGGGTAAAGAAGATGGCGTATCGGATAAAGCTACCAGGGAGGCTTGCGAGAGTTCATGATGTTTTTCATATTTCGCATTTGAGAAAGTGCTTACATGATTCGGAAGGGGTAGTGGAACATAGCCAACTTGAGGAAGTTGAAGTGGAGAGAGAAGCATTGGTTCGTTGCATTCCTACCAAGATCATTGGAGACGAATCAAGAAGCTTAGGTATAAGGAAGTCCCTTTAATTAAGGTGCAATGGGTAGATAGTATTGAGGACGCTACGTGGGAGGCTGAGGAGAAAGTACGTTTCTCTTATCCGCATCTCTTAGATGATATGTCTTGAATTTCCTATTTCCATCTTTAGTTTTGAATAGTTTTTTTATTTTAGTATCCTTTGGGAGGATAGATCTTAGGATTTAGCCTATGGATGGTAGGACTGAATTTAAACATGTTACTAGAACATGTTATGTATGTTGGATGCAAGTGGTTGCAAGCGTTTGCTGGTGGATGCTAATGGACACATATACACACACACACTAAGCGCTATTATCTCTTAGAGATCGGCCTAACTAGATCACTAAAGCATATGCCTATGGATGTGTGTGCACATGCATTTTTATTTCATGGTTGCTATGAAAGGGTGATTAGCATACATTTTTGCATTTGGATGATGATTGTAGCAGTTATATAGAACTACCAGTTGTCATTAGGGAATTTGTATTCATTTGGATACATGGCACGGACATGAGCGCATAAAAAGGAGGTCGACAGAATCAACAGACCGTCTAATCTTGTGCATTAGTTAGGGACATTGACACTACATTATTGCAAATATCATAAATTGCATTTAAAAGTTTAAGGATGATGGATGTAATGGATGATGGTTGAATATGTGGTTGTGGAATTTGGATGAAAATATTTATTTCATTCTTCTATCCTTGGAGATTTCGGGGGCGAAATGTTTTAAGGAGGGGAGAATGTAACAACCCGAAAAATTAATGTAATAATAATTAATTAACAAATTAATTGAATAATAAATAGGGTTGGGAAATTGTCATAATTGAGCCATGGGAGTTGCACCATAGGGTCCATGGTAATTTTCTGAGCAATTTTCATATATAACTTGTCACAATTCGAGCTAATATGAAGAAGTTACGAGAGAAAAAAGAAATCAGAATAGATAATTAAAAGAAAAAAAGGGCATAGGTCGACCCTTGCTAGGGTCAGGTCTACCCATAGATCGAACCAAAATGAACACAAGTCGACCCGCCTTTCATCCTGTCCAGTATTTCGTCCAGGTACCAACCGAAGACCGTAAATTTGATGCCTAGTGAAATCCTGTGCGTTCGTAGCTGCATCAGATGGTTCCAGGTGAGCCTAACGTGGTTGCACAAGATTAAATCTTCAAATCTGACAGCCTGAGATCCCTAAGCCATACCTAAATAGAACCCTAGGTCTAGCTATTTTTCTCATTCATATTTTCTCCCAATTGGGTTTATTGCCTAAGGCTGAACCATAAGTAGAAATTTTTTTCTAAAGAGGAAATATTTTTAATAAAAATATTCCCCACCCTAGAAGTGGATCCAGGAAGGTCTAGGACTGGAACTAAGGACTACAAGTGAGTGCTTTGTAATTATTTTAGATTTTTAAGTAATTTAAAATAATAGGGTTCTCAATAGTTGTACTTTTTCTACAATTTTGGGACAGTTTTTATGTAAGTTTATTTACAATCAGTTTTTAAGTAAATTTCAGAAGTTATTTTCAATCAATTTTTATTCAGCTATTTTATTCAGTTATTTGCAGTTATTTATAGTTCTTTACAATTATTTATATCTGTTTTAAGTTGGAATTTAGCCTGTAAATGTTTAGTTTTTTTATAGAGATTTAATCATTTTTGACGCGATAAAATATTAAAAAGATAAGAATTCACAAATATGGATTAAAATAGAAAAGCATCAAATTTACAAAAATTAGATGTAAAATGAAAATACTGAAATAAAATGGAGATGGATTGAAATAGGCAAATTTAAGATATTTGCAAGTATGATTGTAACAAATGGTTATAACTAAAAAGAGAAAATAGAAGTGTAACAGTTACAAGAAAAATTATAACACGTAGGTTATAATTAGAAAGAAAGAAATAATATAAGAGGCTTATTTTAAAATATATATCTTGGATTAAGTTAAAAAGCAAATATAGTAGTAATGGCCCATACCGACAACATTCCCTTTCAGGTCTAGGACTGATGGTCTCACACGTGGGTGAGACTGGGCACTCTTATGCTGATTAGGGTAAATAAGTGGCTAATAGATAGATGCTCAAATTTGGAGATTTGGGCAAAGGGTGCAAAGTTAGAAAATTTGTTTGTTAGGACCAGTACCGGCAGCATTCTCTTCAGGTCGAGGACTGATGGTCTCACACGTGGGTGAGGCTGGGCACGCTTATGCTGATTATGGTAAGTAATGGGTCAAATAGAGGGTGATAGTTAGTGTGTACTGACGATGACCGAGCGTGCGACATTGATTAAGATAAATAATTCGCTACTGCGTCCTAAGCACCAATGGATGTCTTTTGATGTGGGACCAACAAGTTTGGCTCAAAGTGGCATAGCGTAGATAGGAAAGGCTGATCAATGGATATGATTAGGATTTTAGCCTAATCAAGTTAGTAGTTGAGATAGGATTACGGTTTCAGCCCAATCACAGCAGTTCAAGACAAGTGCAAACAATCAAAGCAAATAGTCAAATAGAATCAGAGACAGTATTTTACATGAGTTTTATTTTTTATGTATCTTCCTTTCATGCTTGATCTATTGTTTAGTCTATTATCTCTATCTTGCTTAGAAATGCTTGTGATTACTATCACTCACTAGACTTATTGTCTGACCTATTCCTCTATCTTTTCATTTCCCCCAATAGGCCAGTAGAGTTGAGGATAGTTGATTCAGGTTGTTTGGAGATTCATTTTTGGAGTTTCCTCATTTCATATGTATTCTTCTACTTCTCATCTTTTTCATTTGGCTATGTATTGGCACTTGTGAGAGTGATTATTATTGTTACTTTTATTTTGATTATGTGAGATCGAGATGTATTTTCATAAGACATGAGAGATTTTGTGTTTTTTAGGAATGGTATGTTTTTATGACTTATTTTGAGATGAAGATTAATTTGAAAGATTAGTTATTATTTAAATGATTTCCGCTGCTTTTACTTATTTTTCTTGTGAATCTTAGTCTCTATAATACTTTAGCTCTACCTATAACGCACCACATCCTTTGGTGTGCTCTTTTTGGGAATGCTAAAGGGTGTAGGGTGTTTCTTTAGGCACCCCTGTGCTGCATAGTGGAATAAGCATTGAAATCCATATAGATATATAATACAAGATAGCTCCATCTTGTTCGTCCTTCGTACAGCTACCGTGTCACCTAGACCTATTTCTAATCTACTCATTTAATAGTACCCAATATAATAAGAAAAAAAGCATAAGATCTTGGGTCAAACATTAGTCTGGTGAGAGCGATAAATGAATCTCAAAATACCATGCATGTAAATATGGTAAGGAATAGAGGTACACAAATCACACCTAACCTATCCCTACAACCAAAGAGTTAGCATATAACATCATAATATGCCACTATACAAATAAGATAAAGGTACTCTACTCAAAATGAGAATATCGGCTCTTTAGGTATTCCTATCTCCGATACATACTCTTAATGATATCTCCAAGTGAAAGCCTAGAAATGGCCTAAAGCAACCATAGGATCCATCAAGCAATCCCCACTATCAATCCATCTGCCTTGAATATATGATGACTCGTATGGCCTCTTTATTGCCAAGGACAAACGGAAATACCGGTTTCAGTGTACTCTCATATTACGTAGCCCAAAATTAGATACTTGTCTCGTAGTCAAAAGCTAGACACCAGACTCAAAGCCCATGGTCCAGGGTATTCAGATCCACTCCATTGATCCATCGGCATCCCTGCTTATAATACCCCTGCTTCGAGTACAAATGAAAACACTTCGAGTATCAGCGATCCCTTAGCATATACACCATGCCGTCCTTTGCTCGATTCAAATCTGACCCCTTTCTTTGCTCAATCCAGTTTCCATTATTTAGAACCCTTCACGTTCCCCATCCAAGGCTCCCTCCTTTATCGTGCTGCAATCTTCGGTACCTACTCTCTTCATGAGTCACCAACTGAAGACACAAAGCTTTTATCATGATATTACATTGCTATCCAATCCTCAAGTGAACAAGCTAACACCTCCAGCATGAACTACAGAGTCCTATGCATCCTCCTTGTACAAGCCTGACCCCATAGCTCTCAACAAAACAACTTGATACTGAGTCAAAATGACTAGGCACCGTGTCATTTGCTTAGCCAATTTTGGCTAAGTAAATAACTCTGTCTCTAGTACTTCCTTCTCAAGTGCTTTAGACTTCGACACTTTCGTCAAAATAACTCGGCCCTTAATCCAAAGCATTTAACTCCAAGTTCAAGAAATAACTCGACATAATACCCATTACTTAGCTGATCCTCTGAAACTTTCCTTACTCCATCTCCACTAGCCAACACCTAAAGATCCCCAAAGTCGCCGACCCAGCCGAGCAATGGAAATTACTTGGTACCGCCTCTTTAACTTGGTGCTGAGTTGAGTCCTTAGAAAATCTTAAGGTGCAAATTATATTGCAAGCTCCTTCCATGCTCCATAGCCTCTATTCTACGTTTCGTCCAATTCCGACCATTTTGCCTTTGATTTGCCAAATTCTTCAATCTATCTTCCTAAGCATCCAAAACACTAGCAATCAACATTAAAGCACAATATACAAGCATAGAATAACATGCATATACATTCATTCATACAAGCAATACATAAGATTGTGATAGACAAACCAATTCTAATCTATATCAACATATTACATGCACATATGAATATGAATAAGGAGAATTACTAAATCATTTTTAAAACCATTTCAAAACTTCACTAATATAGGTCATAAGCATATGATAACATACAATTGAAGTTAGAAAATGTTTTAAGGCCAAAAATCATGTTAAACATATAATTCTGCCATATAAACATGTACAGGCTAGTGAAAAGACATAGATAACTCAAATTTACCATAATCAATCAATTTTCGCCTAGATCCAATGTTGATGTAATAGAAAGCAATGAAAATAAACCAAAATGATGATCTCTATCTTTAATTAATATCATATTCTCTAATTAATGATTTATCTAGATTTAAAGAGTAATTTACATGATTTTGGATGAATTTTGGGTTAATGAGAGTTTAGATTTGATTTGGGAAAGAGGAAAAGTTTTTAATTTGCTCCTACAGCCCCCTATTTATACTAATATCGAATTAAACTAATGAACCTACATATGGACTTAATTAATTATACATTAATATTGGGCAGTAGCTATATAAACTTAAAACTGGCATAACTTCCTAACTGTAAATCCGTTTTCTTATTATGACTACTCTACGGAATGTAAAACCATCATCCTGAAGCAATGTAAATAGTATGAGGCTCTAAGTTGACCCATATCAAAAGTTATAGCCTAAACAAGATTTTAAGGTTCAAAATGGTCACATTGAAATTCGTAAAATATCAAAAGTGTGTAAAATGTCCCTAAGAGTCATATTCCAAAATTATAGAGTCATATGACCTCATATGGATAAAATAAAAATATTTTACGATCTTTTGATACGTAAAATACGGGTCGTTGCATTCCCCCTTTAGGAATTTTGCACCCGAAACCCCTAAACAAGTCAAGAAATAAGCAACCATAGTTCATGGCAAACAACAATATGCAACCATCAACCATATCAAAAAAACAATCATACAATCAATTATGAACCTACCCTAGCATGCATAATGCTTACCTATCAAATGCGATATACAATGGTGAAAGTAGATACGATAAATGATGGATATTACCATTCAAAGAGCTTCAAACAGTATTCCTCATGCTCTCCTCAGTTTCTCACATATAGTTGTTATCATTTTCGCTCCACTATACCCTTGTTAGCTTCACTGACTTTCTCCTAAGCTATTTCTTATCCTGTACAACAATACGAACCAGCCTACGATATCTCGAAACTTCGGGTTCTACCTCAATATCTTCATGTTGATCCAGTGAAATCATCATGCCAGAGTAATGGATAAATTTTCATAAATGGGAGACACGAAAGACATTATGCACACCCACCATCTTTTGAGGAAAGTTGACCCTTTATGCTAACTTTACATTCCTTTATATTATACGAAAAGGACCTACAGATCTTGATGCCAACTTCCCATTATTACTAGATCGAACAACATTTTTCAAAGGAGATACCATCATAAAAACCATATCTACAACAGTAAATTCCAAATTTTATGTCATTTATCGGCGTAGCTCTTCTCGATCCTGAGTGGCTTTCATTCGTAGCCGAATTATCCCAATCTTTTCTGAAGTTTCTCTAACCATGTCTGACCCAAATATTAGTTTCTTGCCCATTTCCAACCATTATGAAGGAGCGTTACACGGTCAGCCATACAATATTTCATAAGGAGTTATACCAATACTCGACTGATAATTATTGTTGTATGAAACTCTACCAGATGTAGATGGTCATCCCATGATTCTCCAAAATCTATAATGCATGCTTACAAGAGATCTTTCAATATATGATTTACTTTTTTAGTATGCTCATTCATTTACGAGTGATAAGCCATATTAAGATGCAGCTCAGTCCCTAACGCCTCTTGTAAGCTTTTCCAAAACCCATTGGTGACTGACGGGTATTGGTCGCTCATAATGCTCCTTGATACACCATGAAATCATACTACGCATTTTACACACAACTCTGCCAGTTTGGATGTCATTCTTCTTGAATTGAGGGGTATGAATTTAGCGCTCTTGGTTAGCCGATCGACCATGACCCAAATGGTATCGTACCCTGCTCGAGTCCTCGACAATCCATCAATAAAATCCATCAATACTTGCTCTTATTTCCACTCAGGAACTTCTAACGGGTGCAACAATCCACTGAGTTTCTTTTGCTTTGCCTTTACCTAATGCAGTTCATACACTTCGAGATGAATGTCTCAATATCCTTCTTTGTACCTTTTGTAATGAACCACCTTTTCGACCATCGAAAGTCGGCACTCAATACATCCATGTATTCAAATATCGAGCATCTAATTACTGAAAAGGCATATTTCTAGGGTAAAAAGAAAAAGAATAGGAAAAACAAAATCTCACAATGTAACGACAACATATAATATAATAAAGATAACAAAAGCTGACACTTTAAGATACATGATATATCAGAGTTAAAAATAAACCTCATCAACTTGGACAATTATATCTTCCTAACCGTAAAATTGCCGATGGGTATACATAATAATACAACAGAAAAAAAATCCTATAGTAGGTGAATAACCAGCTCTTCTCCATTAGCTTCATGTTCCACCAATGACAATCTGGTAAAATACTATGTCTAACCCGAGGACTATAATAAAATAGGGGCATTTCATTAGAAGGACAAACTTTGTAGTCCAATTAGTTTCTAGGACACACATCCACAGAAATTAATTTCAAGGCCAAAATCAGCTCAATAATTACTTTTAAGGACAAAGTTAGCAGTCCAATTACTTTCAAGGACATAATTTCATAGGTTTTTAGGCCTTAAAAACTAATTATTTTGCATTTTGTCCTTAAAAGTAATTATCTCAGTTGTGTGTCCTAGAAACTAATTTCACTTGCTAAAGAATCCCTTGTGGCTAATTTCCACAATAAAATAACTCCTGGATCAATATGGAAAACTAGCGTGACAAAACTCAAGAAATATGGTGAGTATATATTAGTTCTGTGAGACCACGCCATTGAACATGGAATGGGTTTTACCTCAAGAAAATAGTATCCATAGATGAAAGAATGGAAACAAGTCAGAGCACATTTAGATTTGAAAGAATGGAAACAAATAACTAAACATCAAGAAGTGCTCCAGACACTTCTCAATGCAATTAAGAAAACGATTCAAAGATTTGAACCAAATAAGGAAAGAGAATTTTCCAACAATGTCTAGGAGGGTGCATCCCCTTACCAAACATATACCTTTAGAACTTGAGAACAGTGACGACTCTCAAAAATGTACAAGCCAGACCCTGCCAACCCGTAACAACCCGTATTTTTAATAGTTAAAAATATAAATTTAATAAGATTTTAGAATTTAATATTGTCAGGAATTAAAATTTATGATTTATTAATGAAAATAATAATAATTTGAATATAATTTAATATTATTATTTGAATGTCATAGACAACTATTAATGTAATTTTAATTAATGGTAGTAATAAACGTAAATAAGGAATTAAATTAAATGATGTATTAATGGTGAAATTATGTGTTATTTTATTTAATTGGTTTTAATATAGAATATGAAATCAGTTTTTGGTAAGTAATTTATAATCCTTGGTTGTAAGAAAAGTTATTAGATATGAATTATTAATGTAAAACAATTATTTTAATTATCATCATATGTTTAAATCCGTTAAAAATAAATTGGAAATCAATGAAATTTAATGTAATTGAAATATTGCATTTGATAGAAGGAAAGACATTAATTGTAAAACAATGAGTGTAATAAAAGGAAACTCATGTTAAGTAAATTCATAAGGGAATTGTTGATTTAATAATAAAAAGTTAAATCAAAATAAAAGAATTTACTAAAATTTAAATTTTAATAAACCAGGCTTTACTTCTATTATAATTTAATGTTGAAATTAATGTAATATTTAAATATTGGATTTAACATGGAAAATTTAATTTAAAAATATTGTTAATTTCTGTGTAATCATGAGTGATGAAAATTGTTAACTTTTAAATTTGAATTTAAAAGTGATTAAATTGACTTTGAAATAATATTTCTTGTAATTAACGTGTAAAATTAGTCTTTTTGGGCACTGTTTCGGATTTTGATGAAATCAGTTTCATCGGATCCGTAACAATAAATTATTATAAGATTTCAAGTTTATAGCGATCGTACTTATCATTTGATCGTGCGAGTTCGAAACGCGTAGAAATCAATTAAAGGAATTTAAATGAATATAAATTGATTTTAAGAGTTAGCTTCCATATACGATAGAATTAAAGTTTTAAACTAGTTTCATTGAGTTTAAAAATATCGAAAACCTATATTTCGATATATGAGATAACCTAATTTTTCGGGAACGAAACGAGCTTTTCAGGTCTTTGTTATCGCTTCAACCCAATTCGATCGATCCATCCATTCTTATCCATCTCTGCCTATATATATGTTGTTATAAACCCTAGCTACTTCTTTTCCATTTTATATAGTACAATTTCCATTCTTATCTCTTCCATTATCTGTTCCTTCTCAATGGCAGACATCTCAAACCCTAACTACAATTTCAAATCAAACTCCAAAATTCAAACTGCTCCCACCCTATCATATAATATATCATCGCGAAGCTCTCGATGAATGTAATCTGCATCTGCAATTCTTTTTTCAATTGAAGGCTCCGTTGTCCAGAAATTGGCTATCTTCCTCAACCGTCCGTTGTTTGGGATTCACGATCAACGGTTGAACGTCAACCATTCGACGATCTGGGAGTTGCGTCTGGTAAAGGAGGTGATTGTGATGCCCCACCTCTATACCCACGCTAGCCAAGAACACTACGAAGTAATGCTGTCAACTAGCACGGAGAATAAGGCTGTTGAGGAGCGACCATCCGTGTAATTGCTTTGTGCGAGTATTGATATGTCAGATAGTATAACATGCATTTCTTTTTAAGTGGAAATCCGACACGCCGACACAAACTCAAAGCTATCACACGGTGGCTATAATATCTTCGGAAACAAATATAGAAATAAACATAACATAAATCAGTCACAGACAATTCATATCACAAAGGTGGAAGAAGATATGAATACATAATTAACACATGGAAGTGTATATCAGAGTAGTGGTCAAAAAGATCCACGATAATACAAAAGAATAGCAACACGTGCTATACAAAAGAATACAACTATGAGTCTATATCTCAAGTGTATACAACAAAATAAACTACTAATCTAAGTAGTTTGCCAAAAGTCAGAGAAATCAATCCCAGGGGAGAAGTCAAGCAGAAGCACCTGTAACATCTCGGTCTGACCCGAGTATTATTTAATAAGAAAATAATAAACGGATCAGTCTAACTATAAATATCAGAAGAAACGATATTGAATAAGAGATATGACTAAACACATAATAATCATAATGCCAAGATGTGATATATATATATATACTTAGTTGATAATCAACAAGAGGTTAATCAATGTCACCAAATCTACACAAGAATCAAAGAAACGTCATACTCCTTATCTCGTTCATCAAACCATAATTATTGACGATAATATCAACGTCAATCACAAAAGTCAATGACACACAAACTCACCAATGCACAAATATTGATAAAACTTATCAATGAAAATCACGAAAATTGGTGAAGCACAAATTCTAGAAATCATCTCAAGAAATCCAGTAAATGACACACAAATTCACCTATGCACAAAAATTGATAAATCATATCAATAGAAATCACAAAAATAGGTGAAGAAGGAAATTCCAGAATTCGACACACGAAAACCAGAAATCACACAAAATAGGGGGGAGGCCTATCACACGAACGGGAGCATGAAAACTCACCAACAGCTGTAACACACGAACGAGAAGCTATCTCATGGTAGCTAGCCATTAATTTGACACACGAATGGTCCGAAGACCTGACACACGAATGGTCTGAAGACCGTGGGTTGCTACCCCACCAATTTGAGTCGAAACTCCACAAAATGGAGTTTAGTCTACCTCGCAGACAAAGAGACATTGCACATTGCTAGTCTAAATCACAAAAATGATCATCATGATCAATGAGAAGTGTCAATTACACTAAGCTAGTAAATATATGATCTTAGCTTCATGTCCCATAACCACTAGCTTAACTTAAATATTTACGAACAAATTGTAGATCTCCACTAGAAAATTGTCACAAGAGTTTCAATCGAACAAGTCCAAGAATTAACCAACAAAGTGAACGTAAGCGTTTCATAGCACTTGTCTTACTAAGTCGTTTAATTAGATTTCTCATACGAGTGAGGTAAAGGTTTATATATACTAATAGATTGGAAAACGGTTTTGTAAACGAATTTGGTATTAAAATAGTATTGAAATCGTTTGAGGAAAGAGTTTTGATATTTACTACTAGTATAGAAAACCTTTATATTTTTAAAGTGACAAAACACAAAGAAGATTGTAGGAACAATCAATCACTAAAATTCACATACGAAGATGTGAATAAAAATCCAACGAAACCGATAAGGAATCCATCAAAATGGATACTCAAGAAAATCCCTAAAAAGGAGTCATCAAAGTCATAATAATTGATAACAATAATTAGGAAACAACACGAATCGATTTAAGTTGGAAATTCAAGCAACAAGGCAAAGCAGGCAAAAATCATCAGGTCGGTCGGCCGGACTCCCTGACTCGGTCGACCGAACCTTAAAACAGAAAGTGCTTATGCACTTGGAAGCAGGTCGGTCGACCGAACCAGGGGGGGTCGGTCGGTCGAACCAGAAACAGAAGTGCAACTGCACATTTGGAAGCAGGTCGGTCGACCGAACCAGGGGGGTCGGTCGGCCGGCCCTGTTTCCAGCCTCTTCCCTGCCTATTACAAATGAGGTTCAATCTTGACCAAATTGCATTCTCTCGAGCAACGGCGCTAAGGGATTATGCCAATCGACTACCCGGCCCTATAAGCTCTTCGATGCATCTCCAAAAACATGATCAAAGATCAAAGCTATGATTTTTAAGGAATTGAACCCAAACATTAAAAATTGGAATATTCACCAAATCAATCCAAACCAAAAGCAACTGCACATGAATAAGTGTTAGGAATTCATACCTAACAATCGAAGATAAATATAAGCATAGATGTGAGATAAAAATCTCACCTTTTCACAAAATCGAACAAGAAGAAGCTTGAAAGAAAATGGAGAATCAACCTCTCTTCAACACAACCCAATTGAGCTTGAATCTAAGCTCAAAAACAAGAACATTCCCAAAATTAGGTTTAGGAATTTCTGAAATTGGTAAGAGAATGAGTTGGAGAAGAAGAAGAGAAGCTTACCAATGGTTCTCTTGAATTTGGAGCAAGGAAATTGAATTTGCAAGAAGAACTAGGGTTTTGGAGTTTTAGTTTCCAATCTCACCCACCATTAATGACTTAGAACTGAAAAGATAAGAGAATGAGGGTGAGTGGGGAAGAGTGGCTCAGATTTGAGCATAAGTTAACATAGGGCTGAGCCCAAACCAAACCCAAAGTGAAAAGTAGCAAAAATCAACTTTCTCCAAACATATCGAAGCTTATACACAAAAGGGTCGCAAACGACATTTTAAACTCAATGGGAGTGGTCCCGAGTCCTAATTCGACCGTATGCAAAAAGTAGCTTTTCGGACTAAAATCCGACCAATGATGAAATATTTAAATAAAATATTTAAATATAAAATCGATAAATATGCGGGTTGTTACAGTGATCCAGTGCTCATCTATGGGTTTCGATCTAGCCATAGTCGAAGGAGTTTTCCAGAAATCATGGTTATAAGCTGACGGTGGTGGAGCATAGGGAGGCGGCCAGAGTGGTTCGCGTCAGGTCAGGGGCGTGCGGCAGGTCGAGGCGAGTGCGATGGTGGCAATGGATCGAGGCGAAGTGGCCTCTAGGCACGTGCGATAGTAGGGTTTAGGGTGCGCTCGTGGTTAGCCGATGGGTTTGGCATGATTTTTGTAGGGTTACGGGTGATAGAGAATTACGTTTGTGCCATCTATATTTTATTTTAATTTAATTTTTAAATTTAAAACTTCTAGATTTCATAACTTTTTCATACGAGCTCCGATTGACGCGCGATTTCTTCCTTTGGGTTCATATCGAATTCGGGACGATAAAACTGGTTTGGTTGAATTTAAAGACTGTTGGAATTTTGGGTTTTTATTGGGTTTATAATCGGCAACTAATCAAATGTGAGTGATTTCACCCACTCACGCAATACTAAATTTTCTTAGGTTTATCGAATTAAATTTATTAAATGATAAAAATGTTATTGGTTGTTGTTTGATAGTTTAAGTTGATGTTTTAATTGAAATTGAATTTTATTGAATTAAATTTCCATTTAAATTAATATTGAAATTGAATTGCTAGTTAAATACCTGATATCGAACTAGTTAATTGTTGTGATTTATTTGCTGATTTGGACGTTAACTGTGATGGATGTCTATTTGTTGACATTTTGAACGACTGGCTATTTATTTATTTTTATATATCCCTGTTATCACTCTGTATATTAATTGAAAATATATGAACTGTTATTTAAATTATTTCAAATAAATTAAGAAATAGGTTGCAATGATATATATCTATGACACTTTGATTTACATTGAAATGATATATCCATCCCTATAATTAAAATTGAAATAATTAACCACTTGGCTGTTGGGTAGAAAATTATATACGGACACCGGATTGGTTAAATTAAATGGTTTTAAAAATATTGAATTTGGATTTTGATTAAATAATATTGTTTTAAAGGAAATAAATTGTGGATTTATATGAATTAAATTAATTTCTAATTAAAGCTTTGAAATGTTGAAATTGGTTAAAAGGAAATTGTGCCAAAGAATTGAATTGAAAATGTGAAGTTATAATTGATATATGACCTTAATTTTGGAAATTGCGTTATTTTAAGATTTGGGCCTTAAAATTGAACAACGAGGTTTAATTTAATTTAAGTGATTTAAATCAATAAACAGAAATTAGACTTGAAATTGATATAAATTAAAATGTTTAAAATAAGAATTGAATTAAAATTTTAAATTATTGAATTGAATTATTGAATCGAATTTGAAGTTAAAAATGAATGTTCGAAAATTGAAGTTATTCGAATTGAAATTGAAATCAAGTTGATTTGAAACTAAATCGAGATTGAATTAATTGAATTAATTGAATTGAATGATTGAAAATTGAGTTTTGTCGATTTGAAATTGGACATGTGTCCATATTTGTTGAGATGGAAAGAAACGGTTTGATGTGATACTATTTTCAAAATAAATTATTTTAATATAAACTGTTTAAAATCTATTCTTTTAATATTCAAATTACATAGATTTTCTAAACTATTTTACTATATAAACAATTTTCAACACTCAAACCATTTTATATTAAAAAAATTTAAATCTCTAAACTAACTAAAATGATTTAAACTATTTATAACTATTCAAACTATTTTTTAAAATTTCAATCTGTGCAAAGTTGGAATGTTTATAATTGAATCGTTGATTTAAATGAGAATGTGATTAATGAGGTTATAACCTAAGTTGGAATTTGAGATGATATTTTCAAGTGAAAATGACATATTTTAAGTAAATATGGTGTTTTGAAATGAAGTATATTTTGAACCAAATATGATATAGGTATCAAATATGAGTCAGATTCGAAATGTAAAAGAACCATCCAGTGTGAAAAATGACGTTTGGTTGTTAAAGAGTCTGAGGCCTCTTGTTAGCATACTCTCTGTCAATACTGAAACCACTTTAACAACTGTGTACGTGGTGGATGATCCAGAATGAAGTGGTTGGATTTGGTGAACGTTTGCTGGATTTGAAGAAAGAGAACGATGATGGATGACCTCGGCACTTGTGCCAATTCGAAATGACTAAAACAGGACGGTTTGTCTGGGCCAAGTGGGCTAGCAACCACCAGTAGACACAACTCTTTGTATTACTATATAGATGTTGGCTTGATTGGTTCACCTTGATTTGATTTTGGGGGTGTTGGACGCGGTGGACGTTGTGGCTACGATGCGTCACCACCAGCCATGTGACTCGAACTAGTAGTATCCTACCTTGGCATTGCCCCACGTGCCTTGTCATACTTTTTATCCTTACTCACACCCACTACGATTTTTTTAGTACGGTACCTATAAGGGGTTCACTGGCTACCCACTTTAATGGTTTTGTTACAGGACCTGCATAGACTACCTGCTCAAAAATGTGTTAAGGGGGATCAATGTAAAGCCTTAAGGCTATTTGAATACTTTACTTTACTGATAGACACTACATATATAGCGTATCTTACTATATATAGATAGTTTAACGGATCCTTAAGAGATGGAAAATCTCATAACATCTCTAAAGCTATTGCACGCACGTTATAAACTGGATAGGAGATGTAAAATCCAGTAAACATCTCTGAAACTATTACACTCATATTTACTTGTTGTTGATTTAACTTACATAAGAACTTTTAGTTCCTACTTGAGTGTTTTATCTTTTCATTACGCTTGGTTCAGCTTGAGTATTTCAGTGTTTGAAGGAATTATTTCTGAAGGACGAAGATGAAGTTTGGTATATTATATTATTAGTATTATTATGTTGCATCATCATTTGTAACGACCCACTATTTTGGACCATTCAAATCGACAATAATCCAAACATGTCGAACTTGAACAATTCAAAAAATAGATTGTAATAAAATTTGGAGCAAATAAAATCATTCACAGAATCACAGACATAGAAATATCAGAATAACTCATAGCAGAAGATAAAATAATATAGTAGTTCATGAAGCTACTATTACAAAGTCTCAAAACAAATACATAATATCAGTCTGAAAATAAATACAATAGAAATCCCAAACATAGAAGTCCACTAATACAATAGCTGAAATAGAACAACTGAAACAGATAAATAAATAGATAAGCAGAATCTCAAGCGATTCCTAGCTCCAGAAAGTGAAATCCAAAGCTGTGAATACTCAGGCTGACCCAAGCGTAAATAAAACACAAACACTCGACTCAGGACATACATACTTATATAATGTAAACCAACTCAAGTGAACTGTAATAAAGTACAGGTAACTTAAAGGATGCTTGGGACTGCCCATCCTCTAAGGATCCGTTAAACTATTTACTATGCAGTGATATTGTGGTACTATAATAATGTTTACATCAAAGTAAACTTACCTTTAAATAGCGTTAAAGGGTTGCCCATATAGCCCTCAACACATAATAGTCCCAGTAGTCCATCCAGTATCAGCATACTTCCAGATCTGGAGGCTGCCCTAAATACTCCATGGGCTATGGAAGAAAAACAAACTCGTAGTAAAGCTCGCTATGGTAGGTGACACGATACAACTAGGCAATGCCAGGGTAGATATACCAATAACGCTTCCGGGCTAGTGGTAACGCATAGTATCCACTACCGCCCACCTCATGCCACACTGCCAAAATCAAAAAGGTGCACCCAATCAATCACAAAGTAATAGAATGGTATCGAAGAAGTGTGTCCGATAGGAGAAGCTACCTTACTTGGCCCGTCGATCGCTCATGTTTTAGCCACCTTAAGCCAACTCACGGGAGTCAGGTCCACGTTCATAACATAATAGGATCGTCGCCGCCATCCTACTTCATTCTGAAATCTCCACCGCGTACGCAGTTGTTAAAGTGGTTTTCGGTATCGACAGAGAGTATGTTCATATCCGATCTCGATCTCTTTAACAACCAATCGTTCTTATAACCCATGGTTATAAATTTCAAATGAAAATACTTTATTTAAACCATTTAAAAGTGAAGTTATTATACTTACAAATCAAATATTCAATTGCTAAAAGTTTAGCCTTTTCTAAGCTTATTTATTCACTTAAATACATTAAAACAGTGAATTTCAGCTTTCGCAGCACTTAGGTTTATAGGTTCGGCCATGGTAGGTTTATAGGTTGAAATGGATCTGGTTTGGACTCATATATGCACGGCTACAATGGAGATGAAGAGGTAGGAGTTACAACATAGGGAAGGTCAAAGGACAAGACAAAAGAGAGTGGTTTTGTGCAACACTAGGCTTGGCTATGCATCAATTGGGCTCGGCCTTGGTCAGTACAGGTCTGGTCAGTGGTGAATTGATGGCCAGAGGTGAAGTTAGCAGGTAGTGGTGGTTCTAGGGTGGTAGTCGAGGTAATATATGAGGGGATGGTTGAGTATGTGGTCGGCTAGGCATTATTTAAGGGGTGTTTTGCAATTTTTGTGGTGCTTGCATCAAGTTTTGCAATTTTGAAACTAGAATTAAAATTGTAAACAAAAAATCCTAGTATTGGAAAAATTACTACTACACTTTGAAAATGTTTAAAAATAAAATATTAATATAAAATAAATTTTAAAATATTTTCAAAATGAAATAAAATCTAATTTGAAAATATTTTCAAAAATCTAGGGCTGTTACACTCTCCTCCACTCAAATCTTTTCGTCCTCGAAATGAATGAACAAGGAAAATAAGAAAAGCAAAATAGAAAAGCAAATGCTGCATGAAATAAACAATTCCGGATTCGAGGCACGAATGCTCTCCACCGTCTCCCAAGTACAGTCTCGATCATCAGTACTCCACCGTACTTTGACCAGACTAACAGATTTCCTTCTTAGCTGCTTCGAACCTCTATCGACAATACGAAGTGGCTTCCTCTCGATAGTCAGATTAGACTCAATATCCAAACTATCAAGAGCAGAAGGCTGAACAATAAGAGATGAGTCATGAAGATATCGGCGAAGATGTGAGACATGGAATACATCATGCACTCTAGAAAGCTTCTCGGGCAAATCAGACGATAAGCCAAAGAACCAACTCTTTCCACAATACGGAAAGGACTAATGAACCTAGGAGAAAGCTTCCCTCTACGACTAAAGCGAATGACATTCCTTAAAGGGGAGACCTTAAGGAAAACCTGATCACCAACAGCAAACTCTAAACTCCGCCTACGCCTATCAGCATACTTCTTCTGCCTATCCTGAGCAACTCTCAACTTCCACTTAATCTCCTCAACTCTCTCGGAAGCCTCCAAAATCACATCAGGACCAAGAACCAAACGATTATCGGACTCAATCCAGCAAGATGGAAATCTACAAGGTCGTCCGTAAAGAGTAGCAAACAGATACATTTTAATACTGGCCTGAATTCAAAGAGGGAATGAGAAAAATAAAGGATTAAGATAAGCTTAAAACAAAAGATTAGATTATACCTGATAACTATTATTGTAGGTGAATTCGACAAGATGAAGATGATCTTCCTAAGATCCTCCATAATCAAGCACACAAGCACGAAGAAGATCTTCGAGAATCTGATTTACTCTTTCCGTTTGACCGTCGGTCTGCGGATGGTAAGCAGTGCTCAGATTCAGATGAGTACCTAAAGATTCCTGAAAAGCTTTTCAAAACTGACTAGTAAAGATAGGACCACGATCACAAACAATACCGAGAGGAACACCATGGAGACGAACAATCTCTCTCATGTAGATCTCAAACATGCTAGAAGCAGAATGGTTAGACTTGACTAGAATGAATTGAGCGGACTTGGTCAGTCTATCCACAATAACCTAGACACTCTCATTACCCCTCCTAGTCCTCGATAATCCATCAATGAAATCCATGGAAACTTGTTCCTACTTCCATTTGGGAATTTCAAGGGGCTGCAACAAACTAGGGGCCTTCTGATGGTCGGTCTTGACTTGTTGACAAGTCGCACGCCTACTAACAAAGATAGAGATATCCCGCTTCATACCCTTCCACCAATAAAGCCTCTTCATATCCTGCTACATCTTTGACACACCAGGATGAATAGAAAGTCTGGATCGATGATTCTCCCGAAGTAACTCTTGCCTCAATCCATCATCATTCGGGACACAAATCCTACCATTAATCCTCAAAATCCCTCTATCATTAATATGAGCTCCACTACTACCACCAACCCTACTACGAACACTCTCCTTCATCAATCTAAGCATCTCATCCTCATCTTGCTTAGCCATGATACGATCTAAAAGAGGAGAAGAAGAAATAACAAGCCAACACAACAAAGCCTTTTTCTGACTCAAAGCATCGGCCACAACATTAGCTTTACCGAGAGTATAGCTAATATCGAGGTCGTAAGAAGCCAGAAACTTAAGCCAACGAACTTGTCTCTGATTCAAATCCTTCTGGGTAGAGATATATCTCAGAGACTGATGATCGGTGAAAAGCTCAAACTTAGTACC
The DNA here is from genome assembly GCA_030765085.1 of Allium cepa. Lineage (NCBI taxonomy): Eukaryota > Viridiplantae > Streptophyta > Magnoliopsida > Asparagales > Amaryllidaceae > Allium > Allium cepa. Next base: position 389,515,955 of record CM060928.1, on the reverse strand, counting down.
CAGAAGATGATGCCACCAAAACTTCAAAGCAAAGACAACAGCAAGCAATTCTAAATCATGAGCAGCATAATTTGCCTCGTGGGTTTTCAACTGACGGCTGGCGTAGGCAATGACCTTACCATCCTGCATGAGAATAGCACCCAATCCCTCACGACTAGCATCAGTGTATACTGCCAATCCCTCACCTCCATTCAGAACGGTAGGAACTGGTGCGGAAGTAAGCTTGCTCTTTAACTCATTGAATGCAGCTTTACACTTATCACTTCAAATAAACTTAGCATTCTTACGACTTAAAGCAGTGAGAGGTGCAGCAATCCGAGTAAAATGCTCAATGAATCTCCGGCAATAACCAGCAAGGCCCAAAAACTACGAATATCAGATGGAGTCTTAGGAGTTTCCCAATCCTGTAACAGAATAGGGAGAAAATAAGGACAAACGAAAAGATAGGATTATTAAATGATAAAAGAAAAGAGAGTAAAGAAAAACCTACATTGATCGCAGCATTCTTGACTGGATCAACATAAACTCCATTACTAGAAACAATAATGCCCGAGGAATCGGACTTCATCCTTTCAGAAATGGCATTTAGAAAATTTAGCCTTCAACTGATGATTTCTGAGAGTCTCCAGAATAGATTTCAAATGCGACTCATGCTCTTCCTTAGTCTTAGAGAAGAAAAGGATATCATTAACAAAGACTAGAACAGATTTATTAAGCACATCATGAAAGACACGATTCATCAAATCAGCAAAGAAAGCAGGAGCATTAGTTAAACCAAAAGGCATGACTAACCATTCATAGAACCCATTCTCAATGCGGAAAGCATTCTTGGGAATACTTTCCTCAGCAACCCTGAGCTGGTGGAAACCTGTGGCAAGATCAAGCTGAGAGAAAATAATAGTACCATAAAGCTGATCAAACATATCATTGATACGAGGCATAGGACATCTGTTTTTCATAGTGAGCTTGTTCAGCTCCCTATAATCAATACACATCCTCAAAGAATCATCGGACTTGGTGATGAAAACCACCGCTGCTCCCATTCTGAAAAGCTAGGTCAATCAAACCTTTGGAAGTTAAGTCCTCAATTTGCTTTCCTAACTCAACCTTCTCGCAGGGTAGCATTCCTCTAGGAGGAAGAACTGTAGGTCGAGCACCAGGAATAAGATCAATACGAAAATCAATTTCCCGCTTAGGAGGTAAAGAAGTGACTTCACCAAATACATCGGGATAGATTCTGACTACAGGGGTCGAATCAAGATCACCAGGAGAAGAATCCAGAGAATAAATAAAATTGCCAGCAAAATCCTAACGCATGCGGCACTGAATAATCAAAGGATCACCCTTATCTCCCATAAGAGTAACAATTCAAGATTTACGCGAGATATGGGCTTCATGATTCTTTAACCAATCCTCACCAAGCAATAAATCAAAAGCATCGAAACCCAGAACATAGAAATCACCAGAAAAACGATAACCCGAATGGAAGAGTTTCACTCCTTTAGAAATCTTACTAAGGTTCGCGGGACCCCCAATAGGATTAGAAACACATAAAGGAACAGAAGCATACTCAAAAGAAAGGTGATGCTCAAACTTATCACATAAATCAACAGAAATAAAACTATAAGAAGCTCCAGTATCAAATAAAACATGAACAGGATGTTGAAATAAAGAAAATTTGCCATGAAGAGTACCTTAGTCATCACTAGGAGCAGAAGAAGTTGCAGGAGCTGGAGAAGATGCAGAGGTGACAGCAAATATACCAAAAGGCTTACCCTTCTGCTGGGTAGGGCAATCCTTTTTGAAATGACCAGGCTGAAGACAGATATGGCATAGATCACGCCTTATCAATTGAGCAGGAGGAGGAACAACAACACCAGCTAAAGTAGGACAACTATTGGCATAGTGTCCCTTCTGATCACATTTGAAGCAGGTGATGGAAGAAAGATAAACATGCTTCCTTTGAGAAGGAGAAGACGATGAAGATCCCAAACCCGCATTTTTGAGCCAATTCTTTTTCTACTACTGGTAATTAGGCTTTCTCTTCCTAGAATTAGCAGAGGAAGACTGAGATAAAGGAGCACCAACAACAGCAGGACCCTTAGAAGTAGGGTTCTCATATCGGATAGCCATATCCATAAGCTGGGTAAAAGTGCCATGAACATGAGAAATGAGACGATCATAATACTCGGGACGAGCACCGACTATGAACTTCCCATTCTTCTTGAGAGGAGTGTCTATCAGGCTAGGACCGAACTTGGAAAGTTCATTGAACTTCCGTTCATACTCAGAAAAGGACATGGTACCCTACTTGAGATCCATGAATTCACGAAAAAGCTGAGATTTACCGACTTCTGGCATCCATTTTTCCACAAAAGCCTCCCTGGAAAGGAGATACAGAACAATTTAAGATAGATTCAAAAGAAAGGAAAATAGGAACAAAATTCAAGATAACACAAAGGATACCTAAACTGCTCCCAAGTAATATCACCCTCATCAGTGTGAGTTGTAACAGACTCCCACCAATCCAAGGCCGACTCTTGGAGCTGCCAAGCTGCTAACTGACACTTCTGGGCATCAGTGATCTCAAGATCGATAAAGATCCTCTCTAAACTACGCAACCATTGATGAGCTTCTATAATGCTCTCTGAACCAGTAAACTTGACACCACCAATTTGAGAGAATTCCTTACAGAGAACAGTAAACCTAACAGGTGCAGCAGGCTAAGGAGCTGGGGTAATACCGTGACCCCTACCTCTGGTATTTTCACGATCCATCCTGAAAAAAATCAAGAATGAATTTAGGACAAGGTACAGAGAAGACAAAGATAAGATAAGATAAAATACACTTGGATGAATATCTTAATGAAAGAAAATACTAACAAGATAGATACGAAAGGGAGGAAGTTTAGAAAATTGCTTTTAAAACAAGAAAAAATTTGTTTCAAAATAATCTTTGAAAACTCTTTTGAAAAATCATTTTGAAAATCATTTTATACTTTGAAAATACGTTCTCTCACAAAGAAATGATTTTGAGATTGATTTCACTTATTCTAGGATATTTCTACCCTATCTCTAATGAGTTTTTGCTCCGCAGGCAAGGTTTGCCTAAAAACCAAAGCTCTGATACCAACTGTAACGACCAACTATGTTGGACCATTCAAATCGACAATAATCCATACATGTCGGACTTGAATAATTCAAAATAACATATTGTAATAAAATTTGGAGCAAATAAAATCATTCAAAGAATCACAAACACAGAAATACCAGAATAACTCGCAGCGGAAGATAAAATAACATAGTAGTTCATGAAGTTACTATTACAAAGTCTCAAAACAAAAACATAATATCAGTCTGAAAACAAACACAATAGAAATCCCAATACATAGAAGTCCACTAATACAAGAGCTGAAATAGAACAACTGGAACTGAAATAGATAAATAACTAGATAAGCAGAATCTCCAGCGATTCCTAGCTACAGAAAGTGAAATCCAAAGCTGTGAATACTCAGGCTGAACCGAGCATAAATAAAACACAGACACTCGAGTCAGAACATACATACTTATATAATGTATAACAACCCTGATTTTTCAGCCCAATTTAAATTTTAAATCCATCGTTTTAGTATAAAAAAATTTGAAATTTATAAACGATCTCATTTTACGTCCAAACTTTATTTATGACATACGTCTAGTTAGATATGAGCATAGAAAAAGTTTCATCGCAAATTATTACAGTAAACTTCGTTCGCGTTTTACTGTATATCAGTCCATATAAAGCTGCATAAAATTTATCTTTCAAATCCAAATATTTTTACACAGTTATGTTGTAAAAATTATTCTGATCAAGATTATGAAGTTCGTTTCGTCAAAAAATTTCATCGCTTGCTCCGTTTAAATTGTTTTGCAAAACGTACAATTTTAGCGGCGTAAATGCGAATTTTACAAAACCATCGTATCGCAATAATCTATGTACCGTTGGAAGCGCCTCGTCGCACTAATCAAAACGGTATTTTTATTCGTGCTAAATCGGAGTCCGAGGAAATTGTCATGTTGATTTAACCATTCCGGACGGACCGGTTAAATAATAGTCAGCCCAAATTGTTGCCCATATCCATTCAAAAATTTGAAAATAATATCTGAGCTGAAGCATTAAAGAGAGTAGTTGGAAGCTGGGGTTAACTTTGGGAAATGTTGTGACGTTTCGTTACTTGAAGATAATGAAATTCACGTATACAAATTTAAAAGCAAAAAAAGAAGGAAACACCTTTTTGCTGTTCATTTCAACATTTTGAAATTTACTTCAGGTAAAACTTTCTTCTCCTCACATCTGTTCTTCTTTCTTCCTCTTGTTTCTTTCTTCTGCATTTTTTTTAAAAGAAAATTTATATATTAATCAAAGAAGCAAGGATGGCCGAACTCGCTGTTTCACTTCGTCTCTCCAATCCCACGTCTCTCTTCACTCCCCATTGTCGAACTCAGCCACCCCTCTCCACTCACCTTCCCTCCTCCGTGTGTCGCACTTCTCCTCCGCCTCCACACGCTCCACCTTTCTAAGCCTCGAGTGTGTGTATGGTATTAGCGTGCGTGCGTGAGTTGAAAAAATAAAATGGCAAAATGAAAAGGTGCGTTGTATATGTGTTGTGTATGCATGCAGTAGATGGAAGATGCATGCAGTAGATGGAATAGGGTGCGTGTAGTGTAGTGTATGTGTTGTAATGGTGCATGGGTCATGCGTATGAAAGAAATTTGTGTCTCTATGAAGTGTAGTGTTGCATGTAGCGCAACATACTGGGGATGATGTTGCGCGTAGTGTTGTGTGTGTTGTGCTTTGTGTGTGTTTTGCGTTGCATGCGTGCATGTGTTTGTTAAAAAAAAAAGAAATATGGGTTGAGTTGAGTTGCAACATTCTGGAAGTGCGACATGCGTACGTGCGGGGGAGTTTTTCATATGCATTTCATGTGTATTTCATGCATTGAGTCTCGGCTTGTGATATAGAAAAAAATGAACTGGTGATGCGTGCGTATGTATGGGGTGAGTATGGGGTGCATGCGTGTGTATGGGGTGAGTATGGGGTGCATGCATGTGTATGGGGTGCACGCATGAGTTGTGATGGTTCATGAGGAAAAAAAAAGAAGAGAGGTGGATACGTGAGTTGTAGTAGATGGGGAAGGTGATGGTTGTAGTAGAAGGGGTTGGAACTGTTACAGAGAAGGAAAATGAGCGTGCACGTGTATATGTGTTGGTGATGCGTGCGTGTCCAGCATGCTCAGGGGATGGGTAACCGTGAAAAAGAAAGAAAAATAAAACTGAGATTTTTAAAATAGTTTTTAAATATAGAAGTATAGTATTACGCCAATATCTATTCTGGTTTCCAAAATAGTAACCGATTTTTCTTTTTCGTTGTGTGCAGAAGCAACCGGCTAAGCTTTTTGCAGCAGCATCGATCTCTTAGCTTTTGTTTTTCTCCGTCGTCGGTAAGCGCATTTATATGAATTTATAAATTATATACAAACGTTCATTGTATTAAAATCGTTTTCTTTTGTCGATATTACAGTGTCTGTTGTTCGCATTATACCGACTCTATTCATGCTTCTTCTTGCTTTGGGCCAATTTCTTTATCCACGAAAGGTGAAATAAATTTTCACGACATATATTCTTATGCTAGTTTGGTTGATAACCGATTGCTATGTGATAATTAAGTTGAATGTTGATTGCTATTGTTAAGTGATAAAATATGCAATTTGAAGGTGATATAGGGTATTTAACAAAATTAAGTGAATTATTTATGTTGAATGTTGATTAACTTGACCCCCCTTATATGTTGAATATGGACTAGTTAAATAGGACCTTTTTTTTAATTGTTAAGATTAATTGACACGTATAATTTGATAAATTTCACTTTGAACCCTTGAACGTACATCTGATTTATTTGTTGTAGTATTGAAATTAAATTGAACGACAAGTGAAAAACCAAAATATAATAATCTTTAATCCACATGAAATGATAGTGTAAATTCTAGAAATAATTATATTAATTTCCATAAATAACAAATGTAAATTAATTCTATTATTTCGGGATTATTTAATAAATTGTTAAATTGTTGTGAATGAATGCGATTGCTTGTTTATTTACTTTGACGCCATCCCAGCTATCACACTGCAAGTTCCCTTTGTATGTTTTGATTTCGAATTGAAATGGAATCGGGTTGAAATGATAAATACCCAAATAACTTTGAATTAGGATATAAAATTAAATTAAAATCGATTGGTCAATATTTTGATTTAAAATAAAATAAAGTTTTATTTTACTAATAACATAGTTTTGAATAAATTTTGGAATTCAAACTCGAATGGATGTAAATGTGAATGTTTAGATTTGAAACAAATATGAACGTCGTAATTGACAAAAGAATATTGTTTAAAATTTAATCATGCAATAATAAAATTTAGAATTAATTGATACTTAAATTTGAAGTTATTAATAATTAAGTTTGAAATTAGTAATCATTAATTTGGAATTATTAATAATCAAGTTTTGAAATAATTAATAATTAAGTTTTAAAGTTATTAATAACGAAGTTTGAAATTACTAATGACGAAGTTTTGAAATGATTAATAATTATGTTTTTAAAATTTATTAATGATTAGGTTTGGATTTATTACTGAATGAGTTCTAAATGTAATAATTAAGATTTGAAATTTAGGATAAATTAATGAGATGGAATTGTTTAATAATTAAATTAAATTGAATATTCTTTACTAAATGAAATTGGATTTTGAATAAGTGAAACTAAGTTTCTTTAATTGAGTTTTGAAATTTGTAGCTAAGTAAATAATAAATGAAATTAGAATTCTTTAATAAGAAATATAAATGCGTGTTATCGAAACAAATGAAGACTTGAAATTTAAAGAATTGGATTCGACAAATTTAATTTAAATTAAATTTGTAAGCTTGATATACTAAGTTGAACTTAAGAAAGTAATGTAATGTATTGAAAATTTAATAGAAATTGTTCTAATGATAAATTAAATTAATGAATATCGAATGAAAACGATAAATGAGTTTAACTCATTTTGAACGTTAAATTAAGTTAAATAATTATGGAATGAACTTATATACGAAATTAAATGAATATTTGAATTGTTTTAAATTTGAACCTGAAAGTGAATTATAGAAATTTTGAAATGAGATTTGAGGTTATGAAACGTAAATGTTGGAATCTGATTTAGAAAGACTAGCGAAATGTTGAATTAGGAATTCTAATTGAAGTTGAAATTGATTCGGTTGTGAAATATATTAAACGACCAATCGGTAAATTAATTACGAAGGTTATTAAAGAAATCGGAATCGGTTAGGAACATACTCACTGTCTAAACCGAAAACCACTTTAATAACTATACGTGGAGTGTGATCCAGAATGAAGTGGTTGGATTGACGTACGCGATGACTGAAGAAAGAGAACGATAATGGATAGCCTTGACACTTGTGTCAAATTGGAAATGACTAAAATAGGAGCCGTGCCGGGCCTAATGGGTTTAGCTACCTCGAGCGAACACACTTCTTCGTAAACTACTCATTTACTTTTGTGATTGATTGGTGCGCACCCTTGAATTTGGAGTGTTGTTTTGCGATGTTGCGATCGTTGCGGCGATGCATTCTCACCAGTGTGGATCAGTCAAACGGTAGTTTCACTATCTTGGGTATTGCCTCATGTGCCTTGTCATACTTGTATTCCCATATACGCGACCACTACGATTTTGTTTTGTATTATACCTATGGAGTACTCCCTGATATGCCACTAGTTTACGGTGGAGTTTACAGTGTTGTATAGTCTATAATGCTATATGAAATGTGTTAAGGGGGACAATGGTAACGCCTTAACACTATTTTGATATTTTACTTTACTGTTAGACATTATCTATGTATCGTACACTATTATGTATAAATAGTTAAACAGATCCTTAAAGATGTTATTCCATTCATCTTTGAGTTATTGTTATTTTGATTTTGGATCATATTATCTGTATAAGAATATATGTCCTGATTCGAGTGTTTGTTTGTGCATATGCCCGGATCAGATTGAGGATTGCTGTCGCTGTTTCTACTTGGAGTCGAAGACCGAAGACTATCATTATCTTATCTTATCAGTATTGCTCTTTCTATTCAGACTATTTGGACATCTATGTTGTTCTATTTTATTTTATCTGAGACATTATTGTATTTATGGGTAGTGTAACAGCCCGCAAATCCATACCCCTTGAGTCAAGACTATTCTACTTAAATCAACTCAAGTTGTACAGAAATACGAACCATTTGGGTTAAAGAAGAAGAGGTAGAAGAAGAGAATAGAAAACAACAACAGAATCTAACCATCGCAGCGGAGTAAAATATAATAGATAATAAAAAATCTTTACTCAAAATCAAATATATCTGTTTACATATATTACATCATCAGAGTACATCAATCACAGCTCACATCAATAATATACAACCAGATACACAGCTACACAACACAGCGGAATATGTATACATATAACAAGTACGAGAGTACGTATCGTCATCCTGCTCGTCTCCTAAGCTCCACAACATCATATCCTGTATCCTATAATACTCGGTCTGACCCGAGCATTACAGTTAAATAATACCCGAGCAGTCTGGATTACCAGCGTGAGAAAATCACACCCAATTGATTATTAAAGTTTCAAAAATCCTTTGAAACCAAAAGCATCTCGTAAGACCACGCCACAAATAAACATGTCGGGTTTTTACCTTACGGTAGCTAAAACAATATTTATAGAAATTCTATGATATTATAATAGGGTCTATATACAAATACTTATAAAATAGCCGAAGTTGTTACATCTATTAAATTCCAGCTACTAGCCACAAAAGTGGGTAATACAAACAAAACTCGTACATGGCTCGTAGGGAGAATGGATTTCCAACTAATGACTAGGCACTTGGGTACCACCTGTCACAGTACGGGGCCTAGATCACCGTACCGAGGAGTACGCCCGCTCCCCTGCAACACAAGGCCGGGACTACCCCTTACTGGATAATCCCGAGTGAGATCACCCCACGGTTGGGATCAGCAACCGCCCACTAAGCCGAAATAAAAAGGGACATCTAGACTGGAATGACCTCACCCTGCTTGGGCGCTACCCACCTAGCCTTGCTGCATAACCCCTGATTTTCAGTCATTCCCATTTGATGAGGCTTGAGGCTACGCATTACCTTTTTAAAACACATTCCTTAGAATGCCCATCGTCCACCTGACGATGTTTCGCAAGCATTCATCCATACAAGTCCGTTCCGTGTTCGAACGGAATCGAAGGCACTATCCCTACTACATCCATTTTGGAAATATCCTCAGGATTAGTAGCGACTAGCCCTTGCACTTCACTGCTCCATCTTCGACTCCGAACACGTTTTTCGAACGAAACGTAGAAACCGGATCGAAGTGGTTTTCGAAAAATAAATCTCGATCCCGGTCTCTTCGAAACGATCAACGCATTTGTCCAATATTGATAGTCGGTGATTTAACTATCAATTTATATTCGCAATCATCCATCACACGATAAATAATTTTCCACATTATTTATTTACCTCAAAATATCTTCACAAGATATATTTCTATTTTCAATCCTCTGAAAAACAGTTTCAAAACCATCTTTCTTTTCAGAATAAACTTTCCCAAATATTTTCTATCTCCACTGAAATTACCAAGTACAAAACTAGATTTTAAAAATAATTTAACACACTTTATTCTAATAGATATTTTAAAACATTTATTTTAAGAACTGCTTCAATAATTTATTAAAAATACATACTATGTGAATGTTTGAAAATAAAGTTACTTAATAAAATATAAAACTAGATTTATACTTTTAAAAACATAATATTAAGTTATTCTTCAAATAATTACTACTATAATAGATTAAGAGAAAATACTTATTTTAGAATTTAAATATTAGAAATAAGAAATTTTCCAAAACTTTCTTTTAAACAACTTTAAAACTTTTTAACTTATATTTAAAAATTCACTTTGAAAACGTACTTGGTTATTCAAGGAGAATTTCCAACTTCAACTAATTGAATCTATTTTCCAAATTGATTTCCAATTTACTCCATTTGAAATAAACATCTTTACTTTCTTAATTCATTTCAAAGTTCGTTAATTTTGGTCTTTATTATTATTATTGTTTTTCGTTTGATTTTAAACCTTTTTAAATGAAATATACGAATTTCAGTTTTTCCCAATTACTTCTTTACCTCTTTTCAATAATTTAAATCTTAAATTTTAAATAAATGTTTTTTTCCTTTAAATAATATCACTAAAGATTGAAATTCATTAACTTTCTGTTTATTCAAATTTCATTTCTATATTCAAGATTTATTTATTAGAAATTTTAAGTCACCTTATTTCTTTTCCAATTCATTCTTAAATTTTTTCAAATTTTCTATAATTGTTTTACTTACAAATTTACTTCTTTTATTTTCTTTTCAAAATCCAAATTTATATTTTTGTTTTTGGTAATTCATTATATCCAAATATATTCAATTAAACCATAACATTCAATATTCCAATATAACTCATCATAGAATATCAATATTCACAACAGAGAATATTAAATAGTTTAAATAAATGTTGAGGGGTCCAGTTGGATCCCTCCAACCTGTTTCCCTGCATCCACTGACGTTAGCACAATATAAAATACCAATTCCAAATATACCAAACTATAGCACATCAATCAATTCATCCATTCAACCAATTATTTAACTTTGATCATTTAAATTTGAATTTAAATTCAACTGAGTGAGATTACATCACCTTTGCCCTTTTAATTTGCCACCATATCCATCTCGACTTGTTTCATTTCAGATTTCACCCTTTGAATAAACATCATATGATTTTATTAATATTTGAATTCATCGATCAATTAATTCTTAATACTTCGGTTTTAACTATTAAATTGGTTATATATAAATTTCTTTTTAAATAAAATATTTAAACTAATTGAAAACAAATCTCTTCCCAGTAAATAACTCAATTTGCATTCGCCACGATTTTAAACTCCAAAAATATTCACTTTAAATTTTAAATCTATTAGGTAAGTAAAATTATAAATTTTACTCTACTGTTCAAAGTTTCTAGCCGATACATACATACATATATACAAATATCCTGAAATCTGTATATATTTTTACATATAAGATTTTAATCAAAACAGATGATACTCACCGCAAGAAGAAACCCAAAATCGCTGTCGATTATCCAAATCCACGCGTACAGCTACCCTCCTCGAGCCTGCTCCCCCCCAAGCGAATCCCACCAGAGAACCCCTTAGCCTCACGCGACGTCATCGAATCCATAAATCGTCATCGTGTCACCCCTATCCCATAGCTCTTCGTTTGACATCGAAATCACCTCCCCCACAACGCGAGCTTCCGGAATCTCCACGCGACTTAGGTCGCGACTACCCTACAGCTCGAACGAGTGGACTCACCAACACCCAAGAGAAGCGGCTGCCCCCCCCTTTTTTTTAGGAAAGGAAGGAAAAGAATAGCGGCTTGTGGTTTGCGAACTGAAAAGGTGAAGAAAGGAAATTCGATTTAGAAGAAGTTGGGCGTCCATTACTATTTTTCTCTCGGCTATGGATTTATTTTTTATTTTTTTCTGAGAGGATAAGAAAGATGGTACACGATTCAACAGGGAGGGATAGGTCGGCTTGGTCAGGAATATAGGGTGCCTGATAGAAAAGGATTTGACCGGTGCGATGATGTAAGATGTATTAATTAATATGCTTAAATGTTTTCGAAGCGTTTTTATCTCGTACGCTCACACGGAGACTTTGAAAATTACGAAATTTGAAATCCGACAATAATTCAATAATACGGATCCAACGGAACTGATTTCGTCAAATTCCGAGACTGTGCCTCGAAAGGCTATTTTTAAATTCAATTCAAACGATATATTCTTAAAACCGAATAAATCGGTGTTAAATTCAATTTTAAAATTTCTATTATTCTCAGTATTATCAATATAAATTTTAAAATTTTAAAATTAAATATTCCGCTTTAGAGGCTTAAAAATTACGGGTCGTCACATTCCTCCCCCCTTAAAAGAATTTCGTCCCCGAAATTGCTTGTTAGGAAGAATGGTCCAATACCCGTTACTATTTCCCAATAACCAATCAGTTCCTAACAATTCAACATCTTACCAACTATCTTTTTATAAAAGATCCATTATCTTTCTTATTAACTCCTTAAACTTTTCCAAAACCTTGTATAGTTTTCAAATAACTTACTTGTTCAGCTATTCAAATTATAATTCAAACTTAAAATTTGAATTATCAAAATTTTCTTAAAATTTTTCTAACTCCCTAAATTCTCGAAAATTTTTGCCAGCGTCTCCTTTGCGCGGCTAGCTCGGTACAACTATAAAATGGCTCTACGGCCTCCCAAATCCAAAAAGAAAACAAAAGGCCAAGTGGCTCAATCCAAAATCCCAATCAAATTTCACACCAAATTTAAATACATACCTTTTGTCGAGCATTTCAAATTTTATCTTTTGATATCAAACCCAATTTTCTTTTTCCTTTATAATACCTGCATACCTTCTTAGCACCAATATCCAAACACAATATTCCAAAACATTTTATCGACTTTCTCATAAAATGTCAACATCTATTCATTCCAATATTGACTTAAATTACATTGGTAGTATCAATTTCCAATTAAAAAATTCACCATTCCTTACTTAAGTTTAGTATAAGCATTATATATGTTCTTATATTTATTTCCATCTTACCACTTCAGTTTATATGTATTCTCATTCAAATCGATTCTTTTATTTACATACGAATTCAATCTATTTTTAACTCTGAATATATAAATTGATTTGTCATTTATTACTATCTCATGTTACTACTTTAAATTGGTTTCATTTACTAATTTATTTTAGTTTCTAATTTGAATTCGTTTTGTCGTTAACAAAATTTTCCAAAATTTTCTAACTTCCAAAATTTCTGAAATTTTTTGGCAGAGTCCCCTTTGAACGGAGGAGCTTTTGCAATTTGACAAAAGAGAAAAATATATATACATCGACCCACACGGTCGGAAAAACAAAAAACAGTTTATATTTCCTATTTTTATTGCGTAGGCGTACCTTATTTAGCATTTTAAGCAAGCGACTTATTATTTTTAGCAAATAACCCTACCAAATTCAGCCACATGGCTTCCAGGTACCTGTACTTACTCAATTTAAACATGTAAGTGCCAAATATATGCAGTTTAACTATATTTCACTTAGTTACAATGGTTAAAACATGTGAATTCTAAAAGAAATGCAAATCAAACATTTTTCCGTAAGCAATTTATATAGTTTCCATGCTAATTCAACTGTTTTAACTTATTCATATCCATTTTCATTCAATTTGAATGGTTTTCAACTCATTCGTTTACAACTTCATCAATTTGAATGGTTTAAAACTCAATCACTTACATTTAATTTATTTTTAAGCGAACTGAACTCATATTTAATTCAATTGCCCTCAGAATCAATTTATTTTACCCCTACCAATTCATAGAATTTTAATTACTTCCATTTACATCAAATGACAATTTATACCATGAAAATTTGACAAGATCTATGTGAACAAACAAATATTTATGTTTTATAACCAATTTAAATGGATTTCAACTCAATCTACTTAATTCTATTCCATTTTCAATTTATTCACAACCCATATATTCTCATTTTCATTGCATCTCAGATTTGAATCCATTCACTTACATTTCATTTCATTACCTATTAAATTTCCTTTTTACTTTAATTCATTCACATCCATTTGTTAAACTCGACACATTGCATTCCATATTTGTTTATTCCAAACTATTTTATTTAGCTCAAAGACAATCTAAGCTATTTCATTCAATAACCATTTCTCAACTTATTTAAACCGTACTTCCTTTGGTTCTTATTTATCTCATCCATTCACTTATTCAATATAATTAACTTATCCACTCAATCCATTTCGAATTTTCCATTTTCTTAAGTATTATTACAACCCACCAAGTTCTATTTCAATCCATATTTATTTTTACTTGATTCAAATTTAATCCAATATCATTAAACTTGGTTTAAGTTGAATTAAATTCAACTCTCTTCGATTTATTCAGCTTTAGTCAATTTATTCAAATTTATACTTAAGCTCATTTTCATTTTACAAGTAAATTTTCTCTTTTCAATTTAATTCTATTTCAGTTAAATCTCATTTTAAAATTTACAATTTCATCTGATTAGTTATTATAAAATTTAACTTTCAGATTCAACTCATTCAATTGATTACATGGTCATCTCCAATTTATTTCCACTTATTTGGATTTTATTAGAAATTCATACCATTACTATTTTAATCCAATTTCACTTTTATTCAATGCATTTCCAATTATATCTAATTTGGTGACATTTCAAGTTAAATTTTACTTTATAACTCAAGTCATGATCCCACCATTCTCCTTTAATTTACCAACCAATTTATTAACTCGCAATTCAATTTCATTCTCAATTCATTTAATTAATTGCAAGGCCACTTTCAATTATATTTTCTTCATCGATAATTTAAGTCGAATTTAATTATAACTTAAGTTTTATTTTCAAACCTCATCATAACTCACAATTCAATTTCATTAACTAAGTTATTAAAATTTTGTTCTTTCCTTATTTATAATCCAACACTTGAATTTTAACTCCAAATATTACTCCATTTAATTTTCTTAGTTCAATTTAGTTTATAATTCAAGTTTTGATTTTATTTCTATTCTCCAATTCATTAATACTATTTATTTTGGATTTTCTATCCCACCTTCAAATTTAATAAGTCACAACTTATTCTTTACTCTATCGATTCATTCAAGGCTTAAATATATTCATCTTTTATTTTTAACTCAAGCCTTTTATTTATTTATAGCCCAAGCATATTTTATTTCCATGTATTTTTAATCCTTTTATAAGTTATTCTGATTTATTTATTCAACCCAATCCTTATCCAACTTATTTTCCATTTATTCGGGTAAGAATCTAATTTCATTCAATAATTCAATTGAATTCTTATTCTAATTCAATTTTATTTTAACTCGGTTTTATTTAACTCAATTCGATTCCAACTTGATTCGAATACAACTGGATATTATTTTCAACCTATTCAATTTATTTCAATCCGGTTAGATTTTTATTCTCCAATCCAAGTTAACCTCATTTTATCCTTTTAAATTTAAATTCCATTATTCAAAGCTTATATTTCCTTCATAATTTAAAATCATCTCAATTTATAAGCTTACAACTATCTCATCAAGATTTTTAAACAATCGGTTATTGGTTTCAAAACATTTTGAAATCTCCAACATCTCAAATCATACTTCTCAAAAATTTAAACCAATCCTGGTTTTATTCCCAACAAATTTCTTTTGAAATTGTCAAAAACAACTTGCTCTTCTGAGCAAATCAATTTTTGGCAACAATCTGTCACTTAGAAATTCGAAAATGAATACTGATGATGCGGCCGTCATCATCAGAATTATTTCCCAATAATCCAAGTGATTTCAATGCTATATCACTTTCAAAATCTATTTAAAACAGATTTCCATTCAGAAATATCTCCAAAACAATAATGCTATCATTTAGCTTTAAAACACTTCCAAATCTCCGGTATTTAAATTTCCAAATCCTGCTTAAATAAATTTTAACTATAATTCATTTGCACAGCTTATGCTCATACAAATTCTCATTTAATTATATTTCAATTTATAAATACATTTATACTTCATATTTACAAATTTCATTCTATAATGAATTTATTCCTTTAAATTTTAATTATGTTTCAATTTCTAGATAAATTTTTACTTAACAACGATAACAAATTAATATTATTCTTCCTAACATCCAAGCAACCATATATTAGCTAAATAGTTTACAAAAACTATTGTTTATATCAAAATACATTTTGGGTAAAATTATTTCATTCACCCACATTTAAAACAATACCGTGTCGATTGTTCTATTCAAGTGTTTAGAAACCCCTTCGATACAGTTGCGCAGACTGTATCGACGAAGGTTCATATGCCACTCAATAAATCAATCAACGCAATATTAAAACAATTTTATATTCACTAACAAATACACACTCATATCTATTACTATGCTCAAACTCATTCTAGAGTACTACGGACTCTAACTTAAATGAGTAATTCTTACCAGAGCCAAGGTTATCACCAACCTAAGCTCTGATAATAACTGTAACAGCCCGCAAATCCGTACCCCTTGAGTCAACACTATTCTACTTAAATCAACTCAAGTTGTACAGAAATACGAACCTTTTGGGTTAAAGAAGAAGAGGTAGAAGAAGAGAATAGAAAACAACAACAAAATCTAACCATCGCAGCGGAGTAAAATATAATAGATAATAAAAAATCTTTACTCAAAATCAAATATATCTGTTTACATATATTACATCATCAGAGTACATCAATCATAGCTCACATCAATAATATACAACCGGATACACAGCTACACAACACTGCGGAATATGTATATATATAACAAGTACGAGAGTACGTATCGTCATCCTGCTCGTCTCCTGAGCTCCACAGCATCATATCATGTATCCTATAATACTCGGTCTGACCCGAGCTTTACAGTTAAATAATACCCGAGTCAGTCTGGATTACCAGCGTGAGAAAATCACACCCAACTGATTATTAAAGTTTCAAAAATCCTTTGAAAACAAAAGCATCTCGTAAGACTACGCCAAAATAAACATGTCGTGTTTTTACCTTACGATAGCTAAAACAATTTTTATAGAAATTCTCTGATATTATAATAGGGTCTATATACAAATACTTATAAAATAGCCGAAATTGTTACATCTATTAAATTCCAGCTACTAGCCACAAAAGTGGGTAATAAAAAAAAATCGTACAAGGCTCGTAGGGAGAATGGATTTCCAACTAATAACTAGGCAGTGGGGTACCACCTGTCACAATACGGGGCCTAGATCACTGTACCGAGGAGTACGCCCGCTCCCCTGCAACACAAGGCCGGGACTACCCCTTACTGGATAATCCCGAGTGAGATCATCCCGCGGTTGGGATCAGCAACCGCCCACTAAGCTGAAATAAAAAGGGACATCTAGACTGGAATGACCTCACCCTGCTTGGGCGCTACCCACCTAGCCTTGCTGCATAACCCCTGATTTTCAGTCATTCCCATTTGATGAGGCTTGAGGCTATGCGTTACCTTTTTAAGAACATATTCCTTAGAATTCCCATCGTCCACCTGTTGATGTTTCGCAAGCATTCATCCATACAAGTCCGTTCCGTGTTCGAACGGAACCGAAGGCACTATCCTTACTACATCCATTTTGGAAATATTCTCAGGATTAGTAGCGACTAGCCCTTGCACTTCACTGCTCCATCTTCGACTTCGAACATGTTTTTCGAACGAAACGTACAAACCGAATCGAAGTGGTTTTCGAGAAATAAATCTCGATCCCGGTCTCTTCGAAACGATCAACGCATTTGTCCAATATTGATGGTCGGTGATTTAACTATCAATTTATATTCGCAATCATCCATCACATGATAAATAATTTTCCACATTATTTATTTACCTCAAAATATCTTCACAATATATATTTCTATTTTCAATCCTCTGAAAAACAGTTTCAAAACCATCTTTTTTTTCAGAATAAACTTTCCCAAATATTTTCTATCTCCACTGAAATTACCAAGTACAAAACTAGATTTTAAAAATAATTTAACACACTTTATTCTAATAGATACTTTAAAACATTTATTTTAAGAACTGCTTCAATAATTTATTAAAAATACATACTATATGAATGTTTGAAAATGAAGTTACTTAATAAAATATAAAACTAGATTTATACTTTTAAAAACGTAATATTAAGTTATTCTTTAAATAATTACTACTATAATAGATTAAGAGAAAATACTTATTTTAGAATTTAAATATTAGAAATAAGAAATTTTCCAAAACTTTCTTTTAAACAACTTTAAAACTTTTTAACTTATATTTAAAAATTCACTTTGAAAACGTACTTGGTTATTCAAGGAGAATTTCCAACTTCAACCAATTGAATTTATTTTCCAAATTGATTTCCAATTTACTCCATTTGAAATAAATATCTTTACTTTCTTAATTCATTTCAAAGTTCGTTAATTTTGGTCTTTATTATTATTATTGTTTTCTGTTTGATTTTAATCCTTTTTAACTGAAATATACGAATTTCAGTTTTTCCCAATTACTTCTTTACCTCTTTTCAATAATTTAAATCTTAAATTTTAAATAAATGTTTTGTTCCTTTAAATAATATCACTAAAGATTGAAATTCATTAACTTTCTGTTTATTCAAATTTCATTTCTATATTCAAGATTTATTTATTAGAAATTTTAAGTCACCTTATTTCTTTTCCAATTCATTCTTAAATTTTTTCAAATTTTCTATAATTGTTTTACTCACTAATTTACTTCTTTTATTTTCTTTTCAAAATCCAAATTTATATTTTTGTTTTTGGTAATTCATTATATCCAAATATATTCAATCAAACCATAACATTCAATATTCCAATATAACTCATCATAGAATATCAATATTCACAACAGAGAATATTAAATAGTTTAAATAAATATTGAGGGGTCCAGTTGGATCCCTCCAACCCGTTTCCTGCATCCACAGACGTTAGCACAATATAAAATACCAATTCCAAATATACCAAACTATAGCACATCAATCGATTCATCCATTCAACCAATTATTTAACTTTGATCATTTAAATTTAAATTTAAATTCAACTGAGTGAGATTAACTCACCTTTGCCCTTTTAGTTTGCCACCATATCCATCTCGACTTGTTTCATTTCAGATTTCACCCTTTGAATAAACATCATATGATTTTATTAATATTTGAATTCATCGATCAATTAATTCTTAATACTTCGGTTTTAACTATTAAATTGGTTATATATAAATTTCTTTTTAAATTAAATATTTAAACTAATTGAAAACAAATCTCTTCCCAGTAAATAACTCAATTTACATTCGCCACGATTTTAAACTCCAAAAATATTCACTTTAAATTTTAAATCTATTAGGTAAGTAAAATTATAAATTTTACTCTACTGTTCAAAGTTTCTAGCCGATACATACATATATACAAATATCCTGAAATCCGTATATATTTTTACATATAAGATTTTAATCAAAACAGAGGATACTCACCGCAAGAAGAAACCCAAAATCGCTGTCGATTATCCAAATCCACGCGTACAGCTACCCTCCTCGAGCCTGCTCCCCGCCAAGCGAATCCCACCAGAGAACCCCTTAGCCTCACGCGACGTCATCGAATCCATAAATTGTCATCGCGTCACCCCTATCCCATAGCTCTTCGTTTGACATCGAAATCACCTCCCCACAACGCGAGCTTCCGGAATCTCCACGCGACTTAAGTCGCGACTACCCTACAGCTCGAACGAGTGGACTCGCCAACGCCCAGGAGAAGCGGCTGCCCCCCTTTTTTTAGGAAAGGAAGGAAAAGAATAGCGGCTAGTGGTTTGCGAACTGAAAAGGTGAAGAAAGGAAATTCAATTTAGAAGAAGTTGGGCGACCATTACTATTTTTCTCTCGGCTATGGATTTTTTTTTCTGAGAGGAGAAGAAAGATGGTACGCGATTTAACAGGGAGGGATAGGTCGGCTTGGTCAGGAATATAGGGTGGCTGATAGAAAAGGATTTGACCGGTGCGATGATGTAAGATGTGTTAATTAATATGCTTAAATGTTTTCGAAGCGTTTTTATCTCGTACGCTCACACAGAGACTTCGAAAATCACGAAATTTGAAATCCGGCAATAATTCAATAATACGGATTCAACGGAACTGATTTCGGCATATTCCGAGACTATGCCTCGAAAGGCTATTTTTAAATTCAATTCAAACGATATATTCTTAAAACTGAATAAATCGGTGTTAAATTCAATTTTAAAATTTCTATTATTCTCAGTATTATCAATATAAATTTTAAAATTTTAAAATTAAATATTCCGCTTTAAAGGCTTAAAAATTACGGGTCGTCACAGGTAGCTTCATGAACTACTCTTATGACTATGTTGTATTTTCCGCTGCACTATTCTGTGATGTTATATTCTGTGATTCTGTGATGATTCTCATTTATGTATATATTTATACTCCATTAATGATACGTGTTTTGTATTATTTAAGTTGACAAGTTGGAATATCGTCAATTTAAGTGGTACAAATATACGGGTTGTTACAGTTGGTATCAAAGCTTTGGTTCCCGATAACCTTAGCCTGTGGAGTTTAAAGCTCATTAGAGATAGGGTGACCATACCCTAGAATGAGGAGAATCATTTCTGAATCCATATCCTTTAATTCCATTCTTCTTATTGAATTCATTCAATTTGAATTTCTTTAAGTTCCATAAATTTCTATCTTTGATTCTAAAATCACTTTTGGTATTCCAGGATGGCTACCAGAAGAAATGTTAGAGGCAGGGGTAGAGGAAACGCTCCAAAACCATATGCCCCAGCTCCCGCAGTCAGATTCTCCACTCTTAGCAAGGAGTACACTCGGCTTGGCGGAGTCAAATTCACTGGCTCCGAGAGTATCATTGAAGCACAGCAATGGCTAAAGAGTTTGGAGAGAATCTTTACTGGCTTAGAGATCACAGACGCTCAGAAGCTTAAGTTGGCCGCTTGGCAACTTCAGGATGATGCACAGGATTGGTGTGAGTCAGTCACTTCTCGTACTGATGAGGAAACCATCACTTGGGCCCGGTTTAGGTTGTAATCTATCTAAATTTCATCTAAATAAAATTTCTTCTCTCTCGTCAAATTTTTGACTCATCTTTATATCACGTATAAATAGGGATTCCTTTATGGCTCAGTGGATGCCAGCTGCTGGGAAGGCCCAACTCTATCGATCTTTTATGGATCTCAAGCAGGGCAACATGACCTTCACTGAGTATGAAAGGAAATTCAATGAACTATCCAAGTTCGGACCTGCCTTGATTGATACACCTCTGCTTAAGAATGAGAAGTTCATCCATGGTGCACGCCTTGAGTATTACGAGCTCCTCACCGCTCATGTCCATGGAACTTTCCTGAGTTGATGTATTTTGCTCTTCGATATGCAGGAAAGCCAAAGGGAACTTCAGTCCCTAAGGCTCCAGCTACTCAGCCATCCTCTAGTCAGACTGGGAAGAGGAAGCCAAATTTTGCACAACAGAAGAAGAACTGGCAGAAGAAATCCGTGCTTGGCTATTCTCAGAAGAAGCCCATTGACATATCATCTATTACTTGCTTCAACTGCAACCAAAAATGTCATTATGCTAGTAGCTGCCCATCTCCAAAGGGCGCAGCTGTTCCGCCACCGACACAGATGACTAGGAGGGATGTGTGTCATATCTGCTTACAACCTGGACACTTCAAGAAAGACTGCCCAACATAGAAGAGAGGTACACCATCAGGAGTCTTTGCTCTTTCCACACCTGCCCCGGAAGTTCCTGCCCCGGAAGTTCCAGATAATCAAGGTACTTTGCAAAGTACTTTTATGTTGCATATCTTGCGTGTTAGAGTTCTACTTGACAACGGAGCTACACACAGCTTCATATCTATTGATTTATGTGATAAATTTGGCTTGGAACCCACTCTTGCATTTATTTCCTTATGTGTATCTAACCCTATTGGAGGGCCCGCTAACCTCAAAAGGGTTTCCAAATATGTCACTCTTATGCATGGCATTCACCGCTTCACTTGGGATTTCTATGTCCATGGATTCGAGGCATTTGATATTCTATTAGGCATTGATTGGCTGCGAAAGTTCGAAGCCATTATCTCTTGCAATGCTCGAACCGTCTCTCTTATTGACGATAAGAGCTTACCTTTATTCATTAAAGGCAAATCACCTCAAGAATATGCTGGAAGTTTTATATTCTCTCTTGACTCCTATCCAAATGAACTTAGCTCTACACCAGTTTTCCAATTCTTTTCTGATGTGTTTGGAGATGTCAATTCTCTACCACCTCCACGGGAAATCAAATTCTGCATTGACTTTATTCCTAGTGCACGACCAGTAGTTCTTCCTCCTAGGAGAATGACTCCTAAATAAAAGGCAAAGTTGAATGTTCAAATTGAAGATTTATTTTCTAAAGGCTTGATTCGACGCAGTCATTCAGAATGGGGTGCTGCAGTTGTATTTGTCACCAAATCTGATGGCTCACTCAGAATGTGTGTGGACTATAGAGAGCTAAACAATCTCATACACAAGAACAGGTACCCGATGCCCCGCATCAACGACCTATTCGATCAGCTTCATGGAGCTAAAGTCTTCTCTCAACTTGATTTGGCTACTGGCTTTCACCAACTCAGAATTGCTGAGGATAGTATTCCTAAAACAGCATTCCGCACTGAAAATGGTTTCTATGAATGGCTAGTTATGTCGTTCGGTCTCACTAATGCTCCAGCTTATTTTGTTGACTTGATGAATAGAGTTTTCCGTGATGTTCTAAACAAATTCGTTCTTGTTTTCATCGACGATATTCTCGTCTTCTCTAAAGATGAGAAAGAGCATAGGTCACGTTTGGCTTTTGTTCTTGAAACTCTTCGCAGACACCAGCTTAAAGCCAAGTTTTCGAAGTGCCACTTTTGGTGAGATGAAGTTCGTTTTCTTGGCCATATTGTTTCGAAGAATGAGATTTCGGTCGATCCAGCTAAGATCGTCGTAATCAATGTAAGTTCTATTCTTACTTGTCAATTCTATATAAACAATTTATCAATATCTAAATTCGAATCCTTGGAATTTACAGGATCAGGAGACTCCCAAAACTCCTACAGATATCCGCAGTTTCTTGGGTTTGGCCGGCTATTATCGTAGATTCATAGAAAACTTTGCTCGTATCGCTGCCCCACTTTCCGCACTGACCGGAAAGAATGTGAAATTTATTTGGAGTGAAAGGTGCGAAGCAGCTTTCAATGAGATGAAGCGAAGATTGACATCTGCCCTAGTTCTTACAGTTATTGATGGTAGAGAAGGATTAACCGTATATACCGATGCATGTCGTGGTGGTCTTGGAGCAGTCTTAATGCAGAAAGGAAAGGTTATTGCATATGCGAGTCGACAGTTAAAGACCCATGAAGCAAATTACGCAGCTCACGATTTAGAGCTTCTTGCGGTTGTATTTGCTCTTAAGCTATGGAGGCACTATCTATTGGGAACCAAATTCGAGTTATTCACTGACCACAAGTCATTGAGATATATATTCTCACAAAAGGATTTGAATCAGAGACAAGTCCGATGGCTCGAATTTTCAGCTGCATATGATCTTGATATTAATTATACTCCAAGGAAAGCAAATGTCGTAGCCGATGCTTTGAGCAGAAATCAAGCTATGGCATGTTGTAATCTTATTGAGGGAATGTTATTCCAGCTTTCCGTCTCCCCCAGCTCTTATGGATCGGATTATAGCCAAGCAACACGAAGACACTTTGCTTTATCGCATCAAAGAAATAGTCCTTGGAAGAGTTGGAAATGCTGACAATAAATTGGGTGCACATGTTGATAGTAATGGAGTCTTGAGAATTGATAATCGCATTTGTGTCCCTAATGTTAATGGTCTAAGGCAAGAAGTGCTGAAAGAAAACCATAACTCTTCGCTTTCATTGTTAGGAACTAAGTTGATGATGTTTTGATGACAACAACCTTATATAGTTATTATACTTTACTTTATAAAATATATATACTAACATTTCCATATAGATATATATATATATATATATATATATATATATGTGTGTGTGTGTGTGTGTGTAGGAAGTATATGCAGGTATCATCGAAGACTGATCAGTATAAAGACTCAAGCATCAAGATGAAGATTAGAGATTCAAGATTCAAGACTCTAGAGAATCAAGATTTCAAGATCTCAAGATAAGTGTCTAGTATTTTGTTAAAACTTCATAATAGCACTCTCATCTTTCTTCCAATTTTCTTTTGGGATGGAACCCAATTTCTATCGAAACCAGTGGCTTACAAACCCACGACAAGTAGCTTACAAACCTACGACAAGTGGCTTACAAACCCACGAAAATCAAAATCATTTAAACTACTTTGTACAAATTCTCGAGTCCTATGGAGGAGCTCTGTAGGAAGGTTCTTGCAATTTCAGTTTGAATAGATTTTTCAAAATGTTTTTAAATCTATTTTCAAAATGTTTTAGCTTTCAAAATCATGTTTTCAAAAATATTTTCAAACTTTGTTTTAGCCTTGAAATATTCCTCTATTCTGATTTTAAAAACTTCTATTTTTAAAACATCAAAACTTATTCTAATTTTAAATATTACCTATATAATTGACGGTCTATATCAATTATATATATATATATATATATATTTAAAATAATGTTTTATATTCATTCTCTATCTCAAAATATTGTTTAAACACTTTACTTTGCTTCAGAGAAGTTTCAACTTGTTTTAAATTCAATTGTCTTTACAAAACAACATTTCTATAATTTTGAACCGAGGGATGTCGACATATGGGGATACCCCATGTCGACATGGTGACAGTTGGATTCAAAATTCAATTTTCAAAAGAAGTGTCCATTCGTTTGAAAACCTTTCGCCAATGGTTATGACTGTTGTGCATCTATATAAAGGCTTCCAAAACGAATTTTTTTAACAACTACTTTCTTATTTTCTTCACTCTTTCTTCTCCACCATTCCATATCCATAAAACTTCATATTTTCAAGATCGTGCCATCATTCTGCCAAATTCTCCATAGGAAATCATTTAGATACTCTCTCTATTTGATTCGCCATCATTCTACCAAAGATCAAAGTGCTATTCAGAGTTATAGGATTAATTTGTATTCAAAAAGTCCATAGAGTCTATCCATTCAAAAGGATTGTTATTAAGAAGTATTAGGGTGATCTTGCGTCCCGTAAATCAAGAGAGTTTACCCCAGACTCGGAGATAGGAGGGTTCCTCAAGGCCTTAGAAATTGAGGGTTGTAATTTGGGTATTGGCTTATAAAAATCTGTACAAGGATATTGCCTTGGTGCAGGACTGGATGTAGGAGGATTCTGAACCAGTATAAAATCCGTTGTGTTCTTTCCTTTTACTTGCTTTACTTTACTATTTGCATTTGTTATATGTTCTGTGATCATTCTGTGTTAGAATTCTGTTTAGATTTGTGTTGAAAGTTTTAATTTAGTCATATAGTTCATATTTTCTTTAAAACACTATTCACCCCCCCTCTAGTGTTATTTCCGCCTTAAGATCCTTAATCCGCATCCCCAACAATTGGTATCAGAGCATTGGTTTTCATTGTTTTCATAATCTGAAACTTGAAAAATATAAAAATGGCATTTTTGGAAAATTGTGTTAAAACTATTTTGAATCTATGCATTTCATTAAAGTATCATAAGTCTGCATATAGTTATTTTGAAAAATCAAGTTATCTACCGAATTGGTGTGTTATGCAGGGACAGACATGTTATATGGCTTTTGACGAATCAACACCCAATGGACAAACTATGCAAATTGAGAAAGATAAATGATACTTGATAGTGGATGTTCGAGGCACATGACTGGAAATCCCGAGATACTCAAGGACATTACTTATCAAGATGGTGGATTAGTCAATTTTGGTGACAACTCTAAAGGATATGTGGTTGGCGTCGGCAATGTTGGTAACCCTAAAACTTTACTTATTTCTGATGTTTTATTAGTTAGGAACTTAAAACATAATCTGCTTAGTATAAGTCAACTTTGCGATAAAGGTTTTAAAATTAAATTTGGAAAAGATAAATGTCACATTGAAGATGACAAGCCTAATATAATTTTTGAAGGTATTAGGAAGAAAAATATCTATATCCTTGGTATAAAAATTTCAAATGATAATCTATGTCTTTTGGCTAATACAAATGACCCTTGGATTTGGCATAAAAGATGTGGCCATTTGAATTTCAAATTATTATCTAGGATATCAAAACTTGACTTAGTTAGAGGTCTATCCAAGTTAAACTTTAAAGTAGATAGTATTTGTGATGCTTGTCAATTAGGAAAACTTAAGAAAAGTTCATTTAAATTAAAAGATGCTATTTCTACCTCTAGTCCTCTAGAATTACTTCATTTAGATTTATTTGGTCCATCTCAAGTTCAATCAATCAACCATAGTAAATATGTTTTTGTTATAGTAGATGATTATTCAAGATATACTTGGACAATCTTTTTAAAACATAAAAGTGATGTTTTTGAAATATTTAAAAACTTTTCTAAAAGAATTCAAAAACAACATTCTTTCAAAATTAAAATTATTCGAAGTGATCACGGTGGTGAATTTGAAAATGAAAATTTTGAGAATTTCTGTACTCAAAAGGGAATTACTCACAACTTTTCATTTCCAAGAACTCCACAACAAAACGGAGTAGTAGAACGTAAGAATAGAACGATTCAAGAGTGTGCTCGTACAATGCTTTCTGATAGTAATTTACCTAAACATTTTTGGGCTGAAGCAGTTGCTACAGCTTGTTATATATTAAATAGAATTTTAGTTAGACCATTAACAAATAAAACTCCATATGAATTACTTTATAATAAGAAACCTATAGTTGCTTATTTTGAAGTCTTCGGGAGTAAATGTTTTATACTTAATACAAAAGATAATTTAGATAAATTTGAACCAAAAGCTGATAAAGGATTCTTTATTGGTTATTCTAGTAGAAGCAAAGCATTTAGAGTTTTTAATTTAAAAACTAATACTATTGAAGAAACTATGCATGTATCTTTTGATGAAAATCTTAAAGATATTGTACAAATAGATGATGAAGAAGATTTTATAAATTTAAATCAATCTAATGAAACTATTAGTGAAATAAATCAACCTAATAAGAGATTTAAAATATCAAAAGATCATCCTTTAGAAAATGTTTTAGGAAATATTGAATCTGTAGTAAGAACTAGAAATTAATTAAGTAGTATGAGTAATGTAGCCTTTATATCAACAATTGAACCTAAAAATCCAAAGGAAGCATCGTCTGATGATTCATGGATTCTTGCTATGCAAGAAGAATTGAATCAATTTACCAGAAATGATGTATGGGAACTTGTTCCTAAACCTGAGGATAAAAGTATAATTGGAACTAAATGGGTTTATAAAAATAAAATGAATGAACTCGGTGAGGTCGTAAGAAATAAAGCTCGTTTAGTCGCGCAAGGTTATTGTCAAGAAGAAGGAATTAACTATGATGAAACCTTTGCCCCCGTAGCAAGATTAGAAGCTATAAGAATTCTACTTGCTTTCGCTAATTATAATAATTTCAAATTATATCAAATGGATGTTAAAAGTGCTTTTCTAAATGGTTTTGTAAAAGAAGATGTTTATGTTGAACAACCTCCGCTTTTTGAAGATAATAAATTTCCAAACCATGTATACAAGTTAAAGAAAGCTCTATATGGTCTAAAGCAAGCTCCTAGAGCCTGGTATGAAAGACTAAGATCTTATTTACTTCAATCTGGTTTTGAAATCGGTAAAGTAGATACAACACTTTTTATTAAAAGAAATAATCAAGATATTCAACCGGTTCAAATATATGTAGATGATATAATCTTTGGATCAACTAATAACATAATGAATAAAGAATTTTCAGATATAATGACTAAAGAATTTGAAATGAGTCACATGGGAGAATTAAGTTTCTTCTTAGGGCTTCAAATTAAACAACTAGAAAATGGAATCTTCATAAGTCAAGAAAAATATGCTAAAGACTTAATCAATTAATTTGGTTTAAGCACCTCTAGTGGGAAACCAACTCCAATGTCAACAAATGTAGGTTTAAGTAAAAAAGATAAATCAAAAGATATTGATCAAACTTTATATAGGGGAATGATTAGTTCGCTACTCTATATAACAGCGAGTCGTCCTGATATTATGCACAGTGTTTGTCTCTGTGCAAGATACCAATCACAACCTAAAGAAACTCACTTAAAACCTGTTAAAAGAATTTTAAGATATGTAAAATACACTTTAGATTATGGTTTATTTTATTCTAAAAATAAAACTTTTGATTCAATATCATATTGTGATGCTGATTATGCTTGTTGTAAATTAGGCCGAAAGAGCACAAGTGGAACTTGTCACTTTCTAGGACATTCACTGGTTTCCTGGTTCAGCAAGAAACAAAATACTGTTTCCTTGTCAACAACTAAAGCAGAGTATATATCTGCTGCTCTGGCCTGTTCACAAGTCATATATATGCAACAAACTTTAAAGGATTTTTGGAATTAACACGAGTAAATCACCAATATATTGTGATAACACTAGTGCAATAAATCTATCTAAAAATCTAACTCATCATGCTAGAACTAAACATATTGATATAAGACATCATTTTCCTAGAGATAATATAACTAAATAAATAATAACTCTAGATTATATAAATACTGAAAAACAAATTGCTGATATATTAACTAAACCATTAACCGAACAGAATTTTACTAAATTTAGAAGAGAATTAGGTATTTGTTCAAATCCACGACAAGTAGCTTACAAACCCACGACAAGTAGCTTACAAACCCACGACAAGTAGCTTACAAACCCACGACAAGTAGCTTACAAACCTACGACAAGTGGCTTACAAACCCACGAAAATCAAAATCATTTAAAACTACTTTGTACAAGTTCTCGAGTCCTATGGAGGATCTCTGTAGGAAGGTTCTTGCAATTTTAGTTTGAATAGATTTTTCAAAATGTTTTTAAATCTGTTTTCAAAATGTTTTATCTTTCAAAATCATGTTTTCAAAAATATTTTCAAACTTTGTTTTAGCCGTGAAATATTCCTCTATTCTGATTTTAAAAACTTCTATTTTTAAAACATCAAAACTTATTCTGATTTTAAATATTACTTATATAATTGACGGTCTATATCAATTATATATATATATATATATATATATTTAAAATAATGTTTTATATTCATTCTCTATCTCAAAATATTGTTTAAACACTTTACTTTGCTTCAGAGAAGTTTCAACTTGTTTTAAATTCAATTGTCTTTACAAAACAACATTTCTATAATTTTGAACTGAGGGATGTCGACATATGGGGATACCCCATGTCGACATGGTGACAGTTGGATTCAAAATTCAATTTTCAAAAGAAGTGTCCATTCGTTTGAAAACCTTTCGCCAATGGTTATGACTGTTGTGCATCTATATAAAGGCTTCCAAAACGAATTTTTTTAACAACTACTTTCTTATTTTCTTCACTCTTTCTTCTCCACCATTCCATATCCATAAAACTTCATATTTTCAAGATCGTGCCATCATTCTGCCAAAATCTCAATAGGAAATCATTTGGATACTCTCCCTATTTGATTCTCCATCATTCTACTAAAGATCAAAGTGCTATTCAGAGTTATAGGATTAATTTGTATTCAAAAAGTCCATAGGGTCTATCCATTCAAAAGGACTGTTATTAAGAAGTATTAGGGTGATCTTGTGTCCCGTAAATCAAGAGAGTTTACCCCAGACTCAGAGATAGGAGGGTTCCTCAAGGCTTAGAAATTGAGGGTTGTAATTTGGATATTGGCTTATAAAAATCTATACAAGGATATTGCCTTGGTACAGGACTGGATGTAGAGGATTCTGAACCAGTATAAAATCCGGTGTGTTCTTTCCTTTTACTTGCTTTACTTTACTATTTGCATTTGTTATATGTTCTGTGATCATTCTGTGTTAGAATTCTGTTTAGATTTGTGTTGAAAGTTTTAATTTAGTCATATAGTTCATATATTCTTTAAAACACTATTCACCCCCCTCTAGTGTTATTTCCGCCTTAAGATCCTTAATCCGCATCCCCAACATTCATTTCATCCTAGTGTTACTAAAATGTACCAGAATATGAAGAAGTTATTTTGGTGGAGTGGGATGAAGCGCGATATCTCTACATATGTTAGCAGATGCACAACTTGCCAGCAAGTTAAAGCTGATCACAGAAAGACAGCTAGTTTGCTTCAGCCACTAGAGATTCCAGGATGGAAGTGGGAGCAGATTTCTATGGACTTTATTGATGGATTTCCAAGGACTAGAAAGGGTAACGAAAGCATCTTGGTGATTGTCGATAGATTGACGAAATCCGCCCACTTTATTCCAGTCAAATCCACTCGTACATCTTCGAGTTTGGCCGAGATATATATGAGAGAAGTTGTTAAACTTCATGGTGTACCATCCAGTATTGTATGCGATCGAGATCCTATTTTCACCAGTAAATTCTAGAAAGCATTTCAGGATACTTTGGGCACCAAATTGAATCTGAGCACTGCATATCATCCTCAGACAGATGGCCAAATTGAGAGGGTGAATCAGATTTTAGAAAACCTTCTCCGAGCTTGTATTATTGATTTTGGTGGATCCTGGGAAGACCATCTTCATTTGGTTGAATTCACTTATAATAATAGCTACCAGGTAAAGAAATTGAATTTCAAATTTGAATAGGTATATTTGAATTTGAATTAATCATCTTTGATAAACCAGGCAAGCATTGGTATGGCACCGTTCAAAGCCTTATATGGACGGCCGTGCAAATTGCCAGCTTGTTGGATCGAGTCAGGCGATCGATTAGTGCTTGGTCCAGAAATAATTATGGAAGCTTCTGAAAAAGTCGAAGAAATCAGAAAGAAGATAAAGACGACACAGGATAGACAGAAGAGCTATGCTGACAAAAGGAGAAGAGATCTTGAATTCGGTATAGGAGACAAAGTATTTTTTAAAGTTTCGCCTTTGAAGAATATAGTTCGATTTGGAAGGAAAGGGAAGCTAGCTCCGAGATTTGTTGGTCCGTTTGAGATTACGGAAAGAGTCAGAACATTGGCATATAGAGTTGCATTACCAGAGAGTCCGCCAGTGTGCACAACGTGTTTCACGTCTCACATCTGCGCAAAGTTGTGCACGATCCATCTATGACCATCCCTACTGCTCAGATAGAAGAGATAGTTATCGAGCCTGATTTGACTATTGAGCGAAAGCCACTTCGGATAGTCGATCGTGAGACAAAGCAACTTAGAAGGAAGTTGGTTAATCTCGTCAAAGTCCAATAGAGTGCAGATGAGCGAGATTGCACATGGGAGACTGAGGATAGTATTCGGGATTCAAACCCCGAATTACTAATTTCAGGTAAAATTCAAATTTCTCAAAATCTATCTTGACTTTTCTGCTTATTTCATTCTTACTTCACTCATCTCGTTCCTTTTCGAGGACGAAAAGTTTTGAGTGGAGGAGATTGTAACGACCCTGATTTTTCAGCCCAATTTAAATTATAAATCCATTGTTTTAGTATAAATTTTTTTGAAATTTATAAACGATCTCAATTTACGTCCAAACTTTATTTATGACATACGTCTAGTTAGATATGAGCATAGAAAATGTTTCGTCGCAAATTATTACAGTAAACTTCGTTCGCGTTTTACTGCATATCAATCCATATAAAGCTGCGTAAAATTTATCTTTCAAATCCAAATATTTTTACACAGTTATGTTGTAAAAATTATTCTGATCAAGATTATGAAATTCGTTTCGTCAAAAACTGTCATCGCATGCTCCGTTTAAATTGTTTTGCAAAATGTACAATTTTAGCGGCGTAAATACGAATTTTATAAAACCATCGTATCGCAATAATCTGTGTACCGTTGGAAGCGCCTCGTCGCAATGATCAAAACGGTATATTTATTCGTGCTAAATCGGAGTTCGACAGAAATTATCGCGTTGATTTAACCGTTCCGGACGGACCAGTTAAATAATAGTCAGCCCAAATTGTTGCCCATATCCATTCAAAAATTTGAAAATAATATCTGAGCTGAAGCATCAAAGAGGATAGTTGGAAGCTGGGTTAACTTTGGGAAATGTTGTGACGTTTCGTTACTTGAAGATAATGAAATTAACGTATACAAATTTAAAAGCAAAAAAAGAAGAAAACGCCTTTTTGCTATTCATTTCAACATTTCGAAATTTACTTCAGGTAAAACTCTCTTCTCCTCATCTCTGTTCTTCCTTCTTCCTCTTGTTTCTTTCTTCTGCATTTTTTTTAAAAGAAAATTTATATATTAATCAAAGAAGCAAGGATGACCGAACTCGCTGTTTCACTTCATCTCTCCAAATCCACGTCTCTCTTCACTCCCCATTGCCAAACTCAGCCACCCCTCTCCACTCACCTTCCCTCCTCCGTGCGCTGCTCATCTCCTCCGCCTCCACACGCTCCACCTTTCCAAGCCTCGAGTGTGTGTGTATGGTATTAGCATGCGTGCGTGAGTTGAAAAAAAATGGCAAAATGAAAAAGTGCGTTGTATATGTGTTGTGTATGCATGCAGTAGATGGAATAGGGTGCGTGTAGTGTATGTGTTGTAATGGTGCATGGGTCATGCGTATGAAAGAAATTTGTATCTCTGTGAAGTGTAGTGTTGCATGTAGTGCAACATGCTGGGGATGATGTTGCATGTCATGTTGTGTGTGTTGTGCTTTGTGTGTGTTTTGTGTTGCATGCATGCATGTGTTTGTAAAAAAAAAGAAAGAAATATGGGTTAAGTTGAGTTGCAACATTCTGGAAGTGCAATATGCGTACATGGGGGGAGTTTTTCATGTGCATTTCATGTGTATTTCATGCATTGAGTCTCGGCTTGTGATATAAAAAAAAGGAACTGGTGATGTGTGCGTATGTATGGGTGAGTATGGGGTGCATGCGTGTGTATGGGGTGAGTATGGGGTGCATGCGTGAGTTGTGATGGTTCATGAGGAAAAAAAAGAGGCGGATACGTGAGTTGTAGTAGATGGGGAAGGTGATGGTTGTAGTAGAAGGGGTTGGAACTGTTACAGAGAAGAAAAATGAGCGTGCGCGTGTATATGTGTTGGTGATGCGTGCGTGTCCAGCATGCCTAGCGGATGGGTAACCGTGAAAAAGAAAGAAAAACAAAACTGAGATTTTCAAAATAGTTTTTAAATATAGCAGTATAGTATTACGTCAATATCTATTCTGGTTGCCAAAATAGTAACCGATTTTTCTTTTTCGTTGTGTGCAGAAGCAACCGGCTAAGCTTTTTGCAGCAGCATCGATCTCTCAGCTTTTGTTTTTCTTCATCGTCGGTAAGCGCATTTATATGAATTTATAAATTATATACAAACGTTCATTGTATTAATATCGTTTTCTTTTGTCAATATTACAGTGTCCGTTGTTCGCATTGTACCGACTCTATTCGTGCTTCTTCTTGCTTTGGGCCAATTTCTTTATCCACGAAAGGTGAAATAAATTTTCACGACATATATTCTTATGCTAGTTTGGTTGATAACTGATTGCTATGTGATAATTAAGTTGAATGTTGATTGCTATTGTTAAGTGATAAAATATGCAAGTTGAAGGTGATATAGGGTATTTAACAAAATTAAGTGAATTATTTATGTTGAATGTTGATTAACTTGACCCCCCTTATATGTTGAATATGGACTAGTTAAATATGACCTTTTTTTAATTGTTAAGATTAATTGACACGTATAATTTGATAAATTTCACTTTGAACCCTTGAACGTACATCTGATTTATGTGTTGTACTATTGAAATTAAATTGAACGACAAGTGAAAAACCAAAATATAATAATCTTTAATCTACATGAAATGATAGTGTAGATTCTAGAAATAATTATATTAATTTTCATAAATAACAAATGTAAATTAATACGATTATTTCGAAATTATTTAATAAATTGTTAAATTGTTGTGAATGGATGCTATTGCTTGTTTATTTATTTTGACACCATCCCAGCTATCACACTGCAAGTTCCCTTTGTATGTTTTGATTTTGAATTGAAATGGAATCGGGTTGAATGATAAATACCCAAATAACTTTGACTTAGGATAGAAAATTAAATTAAAATCGATTGGTCAATGTTTTGATTTAAAATAAAATAAAGTATTATTTGACAATAACAAAGTTTTGAATAAATTTTGGAATTCAAACTCGAATGAATGTAAATGTGAATGTTTAGATTTGAAACAAATATGAACGTCGTAATTGACAAAACAATATTGTTTAAAACAGTTTTGCCTTTTCTAAGCTCATTTATTCACTTAAATACATTAAAACAGTGAATTTTCAGCTTTCGCAGCACTTAGAAAATGCTATGGTAAGTTACATTTGAAAAAAAATCAATTCAGGAAAGACAACATTTAAAACTACTATAATAGTTCAGTTTTAGTTGAAAAATAGTTCAATTCAGCAAAGACGGCATTTACAAAACTGCTGCAGTAGTTCAATTATATTAAAAATCTCATTTCAGCCAACTGCAGTACTTAACAAGTGCTACAATAGCTCTTTCATTAGTTTCAGGTTAAAGTTTCAGTTTCTGCAACTACAACACTTACCAAGTGCTGCAATAACCCTTAGTTAATTTTTAGCCTATTAGTTCACTTCTACAACTACAGCACTTACAAAGTGTTACATATGCATTTATTCAAGATTTTAATTCATTTTCAGAAACGATAACATTTCTGAAGTGCTACTAAAAGAATTTCCAGATTTACAATAGAATTTCAGCAATAATTAAACTTCAATTTAAACTATTTTAACTTATAAAAATTTATATTTTCCACTTTAAAATCGTCATTTAAATACCCCTTAACTTATGATTTTTATAAATTAATTTCACAAATAAATATCAAATTTCTCAATGCTTCACTTATAAAAGTCAATGTAAAAATTTCCCTAATTTTTTTTTTGCATTTACTTTACACTTTAATTTAATTTACCATTTCATAAATTAAATTAAATTTTCATTTTATTTTCTTGACTTAACTTTATAAACCAAATTTCACATTTTCAAGTCAAGTTATATATCAAATTACACTTCTAAGCATTCATTTATTTAACCGTTTTAATTCATAGAAAAATCAATAACACTTTATTAAGTCATTTTAAATTCAATTTAAATCAAATTATCATATTCTTACATTTTTAAAGTACTTTAAAAATTCCAGAAAATATATATAATAACCACGGGTCCGTATAATATTTTCTGACCAAAGTCAAGTGATACAGATAATATTTCATTTCAATCCATAATTTACAAAGAAAAATCCGGACTCTATCATTTCAAATCCGCAATCCTAAGTTAAATATAAATAAATAAAAATCGCTCAGGCCTATTATTTTAGCCCATAATGATTTTTCTATATTCTAAAGTCCGTTCGGGTATGTATCATTTCAACCCATAGTAATTTTATTCTACAGGGAACTTGTAGTATGAGAAACAGAAATAAATAAGCAGTATGAAAGAATACAAAATAGCGGATGATGTGACAAGTTTATAACAGGGTTTAACATCATATGGTTCAAATCACAGGCAGGTATAACACGATATAATAATTCTACACATTCACTTGTTGTCACTTCACAAATTATATAAGTAAAAATGTCATGAGTGAATACTCACCTCTTTACGTTGGAGTTAGCAAACCAAACACACAAATAAAAATCCAGGAAGCACGATAGCACGACTTTTGATTCGAGTGGAGAGAGAGCCAAGATATTAATCTTGTATTCAATAACAAAACAAAGCAAAATATAAGTATAAATACAATACCAAAATTTATTGGAACAAAAATGGAAATAGAATTTACAAAAGACATCACCAACCTTTTCAATCAATTCTGCTTGACCACTAACAACTTTTGCTTGGCCACAATGCTTTATTGGTTCGGCCATGGTAGGTTTATAGGTTGAAATGGATCTGGTTTGGACTCATATAGGCACGGCTACAAAGGAGATGAAGAGGTAGGAGTTACAACATAGGGAAGGTTCAAAGGACAAGGCAAAAGAGAGTGGTTTTGTGCACCACTAGGCTTGGCTATGCATCAATTGGGCTCGGCCTTGGTCAGTACGGGTCTGGACAGTGGTGAATTAATGGCCAGAGGTGAAGTTAGCAGGTGGTAGTGGTTTTAGTGTGGTGGCCGAGGCAATATATGAAGGGATGGTGAAGTATGTGGTCGGCTAGGCATTGTTCAAGGGGTGTTTTGCAATTTTTATGGTGCTTGCATCATAGGATGGTCACGGCCAGTATTGGTCAGAGGAGGAGGAGGTCGGGTCATGGATGATGAGGAGGAAGTGATGTGGTGGTCGGTGAAGGTGGTGAAGGGGTTAGGCCGAGCAAAGCATAAGAAGAATCAAGCAAAACAATGGAAAAATCAATAGAAAAATGAAGAGAAAAAGTAGAAAATGGAAGAAGTCATTAACTAAAAATTTCAGAAATGAATTGGCCAAAAATTGTGATGGGAATGAGAAGTTTTCTCACGTGACATGCAATACAAAACTCACGACTATTGCATAGAGATGTACATCCAAAGAAATGAAGAGACTATGCATTGAAAACTCACAAGAAATGAAAAGGCTCGTCTCTTTGAATTTCTACTTTCTTTTATTCAAAACAAACGAAAATAAAAATCAGTAAATAAAAATAAAAGAAACAAAAATAAAGTTAAAAATAAAATAAGCAATTATTCTTGGGAAAACTAAAAAGTAAATAAAGAAATAGTTTATTATATTGAAACTAGAATTAACATTATAAACAAAAATACAACTAGTATTGAAAAAATTACTACTACACTTTGGAAATGTTTTAAAAATAAAATCTTGAAATAAAATAAATTTTAAAATATTTTCAAAATGAAATAAAATCTAATTTAAAAATATTTTCAAAAATCTAGGGCTGTTACATTATTGGTATGATATTGTTGTACTTTGATTAGGTTGTAAAAATTGTATAATCAAATGTATATTGTAAAACAGCTTCGTGAACTGTTTATTTGATTATTATATTTTTTCATTTCGCTGTGGGATTCTGTGTTTTATTTTCTTCTTCCTTATATTTTCTTATTATACCCCATTGACAATCCATCCTTTTGAATGGTTTGAGTTAGACACGTGTGGTTTATTGTCGATTTAAACCGTCCAAAAAGGTGGGTCGCCACACAACCTTACCGAGAATCTGAGTATTTCACATCTCCACGCACATACGGCCAAATCCAGTTTAGAGTAGATGTGAAGATATCTTAATGGGAGCAATCACACATTGCTTGATGTCCACTCACACTTTGGTTTTAGTCATTTTCAATAAAAGATATCAACACTCAAATGAGCATCAATTGTCTTAAATTGACAAAACTCAAAGAAGATAACATAATCGGTAGTCGATAAAACTACTATCAGGAATAAAAAGTTGGTCATATACGAAAACTAAATCTCTTTAAAAAATTGACTCACTCTGATACTTGATTTTCACATCACAAATATTTGCAAAACACTTTAAAACACTCTTTAAAAATATTCTTTTTAAAGATAAAATTTATATTTCTAAGCGTACTAAAAAAAGAAGGGTAAAAAAATGTCACTAAAACATCGTTTACTACAAATCCAAAATAATTTACACTTCGCTTTATTTTAAACATTCCCTTTTAAAGAGTTTTTTATTTATAAACTATCATTTATAACTTTTAGAACAACATTTATTTTCCCACAAGAAAATAAATCAATTTTAAATATCTTTATAAATTTAAAATAATGTTAATCATCCCGAATGGTAGTTGATATAACTCTTTTATAAATTTGAAACCATATTAATTATCCTGAAAGAAGGTTAATCAAATTTATAATATTTTTATATATTTCAAAACAATATTAATTATCCCAAAAGAAAATTAATCAAATTTTTAATCTTTTTTTAAATTAAAACAATCATTAGTTATACCGAAAGAAAATTAATTAAATTCATAATCATTTTATAAATTTAAAATAAGATTAATTATCCTGAAAGATAATTAATCAAAGTCATAATCTTTTTATAAGTTTAAAACAACACTAATTATCCCAAAAGATAATTAATCAAATTTATAATCATTTTATAAATTTAAAACAACATTAATTTTTCTGAAAGATAACTAATCAGATTTATAATCTTTTTATAAATTTAAAACAACACTAAGCCAAAAGATAATTAATCAAATTTATAATTCCTTTTATAAATTTTAAGCAACACTTATCCTTTATCTTTCAAAATCCTCAAAAAATACTTGATAATATGGTTTAAAAAACTTTTAAAGTGAAAAAACATGACTAAACATTTATTTTGTAAAAATACAAGCATAAGTTCAACACATACAAAGGTTTAAGGAGATGATATTTCGTAAGTGACGATATAGCAATATCGCTATAATGACACTTGCATAAAACAAACAATGGAATATAATACTTCAAGTAAGCATCAATATAGGCAACATCAGATTATAAGTAATATGCATATAATAGTAAATTAATAATGGCAAGAAACCCCCTAGGGTCTCTCTACAAAAGTCCCCTATAAAACAATGGTTAGTTATGCAGTCTGCTTTTCAAGCGGGAATTCAAATCCAAAAAATAATCAAATAATAATAACAAACATATTATTATCAATAATTAGCAATTAATAGATAACATATCATTTACTAATTAATCCATAAATTAATTGACTTCAAAAATAATCTATTTACTTTGCAAGCACAGAACAGTAATTTATTCTACTGGACAGATTCACAAGATAATCTATTCAATTTAATTATAGCAGAACGTTGTTTTACTCTACTAAATAGATATCATAAACGAAGTATATCTAATTTAACTATGTTAAACGTAATTAAATTAAATCATATAATTTTATCATTAATTTATACTTCATTAAAACCATTAACTATCATCAAGCATTCAACAATAATCTATAGCAACACAGATGTCATATAGTTTATTTAGAGGTGAGTAAACTCACTAAAATTCCAATCGACATTTTCGCATTCTGGTTTGATCACGTTCGATTTAGCTCAAAATTCTCCAAAATCAAAAAATCCAACTCAAATGCGTAGATAATGTCGATACGAGTTTAATGCAAAAGACCATGTCCAAATCCGACCTTGTATGGAATAGAGAGTTTATAAGATTTGGAGATTAAATATTAATTAATTATTTAATTAAAAAACTGATCACCCTTAAATTATCTGACCCAAATCATCTTCCTCAATGTTAATCACCCTCCACGCATGAAAGGATACGCACGGAACAAACCAAAGACACACCACCTTACCTCCTTCACTGCTCACACTACGATCGACGAAATAGCATGTCGTCAGCACCTACAAATGCCACTCCACGAGTGCTTCCTCCACGACACCCTAACTTTGGACTCAGCCCCACCATACGAAACGCGACCTGTGCCGCCACTTCCTATAGCAAACTACTATATCATACTAGCGATAATCGCATGCCACATTTTTTTTGGAAAATGTGCTCCTTGACTCGAACTTTGACTTTCTCCACATCAATCAAAGTACAAGTCTAACCTAGTTTGGTTGTCTATATGTCAATCTTGTTAGTCCGTGAGATGATGTTTTTGATGACAACAACCTTAGAATAGATTATAAAATATAAATACTAACATTATAAATTTAGATATATATGTATATGCATGATTTAACGATGCAGGTACCAAGAATGAAGACTGTACAGTATAAAGATTCAAGATATCAAGATTGAAGACTCATGAGTATCAAGATTATCAAGAGTTCA
Organism: Allium cepa; assembly: GCA_030765085.1. NCBI lineage: Eukaryota > Viridiplantae > Streptophyta > Magnoliopsida > Asparagales > Amaryllidaceae > Allium > Allium cepa. The sequence goes on along the minus strand of CM060928.1, from coordinate 389,476,232 downwards.
AGACTTCAAGAATAAGTATTTTAATTAGGAATTTTGTTAAAACTCCTAGAAAAGCACTGGCATCTTAAATTCCAATTTATTCGAGGAATGGAATCCATTTGAAGCCCGTTAAAGGGATGGAACCCTATGTAGGATGGAACCTACGAAAAAGCTAGTGGAACATTGTTTTGTATCCGCTAATATTTATTCAAATGATTTTACAAAAATTATCTTGTTTTCAAAATGATTTCAAAACTTTCCTTTTAAAAGATTCAAAAACCTCTATCATGATTTTAAAATAATTTTAGCCTCAAAATGATCTTTAATTTCAAAGTCAAATTACTCCTAATTTTAAACTATCTTTTAATACAATATATTTAACTTTTAAATATTTATACTTAGATTTAAATATAAAATTATAGTTAAATTCTATATATATTATTCTCTATATTTACTTATGAATTTTAACTATAGTCAAGTATATTTATAAAGTTTAAAATAGTTTTAATATAAGATAAAGGTTATTTTCAAAGAAAATCAAATCACCAAAAATTGCATTGGGATGTCGACATACTCATGGTGACCATGTCGACATAGTGTTAGTTAAGTTCAAAATTTAAATATCAAAAGAAGTGTCTATCCGCCATAACTCTTCACGAATGGACATAGGTGTTGTTCTTCTATAAATAAGGGTTAGTTTCAATGAAATTCATATCAGATTTTCTGGTTTTTCACTCCTCTTCTTCTTCCACATTTCTTAATACATATTCTTACCATTACTCTGCCGAAATCAACATTGAATCGAACTCGATTACTTCTAGTTTGATTCTCTATCACTATCTCAACAAGGTTCTCAGTGCTATTTAGAGTTATAGACTTCTTTGTAATCTATTAAGCGAGAAAAGGTGTGATTGTGGCCTTGAAAATCAATCAAGCGAGATAAGGTGTGATTGTAGCCTTGGGAAATCAATTGGGTGAACTTGTTGCCTGTAAAATCAAGTGGGTGAACTTGTTGCCCGAAAAATCAAGTATCTCTACCCAGAGGATTGTGATTCTGGAGGGTGTACCTCGTAGCCTTGAAATCGAGGGTGTAATTGGAAAGATTGCTTTTGAAAGGAAATCCGTACTTGTGTTGCGGGACTAGATGTAGGGTAACTCCAAACCAGTATAAAATCCGTGTTCTTTCCTTTACTGCCTTTTATTTTATTTCTGCATCTGTGTTTGTTTCCGTGATCATACCTATGTCTGTATATTGCACACATCTGCGTCTAAATTAACATAAACTCAAAAAGATTTAGTAATTCTTTATAAACACTATTCACGCCCCTCTAGTGTAAATCCTAGCCTTAAGATCTGTAATCCACATATCTCATAATTGGTATCAGAGCGAGGTTTTCAAAGTTTCATAATCTGATTTTTGAAAAAGCTTTTAAAATGGCTATATTTGTTAATACTAGTTTAGAAATATTCAAATCATCATTGTTTCATGAGTCTGCGTATAATCAATATTCAAATTCAAGTTATCTACCAAAATTGTTTGATGTGCAGGAATCATGCTTTATGGCTGTTGAGGAATCAATCCACAACGGACAAATTATGCAGATCAGAAAGAACAAATGGATACTTGATAGTGGATGTTCTAGACACACGACTGGAAATCCATATATACTGAACGATATTATATACAAAGACGGAGGACTGGTTAATTTTGGAGACAATTCAAAAGGATACGTGATTGGCATCAGCAAAGTCGGTAATTCTAAAACTCCTACTATTACTAAAGTTTTGCTACTTAAGAATTTTAGACATATTCTGCTAAGTATAAGTCAACTATGCGGTAAAGGATATAAAATTAAATTTGAAAAAGATAAATGTCACATTGAAGATAATAATTCAACCATTATATTTGAGGGAGTCAGGAAAAGGAATATTTATATTTTTAGTATGAAAGTTTCAAATGATAACCTGTGTCTGTTGGCAAATACAAGTGACCCTTAGATTTGGCATAAGAGATTTAGGCATTTGAATTTCAAACTCATATCTAGACTGTCAAAACATGATCTAGTAAGAGGTCTTCCTAAAATGAATTTTAAAGTAGATAGTCTATGTGATGCTTGTTAATTAGAAAAACTTAGAAAAAGTTCTTTTAAATTAAAAGATATGATTTCAACTTCAAAACCTCTTGAATTACTTCATCTTGATTTATTTGGTCCATCTCAAATTCTGTCAATAAATCATAGTAAATATCTTTTTGTAATCGTAGATGATTATTCTAGATTTACATGGACAATATTTTTGAAACATAAAAGTGATGCTTTTGAATGTTTGAAGAACTTTCCAAAAAGAATTCAAAATCAATTTTCTTTAAAAATTATAACTATTCGTAGTGATCACGGTGGTGAATTTGAAAATGAAAAGTTTGAGGAATTCTGCAATAAAAAAGGAATAACTTACAATTTTTCATTTTCGAGAACTCCACAACAAAATGGAGTAGTAGAAAGTAAAAATAGGACGATTCAAGAGTGTGCGAGAACTATGCTTTCAGGTAGTAATTTACCAAAGAATTTTTGGGCAGAAGCAGTTGCTACCGCCTGTTATATTTTAAATAGAATTTTAATTAGACCTTAACTGATAAGACATCTTATGAACTTCTTTATTCAAAGAAACCTAAGGTATCTTATTTCAGCATTTTTGGAAGTAAATGCTATATTTTAAATACAAAAGATAATTTAGATAAATTTGATCCTAAATCCGACAAAAGAATCTTTATGGATACTGTAATAGAAGTAAAGCATATAGAGTGTTTAATTTAAAAACTAACACCATCGAAGAAACAATGCATGTTTCATTTGATGAAAATTTCAAAAATTTTGAAGATACAAATGATGAAGAGGAATTAATCACTCAAAATCAAGAATCAATTGAAACTAATAATGAAATTAATCATCCTAATAAAAGGACTAAACTTTTAAAAGATCATCCTATAGAAAATATATTGGAAGATATGCAATCTGTTGTTAAAACTAGAAATCAACTATTTCAAATGAGTAATGTAGATTTTATATCAACTATTGAACCCAAAAATCCAAAAGAAGCATCAACTGATGATTCATGGATCTTGGCTATGCAAGAAGAATTAAATCAATTTACTAGAAGTGATGTTTGGGAACTTGTTCCTAGACCTGAAAGTAAAATTATAATTGAAACTAAATGGGTTTATAAAAATAAAATGAATGAACAAGGAGAGGTATTTAGAAATAAAGCTCGATTAGTCGCTCAATGTTATTGTCAAGAAGAAGGAATAGATTTTGATGAAACCTTTGCTCCCGTAGCAAGATTAGAAGCCATTAGGATTCTATTTGCTTTCGCAAATCATAATAATTTCAAATTATTTCAAATGGATGTTAAAAGTGCCTTTTTAAATGGATTTGTAAAAGAAGAAGTATTTGTTGAACAACCACCACCTTTTGAAAATGATAAATTACCAAATCATGTTTACAAACTTAAGAAAGCTTTATATGGTCTAAAACAAGCTCCAAGAGCCTGGTATGATAGACTAAGATCTTATTTATTACAATCAAATTTTGAAACTGGTAAAGTAGATAATATTCTTTTTATTAAAAGAAATAAAAATGATATTCAACTAGTACAATTTTACGTAGATGATATCATTTTTGGATCAACTAATTTTGAAATGAATAAAGAATTTTCTGAAATAATGACAAAAGAGTTTGAGATGAGTCATATTCTTTTTAGGATTACAAATAAAACAATTAGATAATGGTATCTTTATTAGTCAAGAAAAATATGCTAAAGACCTAATTAGTAAATTTGGTGTGTCTACTGCAGGTGGAAAACCCACTCCCATGGCAACCAATGAGTACCTTAGTAAAGAAGATCTCTCGAAAGATGTAGATCAAAAATTATATAGAGGAATGATTGGATCACTACTCTATATTACTGTTAGTAGACCTGATATCATGCATAGTGTTTGTCTCTGTGCCAAATATCAATCCCAACCTAAAGAGACCCACTTAAAAGCCGTAAAACGTATCATAAGATATGTTAAACACACATCTGATTATGGTTTATTTTACCCTAATAATGATTTTTTGACTTGATATCTTACTGTGATGCTGATTATGCTGGTTGTAAATCAGACCGACAAAGTACAAGCGGGACTTGTCACTTTTTGAGGAAATCTCTGGTTTCCTGGTTTAGTAAAAAGCAAAACACAGTTTCTTTATCAACAACTGAAGCAGAGTATATTTCTACTGCTTTGGCTTGTTCTCAAGTAATATATATGCAACAAACTTTAGGTTTAAATATCTCGAAATCACCAATTTATTGTGATAGTACTAGTGCAATAAATTTATCCAAAAATACTACTCAACATGCTCGAACTAAACATATTGATATCAGACATCATTTTCTCAGAGATAATATAAGCAAGGAAGTAGTTACTCTCGATTATATCAATTCTGAGAATCAAATTGCTGATATTTTAACAAAACCCTTAAATGAATCAATATTTACTAAATTAAGAAGAGAATTAGGTATTTGTTCAATAAATGAAATATTAAATATAAATATCCATTATAATAAATAATTAATACTAAAATAAATCAAATAGTAAAAATAAAAAGGAGCATGTCGACATCCCTATATACCCATGTCGACATACAACGTTTTTATTTTATTTTAAAAAAATTTCCCACCAAAATTCAAAAAATTGGTTATATATTCTTCTTATTTTCGAATTTTTGATCATTCTCTCTTTTATCTTTCTATTCTATCTTCTGAAATAAATAAAATCATGGCATCATCTTCCAAATCAAACATAAAATCAACATTTTCGTTCCCCTCTCCTACTTCTGGTCCGTTTCAACGTACTACTCTCGCTCGTGTAAGAAAAATGGAGGAGTCTCGGAAGGATGCACTTCAGATGATGACTGATATTCAAGTGATTTAACTCCGTATGGCAAAGGAACAAGAGAGGCAAGGCAAGATTCTTAGGAATTTGCAAAAATTTCTAATGGATAATCAAGCCAACCCCATCTTGATTGATGAAGATTCTTCACACAATCAAGGACAAGAGGCCAGGGAAGAAGAAGAAGAACCCATGGAAGAAGCGCAAGCGGAAGATGACGACAAAGTCATTTGCGTTGGAGAGGCGTGCTTTGATAAAGATGGGAATCTTGTTGAACAACGTGCAAATTTCTATTTCCACTATTTGCATTGTTCGATTCATAGATCTCCTATTTAGTTTCTTTTCTTTCTTCTCCATTGTTGTTTGTGTTTCTTTATGTTCTCTGAACGCTCATGTAAATACAACTTTATACGTAATGTGCGTCCTTATATGTTTTAATTATAAGTATTATCATGGATTTTAGTTAGAATAGTTAGTAGTAAGTTTTAGTTTTAGATCTAAGTGTTGATCACTTATGATAACCCTATCATTATAATCACATATCATAGGGTATTAGATTTAGGGGGAGTTATATAGTTTGGAGTTATAAAGTTTAGAGTTTGTTTTTGTTGATGACAAAGGGGGAGAAGTATAAAATAGGGTAATTAGGGCATAGATTAAGGGAGGTTATTAGTTTTAGGGGGAGCTATTAGGATAGAAGTAATTATTTATAAACAAAGGTTGTCATCATGAAAAAGAGGGTGATTGTTAGTCCGTGAGATGATGGTTTTGATGACAACAACCTTATAATAGATTATAAAATATAAATACTAACATTATAAGTTTAGATATATATGTATATGCAGGATTTAACCATGCAGGTACCAAGAATGAAGACTGTACAGTATAGAGATTCAAGATATCAAGATTGAAGACTCATGAGTATCAAGATTATCAAGAGTTCAAGACTTCAAGAATAAGTATGTTAATTGGGAATTTTGTTAAAACTCCTAGAAAAGCACTAGCATCTTAAAATCCAATTTATTCGTGGAATGAAATGCACTTCAAGCCCGTTAAAGGGATGGAACTCTAAGTAGGATGGAACCAACGAAAATCTAGTGGAACATTATTTTGTATCCGCTAATTTTTATTCAAATGATTTTACAAAAATTATCTTGTTTTCAAAATAATTTCAAAACTTTCCTTTTAAAAGATTCATAAACCTCTATCATGATTTTAAAGTAATTTTAGCCTCAAAATCATCTTTAATTTCAAAGTCAAATTACTCGTGATTTTAAACTACCTTTTAATATAATATATTTAACTTTTAAATATTTATACTTAGATTTAAATATAAAATTATAGTTAAATTCTATATATATTATTCACTATATTTACTTATGAATTTTAACTATAGTCAAGTATATTTATAAAGTTTAAAATAGTTTTGCTATAAGATAAAGGTTATTTTCAAAGAAATCAAATCATCAAAAATTTCCTCGGGATATCGACATACTCATGGTGACCATGTCGACATAGTGTTAGTTAAATTCAAATTTTATATTTCAAAAGAAGTTTCTATTCGCCATAACTCTTTACGAATGGACATGGCTGTTGTTCTTCTATAAATAGGGGTTAGTTTCAACGAATTTCATATCAGATTTTCTGGTTTTTCACACCTCTTCTTCTTCCACATTTCTTAATACATATTCTTACCATTACTTTGCTGAAATCAACATTGAATCGAACTCGATTACTTCTTGTTTGATTCTCTATCACTGTCTCAACAAGGTTCTCAGTGCTATTCAGAGTTATAGACTTCTTTGTAATCTATTAAGCGAGAAAAGGTGTGATTGTGGCCTTGAAAATCAATCAAGCGAGATAAGGTGTGATTGTAGGCTTGAGAAATCAATTGGGTGAACTTGTTGCCCGTAAAATCAAGTGGGTGAACTTGTTTCCCGGAAAATCAAGTATCTCTACCCAAAGGATTATGATTCTGGAGGGTGTACCTCGTAGCCTTGAAATCGGTGGTGCAATTGTAAAGATTGCTTTTGAAAGGAAATCCGTACTTGTGTTGCGGGACTGGATGTAGGGTAACTCCGAACCAGTATAAAATCTGGTGTGTTCTTTCCTTTACTGCTTTTTATTTTATTTCTGCGTCTGTGTTGGTTTCTGTGATCATATCTTTGTATGTATATTGCACACATCTGTGTTTAAATTAACATAAACTCAAAAAGATTTAGTAATTCTTTATAAACACCATTCACCCCCCCCCCCCTCTAGCGTTAATTCTAGCCTTAAAATCCGTAATCCGCATTTCTCACAAATCTCATCTCTAAGTGATGTCGTAACCAACTTTGAGCATATAGATTTGAAGTACACGCTTATACGAAGCCAAATAATCCAACTTTATGATTTTTAGTGGAGTAAAATGTTTGATTTTGATTTTATAGATGGAAGTTTGCTCTTTTTTTAATTTATAGGAAACGGAAATGAGAGAGGGAGAATGAAATGTGAAGGCAAATAAAAGTTTAAGTGAATTTATCTATATTATAAAACAAAGCCAATTTCTTACTTCAAACATAAGTTAAACATAATTTTCAGGCAACACATCTTATCAAGATCGAATCAACTTTAATGGTGTTGAAAATTTTAATTTGATTTGATTTGGAAAAAGTTCTAAAAAGAGAGTTTCTGCGGTACTCAACTACACAATATCATGTTCGCGTACGAACCATGAACGAAAGAAATAAAAATACGATCGTGTACCAAAATATGAAACGTTCACAAAACAATAATAAAATACATTGGTTATCTTATTATGTGAAATTTCAAAAATATCATCGGTTGTCAAAATATACATCAAATGGCAATTTAAATATTTTCCAACCTAAAAATTATGGAAAAAACGAATAAAATAAATAAAAATACGTCATTAAAAATCAAGTCGCTTTATTAATAATTTGGTTTTCTTGTTATTTATTCGAATTATTCATTATTGTAAATAAACTTACAAATGGGTTCACCATTATTATTTATTTATTGAAATGAATTAAATAAGAATATTAAATCCATTTAATTAATATTTAATTCACAATTCAAATATTTAGATAGTCCCTATATTTGAATATAAGTTATTTATATTTTAAAAACCAATTATTTAAATATTTAAAATTAATTAATTGTTCAAAATTAAAAACATAAAATTTCGGAGTGTTACACCTTCTTAATAATAGGTTTTCTTCATATCTCAATACTTCTTATTACCTCCAGGATGTATTATCAACCTAGAATGGTGGCATTCTCATAGCACTTCCTCTCGCAATCCATAAATATTAGGAAAAAATAGTCTTCCATCCTTGCGGAGCTAACCATCTCGTTCGAGTTAGTATGGCTTCATATCCTCAGACTCTACTCCTTCTACTGGCTTCATTGTGATATCCCCCAGCCTAGCATCTTGCTTCTTACCTACACTGATCCTTACTATTAAAGTAGGTCTTATCGACAAACTTTCTAACATCTCTGGTTCCAGTTCACAATGTGGCTTGAAATCACGTCGAGCAATATACACAATCTTCTTCCATTCTAAGAACAATTCTTCCAAACTAGCATGTCTTCTACTTAATGCATCAGCATGCACATTCCCTTTTCCTGGTGTATAGGAAATGCTAAAATCATAGGAGGCCAAGAACTCCAACCACTGTTACTGATGAAAGTTGAGACCACTTTGAGAGAAAAGGTATTTCAAGAATTTGTGGTCCATAAACAGCTCAAACCTTTCTCCTAATGGATAGTGCCTCCACATTTTCAAAGCAAAAACTATCACCGCCAATTTCAAATCATGGGTTGATAATTTCTCTCGTGCGTATTTTAGCCGTCGACTAGCATAGACAGCAACTTTTCCCTTTTGTTTCAATACCGCATCCAATCTAGTATTACAAATGTCTGTATATACCATCAACTCTTCATTCTCACTTGAGATGGTCAATACGGGGCACTTGTCAACCTCTTTTTCAAACTCATGACACATGCTCATACTTCACGTCCTAAAAAAGCCTGATTCTTCTTCGTCAAATTGTTCAACTGTGCTGCTATCTTTGAGAAGTCCTTGGTAAAAAAGCCTATATTATCCTGCCAATCCTAGGAAACTCCTCACGTCCGTAGCATTTTGGCTGGTTACAATCTTAAATGGCTACCACTTTCGTAGGATTCACTGCCATACCCTGTCCAAAAACAACGTGACCCATGAACCTTGCTTCTTTTCTCTGGAATTGACAATTAGAGAAACTCGCTCTCAACTTGTGCTTTATCAACATCTCTAGCACAATCCTCAAATGCGTCTTGTGCTTTTCTTCGGTTCTGGAATAGATCGATATACCATCCATGAACACAAGCAGACCTTGTTCAGCTAGTCTCTAAAAACCCAATTCATAAGATACACAAAGTATGTTGAAGCCTTGGTTAACCCAAACGTCATCACCAACCACTCATAAAAACCTGATGGTGTACGAAAAGCATTAATAGCCACACTATCATTTGCTACTCTAAGCCGATGAGTTTCCATTACCAAATCCATTTGAGAGAACACCTTCGCACTGTGAAGCTGATCAAACAAGTCATTAATATATGGGAGTGGATACTTGTTCTTCTTCGTTACTTTATTCAGCTCATGCTAATCCATACACAACCTCAAAAAGCAATCTGCTTTAGTCGTGAATGCTATAGGTACACCCCACTCAGATATACTCCTTTCAATGAACCCTCTCCTTAATAGGTCATTCACTTGCGCCTCTAATTTCTACTCTTCATACACCTCAAAGGCAGAACTATAGGTCTGACTTCCTTCACTAAGTCTATCCAAACCTCAATCTCTCCGTGTGGCGGCAATCCGGTAACTTCCTCAAATATATTTGGATACTATCGAGCAACAAGCATAGAAGACAACCCCTCGTATGGAACTTCAAGAAAATTTAGAAAGCTAACCATCACCCATCCTCTGGTAGGTAGCCAATGACCACCATTTTCCCTTCCACATCTCCTATTGTTACCAATAGCTTCTTACAATCCATGATCGCTGCATATTTCTCAAGCCAATCCATTCCCAAGATAATCTCGAACCCAAAAAAATTCAACACAAGGCAACAAACAAAAGAGCATCCATAACTCGATAACACTAGGCCACGACAAACCATGCAAAGGCTAGTAGAGCCTGCAACAGGGTTCATCTCAATCAACGGTCCATCCACTATCTCAGGTCTCAATCTCAATATGTCTACTAGGTCACTACATATGAACGAATGTGAAGCCCCGGTATAAAAAACATGAATGGAAACATCTTTAATGAAAAACATAACTTGAGTAATTATTCCCTTTCCCTTCTAATTCGTCGAGGCAGCACTTGATGAAGTCGGAAAAGCATAAAAACATATGGTTTCACAACCTACTTATCCTTCACCGATTTTAGATAATCCTTCTTCAAATTCCCAGACTTGTCACAATTGCAGCACTTCTTCTTCTCACTTAATTTGCAATCCTTATTAAGTGACCTTTTTCCTTGCACCTATAGCAAGTAGGTTCCTACTTAGCTTTCTTCTGGCCATTTTTCCCTTGAGACCGCTTCCTCTTTCCATTCCGCTTTTATTGCCTCCGCTGCCTTACTGTGGTTTTAGCTATTCCTTCTTAGCAGATAAGACAACAATAGTCTTAGACCTAGGATACAAATTATAATGATGAAGAGCTTTCTCAACAACCTCTTAAATGGCTCATCAATGTGGTCTACTATCTTCTCTCTCAGATAGTCATCCAGACCAATGATGAACTTCTCATTCTTTCTCAATGGAGTGTCGATGAATGAAATCCCATGCTTCGGTAAAGCATCAAATTATATAATATACATAGAAGTTGACATCTCTCCTTGCTAAAGATCAGTAAACTTCCTAAAAAACGTTGACTTCTGAGCAGCCGAAATGAAATTCTCTTCAAACCTTACTTTGAACTGGTCCCAAGTAAACCGAACTTTTGGAGTAGCAATGGCACTGGCGTTTCACCAGTTCATGTCTCATCTTTGAAGTTGTCTAGAGGCCAATTTCTTCTTCACAGCATAATTCATTTCCATATCACTAAAGATGCACTCGCAGGCGTCCAACCAATCCTACACTTCTATGGCTGACTCCATTCCATGAAATGGTTTTCCTTCTATAGTAGCATAGTCATTGCTCAACTTGGCAAAATTAGTCCTAGGCGCTTGCACAGGAGCACGTCCTCCAAAAATCACACTAGGAGTAGTAGCTTGAACATTCCTCATCATAATTGCCATCATAGCATTCAATATCACTTAAAATTCGGGTGTAGCAGCTCCTGACCTTGCTCCTTCCTCAACTCCCGAAGCAAATTTCCTCATTTTTTTAATGTATGCTAGCTGATTCTTAATCTGTAATAAGAATGGTCAATCTCTCAAAAATAAACTGTGTCTATGGTGCTCGTGTGCATGCAACTTATAGTATATAATATATTACTATATAGCTTTAAAAACCTAAATATATAACAAGTGCACACTCTCTCATATATACGTATTCTCGATCCAGTCTAAGGTGGTAACTCCTTCCTTATCTCTACTAGATCCTGGTATCAACTCGGGTAAATCATGTAAGCAAAGCTCTGATACCAAATATGATGACCGCCTTATACCATCGGCACTAATAATATCCAAATAGTATGCTATAGTCTACCCGGTCGATATAGGATGATCATCAAAATTAAAAAATGAATGAATACAACATATAACCCATCATATATCTCAAACTGCATGGATAAAATATAATATCACAGATATAACAAGAGAGACAGTAATAACTATGTGAAGGAAGCATCAGAACGCAGATCCACAGAGCTATATACAAATGTAGTAGAGTTTATACAGCAAAAATAAACCCAACGACCATCTCATAATAAGAGAATAAGTAGTCACTGCTAAGGATCCCCAGTGCTACACAACGGAATAAGTGTAGAAATTCATATATGTCTATAATACGAGATAGGTCCATCAGGCTCATCCTCCGTACAATTATTGGGTTATCTAGACCTATTTCTATTCCACTCATTTAAGAGTAAGCAAGATAATAAAAACAAAGCATAAAACCTTGGGTCAGACAATAGTCTGGTGTGAGTGGTAAATGAGTCTCAAAATACTATGCATGTAAATATGGCAAGGAACAGAGGTACATGAATCATACTTGACATGTCCCTACAACCAAAGAGTTAGCACATAACATTATAATATGCTATTCTATAGGAAACTTAAAGGCACTCTACTCAAAATAATGATATCATTTCTCCAGGTATTCCTATCTCTAATACCTACTCCTAATGATATCTCCAAGTGACAGCCTAGAAAGCAACTAAAGCAATCATAACATCCATCAAGCAATCCCCACTATCACTCCATACGCGATGAATATATGATAACCTGTATGGCCTCCTGACCTTCAGGAACTAATGAAAATCTTGGTTTTCAGTGTACTATAGTATCATGTAACAACCTATCCTAAAACAGACATAAACCTTGGTCCAAAAAAGGTCTATCGGAACTTAAAGCAATTCCAAGACAGGCTGTTGGTTGGTGAAATGTTAAAATATTACATGGTACATAAATTTATCTATCTAACTTTTAGAATCTCACAGCGGAATGGACAAAATATAATAGTAAAATATGTACCCATAAATATAAGTCATTTCAGGAACATAAAAATAATGTCATAAAGTCTTAAATTGTCTCAACATAATCATCTCAATACATAAGTCTCAAACTGACAATAGAAATATCGATAATATGGTTTCAAAATTAGGGTATATGAAGGAAAATAACATTAGAAAATAATAGTGGATAAACACCGCCACAACTTTCAGCCTTCCCACCTTTGCTTGTTCAGCTATACCCATCGCCCCTAACATGTTTGCTAAAAGAAGGAGGGAGTCAGAACAACAAAATTTAGTGAAAGTCAAGATTTACCATTATAGTAATCTGGGAACTATTATCCGGAAACGTAATATGTCTTACTTATTAAAATCATTGCATACACATAATGTCAACTGTAACCCGTAGGCTCTTCTAGTCTGGCTATAAAAGTCAATTGTAAGCCCGAAGGCTCTTCCAGTCTAGCCATAAAAGTCAACTGTATGCCCGAGGTCTCTTCTAGTCCTATATTCTACTCTACTGTAACTAACATTTATGAGGTAAAGGGAGACAAACCAAACCATTTAATACCTATTTAATGGGAATTAGGCAGACTCTGATTATTTAAGACCTACAAAATAGGCAGATCCGCGTTATTTAAGACCTAACCCCAAGGCAGGTCCCTATATGGTTCTTCCTTATTGATATCATAAGAAATTCAGTTAGGTCACTAATACTTCACCTAAGAAAGGGGAAGACCCTACTATAGCCACTTCATACCTCTAACCTAAAACCCCTCCTAAGAATTTCACCTACCAAACCAAAGCATAACTTATTACCTATAACCAACTCATGACGTCTCATTTTAATCTGACTCTTCGTATGTACTAGTAGCCAGGTTAACTAGGCAGGTTCACCCATGTCCACTGCAGTTATTTAATATAGGAGATGTCCCATATTAGTTCACAAAGCCACACTGCTGATGGCTAGATTTAACTAGGTAAGCTTCCATGTAGATTTGGATTAATTCTGCATCCCTATAACTAAGTCATACCTTATATGTATATCCACTGTATACATATATTACCCTACACGAATAATAATTGAGGCCATATGAGGTATCTCCTTATTACACGCGTAATTTGGGATTAATTTCCTAATTTACTCTAACTTCCTTCCTATAAATTAATATCACTTAACTATTCTAATAATACTAACTGTCACGCTAAATATGCTATAGTAAATATGTTATTGGTTTTATTAATCAGAACGTTAATACATTAAACATATATTTTCAGGTGTAGAATTTAAGGTCTAATCATTACGTTACAATAATTCACCTAAAGGTTACTTTGAAATATCAATCTCATACAAATATATAATTCCAACAAGAACTCCTACTACCCATAGCCAAATAAAATAGATTTGTATAAACATGGAATACCTAAATCTTGTTCCATATTAATACATTAAAATCCCTTTTCTATTTTAAGGAACAGATCTTCACAAATTAGATCGCCTATATTCAATTCAACCATTTTATACATCAATTTGGATTGAGAAAGGAGTTCCTTATTAATTTAAGTGATAGAAATAGGCAGTGCAAACTACAAAAAATTCAATTCATACTTTACATACTATTTCTAATTTATTTTCTCTTTAAACCTTTTAACATTCCAATTTAAAACAAGGGAAATAGGTTAAATGGATCATAGATTATCTAATTCTAAATAGTTAATTAGATTCTAATAAATAAATATTCATAAAAAATATAATTTCAATATATATAAAGTTTGATAATTACTTATGAGAATTCTAGGGTTTTATTATTAAGAGTTTTGCATTTGTTGAATTTCACAAGGCATATATCATATCCAAATAGATACAACACAAATATTAGAATAGGAAAAAGTGACATCCACTCATAGTAGATTCCTTTGTTTTGGGATAAGATTTGAATTAAACTGCTCCTAAACCTTTGATTGATCTCTCCTATTTTTAGTATTTACAAATAGATTTTATATATATATATATATATATATATATATATGTCATAAATTAGAAGATAGAGAGAAGAAGGATTGAGAGTTTGATTTGAAATAGAGATTAGAAATTAGAACTATGTACCTGAAGTTTATTGTTTTCTGTGATTTTGACAGAGTCTCGGCATTGCTATAGAATTTTGTGTGGAAAAGTGTGGAGTAGAGGGTTCTATTTATAAGGTAGGAAGAAACATGAACTGCTGGATCGAATTAAAACAAATCTGTGCCATTTGGCCGAGGCATTTCTGCCTTAAAAGGGCTCGACCGGTCGGCCGCTATACTAGGGGACCACTGGCAGTCGCAGTCGACCGACCCATGTGGCCTATGGTCATTTTGTTTCCTTTCGCTATTTTTATTCATTTCTCTAATTAAAGCCTAATCAATTATATTAATTTAATTTCTCCTTAATGTTACTTCCAGCTTAAGTAACAGTTCAATTTCAAATTTTAAAATTTAAATTCGTTTTAAATTATTTTTAACTCGGGGACTTCTAACAACCGTAACTTCT
Organism: Allium cepa; assembly: GCA_030765085.1. Taxonomy (NCBI): domain Eukaryota; kingdom Viridiplantae; phylum Streptophyta; class Magnoliopsida; order Asparagales; family Amaryllidaceae; genus Allium; species Allium cepa. Next base: position 389,461,122 of record CM060928.1, on the reverse strand, counting down.
TCATTCGAACTCCGTTTTCAACATACTAAACATGAAAATTCATTAGAAAATTGCCATGGATGCAATGCTATAACTTCCATGATCCAATTCCGACCTTCACAAAAATTGCCTTCTTAGCATTATGTAATTATTCAATTTATTATTAATTTTATGGGGTGTTACATTCTCCCCTTTAAAATGGATTTCGCCTCGAAATCCAAGGGCAGATAATGTAATGCGAACCCAACAATGATATTATGCAACCAAGTAATTTACAATAATCTACACAACGATCTACCCAACCAAAAATTCAATGTGATTATGCATGCAAACATAATACGGGTGAGCTCAATCCTAGCATGGATGTAAGATCGTCACATATAGGCATGTATGCAAACATCCTAAATATACATAAAGTACTATATGCATGAAAAGATAAAACAAAATAAAAGTATGGAAATCATTCCCTACCATCCAATCTAGCACCCGAGATGCAACCAATTTATTAAATTTGGAGAGAAAATTTTACCAGAGAAAAGCTTGGGGTGAGTAGCCTTCATCTTTTCTTCAGTTGCTCGCATGCTTTTCACCAAGTTTTCTCCCCATTGAACTCAAACCAACTTAATTTCCTTATTACGAAGCTTCCTTTTGACGTATTCTACAATACATGTGGTGACATGGGGGTGATCGACTCTTCTTAACATTTGGTAAATGATCAAGCTCTACCATCGTTGAGTATCATACAGACATTTTTCAAATTGGAAACATGAAAAACGTCAAAAAAATCCACTAGCTTGGTTGAAAGCTCCACTATATAAGCAAGTTTCCCTACCTTCTCTAGAATCAGGAAAGGCCTAACAAACCTAGGTACCAACTTCCTTGAAGTACCAAACCTCATAACCCTCCTAAAAGGGGAAACCTTGACGAAAACCATATCTTCAACAGAAAATTCTAATTCCTTCCTTCGTTTGTCAACATGGGACTTTTGACGGTTCTGTACGACCTTCATTCGCCATCTAATCAACTCTACCTTCTTCGAGGTCTCACGGTTCAAATTTAGTCCATGCATGATTTTTTCAGTAGTTTCCCACCAATAAATAGGAGACTTGCATAGCCATCTTTATAAGACTTCAAAGAGTGTCATGCCAATCATTGCTTGATAACTATAATTGTAAGCGAACTTCACAAAGGTAAATGTTGTTTCCAAGATCCTCCAAATTCCATAATGCAAGCTCTTAACAAGTCTTTTAATATTCTGTTAACCCTTTCGTTTTTTTGTTGGTTTGAATTGATAAGCGATGCAAAGATTCAAAGTCGTTCCTAAAGATGATTGCAAACTTCCCCAAAATTCACAAGTGAACAAGGGGTCCCTATCAATAGCTATACTAATTGCAACTCCATGAAGTCGCACCACTTCCTTAATATAGATTGGTGTAAGAGATGTTGTAGTTTTATTACTTCTAACAGGAATAAAGTGGGCACCCTTAGTGAGTCTGTCCATTATAACCCAAATAGCTTCATCGGCCCTTTGACTTTTAGGTAACCCATCTACAAAGTCCATATATATATGCTTCCGCTTCTAAGTCAGCACTTCTAATGGCAATAACAACCCTCTTGGCTTCAGTTGCTCTACCTTAATCTTTTGACATAACAGACACTTAGAGACATACTTCGATGCCTTTCTCTTCATTCTGTACTAATAGAAAATCCTTTTCATATCTCTATATATTTTATCCCCTCCGGGGTGAATAGTCATCTTATAACGTTGACATTCTGCTAAAACTTCTTCCTACACATCTTCCTTTATTGGGACACATAGTTTCCCATCTCTCCTCAGCCATGCCTTTTGGTCTATAACATATCTAGCATCATGGGAAAACGTTCACCCGTACTAAGCTTGCCAAAAATCTCTATTAATATAGCATCCTCCTTCTGCCCTAGTCTTGTACGATCCATTGATACTGGCCTTATTTTCATAACTGCAAGATATCCTTAAGCGTATACTATAAGCAATTGGAACTTAAAATTTGAGAGAAACTCTAACTGTCTCAATTCGTATATAGAATTAGGAGTAGTGTTAACAAATTTCTTCATCAACGCCTAAAGGGAGGTATAAAGTGGCATATTCAAAGAAATTCCAAATATTCCCATTAGTTTTAGGATGATCATAAGTTCGTTTAAATCATAGTCCATAAGCTCAAAAGATAGAATAGGCAAATCCAATACTCGAAAGGCAAATAGGCAAGTTCATAAGTCAATAGGAAAAGGCTAAGGTCAAGTCCATTATTCAATCACGAATATATTACAAGATGTGCAAGTATGCAAAATTTTAATTGTTCAACCCTAATTGACAAATAAGTCTCCTTCATTAGCCTTTTCCTAAAAAAATTGTTTAGAGAGAGAGAAAGAAGTTAAAGGCCCCTTTCCCTGAATAGGTATATCTTTATTATAGTGGTTGAAAGGAGGTAGGCTTGCTCAAATTGGTGATGTAAGACTTTTGGTGCCATGGAGCATATAGTGGATTGTGAAGGATTTTGAAGCTTTATGAAGGAAAATGCACTAAATCCTCTTGAATTAACTCTTATAAGTGATCTTATCCTTATTTTTTTGCATGACTTTCGACATCCAACATCATGGACATTGTGTGACATTATTAATCATGCAATATCCATGAAATTCGGCATCGGTTAATGGCTTACGGAATATAGCATTAATATTTCTCTTGTTATCACATCGATGAAGCACGATATAAATCAATGATGACATCAAATAGGTGTGATGTGAATGGAACGTGGCATTAATTGAGTAGTGGCATTGAAGATCGATGACATCAAATAGGCGCGACACTGAACATGTGCGATCTAAACAGTATTCGAAGCGGTATTACTTGAGGCTCGACATTAACGTTGTGTGATGCAACTCATGATTGCACAACATCAATGGTTTATGATACCAATAATACTTGATATCATTACTTCCTTAAAGAGATGTGTTGGTAGGTCAAATGCGGTACTCATGGGCTATGATTTGATGAAACGCGATACAGATGAAAGACGATGCAGTAGTCATACTGATTTCCTTTGTGATACCACCATTTTTTGTTTTGCCTTCGACTTTGAAATTATACAAAAAAGATTTTGCTCCCTTCCTTGTATTAAAGAAGTTTTTACTCTTTAAGGTAAAACCAAGAATTTCTTTGTATTGCCGACTCTTCATAATGCCTTCTTATTATCCTATTTTCCTACACAATACAAAACAAACAATAATTTTCATCATAACTTAATATTTTAATCTTTAATGATCCTTTTCGAGTTTTATCAGGCTCTGAATTAGCATGTTGTTTGGGAATTTCCTATATTAATTTATACGAGTCGAGATTATTTCAATATATTATTGAATTACGAAAATTTCCATATGGAAGCTTAGGAAATCATGCGGTGATCTTAAGTTCCTAAATAATTAAATTAGAAATTTATTTGATAATATTATAGGAGGGAAGACTGGCAATCCATTTTGGTCATAGGATAAATATCCCGAATGAAAATAAAAAAAAATCATCTAGCAATAATGGAAATCCATAAATCTATATGATAATAATAAAAGACAGAAGTCCAGCTGATAATAGTAGAAGTCCAGAAATTCATCTAACAATAATAGAATATCAAAAATTTATCCGATAATAATAGAAGACCAGAAATCCATCTGATAATAGAAGATGACCAAAAATCCAAACCTGGCAATAATAGAAGAAGACAAGAAATCCAATTCTGGTATTAATGATAGAAGTCTAGAAATCCAAATCTGGTATTGATGATAGAAGTCCAGAAGTCCATATCTGGTGATAATAGAAAAGGACCAAAAATCCAAATTTGGTAATAATAATAGAAGACTAGAAATCCAAATCTGGAAATAATAATAAAAGACCAAAAATTCAAATCTAGCAATATTAATATAAGACCATAAATCCAAATCTGGCAATAAATATAGAAGAAGACCAGAAAATCTAAATCTGGTAACAATAATAGAAGACCAGAAATCCAAATCTAGCAATATTTATAAAAGACTAGAAATCCAAATCTGGCAATAAACATAAAAGAAGACCAGAAAATATAAATCTGGGATTAATGGTAAAAGACTAGAAATCCAAATTTGGCACTAATAGAAGAAGACCAAAAATTCAAATCTGATAATAATAATAATAGAAGACCAGAAGTTCAAATTTTGGCAATAATAACAGAAGACCAAAAATCCAAATCTGGCTATAATAGAAGACTGGAATCTCTTATCTGGTAATTGAAAATTATGTTTGTCGGGGAGAATAAATAACTCATATTTGATGGACCTTCCTTTAAAAGGTTTGTTTGATTTAAAGCACTGCTTGGCTTGAATTTTGAAGGATCTTCCTCTAGAAGTTTGATTTATTTTGAGCGATACTTGGCTCATATTTTGATATATGTTCCTCATGAAGATTGACTACTTTAGAACACTACTTGGCCCTGATTTTGATAAATCTACCACTTGATGTTTGATTCGGTACTTTAGTGAGACCTTTGATGACTTGCACTAAAGGCTTACTTCATTCCCCCTCTAGGAGGTGCTTCAGTAAGGCCTTTGATGACAACATTGAAGGCTTGGTCAGTGCTTTAGCAAAGCTTACTTAGTCCTCCGTCTAAGAGGCGGTTCAGTGAGGCCTTTGATGATAGGAATGAAGGCTTTTTCGATGTTTTAGTGAGGCCATTGATGGATACACTGAAAGATTACTCCAACCTCCCTCTAGGCGATGTTTCAATAAGGCCTTTGATGACAGCACTGAAGGCTTAGATAGGGCCTTTGATGGCCAGAGACCTCTTGCGGTCATAAGCCTTTGATGTCTAGGGCATTTGATGGCTACGGCCTTTGATGGTTAGGGATCTTTTGCGATCATGAGCCTTTGATGGATAGGTTTTTTACCTAGGAAGAGTCCTACTCCTTTCCATGACTGAAGTGATAAAATTTTCCTTTATTCATCCATTATCTAGAAATATAGCTGCAAATGCTCAGCATTCCATTTTCTTGCTATGACAGTCATCTGGTCGGCAGAGTTTATAGGTGCCAGATTAGATTACTTTGTGCATGATTAGGGATCCTTCCCAATTTGGCCTGAGCGGTCCATCCCTTGGATTCTTAGTATTTTTCACAACTCTTCAAGCTCTAAATCTCCTTTTTGTAATGAGCTTCCTTTTATTTTAGAATTTTAATGCTTGGGTATTCTTCTTTGATGTTCGGGTATTTACTTGGCCGTTTTAGTCCATTGATCAAATCTGGGAATTTCGTTTTATCTCTCAACTCTTTGATGGAATCCGATCTCAACTTCGATTGGATGCATCACTTATTATGCATAGGAAATTCATCATGTAGTAGCTTAATATGTCCAAAGTATGAGTAGTAGTTATCACTCCAATTTGTTTTGTGCTAAGAGCATGGGAGTTCTCTTTTATGTATGTAACCCCTTATTGAGTTCATACCTTTTAAGGGTAATTTTTCTTTTCATTGCACTATGTGATTTCATTGGTAATAACACTCTCATTAGATGAAAAATCCATAATCATGAATGCTTTTGGAGTTCAAAGAACAATTTTATCCAAGTAGAAATCGAAATTACAAGAATTCTAGAATTCGAGTCAAGCTGTGACTAAGCCATAATCTGAGGCATCTTTTACCACTTTGTAATCTTATTATCCCGGTTTGAATGATCTTTATTGATCTAGTTTGAACCTTGTAGCTTGAAAATTACAACATTAGATAATAATTTTTGCTTTTGAGTTCTTGAGTTTCTCCTTGCTTTGTCTTGATGTAGCAGTCATCTTGCTAATGATTTCTTACCTTTTGCTTTACTATACCGATCTAAGAATATCCATAAAAATCTTTTCTTGAATCTTTCTTTGTTTAACGTATAACTAATTTTCCTTAAATATTTTCTCTTTGAACAATGAAATGATTATGAAGTAATTCATAGATGGTTCTGGATCTTTCCTTTCTCATCAAGTATCTTCTTGACAAATTTGTCCCTTTTAACTGCTCATGATCATGATTCTTGATGGATGCTTTACCAACCCTTAGCTTTTCAAAATCTACTTAGTGCATTCTAATGGTTGGATAAATGGTTCTATTCCCAATGTTCGAAGTTTGAAGAATATTTTTGGAAAAAGTGTAAAACCCAAACAAACTCATCATCTCAACCAATTTTATTAGAGGAAGAAATCAATTATCTGGTTCAGAGGGGGCAGGGCGAAGACATGGAAACCAAATTGAACAGCATCGCTATCACTGTAATTGTTTGGAGCGTGTGGAAGGAAAGAAATCGTCGTTTATTTCAGAACAAACAAAGAAATTGTACAAAGGTCAGTAAATAGCCATTAATGACATGATATTGGTGCAAAGAAGAATAAAAAACTGGGCATTTACCTCACGGGTACGAGACGGAGCTCGAACTGGAGAAGAGGATCAGAGCTATCCATTGGCAAATAACCCAAGTACCAGTTACCTTGTTCAGCTTTAACCTCCATGAAAACTGAAGAAGATGGAGCAGTTGTTTTCCTTGATTTTATTTTTGGAAAGATAGAGTGCTATGTCTGTTTGTCGGATTCATTTGTATGCATGACTTTGGCCTCTGGCTTGGGCTTTTAATCTTGGGCTAAAATGCCTTTACAAAATTCTTACCTAATTTTTAAAAAAAAGGTAAATCTCGAACAAGGGACTGAGTGGTCATGAAACAATAATCCTTCAATTGAGAATAAACGCTTCTAATTAGAGTTTTTGTACCGTAAATGGGTCGTCGTAATTTTTGAAAGTTCTTTCAAATGTATAGGTACACATTTTCCCGTAAGGTGATTGGCAATAATTCCTTTGATTGAAAATATTTTTTCAAAAGAAATACCTTGTTTGTATTGTTCCACCTCAGGTCTTCCTTAGCGAAAAGAAATGCCTTGTTTGTAAGTCTGAAAAATCATGATCCATGGATAGATAGACCCTATAGACAAGAACATATTTTTCTATAAGAATTTGTTCTTTTGAAATAATTTTCTATAAGAACATATTTTTTTTTGAAACAAAATAGAATTTTATTAGTAATCCCCAAAAGCCGTCAACATGCCTGACAGGTAACCAATAGAAAAAAACCAAAAAATACGGACTAACAGAATAAGAAAATAAAAAACAGGAAACCACAATAACAGCGGGAACAACAAAAGACGCCATACAGAGAGAAATGCAAAAACCGGTCGATCCCCAGGAACGACAAACGAAAAAGAGATCGGAAGAAGAGCGATCCGAGCAATCCTTCGCCCAAGATCCAGAAAAAGAGAATGAATGCCAGCCCCGGCCAAACCTATAAATCCAGGTCTTGAAACCAAAAGCATCGAAAAAAGATGAAAAAGGGTGGGGGGTAACGGGAAAGGAAATGCCAGAACCACCTGGCTCGCAATCGGTCTTCATCCAATTCCTGCTCTAATGGAAGACTGAGAACAGGAAATGGAAAGCAGAGGCACAAGGGGGCCAGAACGGGAGCTAACCGATCCCTTTAAAGGTCTACCACGAAAAGCCAAAAAAACATCATTTCTAACCCGACGAATAATGGAAGAGGGAACCATCGGAGATTCCTCAAAAATAGCCTTATTTCACGCGCACCAAAGGTGCCAGCAGATCAGACAAGGAATCAAGCGAAAGACGACAGAGCGCAAGGATTTACCCGAGATTCCGTTCCACCAGGTTCTTTGTAAATCACCAGGCGAGCCGTATCTTCCTCGGACGCCAATAAGGTTACCGAAATAATTCCAACAGGCTCTTGCAGTGTTACCAGAGAAGAGTAAATGATCCGAAGATTCCGACACCCCGCTGCCACAGCACCTGCACCGGGATACATATGGAATGCCAATCCGCTGAAGGTTCTCATCAACTGGAAACCCCTTATGAAGGGTTCGCCACATGAACAGAGACACTTTAGGAGGAATTCTAGCGTCCCATATGAAAGAGAAAAGAGGGAGAACTGGAGCCGGAGTGCGAGCTGAGCTCCAAGCTTTGAAAATAGAAAACGAACCACCATCCCAACCGGAATGGCCTCCATGAGAGTCAGAGAAAGATTTGATCGATTGCATGTGCTTCCAAGTCTCACTAGCGAAACACGGAGATCCGCAAAAGCCTGCGGATGCCAGCCTTTGGTACTTGGCATGCAGGAACTTAGCCCATAAGGAATCGTTTGCCCCAAATCTGTACCACAGCTTGCAAGCAAATGCCGAGCAAATGTCTTTGGGGTTTCGCACACCTAGACCGCCCTCGTTCTTGGGACGGCACACCACGTCCCATGATAACCAGTGATGACGATGGTTGTCAATCTTCGACCCCCAAAAGAAGGATGATGCCAAAGATTGGAAAGATCGGAAGAATGAAGCGGTGGGGGACATCGCAGCGAAGACATGAGTACCCAACGAGCCTAATACTGACTTGATAAGCACCAGTCTCCCTGCCTGAGAAAGCAGCGATGCATTCCAACGAATAATCTTTACCCTAACCTTGTCCGTTAGAGGATCGAATAGGGCGTTTAGTTTCCTACCTCTGTAGAGAACAATACCCAAGTAAGGAAGAGGCAGGGAAGCCTCCCTGAAGCCGGTGTACGAGTGGACCCAGGAAACCCGGGAAGGATCCATGCCTTTCGCATGAACGAAGCAACTCTTCGAAGAGTTAACGAGCTGGCCCGAACATCGCTCGTACTGATGGATGAAGCAAAGCAGCCGACAAATAGACGAACGATTGCCGTTTGAGAAAATGACAATGTCGTCCGCAAAGGATAAGGAAGAAACGAGTGGGCACCCTCTCGGAAGACCAAAACGGTGAACCTGGCCGTAAATCGTTAAGGTGTGAATCCCTCGAGTGAGAGCCGCTGCCGCAATGACGAAAAGAGATGGAGATAGAGGATCACCTTGTCGAAGACCTCTACCCGCCCAAAAAAACCGTAGGCCGATCCGTTAATGAGAACGGAGAACCAACAGTTAGAGATAAGCCTCCAAACCAAGTCGATAAGGGTTTCAGGAAATTCAAAGGCACGCAGAACTCTAATGACGAAAAACCAAGACATAAGATCATAGGCCTTAGCCATATCAAGCTTAAAAACAACATTAGAGCCTCTGACCTTCCGGTCAATCTAGGAAATCAGTTCTTATGCTAACAGGACGTTATCAGTGATTAAACGACCTTTAACAAAACCCGCCTGAGAAGAGGAGATGATGCGATCAAGGAATGGAGCTAAGCGAATGGCCAAAACCTTAGAAATCACTTTGTTGGAGAAATTACACAGGCTGATCGGTCGAAATTCAACGCATGATCGAGGGTTATCACACTTCGGAATTAGGACCAAGTTGGTGGAAGACCAACTAATGGGAAGAATGCTACCGGCAAAGAATTGCTGGATAGCCAAGCAGAAGTCCGATTGAATGATAGGCCAAACACTCCGATAGAATGAGCCGTTGAAGCCATCTGGGCCACTGGCACTGTCCTTACTAAGAGCAAAGACGTAGGCACGGATTTCTTCCGGAGAAGGCGGAGCCGCTAAGGCGTCACTCCCCTCTGAAGGGACCATTCGGAGAATGAAGGAGAGGATATCCTGGTCCGGATCGAACACAGAAGGAGTTCCCAAAAAGGATTGAAAATGAGACAAGATGATCTCCTTGACTTCAGACGGAGACGAAGCCACTGATAGATCAGGCCTCAAAATTTCACGAACGGAAAGAAGGTTGACTTTCTTGTGAATAGTCGAATGGAAATATTTAGAGTTCGAGTCCCCTTCGACCACCCATTTGACCCTCGCCTTCTGGCGAAGATAGGCGTTTTCGATACGGAGTTCCGAAGAGAATACCAATTGGGCAGAGGCCCATTTCTCCTTGTTATCGGCAGAAGGGCTCTCGTCGAACAAAGATTCAGCAAGGATGAGGGACTCCTCCGCTGCCCGAACACGATCGAATTTTTTTTTTGAAAACATGGGAATTCCAATGCTTTAGGCAAGTCTTAAGGCATTTCAGCTTTTGGGAGAAAGACCCCAAAGGAGAAGCTGAAATTGGAGAGGACCACGAGTCCTCCACTACCTGAAAAAACGAGTGGTGGGAACACCACATACTAAGGAATCGAAAGGATGAAGGACCCGTTAGAGAACGCGGAGAACAGCGCAATACCAGCGGGGCATGATCAGAACAGGAACGATGAAGATGAGAGGACGAGAAGGAATAGGGAAGATTCAGCCAATCAGGAGAACCAAAAATTCTGTCTAGCCGCGATAAAATCCAGTTCGGACCCTCCTAGTTGTTAGACCAAGTATAAGCTGGGCCCACGAATGGGATTTCAGATAACCCAGAGCTAACTATGAACGAACTGAAGTCAGAAACAGAGGAGCGGTTAATGGCGACCCCTCCTAGTTTTTTAGCCTGACTAGCGACAACATTGAAATCTCCACCCACAACAGAACAAGAAAATCTCATCTCAGCTAGATAAAGAATGTCATCCCACAGGGATAATCTCTCCAACCTATCGCACTTGGCGTATACCGCCGAGAAGAGAAAAGGTTGAGGAAAGAAGGAGGCTGAACACACCGCAGAGAAAGAATTACAAGTGTTGCACTCTGCCACAAGCTACTAGTGACCACACACCTATTCAAATTTTCTTCACTGATAGTAGCAATTGCAAGAAAAACATACCATTCAGATTTAAGAATGGGTGGGTTTATGATGATAATTATAGAAGTGCCATCACCAAATGCTTGTCTTATAATATTCATGGCACTGCTCAATATAAATTTCACAAATTTTTACAAATTGCCAAAGGTCATATAAAAAACTGGAATAATAGTAGGAATAAAAATGAGCTTAAAAGTATTAGAGATGAATGTGAGAGGTTACAAAATGCTCTTGACAACAACTGCTCAGACAGTAATATCATTACCAATTTTTTTCAAGCTCAGAATAATCTCATTTCTGCCCTTCATATTCATTCAGTTAATATGAGGCAAAAGGCCAAGGTTGACTGGCTTACTAATGGTGATGAAGCTAGCAGTTTTTTTTATGCTAAAATGACCAATAGAAAAAACAGTAATACTATTAACAAACTTATTGATGCTAATGGTAATGCTTTAAAGAATTCTAATGATATTGAGAGGGAAGCCATTAAATACTTCACTGAGTTATTTAATTCTGAAAATTATCTGCATTCATTTCCTTACTTCAATATTAAATTTTCTTTAAAAGAGCTGAGTAAGGAAATTTTATTAGCCCCTGTTAATCTTTTGGAGATTAAAAATATTATTTTCAATGCTAACAATAACAAAAGCCCTGGTCCTGATGGTTTTGGGGCTTTATTTTACAAAACTCACTGGGCTGATATTAGCCCTAAAATTTTTGAAGTCATATCTGAATTTTTTAGAACAGGGAGGCTTTTAAAATCTTTCAATCATACCTTTATAACTCTTGTTCCTAAAACTCCTAATCCCAATGGTATGGAAGATTATAGGCCTATATCTTGTTGCAACTTTATTTACAAAATCATCTCTACCATTCTTTGCAACAGGATTAAACTGTTTCTGAAATTTTTAATTTCTGAAAATCAGTGTGCATTTATCCCTGGCAGGCTTATTACTGATAACATATTGCTTGCTCATGAGCTTATTAGGAATTTTAACATGAATAATAAAAAAATCATGTGTATCAAAATTGATTTACACAAAGCTTTTGACAAAATTAACAGGGATTTTATAATTCATATGATGAGTATTATGGGCTTTAATGAAAAATTTTGTGACCTTATTAAAGAATGCATTAACAATGTTACATACTATGTGATGATTAATGGCTCCCCAACTGGATATATACATAGTAACAGGGGAATTAGACAAGGAGATCCCCTTTCTCCCTATCTTTTCACTATTGTTATGGAATACTTCACTGTTCTAATTGAAACTGAGCAAAACAAGGGGAATATAAAACCCATAAACAGAATCAAGCCATCCATTACTCATCTTTTATATGCTGATGACTTGCTTCTTTTTGTTGCTGCAGATATTAAAAATGCAAATGCTATTGCTGCTATTTTTAAAAAGCTAGAACTATTTACAGGGCTAAAAGTCAATGATTGCAAAAGCAAAGTATATTTCAGCAAAGGATGCAATTCCAGGGAAGAAATTTTAAGCATTCTCAATTTTAAAGAAGGAAATTTGCCAGTTAAATACCTTGGCCTTCCCCTAAGTATAAATCAACTGAATGATAGAGACTGTTCTAGATTATATGATATTATTCAAAGCAAGCTTGAAGGATGGTCTAGCAAGTTACTAACTCTAGCTGGCAGGCTAGAACTTACTCACACTGTCATCACTGCAATTGTCTTATATTGGATTCAAGCTCATAATTTACCAGCAAAGGCAATTCAAAAAATTGAGAAATTATGTGCTAATTTTATATGGCAAGGTAAACAACACAAAATTGCTTGGGAGAAAGTATGCATGACTAAAAAGGCAGGGGGTTTAGGCATCAGAAACATCAAAGACTTGAGGGAAGCTGCTAAATACAAGTTATTTTGGAAGTTTTTAGATGGTAAACCTTTGTGGGCCAGATGGATGAGAAACAAATATCTTAAAAACAAAAATCTCTGGACTGCTAAAGCTGCAAATTATCATTCATTCTCTTGGAAAACCATATTAGAATGCAGAGAAAATGGTAAAAATCTTGTAGAAAGGAAGATTAAGGATGGCAACTCAACTAGTTTATGGTTTGACCCCTGGATATTTGGTAAGTCCCTCATTGATCTACTGGGGTGGAATAATTTGTTTCTTATTGGTGGTGCTAATGATAAAGTTCAAAATATTATTTCCAACCATAATTGGAATGTAAATACCCATCAAGCTGCTAATATTTTTAGAAATGCTATTGAGAAAGTTACTATTGATAATAATATTCAAAGAGACACTTGGGTTTGGAAGCTCTGTTCTAAAGGTTCCTTTTCTTTTAAAAAAGTTTGGAGCTTTGTGAAAAGTATAGAAACTGAAGTTTATTGGAGAAAAGTAATTTGGTGCAAATCTAACTGCCCAAAAATGGCTCACTGTTCTTACTTTGCCATCCTTAATAGACTTCCAACTCTTGAAAGATGTTCAAAGTGGAATAAGAACATTGACAAAACATGTATTTTATGCAAAAATGGTATGGAAAATGCAGACCATCTCTTTTTTGATTGTGCCTTTTCAAAACATATCTGGTTTATTGCCAAAAATGCTCTGGGTTTTAATCAAAATCTGCCAATTCAAAACATTAGTGAAAGCATAAAATACATTCAGCAATGCTTTAAGCCCAAGTCCGAAGAGTTTAAAAGAGCTTCAATTATGCTTACTACTGTCATCTATCATATTTGGAAAGAAAGAAATCAAAGAATTCACAACAAAAAAGAAAATGACAGTATTCAAATATGGAACAGAATTCTTTCTGAATTTCAGATTCTCATCAAAAAAGCTAGCAAGCTGTCAGATCACAAGAATGCTGATCTATCTGATATGAATAACTCTATTGACTATGAGAATTATGTTGAAGATCTCTTACTTAATGGGAAATACACCAAGTATATCCCTCATAGCAGTCGAAAAGATTGTCACTGCCATTTACATGATACTGACAAAGCTAAATTCTCGCTTATAAGAAGCGGCATGCCTCTGGACTATCTTCCTGGTGGTGGCCATTCTGCAGATGCAAAGGACAGTACCTGCAAGGGAAGTAGACACGTTAATAACAATCTTTACACTAATTTAATGCATTTAATGAATAGTAATAGTGGCTTACTACCTGTTGCAGAGCCGTCGAATTACCACACTCCCAGCTGCGTTTCCAAAGAGCTTACTTTGCTGTCAATCGATGATTTAAATCATACGAAAGTTAATGACAACAAAAAATTAGCCATTTTCTACAAGAGTTTGTTGAATAACAAGGTCTATCACTTATCTTGTTGGAGTAAAGGCGAGAGTAGCAGTTCTTCTCATCACCATCATTCTACGAAAGTTCATGTAGCTGCCTGTACTACTGCTGCGAGAAGAGAGATTAAAGTTCAAGCTAGTGGTTGCACCAATTCAGCTGATTGCACTACAAATCTGAAGAATGGCTATTCAAATTCAGATCTTGCGAGAAACCCTAGTATTGAGCTCCATCCTTTGGATAGGTACTGCAAGGATAAGAAGAATCTTCGTCCTCCTTGAGATCTGCTTGATTTTGGCTGTATTCTTTCTCATCGTCCTGCTTTTGGGTTGATTTTGGCTTGTCGCCATTTTCGAGTTTCTGTTGTTTTGTGTTTGGAGGCGTTGTCGTGTGTTTTTTAGGGTTTGTATTCTTGTTTGTTTTTTCTTCGGGTGAGTTTACCCGATTGTTACTTTATATTGGGCCGGGCCCTTTTACCTTTTTCAAAAAAAATAAAATAAAATGAAAGTGCAGCGTAACAATATAATATGGTCATATTCATGGAAGAATAATAAACTCAATGCCCGTGGAGATAATAAAATCATACATATTCATTCTATATTTGATATCTATGGGGAGCTCTCCAACTTAGGCTACCACTGTAAAATGTTGCCTATTCATTGTATAGACTTACAGGGTCAACTGGCTCGTGTTAACTTTGTTGGTGTTAGCTTATGCCATAGCGTACAAATTTTATTAATCCATTACTATATTTTAATAGCTAGGGATAGCATGTGATGTCGTACCTAAAAGTACGATTGGTATGTGCAAGAAAATTATGCTCTACTATAGTTTATTTTCAAATGAAAAAGAATATACATCCATGTTTGTTGTTTTTCATCATGCTACTTGATAGCATGACCAAATAAGTTTTTGAAACTTAGTAATATAATATGAATCCACATATATTACTAGAAACCATATTGACTTGAGACCGCGTGCATATGAATGTATACATATTCGAAATACTGCAGTACGCATGTTCAAAAACCTGATTTGTGTAAAAGTATACATGTTGGAAGCCTGATGTTTTTTGAGATCTCACTTTTAGAAACCTATGTATATGAATCGTATATGTATTCAAATTCTATATACTCGAAGCCATAAGTATTCGAAGCCGATTCATATGTAAAAGACCTTTACATGTTTGAAAACTCAGATTCAAAACCAGGTACATGCAAAGCCAATATATCTCGAAGCCTAATGCTTTTCGAAGTTATATATAAGACTTCATAAATTTTAAAACTTTATATATTTATGTTTGAAATAATATATATTTCATGGCTAATAATATATACTTCTAAAACTGATTATATTTTACAAGATTCATATTTATAAAAGAACCTTATATTTAAAAACTAATATATATTCAGAACTCTTATGTATGAGAAACTTCTCTATTCAAAATTTGATGTACATGAACACTCGAAATTATTTGCACTCGAGATCAGCACATCTGAAATCTTTATAAAACAATACGTATTTGAAAGCTTATATAAGAAATTGATATATTTGAGATTATATATTCTCAAAACTTTATACTCGTTTAAAACTTATGTATCCAAAAGTTATATATCCATTTGAAAATTCTAATATTCGTTCCAGACTGTAAATTTTTGAAACTCATATGCACTTGAAACCATGTTTTCGTAGCTTTACACACATTTGAAATCACTGTGTAATGGAAACCATATACTTTTGAATTCTATATATTTGAGAACTCATGCAAATATCCGAAATCTGTTGTTTTTCGAAACTGGTGTGTGTGTATGAAACCAGATATATATGAAACCGTATGCGTCAAATATGCATTCAAAACTAGATTTTTCAAGAACCGACATATACAAAAATTTCTTATACATATCAAACACTTGTATATGTAAAGTTATATATGTAAGAATCTCCATATTCAAAAACTCGTACTTTTGAAACTTGATATACTCAAACTGTGTGTGTATATCCAAAAGCTCTGACATGTATTCCAAATTTATATGTATAGGAAATTTTGAATTTTCAAAATTATTTATATAAGAGAATATATGTATACATAAAACTGACATACTTACATTCACATATTCAAAGGTTTGAAGCTCGTATTAAAACTTTTTGGTACACACATATTTGTGTGTTCAAAGCCTACACTTTGAGAACCTTTATCTTTTGGAAATAGTTAATTTTCGAGATTACTAGTTTTCATAGCCTATGCATGTTTGAGATTTGTACATATGAAACTGTTATATATTCAAAAGGACAATTTTTGCTATTAGGCTTCACCAAATATCATATTATGGTTTTAGGCTTAAGAAAAAACTAATTAGTAAACTAGGCATCGTTTCGATTTGAACCTGCGCAAATATGGAGTACGCAGGTGTTAAATTTTTTAACTATACGTTGCGCAAGCTATATTTTAATGCTTGTGCAATTATGGAGTGCGCAATTATGGAGTGCGCAAGCTCATTTTTGAGCATCAAATAGATAGAGAGTGCAAATCTGACTTCATTTATCAATATTTCCACTTCCTTCCCCAAATCTTCCCCATTTCTCAATCCAAACTCATTTTTCTTCCATATCCAAATCCACAATCACCTTATTAACCAAATAGTTGCTAAACTATACATGAAATCATCTTCTTCATCGTTACAAAACAAAGGTAATAATTAATGTTTTTGAAAATTAAGATGTAATTTTACTATTTTTGATGTTGTTGAAAATGAAGAGTTATTGATAGTAGTGTTAATTATTAAACAATGGTGTTGTTGTTAAATTAGTTGTTAGTGTTTAACAAACTAGAAAACCCAATTTAAGTAGTAGTAAATTGAAATCCCTAATTTACACCTTAATTGTTTATTGTTTATTATGATGGTAGACATTAATGATTGGGAGATAGAAGACGAAACATTGATGAAATATTTTGATGAAGTTGAAGGGAAAATCGGAGTTGCTGGTTCAAGTCATATTGACTTTGATGTTGATCATGTTTTGGAAACACAGTTCGAACCAGTACCGCGTAAATTCCAATTAGGATCATCAACCTTACACGCTCGTTTACGTGAAGTTGTTTCTATGGAAATATCCGGTCATCAACATACAGTTGATAGCTCGATTGAGATTAGGGTTTACTCTCTTTCTGCTTTTGGGGATCTTGCCAGATCCCGATTTCTTTGGGTTGAGGATTGTTTCATGGAGGTGATTTCGGTCTCTGATGATGGTTTGTTGTGCTATCCTCCCCCCTGTAGGCGTATTCCTCAGTTAGTCGCTGATTGGGTGGTGAAGCCTCTTGCTGTGGCTTCCGCTGTTGCATCGAAGAGGGATTTCACCACCCTCTTCGAACCGCTGTTAGTTTTTCCTGATGATTGTGGGATTATGCCTCGTGAGGAGGAGTCGCTAGTGGTGGATTCGGTTTGTTGTGGCTCTGTCCTTGGTAGTGTTGTCTTGTACGAAGGGGATTTTATCACCCAATTCGCTCCATCGGTTAATTTTTCTGATGGTTGTGATATTTTGCCTCGTGGGAAGGAGATGATGGTGGTGGGCTCGGTTGTCGGTGATATTGGCTTTGGCTTGGTTAATTTGGACGAAGGGGATTTCATCACCCCTTCTAATCAGGTTGCGGTGCTTCCCTCCCATGTCCCTAGCTCGGTGTTTCGTGATTCATGGGATGGTATTGGCGGTTTGGCAGTGGATTGCAGTGCTTCGCTGGTGATGGGTTCGGTTCTTTGTGATTTTGGCGCTGATATTGGTGTTGCTCTTGATGTTTTGGTCGTAGGGGAATCTGTCGCCCTATCCAATTTGGTTGCGGTGCTTCCCCCTTTTGTTCCTTCTGTGGTGATAAGTGATTATTGGGTTGGTCGAGGCGGTTTGGCAATTGATTGCTGTGCTTTTGGTTTTGGATGGGTTTTTTCTTTGTGTAGTTCTGTTCGATCTCCTCGACCAGGTGAATCGGTATCCCCCTGTTTGTTGGGTGGTTTGATGCGCGAGCAGATAGTGATTGGTTGCTCTGTTGCTTCCTTCGACGCGCAGCTGCAGGTATGTGCTTTTTTGGCCGGTCTGGTGAGTATCTCGTTGGTGCAATTCCACTTGTTCGTTGATATTGGGATTATGTTTGATTGTCGGTTTGTGTCTGTTGGCTTGCTCTTTGTGATTTTGAGCCTTGACGTGCTTCGACGTGTGCTCCCTGACACTGCTTTCTTGGTGTTAATTGATGGCGTGTCAGGTCCCTTCGGCATTGTTTTCTCCGCTTGGAGCGGACAGTGTGGTTCACTCTGCTGGAATTTTGTTATTAGCCATAGCGAGGCCTGGTCAGCGTCGTTTTTGGCTTATTATCGTCTGTCTATCCTGGTTGATCCCCATTGGTCTCTACGGAGAAATTACCCTACCTGGGTCGATTGGCTCTGGCGGTGTTCCAGTCCTGATTGCATAATGTATCCTGATGCGGTCCACTATGCGGGCAGCCTGGAACGTTACCAGTCATTTGCGACTCGAGCAGGTGATATCTCTGCTAGGGCCACCTTGCGAACCTCACCTGTCTCGCGGGGCTGTCCCATTAGTGACAGTCCGGCATGGGTTAGGTTCCTACAGCATCGTGGGATGCGTATTATTACTCCCCTACATACTTTCGCTTTCCTGTATCTATTTTGGCTTCTCCTGCTTCTCCACCTCTTTGTTGCTCTTCCCATTGCTCTCTTCCTTCTTCTTCTTGTGCCTTATCGATCATCATTCCAATGCTTAGTGCAGAGGAAATTGGGATGATTAATGAGCGGCTCTCTCGCCTTACCGAGAACTCTGATCCCTCCAGATCCTCTTCTTCTCTGCCCGATTCGAAGGAGAGTTTAGGTGCTTCTTCGTTGTCCGAGCCTTGGCGTCAGCCTCTACGCAGATCCTCTCGTCGTTGTTCACGTGGCGCTTCTGCCATCCCCCGCACTATCCGTACTCGCTCTATAGCGGCGACTGAGCAGATCGATAGGTCTGCTCTATCCTCCTTGTATCGTATCTGATTTGCGTCTGTGTTGTCTTTACTGGCTTGTCTCTATCTCTCTGCTTTTTGTTGTCTTCATGACGAACTTTCTATTCTGGAACATTCGTGGTATTGGCAATGAAGCATCTTCTGCTAGACTTAAGCGGATTGTCCGTAAGCATTCCATTGGATTGGTGGCTATTTTAGAACCTTTTATAGGTTCTGGAGAGATTACCAAGACTGTTCTGTCGATTGGTTTTGGCGGTGCTTTGTCTAATATTTCGGGTAAGATCTGGATTCTTTGGTCCAAAGAATGCGTTGTTCGCCCTGTTTTTGACTCGTCTCAACTTTTATCTGTCTTGTATTCCTCTCCCAATTTCCGGCAACCTTTCATTCTTTCGGCGGTGTACGCCAAGTGTGACCGGTTAGAGAGATTATCCCTCTGGGATGACATTATGTCACTTGCTGACCTAGGTTACTCGTTTTCAGTGGTGGGCGGTGATTTCAATGTTGTCGCTAGCCACGCAGAAAAATCGGGCGGGATGGCCGTCAATCGGCACTCGGCTTCTGATTTCAACTCATTCATTGTGAGATCCGGGTTATCTGAAATTCCTTTCGTTGGCTCTACTTTTACTTGATCTAACAACCAGGAAGGCCCGAATCGGATCCTCTCCAGGTTGGATAGGATTTTTGGGTCTGCTGATTGGTTTAACCTCCCATTTTCTTTTTCTATCTCTCATCTCCATCGGTCTTGCTCTGATCATGCGCCTCTAGTCTTACGGTGCGCTTCGCGGTCCTTGTCGGGACCTTCTTCTTTCCGTTTCCTTAGTATGTGGAGTTCCCATCATAGTTTTTTACAGGTGGTGGAGGACTCGTGGTCCGCTCCCATTGTGGCTGCTCCCATGGGGGCTTTCTCTAGGAAATTGAAGCGTCTTAAGGCCTGCCTTAAGACGTGGAATTCCCTTGTTTTCAGGAACATTTTCGATCGTGTGCGAGTGGCTGAAGAGTCCCTGATTCTTGCCGAATCTATGTTCAACGAGAGTCCTTCAGCCGAAAACAAGGAGATATGGGCTTCCGCTCTATTGGCTTTCTCTTCGGAACTCCGCATTGAAAACTCCTATCTCCGCCAGAAGGCGAGGATCAAGTGGGTGGTCGAAGGTGATACGAATTCCAAATTCTTTCATTCTTCTATCCGCAAGAAAGCTAATTTGCTTTCTATTCGTGAGATTTTGAGAACGGACCAATCTGTGGCTTCGACTCCGTCTGAAGTTATAGAGGTTTTAGTTTCTCATTTCCAATCTTATCTGGGTTCTCCTTCTGTGTCTAATCCGGTTTCGGACATCCTGTCCTTTATTCCTCGGCTAGTTCCTTCTGAGGGAAGTGACGTTTTAGCTTTCCTGCCTTCGTCAGATGAGATTCATGCCTGTGTCTTTGCTCTAAGCAAGGATAGTGCCAGTGGGCCGGATGGTTTCAATGGGTCCTTCTTTCGAAGTACCTGGCATATCATCCAATCTGATTTCTGCCTGGCAATTCAGCATTTCTTTTCCGGAGGCGCTCTTCCCATTAGCTGGTCATCCACTAACTTGATCCTTATTCCTAAGTGTGATAATCCTCGGGCGTGCTCGAAGTTCCGACCGATCAGCCTGTGTAATTTCGCCAACAAAGTGATTTCTAAGGTTCTGGCCACTCGTTTGGCTCCGTATCTTGACCGCATTATCTCCTCTTCTCAGGCTGGTTTTGTAAAGGGTCGTTTGATCACTGATAACGTCCTTTTAGCCCAAGAACTTGTTTTTCAGATTGACCATAAGGTCAGGGGTTCTAACATTATTTTCAAACTTGATATGGAAAAGGCCTACGATCGTATGTCCTGGTTTTTCATCATCAAGGTTCTTCGTGCCTTCGATTTTCCTGAAACCCTTATCGATTTGGTTTGGAGGCTCATTTCCAACTGTTGGTATTCTGTTCTCATTAACGGATCGGCCAATGGTTTTTTCAAAGCTGGTAGAGGTATCCGTCAAGGCGATCCTCTATCTCCTACTTTTTTCGTTATCGCGGCCGAGGCTTTCATTCGTGGCATCCACACATTAACGGTTTTTGGTCAAATTCAGCGTTTTGGACTTCCGAGTGGGTGTCCGCTTGTCTCCTCTCTGTCATTCACGGATGACATTGTCATTTTCTCCAACGGCAATCGGTCCTCTATTCGCCGCTTTATTCGGTTCATTCATCTGTACGAGAGGTGTTCGGGCCAACTGGTCAACTCAGCGAAGAGTAGTTTCGTTCACGCTAAGGACATGGGCCAGGTGAGAGTTTCTTGGGTCGAATCTTTTACCGGGTTCAGGGCAGCATCCCTTCCTCTTCCTTATTTGGGTATTGTTCTCTACAGAGGAAGGAAATTTAACGCCCTTTTCGATCCTCTTTCGGACAAAGATAGGGGAAAGATTATCCGTTGGAATGCGTCTCTTCTGTCTCGAGCAGGAAGATTAGTGCTTATCCAATCGGTTTTGAGCTCTATGGGTACTCATATTTTCGCCGCTATGACCCCTACTTCCTCCTTCTTTCGCTCATTTCAATCTTTGGCATCCTCTTTCTTCTAGGGATCGAAGGGTGACAATCGCCGACATCACTGGGTATCTTGGGATGTTATCTGTCGTCCAAAGAGTGAGGGTGGGTTAGGATTGCGTAATCCGAAGGACATCTGTTCGGCTTTCGCTTGCAAGTTGTGGTACAGGTTTGGGACTAACGACTCCTTATGGGCGAAATTCCTTCATGCTAAGTACCGGAGACTGGCTGCTTCGGGCTATTCCGGTTCTCCATCTTACGCCAGTGAGACTTGGAAGCATATGCAATCGGTCAAACTGCTCGTTGATTCTCATAACGGCCACTCCGGATGGGATGGCGGTCTGTTTTCAATTCTTAAGGCCTGGAGCTCGTCTAGAATCCCATCTCCGGTCCTTCCAATTTTTTCTTTCATTTGGGACGTTCGAATCCCTCCAAAAGTGTCTCTCTTCATGTGGCGATCCTTTCATAATGGGCTTTCGGTTGATGAGAACCTTCAACAGATTGGCATTCCTTTTGTTTCCCGTTGTAGATGCTGTGGCAACGGGAAAACAGAATCGGTGGATCATTTGCTCTTCGTTGGCTGGTGTGCCAGATCCTGCTGGAATTACTTTGGTAATTTAGTGGGGGTCCGTGGATCCATCTCCTCGTCTTTTGATTTACAGTCCTCTTGGTGGTTAGGTAGTTCTGGTCGTTCCCTTCGTTCTATAATCTTTCGCTTGATTCCTTGTCTGATTTGCTGGCACATCTGGTGTGCGCGGAATAAGGCAATATTTGACGAGACTCCAATGGATCCTCTATCCGTTATTCGGAGGGTTAGAGATGATGTTTACTTGGCGTTTCGTGGCCGTCCTTTCAGAGGGGCAGTCAGTTCTCGTTCTGAACGCCTAGTGAATCTATTATCTATCTCCTGCTATCAGTCTACTTATAGAGCGGGAATTGGTTGATTGCCGTTCCGGAGACTGGTGGATCTGACTAACTAGTCCCCTTCTTGACTGTCTTCCCCCCCTTTTGTTTTCTAAATGTTTGGCTATTGCTTTCAGGATCTGACATTACAGGGGTGTTTTAGTTTCTCCGTCCTTTTTCTGTTCGGAGCTTGCTTTAAAGAATTATGCTTCTCTTTTCCGGCTGTCGGCCTTACAGTTGATGGGATGTTGGCCGTTTCTTTATTCTATATTGGAGGGTCTTCTGATGGGCTTGATCTTTCTTTGCACGTTTGTCACTCAACATCGTCATCGGGCGGTGGCCTTGCTGGAGCTCGATTACGATGTTGGATGTGAGGTGGGTTCCAGGAGATCATCGGGTGAGCTGTGTGCCTAGTGTTAGAGGTCCTATGCCTTTTCTTCTCGCTCGAGTATTTTGGTTTCCCCCTTTTGATCATTTCGATGTCCTTCTTTTGTGTGTTCTCGTTTTGTATTATTTTTTTGTGTTTCGGTTACCTGTCAGGCTTGTTGACAGCTTCTGATTGAGTTTATATATGCCTTTTATTGTTAAAAAAAACATACAATTGATGGAAATTTGCTAACGCCTATACATCATGTTGGTCCATCCATGCCAAGGGGACAACGACCATGTCCAAACTGTTATTGCGGAGATATGAATGTAGTGGTTGTTTGCAGAAAGGAAAAGAATGTTGGACGAAGATTTTTCGGGTGTAGTTCGTATAACGAACATAGATTGAATCCTTGTGAAAATGATTGTTGCGATTATTTTAAATGGATTGATCAACCCCTGTGCGAAAGGGGACTTGAGTATGCCCGCGGACTATAAGCTGAAATAAGTCGTTTGAAAAGTGTGAATGAAGAACTATGGACAAACAGTGGAAGGCCTAGAATGTGGTAGATGTTTGAGACTTGGTTAAGTTGTCATATTTGGAAGATGAGGATGATGTGAAGTCCACCTTTTCAATTGGAATGAGAGTTATAGAAATCTATGTTGTGAGAGTGGAACATGAAAATGTGGTTGAAACACAAGCACCAATAATATCTGGGGATGAGTATATGCACACCACACAGTTACAAGAAACACAACGGTCGGCGTATCCGTCGTTTCTTTCAAGCGTTCAAGGTGGAGAGTTTACAAACTTACTTCAAGGTACAGCGGAATGACTGGAGTCTCTTCTAGTCAGAAACAAAATATAATGCAGAACGCTATAAATCCAAATCATTCGCAAGCGTTTGAAAAGTGAGTACTATT
Organism: Allium cepa; assembly: GCA_030765085.1. Lineage (NCBI taxonomy): Eukaryota > Viridiplantae > Streptophyta > Magnoliopsida > Asparagales > Amaryllidaceae > Allium > Allium cepa. The sequence goes on along the minus strand of CM060928.1, from coordinate 389,437,437 downwards.
ATACGTTGGTACTTGACTTACGTTAATGCAAAATATATGATCTTTGTTTTTTGTATTCCTAGTGTCGAAGATGCATTTACTGGTTGTGATGACTATGGTGCCGATTATCATGTTGATACTCCATACGAGATTTGTGGGCAATTAGATAGCATGGAAGTTGTTTGTGCGGATGATGAGGATAGAACTTAGGTACATCAAATGGAAGTGAACAATGATGCAATCATATATGCAGACATTGAGGAGGCTGATGATGCAAATGCGAAAGAAGAACAAATCACATATGAAGAGGCTCTAACCGATGATTTATGCATGGCGTCAATGATGGTGAAATCAATAATGGAAAATTGTCAACTAGACGTGGAAGTTTTTGGAAGAGAATGTGTGGAGAAAGGTCCATGAGTTGGGTTGATTTTTGAAAGTAAGCAGAAGCTTATTGAACAGTTATGTGAATGGACGATTAAATATTCAGTTTCGTTTCAAGTTCTGAAATCTTGTGCAAATCAATACACGGTTCGTTGTGATGTGGAAGAAACATGCCCTTGGCGAGTTCATGCAAGCATTTCGGTAAGAAAAAATTCAAATTGGTGGAAGATAACTACATATAGCGGTGATCACACTTGTTTAAATGCAACCATCAACTCAAACCATCGACAGACAACTGCTAAGTTTATATGCAGCAAAATACTTCCGTTGATTAAAGCTGAAACAAAAATGACTGCAAGAACTGTTCAAGAGACAATGTCCAACATGTTTCATATTAAAGTGAGTGATTTTCGAGCCTGCCACGGACTGCAGAAAGCTGTTGCAGTGATTTATGGCGATTGGGAATCATCGTACGCGGAAGAGTCGAAATATCTTAGAGCCTAAAACATACCGATCCTGAAACCGTATATGATATTATTCATAGTCGTGGTGTTTCTGACGGTGCTTTTTTGGGCTTTCGAACCTTCTATTCAAGGCTTCGAACACTGTCAACCCATATTGTCTATTGATGGCACTCATTTATATAGAAAGTATCTGAATACATTACTAGTAGCAACTGGGGTGGATGTAGATCAAAGGCTATTTTCTTTAGCTTTTGCTATTGTACAAACAGAGTCGTGGAAAACGTGGAGTTGGTTTATTCGTTGTATATGGAATTATATTCTATCCATACGTACTAGATGTATCTCGTTTATCTCGGATCATATGAAAGGAATTCCACGTGCGCTTAGAGAAGCTTGGCCAATTGAACATCATCATCGCTTTTGTATCCGTCATATTAAAGCAAATTTCAAGAAAGAGGGGTTTGGTATGGATGAGCAACAAAATTTATTACACGCATGTGCCACAGCATCAAAGGTCGTAAAATATAATGATCTACGAAAAATGTTGAAGAATGTAAATCGAGATGTCGATGCGTGGATTGAAAGATGTTTGAAAGACCAGGAATCATGCTGGGCTATTTGTCATGAAGGCGGAGTAAGATTCAATATGATGACGACCAACGTTTCCGAAAGCTTTAACGGTGTGCTCAAAAGAATTAGGAATTTACCTGTTAGATCATTGGTTGCATGAACGCATCATCGAGTTAAACATTACTTCGTCGAACGACGAACTCAAGGGAAAGAGTGGGCGTCGCAACTTGCACCTAGGTGGGAAGCATTAGCGCGGAAAAGAATGGAAGAATCGAGGCTCATGTCTATAGAAAGATATAACTTTGTTAATTTTCTGGTTTATATGGTATACTCTCAATCTCTATATTGGCCCTTGAGATCAGATAATTTTGTGCGAGAGGGAGGACCTATATGGCCATGTACTAACGCGCGCGCGCCGTCGCCTGCCCATCCGGCCGACCGACCGACCGAACCGGGACGGGTGCAGGTGCGGGTCCAATAACAGTGGATCGTGTTATATTTTTGCTGTACAGAAGTGAACGGTTTTCTACTGTTCAAATTCAAAAAGAAGCGACTACTGGATTGGATGCGATTGTTGTAAACCGCAACAGTTTTCGGCCGTTGCAAACGAAGAGGCGTGATTATTGTGAACAACAACAGTTTTCGGCCGTTGCAAACGAACAGATGCGACTGTTGCGAACAGCAACAGTTTTCGGCCGTTGCAAAACGAAGAGGCGCGAATGTTGTGAACAATAACGCTTTTTGACGTTGCAAATGAAAGGATACTACTTTTTTCAATGGGTGTAGTCATTGGGAATTCGGCTATAAATAAGGAGAAAAGCTGATCACTTTTCTCACTCAATTTTAATTTCGAATTTTCTCTTCTTTCTCTTCGCTTCTTAATATGTACAATTCATGTGCTTTTGCATATCATACACATTACAATCTCGAGCAGATTGTGTCTGTTGTATCTTGGAAGACTTTGAATAAAGTTATAAAGAAATTGTTATGACAAGGCTCAGACGAAATTTCCATCTTCAACCGGTTAGATTTCTAGTTAATATATATATATATATATATATATATATATATATATATATAAATATATATATATATATATATATATCGTTTTCGTTTTTGTGTTGTACAATTTCTTTAAATAGTATAACGTTTGATTTATCACTATAGTTATTATTGCTATAGTTGTTAGTTTATTGTTGTAATTAATTACAACATACTTATTGTTATAATAACTAATACATAATTCCAAAGTAGTGGAAATCTGAGTTGTAAACTTGTGAGACAAGTTTATTATTGATTAGTCTCTGTTTTGCTATACTAGACGTATATCAATTATTTCATAGTCAAATTATAGCACCTGGGAGGACTTTTATAGAAAAATATTTTCAATGACTTCATATCGCATTATGATATCTTATACAACAACTTGATGTGTTAAACAAAACTGATAAACAAACATAAGTGATAAACTCGACTATTGTGTTTCTTCGTGTAATTGCTATCTCAATGACAAATTCATTTTCATTTCACTTTTTGGATGGTGCATATAAGCTTAGCTTAGAATTTAAAAACTTTTAATTATGTTTTTTTATCGTCATCTTAAGTTAGTAATTGCATAAATATATCTATCTTTTAAGTTCTCTTGGGCTTTTTTGCATAGATATTTGTTACGTTGTTATTGCTTTTCAATTTCATTAAATGTGATGTATGATAGTACTGATAGATTTCATCACTCTTACAGAATTAGTCCAACAACTATAGTAAGCCTTTCCAACGGTAGATATGACCACAGTCTTCAAGAATTATGTTGCCCTTGACTCTACTACTACGCAAGCCATGTAGGTGTGATTTACTTTCCTTTATAAACAACAGTTGATCTCGCTCTTTCAGCAAAAAAAAAAAAAAAAAAAAAAAAAAAAAAAAAAAAAAAAAACCAGTTGATCTCGCTAAGTTTGTATGTTATAATAGAAAATTTGATGTGTGCGAATTTTGCTAATTTGGAAGATTGCTAATTGTTGGTAAATGACTTTGACGTCCATATGACAACACTTTCACCTATACACTATTATATAGTGCGACATTTGAAATAACCGTTTACTAAGTGACCTTGGTTTTATTATGCTAATATTTTATTATTGATGGATTTTGTTCAATTTTTTATTACTGCTATGCTTCAAGTCAAACATCTTATGTTTTATACACGTTCTTAATTCGCTGTTCCAATTCTTCGTATTACGGTAAATGTTTCTCCAAAAATACAAAGCATGACATTACAATTTTGAAATATGCATATTATGTCATTATAAATGTACAAGTTTTATAACGTTATTTGTCTACATTTAAGAATGTAGTCCTACCTAGTTAATTTTTTAGGAAAAGAATCATAGATGATTGAACTAAATGAACAGATAATTTTTCTATGTATTTTTATTTGCAAGTTGTTATGCATAGTTATAACATGAATACTGAGCAAGCTAACCTAAGTAAATCCCTTTTTTTTTTTGGCAAGCTATTATGCATATGTCACAACAACAGTCTTGAAATTTAATGTTGCTACTAATCATCGTGTGAGCTTTCTTTTCCCTCGGAATCCCCACCACTGAATGCTTAAGAAATAACATGGTTTTTTACGTTCATTTTCTATTTTGCAGTAAAAGCATACATCATTAGGTATACTTCAAAGTCGGGTAGAAAGGTCCAACAATCTAACAAATGGTGTTTTTTAATGCCTATTTTTCATATACACATGCATCGCGCGTGCTAAAGTAATCGTGTGTGTATATTGATCCTTGAAGCTCTGCAAATTTCAGAAGCTTTGGATTTGTAGTTCTATATCTCTTGAAGCTAGATAATTTTTGGAATGAGTCTGACAATTTACGGCATGGATTCCTTTGTTTCGGCACGAGATTGATGATTCACAACACAAAGATGGGCTTCAATATCACTTCCCTCAACATCAATCTTTGGACCTCAATGACGATCAGAGATTTGAATTTCAATATTGGCCTGGGCTTTGGGTGATGAGATTTGATAATTGCGGTGTCACTTATTCACGACATCAAATGCAGCGACGTCGCCCAGGTAGCATCGATAATCTCGACAGTGTCCAGGTATTAGCCATTTACGGGCATCGGATGATTCACGACAAGAAAATTCATGGCATTTAGATAACTCGTGACATCAAGGAAGAACAAGATGACTCACGGCAACGTCAGATAACCTTCAACATTGAGATATGATCGGTATCGACATTACTCCTCTTCGTCACTACTGCGCTTTTGTATATCTTCGGCATTGAACTTCAACAACACCCAATACTGCATTAATATCTTCGATCGTTTACGATGCCAGCCATGAACTTCGACAACACCCAATTAGTATCTTCGGTATCATCAACCACAACATCAAATTCTATGGCATTATTAACTTCAGTATTGATGTCGAGCGGATTGCAAGTTCAGAAGATATTGGATCCGTTGAGTCAATTGTTAAATAGAGAAAGGGGAAAAAGAAAAGGAGATAGGAATAAGGTCGAATTGTAGTTGATATAATTTATTGATGTCAGGGTTGCCGTGAATTATACTGTTGAATGGAAGAGTGATATTTTATAAAATAAAGTAATTATTTGATGATGCATGCGGATGGATACGTAGGATCTAAATTAACCCTAGAGGGGGGGTGAATAGGGTTATAGCAAATTTTCTTAATTTAAATACAAAAATAAACTTCAGAAATAAATATACTGAAAATAAATCACACACAAGATTTACCCAGCTTCGGCAACCCCTGCCTACTGCTGCATTCCCAGATTTCTATTAGAATTAAACAGTATCACGCTTACAAACACTCTAACAGACTTGCAAACCCTGCTACCGCCTATAGAGTTTTGCAAACTCGCAACCCCTGCTTACTGAACTAACTCTAAATAGACAATCAGACACAACCTAAAACCTAGATGGTGATTTACCAGTTTTTGATTCGAAAAAATAAAAACAATTTAAACAACAAATAGAAATAAATAAACAACCCTAATAATATAAACTAAAGCTTTTTTAAAGAATTAAAGTAGAATCCCCCTTTTATAATAAGAGACACGGCCGGCCCATCTTCTTTTAACCCGTCCCTTTTTTTTTTTTTCTTCGTTCGTGATAAAAAATGGCGGCCTGTTCCTTTAGGGCTTCGTCCCTGATCTCCAAATTAGGGCTTTTGAAGCGCCGATGGTTTGTGGATTGATTCGATGATCTTTTGCGTGTATTCTTGATTGATTGTTGCTCACGTCGGCTACTTCGTTGATCGAATTTGGCTTTGGTATGTAATTTTATACTTTGTGCTTTTCTGATTTTATGCTTGAATTCGATCAGATAACTGCCGATGATGATTGGGTATTTTATAGGTGCTCGATCTCCTTGTATTGCGTTCGTCTGAATATATTTGAATTTTTCAATTTTGTGCTTTTGGCCATTCGATTTACTTGGATGCTCGTGATTTATCTGACTTGGTCATATAACTTGAATAACACGAATTTTAAAACAAAAACGACTTGTTCAATTTTGCTTGGCCACGGCTTGGTTGACACGGTTTTGATTCACGCGTTCGATATTGACTTCGGCCTTTGAATTTTGAGATGCTGACTTGATTTGATTCTGAACATTTTGAACTGAGTATTCTTGTATCATGTTTTCTGATAACTTGATACAGTTCGAACTTGTGTCTGGTTGTCTTCGACATTGGCTTTGCTATGCATCCACGGCTTGGTTGTTTGATTATTTTTCTGACCTTTATTTTGACACCCACGGCTATGTGTATTGATACATTTGGCATGATCACTTGTTGGCATTTTGGGCATTATTTCATCTGACTTCGGTCTTGATATTTGCATACTGATGCTTGTTGTACTTGGTCAGTTTGGGATTGTTTGGCCTGTAGCTTGCCACTGCTTGCATTTGATTTTTAGTTGATGTTGTATACCTTTTTTTTTTTTTTTTTTTTTGATCTGGCACTGGTTCACTTTGTATCATGCTTTTGTTTGCCTGCAGACCATATTGTGCTTGTTCTTGACTGCCTCTATTATGTATGCATTTGCATACTGCTGTTGTTTTAGTTGATATAGTCTGACCTTGATCATCTTGTTACCTGGTGCATCCTATTGCATTTTGTAGCTTGCCTCTCGTGTAGTCTTGTGTTGGTGACCATCTTCAAGCATGTTGCATATGTATTCATTTTGCAGCTGGTCTTTGTATCTTTGTATGTGCATTGTTCTAGTGCACTTCTGATCTTTGCATGTGCATTTGTTCTAGTGCACTTCTGATCTTTGCATTTGTTCATTCCTAGCTGCCTTGAGTAGCAGTGCTTCATGTTGAATTCATTTTTGAGGCAGTGATGAACTTTCACTTTGTGGTTCACTTGTTCATCTGGGGTCGTGGCATTCATACTTTACTGTCATGTAAACTTGTTGTCTTCATGTATAGTTGCTGTTGGCACTGGACCGTGCACCTTGTTGCATGCTTGCTGTAGTTTGAAATGTTCCTATGATTTGTGTTGATCTTGCTTCTGTACATTGTTGTATTTGGACTTGTTGTACATGTTGGATTGTATCACTGGTGTCTGCACTTGTACACTTGCTCTTGTTGGCTGCGCACACGAGTTGGCGAGGCAGTGCACACGTGTATGAATATACACGTGTGTATTGCAGCCACTTGTGATTACATGTCCCTGTAATATCTATTTGCACGGCTTTGTGATAAATTCAAGTGTGAATGATGACGAACAACCCATATATCTGAGGCAAATCATATTTTCAAAAACATCGTTTATTTTAAATTTCAAAAATATTTCTCGATCAATTTTACTGCTTTAGTGAATATTTTTGCAGATTTGCTCAGATGCTAGATTCAAACTGGAATGCAGTCAAAGATAAATATACGAGTGTGAGTGATATGTAGTGAGGTGAATATGTAAATATGAAATGTGATGTATTGTAGTCAAAAAATGTATATGTATAGTGAGAGCTTGAAATTGTACTATCAAAGTTGTAATAAATATTTGTTTGAATAAAATATTCATTTGAATTCAAAAACTGTGTTATTTATTTTTATTCAGCAAATATTTATTTATTCTGTGAAAATTAAAATAGTACGTTAACAAATACATTTAAGTGAATGTATATATGTTTATTATCATCAAACAAAAATCATATAGCGCAAAGCGCATATTCAACAATCTCCCCCTTTTGATGATAACAAACATATATTTAAGATTTTGAATATATTAAATGTATTTGATAATTTCAATTGCTCCCCCTATTTGAATACTTCCTTTCTATATGATGCTCCCCCTACATATATGACTCCCCCTACATATATGCATACAAATAAAATGTGTGAATGAGCCTATATGCAAATGGAAAATTATTTGACCTTTGCTTGATTCTATTTGACAAAATCTTAACTTTTCTCTCCCCCTTTTGTTATCAGCAAAAGAATAACAGTGTTATAAAAATAGGGATGAAGTGATAGACATGAATCAAACATTTAACTCAATTGAATATAAATATCAAATTTCAATAAAACTCAAACAAAAATCATAATTACCCTTGTCAAGCGCATATTCCACTTTCAGAAGTGATGGAGATAGAATCGTCAAAATTTCATATAGATATGTCTATTTGTGGTATATTTATTTCTGGAAATTTGAATATCTACTAACCATGCATAACCGTTAGGACTTTTAAATGAGATTAGTAGTATTCCAATTTAATTTTTAAAAAAAATGAAATCAAGTATCTTCTAACCACGCATGACCGTGAGGACTTTTAAATGGGATTAGAATCAACTTGTCTATTAAATCAATTATTTTTAATATGCGTTCCATACATGCATAACCGTGAGGACTTTTAAATGAGCATGGAAGCACATAATCAAAAAATCCAAGTAAATCACCCATGCATGACCGTGAGGACTTTTAAATGAGAGTGAATACTTTGGATATTTATTTTTAATTGCTGAATATAAGAAATTGAAGCACAAATAATTTCCTTCACCGATTTAAAGATATTGAAGAACAAATGATTTCCTTTGTAAACTACCACAAATTTACATATTAAATATGATTTTGATGAGTGATGTTCGATAGAAAGATGATAGAAATAGAAATGGTCATGGAATTATTACCCAACAAAAAAATTTTATGACTCTTGTTATGAAATTCTAAAGAAATTTCCTAATTATATTTTCAATCAATATGATAAATATCAACACTCATCACTTTTTCAATCACTATTCATCTTTTCGATAATCATTAGGGAGTTAGATTGGTTAAAAAACATTGTCATTTAGAATCAAATTCAAAAATCAAAATTAAAAAAAAATGATTAGTCAACCTCTATAATTCCCAAATCTAAACGTAATTTGGAAAATCTGTCTTCGGGGAGAGGTTTTGTGAAAATATCAGCAAGTTGAGTTTCTGTTGAAATATATTCAATGCAAATGTCTTCTTTAGCAATGTGATCTCGAAGAAAATGATGTCTCACATCAATGTGTTTTGTGCGAGAGTGATGAACAGGATTATTTGACAAATCTATAGCACTCCTACTATCACATTTTAATGGGACTTGTTTATAGACTAAGCCAAAATCAGAAAGAGTTTGCATCATCCATAGAATTTGAGCACAACAACTTCCCAAAGCAATATATTCTGCTTCAGTGGTGGATAATGCAACACAATTCTGTTTCCGACTTGACCATGAGACTAATGAATGTCCTAGCATGAAACATGTTCCACTAGTGCTTTTTCTGTCAACTAATGAACCAGCATAATCAGCATCGGAATAACCTACTAAATCAAAATTTTCACAAGAGGGGTACCATAGTCCAAATTTGTGTGTGTGTGAAAGATATCTCAAAATTCGTTTAGTAGCTTTTAAATGAGATTCTTTGGGATTAGCTTGAAAACGTGCACACAAGCATACAGAAAACATAATATCAGGTCTAGAAGCAGTAAGATAGAGAAGTGAACCGATTATCCCTCGATATCTCTTTTGATCAATTGCAATTCCTTTCTCATCTTTGTCCAACTTTGTTGATGGGCTCATAGGAGTTCTTAATGGTTTGGAATTTTCGACTCCAAATTTCTTCAATAGCTCCAACACATATTTGGATTGTGAAATGAAGATACCATCACTGCTTTGCTTAATTTGAAATCCAAGAAAGTATTTCAATTCACCAACCAAACTCATCGCAAACTTAGCCTGCATGACTTGTTCAAAATTCTCACACAAAAGTTCATTAGTAGCGCCATAAATAATATCATCCACATAAATCTGAACAATCAAAAAATCATGTTCTTTATGTAATAGAAACAGAGTCGTGTCAGCACTTCCCTTTTTAAAACCATTTTCCAAAAGGTATGTACAGAGACAGTCATACCAAGCTCTTGGCGCTTGCTTAAGACCATATAATGCTTTTTCTAGCTTATACACATGATTTGGAAATTCATGATTTTCAAAACCGGGTGGTTGTTCAACAAAAACTTCTTCTTTTAAATCACCATTCAAAAAGGCACTTTTTACATCCATTTGTTTAAGTTTGAAACCCTTGTAACATGCAAAACTTAGCAAGATTCTAATGGCTTCTAACCTAGCAACTGGAGCAAATGTTTCATCAAAGTCTATGCCTTCTATTTGGTTATAACCTTTTGCAACCAACCTAGCCTTGTTTCTAATTACATTTCCTGATTCGTCAAATTTATTTTTAAACACCCATTTAGTCCCTACGATTGGATAGTCATTAGGCCTAGGAACTAAATTCCAGACTTTGTTTCTCTCAAATTGATTAAGTTCATTTTGCATTGCTAAAAACCAATTATCATCATTAAGAGCCATTTCAACAGAATCAGGTTCAATTTCAGAAATAAAACCACTATGACAACAAAACGCACATAAATTTTCATCAAATGAAGAACGAGTACGTATACCTTCCGTAGGATCACCAATAATTAATTCAGGAGGATGATTAGGTTTGAATTTTAATTTATCAGCATCAACAGTCCTCCTTTCAGTTTTCTTACTAAATGTCCCTTCTTCAGTGCCTTCAGGATCTACTCCATCATCAACCATCCTTTCAGTCGTTTTTTCCAGATCAGATTCATCAAATTTCACATTGATTGACTCAACAATTGTCTTCGTTCGTTTGTTATATATCCTGTAAGCCTTACTCCTTGTTGAATAGCCCATGAAAATTCCATCATCAGCCTTTGATTCAAATTTTCCAAGTTGATCACCTGTGTTAAGAATGAAACAAGGACACCCAAATATACGAAAATAAGAAATGTTAGGTTTCCTTTCATGCCACAGTTCATAAGACGTTTTGCCAAGTATTGGTCTAATCATTACTCTATTCATTACATAGCACGAAGTATTCACTGCCTCTGCCCAAAAGATTAGAGGTAGCTTATACTCACTTAACATGGATCTAGCCAATTCCTGTAATGTACGATTCTTTCTTTCAACCACCCCATTTTGTTGAGGTGTTCGTGGAGCAGAAAATTCATGTTTTAAACCGTTTTCTTCACAAAAATTTTCAAATTCAAAATTTTCAAATTCGCCTCCATGATCACTTCTCAAGGTTTTAATTGTAACTCCTTTTTCATTTTGAACAAGTTTTGCAAACTTTGAAAAATATTCGAAAGATTCAGACTTTTTGGCTAAAAAGTAAACCCATGTAAATCTAGAATAATCATCAACCAATACATAACAATAACGTTTTCCATTCAAGCTTGAAATTTCATTTGGTCCAAATAAATCCATGTGAACTAATTCGAGGACCCTTGACGTGCTAACAATGTTTTTAGGATGAAATGATGATCGACTAAGCTTGCTCAAGGAACATGCTTTACACACTTTATTATTTTTAAATTTCTGATGTGGTAACCCTCTGACTAATTCTTTTGATTCGAGTTTTTCTAAGAGACTCATGCTAGCATGTCCAAGTCTCCTATGCCATAAATATGCCTCTTCGTCAGTGGCTACTAAACATCTAGAAAGTTTTAGATTATCAAATGAAAGTGAGTAAACATTCCCTTTTCTTTTGCCCATAAAAACAATGTTACTAGAAGATTTATCAATAATTTTGCAAGTATCACTATCAAAAATCACGTTCATACCTTTGTCACATAGTTGGCTAACGTATAAAACATTAGTCAAAGAAAAAATACCGTTACCAACTTCACCTTTGCCAATAATCTTACACTTGCTATTGTCTCCCATGATCACATTTCCACCTTTAAAATTCTCTAAGCTAAGGAACTTCGATTTGTCACCTGTCATATGTCTAGAACAACCTGAATCTAGAAACCATTCTTGTTGTTCCTTAGCTCGCCAACAGACCTACATAAGAAGAGATGAAGATGACCTAGAGAAACTCTTAGGTCCAATGTTATTTGTGATAGAAGCATTGTGAATAAACAATCCCTTTGGAATCCATACTTGTTTTGTCCTTTTATTTTTATTCCAATAAACATGAAATTTGTTTTTAGAATTCTTAGGAACCCAAACTTGTATAAATTTTGTGTTCTTGTTCCTATGACTATCATTTTCATCACGACATTTATATATTTCACATCTATCAAAGACATTCTTATATTTTGCATTATCATCAACTTGTGTTTTCCCAAAACCTAGTCCTTTCCCGTTGTTAGCAAAAATTTGATTTCCTAATAACATGTTGAAAGATTTTTCGCCTCTTGAAAAGTTATTCAAAGATTTCTCAAGACTTTGGACTTTGATTTTTAATGTTGAGTTTTCAGTAACAAGTGAGGTGCATCGATTAATAAAATCCTTTCTCCTAGTGTTGATGGTTTCCTTAAGATTCAAGTTTTCACTTTCAAGGCTTTCAAAGTTTTTCCTCAGTTTTGATAATTCTGAATCTAAAAACTTACATTTTTTACATTCTAGGTTTTGAAAATTTTCAATTTCAGTTTCTAGCCTAGAATTTTCATGAACAAGTTCTCTCCTATCAGATTTTAGTTTTTCAATTTTAGATTCAAGAGTATCAATCATTTTAGTAAAATCACAACACATTGAAACAAGTTCTTTATAAGAATAGTTACTTACCTCACTAGATTCCTCTAGGCTTGCTTCTGAATCCGATTTTGACATAAGACACAAGTTAGCCTCCTCTGAGCTATTATTTGAAACTTCCTCTCCTTCTTCATCATCCCAAGTTGCTGCAAAAGCCTTCTTTTTCTTTTTCTTTCCTTTGTTGTTTTTGAGAAGTGGACATTTTTGTTTGAAGTGGCCAGGCTTCTTGCAGTTATAGCATGTCAATTCATTGTCGGAATCGTCAGAATTCTTCAACTTATTACCACTTATTTTCTTCTTTCGTGACTTGAATCTTGACCATTTTTTAAGATTATTGACAGCCATTGCAAGCTCTTCAATTGGATCTTCTTCTTCTTCATCGCTTTCTTCTTTGCTTTTTAAGGCAATCGTCTTCTTCTTTGGTTCGGAGTTATTGCGTTCTTCCTTTGCTTTTAGCTCAAGCTCATATGTCATCAAGTTTCCAATCAACTCCTCCATGCTTAGTTTGCTTAGATCTTTCGATTCTTGGATTGCCGTGACTTTTGCCTCAAAGTTCATTGGTAAAACTCGTAGTATCTTTCGCACAAGCTCTACCTCAGTGAATACCTTCCCAAGCGCTCTAGCATTGTATACCAAGGTTGAAAAACGTCCAAACATATCCTTTATGCTCTCGCCTTTATCCATCACAAAGTTTTCGTATTCATTGCTGAACAGGGCTAGCCGAGACTCCTTGACTTGAGAAGTTCCTTCGTGTGTCACCTCCAAAGTATGCCATATTTCCTGTGCTGTTGTACAATGAGAGATTCTATTAAATTCATTTTTATCTAGAGCACATATCAAAGCATTCATGGCTTTAGCATTTGTCGTTTTCAATTTCTTATCGTTTGCATCCCACCTATCCTTAGGTTTAGGAATCTCAGTATCACCAACGATTATAGTGGGGGGTTTATAGCCAGTTTCAATAATATCCCAAACTTCATAATCAACAGAACTGAGATAGATACCCATCCTAACTTTCCAATAAGCATAATCGTTCCCGTTAAACATGGGTGGCCTAGCAATAGATTGCCCCTCAGAAAAAGCATTATTTTGTAGACTCATGACTCTAGAGTTAAAAAAATATACCAGGCTCTGATACCACTTGTAGGATCTAAATTAACCCTAGAGGGGGGGGGGGGGTGAATAGGGTTATAGCAAATTTTCTTAATTTAAATACAAAAATAAACTTCAGAAATAAATATACTGAAAATAAATCACACACAAGATTTACCCAGCTTCGGCAACCCCTGCCTACTGCTGCATTCCCAGATTTCTATTAGAATTAAACAGTATCACGCTTACAAACACTCTAACAGACTTGCAAACCCTGCTACCGCCTATAGAGTTTTGCAAACTCGCAACCCCTGCTTACTGAACTAACTCTAAATAGACAATCAGACACAACCTAAAACCTAGGTGGTGATTTACCAGTTTTTGATTCGAAAAAATAAAAACAATTTAAACAACAAATAGAAATAAATAAACAACCCTAATAATATAAACTAAAGCTTTTTTAAAGAATTAAAGTAGAATCCCCCTTTTATAATAAGAGACACGGCCGGCCCATCTTCTTTTAACCCGTCCCTTTTATTTTTTTTTCTTCGTTCGTGATAAAAAATGGCGGCCTGTTCCTTTAGGGCTTCGTCCCTGATCTCCAAATTAGGGCTTTTGAAGCGCCGATGGTTTGTGGATTGATTCGATGATCTTTTGCGTGTATTCTTGATTGATTGTTGCTCACGTCGGCTACTTCGTTGATCGAATTTGGCTTTGGTATGTAATTTTATACTTTGTGCTTTTCTGATTTTATGCTTGAATTCGATCAGATAACTGCCGATGATGATTGGGTATTTTATAGGTGCTCGATCTCCTTGTATTGCGTTCGTCTGAATATATTTGAATTTTTCAATTTTGTGCTTTTGGCCATTCGATTTACTTGGATGCTCGTGATTTATCTGACTTGGTCATATAACTTGAATAACACGAATTTTAAAACAAAAACGACTTGTTCAATTTTGCTTGGCCACGGCTTGGTTGACACGGTTTTGATTCACGCGTTCGATATTGACTTCGGCCTTTGAATTTTGAGATGCTGACTTGATTTGATTCTGAACATTTTGAACTGAGTATTCTTGTATCATGTTTTCTGATAACTTGATACAGTTCGAACTTGTGTCTGGTTGTCTTCGACATTGGCTTTGCTATGCATCCACGGCTTGGTTGTTTGATTATTTTTCTGACCTTTATTTTGACACCCACGGCTATGTGTATTGATACATTTGGCATGATCACTTGTTGGCATTTTGGGCATTATTTCATCTGACTTCGGTCTTGATATTTGCATACTGATGCTTGTTGTACTTGGTCAGTTTGGGATTGTTTGGCTTGTAGCTTGCCACTGCTTGCATTTGATTTTTAGTTGATGTTGTATACCTTTTTTTTTTTTTTTTTTTTTGACCTGGCACTGGTTCACTTTGTATCATGCTTTTGTTTGCCTGCAGACCATATTGTGCTTGTTCTTGACTGCCTCTATTATGTATGCATTTGCATACTGCTGTTGTTTTAGTTGATATAGTCTGACCTTGATCATCTTGTTACCTGGTGCATCCTATTGCATTTTGTAGCTTGCCTCTCGTGTAGTCTTGTGTTGGTGACCATCTTCAAGCATGTTGCATATGTATTCATTTTGCAGCTGGTCTTTGTATCTTTGTATGTGCATTGTTCTAGTGCACTTCTGATCTTTGCATGTGCATTTGTTCTAGTGCACTTCTGATCTTTGCATTTGTTCATTCCTAGCTGCCTTGAGTAGCAGTGCTTCATGTTGAATTCATTTTTGAGGCAGTGATGAACTTTCACTTTGTGGTTCACTTGTTCATCTGGGGTCGTGGCATTCATACTTTACTGTCATGTAAACTTGTTGTCTTCATGTATAGTTGCTGTTGGCACTGGACCGTGCACCTTGTTGCATGCTTGCTGTAGTTTGAAATGTTCCTATGATTTGTGTTGATCTTGCTTCTGTACATTGTTGTATTTGGACTTGTTGTACATGTTGGATTGTATCACTGGTGTCTGCACTTGTACACTTGCTCTTGTTGGCTGCGCACACGAGTTGGCGAGGCAGTGCACACGTGTATGAATATACACGTGTGTATTGCAGCCACTTGTGATTACATGTCCCTGTAATATCTATTTGCACGGCTTTGTGATAAATTCAAGTGTGAATGATGACGAACAACCCATATATCTGAGGCAAATCATATTTTCAAAAACATCGTTTATTTTAAATTTCAAAAATATTTCTCGATCAATTTTACTGCTTTAGTGAATATTTTTGCAGATTTGCTCAGATGCTAGATTCAAACTGGAATGCAGTCAAAGATAAATATACGAGTGTGAGTGATATGTAGTGAGGTGAATATGTAAATATGAAATGTGATGTATTGTAGTCAAAAAATGTATATGTATAGTGAGAGCTTGAAATTGTACTATCAAAGTTGTAATAAATATTTGTTTGAATAAAATATTCATTTGAATTCAAAAACTGTGTTATTTATTTTTATTCAGCAAATATTTATTTATTCTGTGAAAATTAAAATAGTACGTTAACAAATACATTTAAGTGAATGTATATATGTTTATTATCATCAAACAAAAATCATATAGCGCAAAGCGCATATTCAACAATCTCCCCCTTTTGATGATAACAAACATATATTTAAGATTTTGAATATATTAAATGTATTTGATAATTTCAATTGCTCCCCCTATTTGAATACTTCCTTTCTATATGATGCTCCCCCTACATATATGACTCCCCCTACATATATGCATACAAATAAAATGTGTGAATGAGCCTATATGCAAATGGAAAATTATTTGACCTTTGCTTGATTCTATTTGACAAAATCTTAACTTTTCTCTCCCCCTTTTGTTATCAGCAAAAGAATAACAGTGTTATAAAAATAGGGATGAAGTGATAGACATGAATCAAACATTTAACTCAATTGAATATAAATATCAAATTTCAATAAAACTCAAACAAAAATCATAATTACCCTTGTCAAGCGCATATTCCACTTTCAGAAGTGATGGAGATAGAATCGTCAAAATTTCATATAGATATGTCTATTTGTGGTATATTTATTTCTGGAAATTTGAATATCTACTAACCATGCATAACCGTTAGGACTTTTAAATGAGATTAGTAGTATTCCAATTTAATTTTTAAAAAAAATGAAATCAAGTATCTTCTAACCACGCATGACCGTGAGGACTTTTAAATGGGATTAGAATCAACTTGTCTATTAAATCAATTATTTTTAATATGCGTTCCATACATGCATAACCGTGAGGACTTTTAAATGAGCATGGAAGCACATAATCAAAAAATCCAAGTAAATCACCCATGCATGACCGTGAGGACTTTTAAATGAGAGTGAATACTTTGGATATTTATTTTTAATTGCTGAATATAAGAAATTGAAGCACAAATAATTTCCTTCACCGATTTAAAGATATTGAAGAACAAATGATTTCCTTTGTAAACTACCACAAATTTACATATTAAATATGATTTTGATGAGTGATGTTCGATAGAAAGATGATAGAAATAGAAATGGTCATGGAATTATTACCCAACAAAAAAATTTTATGACTCTTGTTATGAAATTCTAAAGAAATTTCCTAATTATATTTTCAATCAATATGATAAATATCAACACTCATCACTTTTTCAATCACTATTCATCTTTTCGATAATCATTAGGGAGTTAGATTGGTTAAAAAACATTGTCATTTAGAATCAAATTCAAAAATCAAAATTAAAAAAAAATGATTAGTCAACCTCTATAATTCCCAAATCTAAACGTAATTTGGAAAATCTGTCTTCGGGGAGAGGTTTTGTGAAAATATCAGCAAGTTGAGTTTCTGTTGAAATATATTCAATGCAAATGTCTTCTTTAGCAATGTGATCTCGAAGAAAATGATGTCTCACATCAATGTGTTTTGTGCGAGAGTGATGAACAGGATTATTTGACAAATCTATAGCACTCCTACTATCACATTTTAATGGGACTTGTTTATAGACTAAGCCAAAATCAGAAAGAGTTTGCATCATCCATAGAATTTGAGCACAACAACTTCCCAAAGCAATATATTCTGCTTCAGTGGTGGATAATGCAACACAATTCTGTTTCCGACTTGACCATGAGACTAATGAATGTCCTAGCATGAAACATGTTCCACTAGTGCTTTTTCTGTCAACTAATGAACCAGCATAATCAGCATCGGAATAACCTACTAAATCAAAATTTTCACAAGAGGGGTACCATAGTCCAAATTTGTGTGTGTGTGAAAGATATCTCAAAATTCGTTTAGTAGCTTTTAAATGAGATTCTTTGGGATTAGCTTGAAAACGTGCACACAAGCATACAGAAAACATAATATCAGGTCTAGAAGCAGTAAGATAGAGAAGTGAACCGATTATCCCTCGATATCTCTTTTGATCAATTGCAATTCCTTTCTCATCTTTGTCCAACTTTGTTGATGGGCTCATAGGAGTTCTTAATGGTTTGGAATTTTCGACTCCAAATTTCTTCAATAGCTCCAACACATATTTGGATTGTGAAATGAAGATACCATCACTGCTTTGCTTAATTTGAAATCCAAGAAAGTATTTCAATTCACCAACCAAACTCATCGCAAACTTAGCCTGCATGACTTGTTCAAAATTCTCACACAAAAGTTCATTAGTAGCGCCATAAATAATATCATCCACATAAATCTGAACAATCAAAAAATCATGTTCTTTATGTAATAGAAACAGAGTCGTGTCAGCACTTCCCTTTTTAAAACCATTTTCCAAAAGGTATGTACAGAGACAGTCATACCAAGCTCTTGGCGCTTGCTTAAGACCATATAATGCTTTTTCTAGCTTATACACATGATTTGGAAATTCATGATTTTCAAAACCGGGTGGTTGTTCAACAAAAACTTCTTCTTTTAAATCACCATTCAAAAAGGCACTTTTTACATCCATTTGTTTAAGTTTGAAACCCTTGTAACATGCAAAACTTAGCAAGATTCTAATGGCTTCTAACCTAGCAACTGGAGCAAATGTTTCATCAAAGTCTATGCCTTCTATTTGGTTATAACCTTTTGCAACCAACCTAGCCTTGTTTCTAATTACATTTCCTGATTCGTCAAATTTATTTTTAAACACCCATTTAGTCCCTACGATTGGATAGTCATTAGGCCTAGGAACTAAATTCCAGACTTTGTTTCTCTCAAATTGATTAAGTTCATTTTGCATTGCTAAAAACCAATTATCATCATTAAGAGCCATTTCAACAGAATCAGGTTCAATTTCAGAAATAAAACCACTATGACAACAAAACGCACATAAATTTTCATCAAATGAAGAACGAGTACGTATACCTTCCGTAGGATCACCAATAATTAATTCAGGAGGATGATTAGGTTTGAATTTTAATTTATCAGCATCAACAGTCCTCCTTTCAGTTTTCTTACTAAATGTCCCTTCTTCAGTGCCTTCAGGATCTACTCCATCATCAACCATCCTTTCAGTCGTTTTTTCCAGATCAGATTCATCAAATTTCACATTGATTGACTCAACAATTGTCTTCGTTCGTTTGTTATATATCCTGTAAGCCTTACTCCTTGTTGAATAGCCCATGAAAATTCCATCATCAGCCTTTGATTCAAATTTTCCAAGTTGATCACCTGTGTTAAGAATGAAACAAGGACACCCAAATATACGAAAATAAGAAATGTTAGGTTTCCTTTCATGCCACAGTTCATAAGACGTTTTGCCAAGTATTGGTCTAATCATTACTCTATTCATTACATAGCACGAAGTATTCACTGCCTCTGCCCAAAAGATTAGAGGTAGCTTATACTCACTTAACATGGATCTAGCCAATTCCTGTAATGTACGATTCTTTCTTTCAACCACCCCATTTTGTTGAGGTGTTCGTGGAGCAGAAAATTCATGTTTTAAACCGTTTTCTTCACAAAAATTTTCAAATTCAAAATTTTCAAATTCGCCTCCATGATCACTTCTCAAGGTTTTAATTGTAACTCCTTTTTCATTTTGAACAAGTTTTGCAAACTTTGAAAAATATTCGAAAGATTCAGACTTTTTGGCTAAAAAGTAAACCCATGTAAATCTAGAATAATCATCAACCAATACATAACAATAACGTTTTCCATTCAAGCTTGAAATTTCATTTGGTCCAAATAAATCCATGTGAACTAATTCGAGGACCCTTGACGTGCTAACAATGTTTTTAGGATGAAATGATGATCGACTAAGCTTGCTCAAGGAACATGCTTTACACACTTTATTATTTTTAAATTTCTGATGTGGTAACCCTCTGACTAATTCTTTTGATTCGAGTTTTTCTAAGAGACTCATGCTAGCATGTCCAAGTCTCCTATGCCATAAATATGCCTCTTCGTCAGTGGCTACTAAACATCTAGAAAGTTTTAGATTATCAAATGAAAGTGAGTAAACATTCCCTTTTCTTTTGCCCATAAAAACAATGTTACTAGAAGATTTATCAATAATTTTGCAAGTATCACTATCAAAAATCACGTTCATACCTTTGTCACATAGTTGGCTAACGTATAAAACATTAGTCAAAGAAAAAATACCGTTACCAACTTCACCTTTGCCAATAATCTTACACTTGCTATTGTCTCCCATGATCACATTTCCACCTTTAAAATTCTCTAAGCTAAGGAACTTCGATTTGTCACCTGTCATATGTCTAGAACAACCTGAATCTAGAAACCATTCTTGTTGTTCCTTAGCTCGCCAACAGACCTACATAAGAAGAGATGAAGATGACCTAGAGAAACTCTTAGGTCCAATGTTATTTGTGATAGAAGCATTGTGAATAAACAATCCCTTTGGAATCCATACTTGTTTTGTCCTTTTATTTTTATTCCAATAAACATGAAATTTGTTTTTAGAATTCTTAGGAACCCAAACTTGTATAAATTTTGTGTTCTTGTTCCTATGACTATCATTTTCATCACGACATTTATATATTTCACATCTATCAAAGACATTCTTATATTTTGCATTATCATCAACTTGTGTTTTCCCAAAACCTAGTCCTTTCCCGTTGTTAGCAAAAATTTGATTTCCTAATAACATGTTGAAAGATTTTTCGCCTCTTGAAAAGTTATTCAAAGATTTCTCAAGACTTTGGACTTTGATTTTTAATGTTGAGTTTTCAGTAACAAGTGAGGTGCATCGATTAATAAAATCCTTTCTCCTAGTGTTGATGGTTTCCTTAAGATTCAAGTTTTCACTTTCAAGGCTTTCAAAGTTTTTCCTCAGTTTTGATAATTCTGAATCTAAAAACTTACATTTTTTACATTCTAGGTTTTGAAAATTTTCAATTTCAGTTTCTAGCCTATAATTTTCATGAACAAGTTCTCTCCTATCAGATTTTAGTTTTTCAATTTTAGATTCAAGAGTATCAATCATTTTAGTAAAATCACAACACATTGAAACAAGTTCTTTATAAGAATAGTTACTTACCTCACTAGATTCCTCTAGGCTTGCTTCTGAATCCGATTTTGACATAAGACACAAGTTAGCCTCCTCTGAGCTATTATTTGAAACTTCCTCTCCTTCTTCATCATCCCAAGTTGCTGCAAAAGCCTTCTTTTTCTTTTTCTTTCCTTTGTTGTTTTTGAGAAGTGGACATTTTTGTTTGAAGTGGCCAGGCTTCTTGCAGTTATAGCATGTCAATTCATTGTCGGAATCGTCAGAATTCTTCAACTTATTACCACTTATTTTCTTCTTTCGTGACTTGAATCTTGACCATTTTTTAAGATTATTGACAGCCATTGCAAGCTCTTCAATTGGATCTTCTTCTTCTTCATCGCTTTCTTCTTTGCTTTTTAAGGCAATCGTCTTCTTCTTTGGTTCGGAGTTATTGCGTTCTTCCTTTGCTTTTAGCTCAAGCTCATATGTCATCAAGTTTCCAATCAACTCCTCCATGCTTAGTTTGCTTAGATCTTTCGATTCTTGGATTGCCGTGACTTTTGCCTCAAAGTTCATTGGTAAAACTCGTAGTATCTTTCGCACAAGCTCTACCTCAGTGAATACCTTCCCAAGCGCTCTAGCATTGTATACCAAGGTTGAAAAACGTCCAAACATATCCTTTATGCTCTCGCCTTTATCCATCACAAAGTTTTCGTATTCATTGCTGAACAGGGCTAGCCGAGACTCCTTGACTTGAGAAGTTCCTTCGTGTGTCACCTCCAAAGTATGCCATATTTCCTGTGCTGTTGTACAATGAGAGATTCTATTAAATTCATTTTTATCTAGAGCACATATCAAAGCATTCATGGCTTTAGCATTTGTCGTTTTCAATTTCTTATCGTTTGCATCCCACCTATCCTTAGGTTTAGGAATCTCAGTATCACCAACGATTATAGTGGGGGGTTTATAGCCAGTTTCAATAATATCCCAAACTTCATAATCAACAGAACTGAGATAGATACCCATCCTAACTTTCCAATAAGCATAATCGTTCCCGTTAAACATGGGTGGCCTAGCAATAGATTGCCCCTCAGAAAAAGCATTATTTTGTAGACTCATGACTCTAGAGTTAAAAAAATATACCAGGCTCTGATACCACTTGTAGGATCTAAATTAACCCTAGAGGGGGGGGGGGTGAATAGGGTTATAGCAAATTTTCTTAATTTAAATACAAAAATAAACTTCAGAAATAAATATACTGAAAATAAATCACACACAAGATTTACCCAGCTTCGGCAACCCCTGCCTACTGCTGCATTCCCAGATTTCTATTAGAATTAAACAGTATCACGCTTACAAACACTCTAACAGACTTGCAAACCCTGCTACCGCCTATAGAGTTTTGCAAACTCGCAACCCCTGCTTACTGAACTAACTCTAAATAGACAATCAGACACAACCTAAAACCTAGGTGGTGATTTACCAGTTTTTGATTCGAAAAAATAAAAACAATTTAAACAACAAATAGAAATAAATAAACAACCCTAATAATATAAACTAAAGCTTTTTTAAAGAATTAAAGTAGAATCCCCCTTTTATAATAAGAGACACGGCCGGCCCATCTTCTTTTAACCCGTCCCTTTTATTTTTTTTTCTTCGTTCGTGATAAAAAATGGCGGCCTGTTCCTTTAGGGCTTCGTCCCTGATCTCCAAATTAGGGCTTTTGAAGCGCCGATGGTTTGTGGATTGATTCGATGATCTTTTGCGTGTATTCTTGATTGATTGTTGCTCACGTCGGCTACTTCGTTGATCGAATTTGGCTTTGGTATGTAATTTTATACTTTGTGCTTTTCTGATTTTATGCTTGAATTCGATCAGATAACTGCCGATGATGATTGGGTATTTTATAGGTGCTCGATCTCCTTGTATTGCGTTCGTCTGAATATATTTGAATTTTTCAATTTTGTGCTTTTGGCCATTCGATTTACTTGGATGCTCGTGATTTATCTGACTTGGTCATATAACTTGAATAACACGAATTTTAAAACAAAAACGACTTGTTCAATTTTGCTTGGCCACGGCTTGGTTGACACGGTTTTGATTCACGCGTTCGATATTGACTTCGGCCTTTGAATTTTGAGATGCTGACTTGATTTGATTCTGAACATTTTGAACTGAGTATTCTTGTATCATGTTTTCTGATAACTTGATACAGTTCGAATTTGTGTCTGGTTGTCTTCGACATTGGCTTTGCTATGCATCCACGGCTTGGTTGTTTGATTATTTTTCTGACCTTTATTTTGACACCCACGGCTATGTGTATTGATACATTTGGCATGATCACTTGTTGGCATTTTGGGCATTATTTCATCTGACTTCGGTCTTGATATTTGCATACTGATGCTTGTTGTACTTGGTCAGTTTGGGATTGTTTGGCCTGTAGCTTGCCACTGCTTGCATTTGATTTTTAGTTGATGTTGTATACCTTTTTTTTTTTTTTTTTTGACCTGGCACTGGTTCACTTTGTATCATGCTTTTGTTTGCCTGCAGACCATATTGTGCTTGTTCTTGACTGCCTCTATTATGTATGCATTTGCATACTGCTGTTGTTTTAGTTGATATAGTCTGACCTTGATCATCTTGTTACCTGGTGCATCCTATTGCATTTTGTAGCTTGCCTCTCGTGTAGTCTTGTGTTGGTGACCATCTTCAAGCATGTTGCATATGTATTCATTTTGCAGCTGGTCTTTGTATCTTTGTATGTGCATTGTTCTAGTGCACTTCTGATCTTTGCATGTGCATTTGTTCTAGTGCACTTCTGATCTTTGCATTTGTTCATTCCTAGCTGCCTTGAGTAGCAGTGCTTCATGTTGAATTCATTTTTGAGGCAGTGATGAACTTTCACTTTGTGGTTCACTTGTTCATCTGGGGTCGTGGCATTCATACTTTACTGTCATGTAAACTTGTTGTCTTCATGTATAGTTTCTGTTGGCACTGGACCGTGCACCTTGTTGCATGCTTGCTGTAGTTTGAAATGTTCCTATGATTTGTGTTGATCTTGCTTCTGTACATTGTTGTATTTGGACTTGTTGTACATGTTGGATTGTATCACTGGTGTCTGCACTTGTACACTTGCTCTTGTTGGCTGCGCACACGAGTTGGCGAGGCAGTGCACACGTGTATGAATATACACGTGTGTATTGCAGCCACTTGTGATTACATGTCCCTGTAATATCTATTTGCACGGCTTTGTGATAAATTCAAGTGTGAATGATGACGAACAACCCATATATCTGAGGCAAATCATATTTTCAAAAACATCGTTTATTTTAAATTTCAAAAATATTTCTCGATCAATTTTACTGCTTTAGTGAATATTTTTGCAGATTTGCTCAGATGCTAGATTCAAACTGGAATGCAGTCAAAGATAAATATACGAGTGTGAGTGATATGTAGTGAGGTGAATATGTAAATATGAAATGTGATGTATTGTAGTCAAAAAATGTATATGTATAGTGAGAGCTTGAAATTGTACTATCAAAGTTGTAATAAATATTTGTTTGAATAAAATATTCATTTGAATTCAAAAACTGTGTTATTTATTTTTATTCAGCAAATATTTATTTATTCTGTGAAAATTAAAATAGTACGTTAACAAATACATTTAAGTGAATGTATATATGTTTATTATCATCAAACAAAAATCATATAGCGCAAAGCGCATATTCAACAGGATATATTGGAGGAAGGTGGGACTTAAACCATGGAATGCTGAATAAAATATGAGGACATGTGATGGAGTCACGCCGTGATAATGGATGGCATCAAATGAATTAAAGTGGAATTGTCTTCGCATGTCTTCGTTTCCCTGCAAATAGGCGACAGTAGTTAAGCTGCAGATTCTTAAATCTCATAAAGAACGAATTTAAAACTTTTCAGGCATTTTAGTCATTTCTCGAACATTCGAAGGTTCGAACCTACCTTCTAGCACAAAATTTTAATGTATTTCTTCGTCAACACCAAAAGAATGGTACAATGTAGCATATTCGAAGGACTTTTAAATACACCCTTTAGTTTTAGGATGAATCACAAGTTCATTTAAAACAAGTTCATTTAAATCATGGTCTATAAGTTCAAAAGTTAGAATATGCATTTCCAATAGGCAAGTTCATAAATTTATATGCGAATAGGCTCAAGTCAATTCTTCATTCACTCATGAAGATGTTACAAGATGTGCAAATATGCAATTTCTTAATTGTTCAAGCTCTAATTAATAAATATGTCTTCTTCTCCTTCATTAGCCTTTTTCTATGAAAAGGTGTTTATAGAGAGAAAGTAGTTAAGGATCTCTTTTCATGAATGAGTGCATCTTTATTTATACTGATTGGAAGGAGGTAGGATTGCTCAAATCGGCAATATGAGACTTTTGGTGTCATGAAGCATGTAGTGCAATGTGAAGGTTTTTGAAGCTTTATAAAGGAAAATGTGTTATTCGCAACTACCGTAAAGCGTTAGGAAACCAACTGTAACTTAAATAATAATTACAGAATAATACAGAAGTAGTAACGGCAAAAAACTGTCACTAATTTTGATAAATTGTAACACAAAAATGTCTGACTAGATCCGTATGAAAAGTATTACCGATCAAAGAGTCCGACTCCAGCAGAAACTGTTTCTTTGAAACAATATTGCCGCCGTATGTAGTTTCACGGGTGTTAGCAATTTGTTCCCCAGGATGAAACGAACCAGCCCCGCAGCGTGATTGCAGACGGAGCGCCGACGAACTGAAGAGACTATAGCCCTAGAACAGAGAGATGTTGGAGGAAGAAGGTGCAGAATTTGAGATAAAACTGAATTCATTATTCTTAGATTCTGACCGCCTATATATAGGCTGGAGGAGGTGCCTATTGGAAAGGTTGCGACCCTTAAACCAACAGTAGTGACTGTTGTGTGCGCGCGCCTGGTTGCATCTGGTGACCATTCAAACGAACAGACTCATCCGATCGAAAAATAGCCGTTTTAGCGCATGCAGGCCCAAGCGGCAGTCGGTGGCCCATTTAATCACGAGACCCTAAGAGCCTCAAGGCCCAAGGCCCAATCTTTGACATTTTAAATTTAATATGAAGGCCCAAAGCCTACATTGCCACAAGTCTTCATGTCACCTTCTTCTTTTCTTTTGAATTAGTATAATGGGTTGTGATATATAAGGTGATATTGAAACAAATATCCCATGATGTGGGACTTTGTTTCAATACACACTCTTATTCTTCCTCTTCCCCACTTCCTCATTCATTCATTTCTAACAATCCCCCACATGAATGAACAGTTGTTCTTAGTTTCACGAACCATTTATCGTATCGGTTAAAATAGCACAGAGGCCTTGAACTTTCCTAGTGTTTACCTATTTGAATTACAGGCGAATCAGTAGACATAGAATGTCCTTGAACTGTAAGCCTTTTGTGTAATTCTACAATAGATAACACACGACAAATGTTTCTTATAATCATTCGTTCTCTGTATGTGTTCATTTTTGCCTTGAACACCTGCCTGGTATCATAAGTGCTTAGAGAATTTGGCCTTATAATTCTCTTTGAAGCGGCGCCTTCGCACTTACGTAGGTGATTCTGTAAAGGGTATTCACAATTCCTCAAGTACAGACATCATTAAAAGTATCAATACTAATCCTATTTTTCCAACAAATAAGGCACTGACTTATCATAGGAATGGTTTGTATGTAACAGTGCTGTCAAGTTTCTCTTAAACTTAGTTGTCCCTTTGAACCTAGATCTTGTGATCTCCAGTCATCAAGGTGGGTTTTCCATTAAAAAAAAACTTTTATTCTATAGGCCTTAACCCCATTCCCATCGATAAGGTTTGAACTTTCTCTCTTGGCAAGCCTTTAGTTAGTGGATCCGCTATGTTATCTTTTGACCTTATGTAGTCTATAGTGATAACTCCGTTAGAGAGAAGTTGTCTAATTGTCTTATGTCTACGACGAATATGCCTAGATTTACCATTGTATAGTGTACTATTAGCTCTTCCAATTGCTGATTGACTATCACAATGTATACATATTGGAGGCACAGGTTTGCTCCAATTTGGAATATCTTCCAAGAAACTTCGAAGCCAGTCTGCTTCTTCTGCGGTCTTATCTAGTGCAATGAACTCTGATTCCATCGTAGATCTAGCTATACACGTCTGTTTGGATGATTTCCATGATATTGCTCCATTTCCTAATGTGAACACATATCCACTTGTAGACTTTGTATCTTGTGATCCAGTTATCCAGTTGGCATCACTGTATCCTTCCACTGTTGAAGGGTAGTTTGTATAGTGTATACCATAGTTCTGTGTATACTTTAGGTATCCTAGAACTCTGATTATCGCTTTCTAATGATGTTTACTAGGATTGCTGGTAAATCTACTCAGCTTACTTACAGCGTATGCGATATCTGGCCTAGTGCAGTTCATAACATACATGATACTTCCTAGTATACAAGAATATTCAAGCTGGTAGATACCATCACCAGTGTTCTTTACCCAATTTTGGTTCATATCTACGGGTGATTTTGCAATAGTTATATTATATTGCTTGAATTTTTCAGGTATCCTACCGATGTAATGTGATTGGGATAATGCATATCCCTTTGGTGTTCTCAAAATTTTGACATCCAATATCACATCAGCCAGTCCTATGTCTTTCATATCAAATCTAGAGGATAACATATTCTTTGTAGATGTTATTATGGCTTTGTTATTTCCTAGGATCAACAGGTCATCAACATAAAGACAAACAATGACATATCCTAAATGTGTGTGTTTCATGTAGACACATTTATCTGATTCATTTATTGTGAATCCATTTGATAACATAGTTTCATCAAATTTCTCATGCCATTGTTTTGGAGCTTGTTTAAGGCCATAAAGCGACTTTACTAATTTGCATACTTTATTTTCCTTTCCATTGGTCAGAAACCCTTCAGGCTGCTTCATATATATTTCTTCCTCTAGGTCAGCATTCAAAAATGCAGTTTTTACATCTATTTGATGTATTTCTAAATCAAGTATGGATGCAATTGCAATAAGCATCCTAATGGATGTTATCCTCGTCACCAGTGAATATGTATCAAAATAGTCCAGTTCTTCCTTTTGTCTGAATCCTTGGACTACAAGACGAGCTTTGTACTTGTCTATTGAACCATCAGGTTTCAATTTCTTTTTAAATATCCATTTATCACCTAAGGTCTTGCATCCTTGAGGTAAATCAACTAATTCCCAGGTATGATTAGCCATAATGGATTCTATCTCATTGTTAATAGCCTCTTTCCAGTAAGGGGCATCACTGGAGGACATAACTTGTTTGTATGTCAATGGATCATCTTCTAACATAAAGGTATAGAAGTCCGGTCTAAAGGTTTTTGACGTTCTGGACCTTTTACTTCTCCTTGGTTCCTCCACTTGTTGATCAGCACTTATTTGCTGAAGGTTGTCTTCAGTATCCTCAAGAGAATTGGAGATTTCATCTTCCCTTGGTCTCTTATGAGTATCACTGTCAGTGCCCTGCTTTAAAGGGAATATATGTTCGAAAAATCTTGCATTTCTCGACTCAATGATGGTATTTTCATGAATATCATCAATTTCAGATTTGTGTACTAAAAATCGATAAGCAGCACTGTTTTGTGCATATCCAATGAATACACAATCAATTGTTTTTGGTCCTATGTTGACCTTCTTTGGTTTAGGTATCTCTACTTTGGCAAGACACCCCCACACTTTTAAGTATTTGTAGGATGCTGCTCTATTTTTCCAAAGTTCGTGAGGAGACTTGGATGTTTTCTTTCGTGGTATTTTATTTAAAATATGGTTTGCTGAAAGAATAGCTTCTCCCCAAAAGTTATCTGGCAAGCCAGAACTGATTAATAAAGCATTCATCATTTCTTTAAGAGTTCTATTTATCCATTCGACTATACCGTTGGATTGAGGTGAATATGGTGCTGTAGTTTGGTGTATAATACCGTGCTCAGCGCAGAATTCCTCAAAAGCAAATTCATATTCTCCTCCTCTATCACTTCTTAAAGCTTTAATTTTCCTGTTGAGTTAATTCTCAATTTCAGCTTTATACTGTTTAAACATATCGAATGCTTCATCCTTGCTTCTAAGGAGATACACATAGCAGTACCTAGTACAATCATCAATAAACGTAATGAAATATCTTTTTCCTCCTCTAGTTTGACACATTTTTAAATCACATACATCAGTGTGTATAAGGTCTAGAGGTTCAGTTTCTCGTTCAACATGATGAAACGAGGTTCTTGTCAATTTTGCTTCTGCACAAACTTGACATTTATAGTTGGAGTCTATGTTACATTTTGGTATACATTCTAGATTAATCATTTTTCACAGTGTATCAAAATTAACATGCCCTAATCTAGAATGCCATATGTGAGAAGAGTCAACAATATAAGCAGAAGATTCACTTTTATTCATATCAATGTTTGGTACAATAGTTGTTACATTTTCCTTGAATAAACCATCACATACATATCCTCTTCCTACATACACTCCATTCTTTGATAATACAAACTTATCGGATACAAAGGTTAATTTGAACCCATGCTTGCCAAGCAAGGACCCTGATATCAAATTCTTGCGGATTTCTGGAACGTGAAGAACATCACTCAAAGTAAGCTCTTTTCCAGAAGTTAGTTTCAGCACAACTTTTCTCTTGCCTTCGACCTTTGATGTAGATGAGTTGCCCATGAAAAGTTGTTCATCATCAGTTGCAGTTTTATAAGTTGTAAACATCCACTTATTAGCACATATGTGTCGAGTGGCACCTGTGTCTACAAACCATTCCCTTGAATTACCAACAAGGTTGCATTCTGATATTACTGCACATAAATCCATATCAGAAATGCCATTTGTAACTTTAGCCGTATTTGCTTCTAATTTCTTCTTTTTGGGAGCGCGACATTCGGCTTCTTTATGCCCCTTCTTTCCACAGTTATGGCAAGAACCCTGAAATTTCTTCTTTGACTTCTGAGGCGCATTCTCACGTTTTCTCTTGTTA
Source organism: Allium cepa (assembly GCA_030765085.1). Classification (NCBI taxonomy): domain Eukaryota; kingdom Viridiplantae; phylum Streptophyta; class Magnoliopsida; order Asparagales; family Amaryllidaceae; genus Allium; species Allium cepa. Next base: position 389,407,339 of record CM060928.1, on the reverse strand, counting down.
GGTTTATCTGACTCAACAACATTTGCTTTGGCAGCCATATTCTGAGAGATCTTTTTCTCAGAATTTCTATTATCTTCCTCTATTCGCAGACGAACTATGAGTTCTTCCATTGTCATTTCCTTACGCTTATGCTTAAGGTAATTTTTGAAGTCCTTCCATGATGAAGGAAGTTTCTCAATGGTTGCGGCAACCTGGAAAGATTCGCTAAGTATCATCCCTTCATCATGCAGTTGATGGATGATCAGTTGTATTTCTTGAGTCTGGTTGATCACAGTCTTTGAATCTACATTTTAAAGTCGAGAAATTTGCCAGCGATGAATTTCTTCATGCCTGCATCTTCAGTTTTGTACTTTCGGTCCAAGGCCGTCCAGAGTTCCTTGGATGTTGCAACAGTACAATCGACATTGTAGAGGCTATTATCCAGACCATTCAGAATATAGTTTTTACACATGAAGTCAGAATTTTTCCAGAAATTTGCGGCCTCCACTTTGATTGCATCGGGTTCGAGTTCGCCAACTTCAGGAGCATCTTCGGTCAGAAACTTGGCGAGGCCTAATGTTGTTAGATAAAACAACATTTTCTATTGCCAACGTTTGAAGTCTGTCCCGTTGAACTTTTCTGGCCTTTCTCCATGAGACAGTGCCATTGTCGGAAGCAGAGGCGTTGGCTGAGTGTTTGTCACCGTCTGTGTTGGTGCAGCATTATTGTTGTTGCTATTTTGAGACATTGTCGTCTACAACAATCAAAATTGTTTCAAGAATGTTATTCGCAACTACCGTAAAGCGTTACGAAACCAACTGTAACTTAAATAATAGTTACAGAATAATACAAAAGTAGTAACGGCAAAAAACTGTCACTAATTTTGATAAATTGTAACACAAAAATGCCTGACTAGATCCGTATGAAAAGTATTATCGATCAAAGAGTCCGAGTTCAGTAGAAACTGTTTCCTTGAAACAATATTGCCGCCGTATGTAGTTTCACGGGTGTTAGCAATTTGTTCCCCAGGATGAAACGGACCAGCCCCGCAGCGTGGTTGCAGACGGAGCGCCGACGAACTGAAGAGACTATATCCCTAGAACAGAGAGATGTTGGAGGAAGAAGGTGCAGAATTTGAGATAAAACTGAATTCATTATTCTCAGATTCTGGCCGCCTATATATAGGCTGGATGAGGTGCCTATTGGAAAGGTTGCGACCCTTAAACCAACAGTAGTGACCGTTGTGTGCATGCGCCTGGTTGCATCTGGTGACCATTCAAACGAACAGACTCATCCGATCGAAAAATAGCCGTTTTAGCGCATGCAGGCCCAAGCGGCAGTCGGTGGCCCATTTAATCACGAGACCCCAAGAGTCCCAAGGCGCAAGGCCCAATCTTTGACATTTTAAATTTAATATGAAGGCCCAAAGCCTACATTGCCACAAGTCTTCATGTCACCTTCTTCTTTTCTTTTGAATTAGTATAATGGGTTGTGATATATAAGGTGATATTGAAACAAATATCCCATGATGTGGACTTTGTTTCAATACACACTCTTATTCTTCCTCTTCCCCACTTCCTCATTCATTCATTTCTAACAAAATGCAATAAATCCTCTTGAATCAGCTATTGTAAATGATCTTATTAGTCTTTCTTTGCACAGCCTTCGACGTCCTACAATATGGACGTTGTGTGATGTTGTTGATCATGCCATATTCATGAAATTCGGCAGCGATTAATGGCATATGTAATGTAACATTAATATTGCTCTTGTTACCACACTGATGCATCACGATATGGCTTAAAGACGACATCGATTAAGTGCAATGTGGATGGAACACGACATTACTTGAGTAGAGGCGTTGAAGATCAACAACATCAAATAGGCGCGACACTGAACAAATGCGATATTGACAGTACTCAAAGTAGTATTACTTGAGGATCGACATTCATGTTATGCGACGTAGCTCACGATTGCACAACGTTAATGGCTTATGGTACTAATCATAATTGATATCATTACTTCATTGAAGAGACGTGTTTATAAGTCAAATGCAGTACTTATGAGCTGCAACATGCTGAAATGCAATATGGATGAAAGATAACGCCAAAGTCCTACTGATTTCCTTTGTAATGCCACCATTTTTAGTGTTGCCTTCTTCGACATTGAAATTATATGGATAACAAGTAGCATGCCTCCGACTGAGGGTGTCGGCAACAAGATTCCCTTTTTCGGGGATATACTGAATCTCAAAGTCGTATGATGCTATAAACTCCATCCACCTCTGCTGCATAAGATTCAAATCTTTTTGGAAAAAACGATACTTAAGAGATTTGTGGTTATGAATAACTCAAAAAATTTCTCCCAAAAGATAATGCCTCCACATCTTTAAAGCAAAAATAATAGCTGCCAATTCCTAGTCATGAGTAATGTATCTTTTCTCAAGATCCTTCAGTTTCCTACTAACATAAGCTACTACCTTCCTTTCTTGCATAAGGACAGCTCCCAATCCTGTATCACATGCATCGGTGTATATAGTGAATATAATGACCTAGAATTTTGATTATTTTAAATTGGAATATTCAATAAAATTTAAATGTTGAAAAGTTAATTTTTAGATTAAATAACTTGAACTTCAAATATAACGATTTATTGGATAATTTAATTGCTGAATATAATAAATGAAATTGTTTAAATAATTGAATCTTGAATTCTTATTTGTATAAAAATGATTTAAAAGTTTATTAAATTTCTATTTAATAAGAATAAAGATAATAAAACTTTTAAATTTGATTTAGAAGTGATTTACTCAATTTTGAAATAACTCGTTTAATTAACATATAAAAATAGTCTTCCAAGGCACTATCTCAAATTACGATGAAACCAATGTCATTCGGTCCGTAATAATGAATTATTGTATGCCGTCAAATTCCATGGCGATCAGATGTACCGTTTGACCATGCGAGATAGAAATGCATAGGACTTAATATTGAAAATTTAATTAAATAATTGAGTTCAAAAAGCTATCTTCTACATACGATCGAGTAAGGTCTCGAAACAAATTCCATTGCTTATGGAATAAGGGTTTAATATATAGAACGCCGGGAGGCACGTCTCGATTGGAATCTGAAATTATATAGCTAAATATATTGAAACTTTAAATAATTTATATATATATATATAATATGTATACATGTATATATATTTGACTTCACACCACTATGAGCATTCACATCAGCCCATAATCCGTACATTATCCCATGCCTTGTTTACCTATTTAATCGCGTCTTCGGCCAGGAAATTTTGCTCATTTTTTAAAAATCAACCTCCACCAAATCCAACGGCTCACGATGGTTGGAGCCAGTATCTTCATTTTCAGGTGATGTTGCCAACTAGAGATGGGTAAAGGGTGATGAAGTGAACTTGCTCAATTGTGGAGATTGGATTTGCCACGGCGTGGTGCCTAATTTTTTTCCTCGATCTTGGACAGTGAGAGGTTCAGATTTTGGTGGTTTCCGGCACTAGCGGCGATCTTTGGACGTCGAGGTATGAAGGAGAAGTGTCGAAAGGAGGGAGGGCTACGTTGTGGCAGAGTTTGGAAAACTATTATGTCATGGTTGGTCGAAATTCCTAGATGAACGTCGTTTGATGTTCTGAGCTTATGCGACGCGGAGGAGGCGAGTGAGATGTTGGCTCATGTGGCCGTGGATGCAGGGTAATGTGGGTGATGTCTTGCGATGGAGCGGTGATTGTCTGAGCATGAGTCGGTGCTGGTGATGAAGGGAATCGATGCTCGCGTTCATGCCTAGGTATTTTGGAAAGTGTGAAGAAGGATTAGTGGTGGTTATCAAATTTTAAATAAGTTTAATAAATAGTGGTAATTAGTAAAGCTAATTGTATTATTCAAAATTATGTAATCTTTTAAAAGGGATATATTGCTCGTTTTAGGTCAGATTCAAACGAGACAAGTTGCATTGCACTTGTTTGGATGTTACCTACATTATGGAGCTGGTTGGGATGAATTTAGGGATAGTTGAAATTTGGGCTGAAATCGAACGTCGTTCGATTTTAGTTCCAAACCGGGACGCCTCAGCGACAATAGAAAATTTTGGTTAGTTCAACTCGCCTTTTTGGTTAACTGGTATGATATATATAGATGATAAAAATAATTGACTGATTCTTTGGATGAATTATTATATTAATAGTCCGTTTGGATACATTCTGGTCTATTGGAGCGGATGAGACCCTACTACGTTCCTATATCAGAGCGGATAACCTTTTGTATACGAATCCCTTCTCGAAGCAGTTGATTTATATTTTATGATTGGACAACGTCTGTGATGCAAGGAAGCAGGCTGGAGGGATCCAGTGGGATTCCTCGCTATTATTAAATTGTTCAATGATATCTTTTTTATATGGTTATTGAATAATAAATATGTTGGTTGACAATATGATTATAACATTGTTATATGTTTGAAAATAAAATCCAATAGTGATAGGAAAATCAATATCGATATTGGTTAAGTGGTGGGTGGCTGTTGGCCTCAAATTTGTATTTTAAAAATACTGTAGATTGCCATTTAAGTAGGAATTGGGTTTTGAGACAAGAAATGATTTTTAAATCCGAAATTGGGTTTCGAAAATATGTTGTTTAAGGATTATTTAAGTTAATTAAATATATTAATATTGTTTTTAAGTTAATTAAATATATTAATATATTTTTTAATTTATTAAATTATAAATATTAATTTAAGGTTATCTAACTATAATAATATTCTTTTAAAAGTTGTATAATTATATTAAAATTGTTTCGAAGTTATGTAATCATATTAATATTTTTTAAAAGTTATTTAATTATTTTAATATTGTTTAAAAATTATTTATTTATAGCTAATATGTTTTAAGACTTTATAAAAAGGTTAATAAATTGAAAGATTAATTATTTAAGAATAATTGTGGCTTGCAATTAATAATAAGGATTTATTAATAAGGTTTTGAAATAAATTATTATTATTTACAACATGGTAAAAATTAATTATTATTATTATTGAGTGCTACGAGTGGCGCTACGAATCCAGGCATAGGTATGAGTCCTCTTATGGGTAGTACATACTCCTCCTACGCTTTAGGTAATCTATCTTCTTCCGAGTTTAGTCAGCTTGCTTGCGATACTTCTTTTATTTTTACTGATGTTGAGGCCGATAGAGAGTTTATTAGATGTAAGGAATTAAAGAGGGCTAGTACTGTTAGTTTATGAGGATCATTAGTTGGAACATTAGAGGTTTAAATGATTTGTATAAGTATGATAAGGTTAGAGCATTCTTTAAAGATTATTCAATCGACATTGCTTTACTTCAAGAGACTAAGATTTTATTGTCCAGACTTTCGTTTTTTAGAAGATTAGGCGGTTATCATTTTAGAAAATGGGTTTTCCTACCTTCTGTGGGCTCCTTAGGGGGTTTAATGATTGGGTGGCGTGATAATCATTTTAAAATGATTCAATGCATCTCTAAGCAACATTCTCTTCATATTATTCTTATCAATCTTTCCGATAACTCTTTTTTAAATATTTCTAATGTATATGGGCCTAACTCTAAAATAAATAGGAGAATTTTATGGAAGGAATGCCTAGAATTTAGATCATTGGCTCCGGGCTCTTGGATTTTGGGGGGCAATTTTAACGTTACGCGTTTCATTGGCGAGCGTTCTCCCAGGGAAGGGGAATACTCTGCTATGGAGGAATTTGATCAGTTTATTTTTAATTCTACTTTGATTGAAATACCCCTTTCTAATAGAGCTTTTACTTGGGGCAATGCAAGAGAGTCACCTTCCATGGCTCTTCTTGATAGATTCTTTGTTAGTGATGAAATAGAAGATAGATTTCCCATCTGTAGAGTCACTGGTTTACCGTACACGTACTCCGATCATTGTCCTATTATCCTCTCTTGTGTGCAACATAGTCTTGTTCCTAATAATTTTAAATTTGAAAAGATGTGGCTTTTGGAATCTAATTTTGTGACCTTAATCATCGGTAAATGGAATTCTTTGAGTTTCCATAATACTAGAAACAAGGATAATTCTGCTAAGTCATTTGTTTCTAAGCTTAGAGATCTTAGGATTTTTCTTAAAAATTGGAACAAAAATGTTTTTGGGAACTTAAAAATTAAAAAAGATAATCTTATTAACGAAATGCTTAAAATAAACAAGATAGAAGAATCTAGACCTCTAAATCTTGGCGAACATAATGTTCTTTCTAACTTAAGAGATGAGCTAAATTCTATTTTAGAAAAAGAGGAGGTGACGTGGAAGCAGCGATCCAGAATTCAATGGATCAACGAAGGAGATAATAACACCAAATGTTTCCATAATATTGCTAATGGTAGAAAATGTAGTAATTCAATTAACTCTATATTTGTTAACAATATAGAGCTAGTTGATCAAAGAGATCTCAACAAAGCTTTTACAGACTATTACAAGTACATTTTTGGTTCTAAAATCAATCATAGAATCAATGTTAACTGGACTGATCTGTGTCCTTCGGATACTATTGCCGATTTATCAGAGTTAGATAAATCTTTTTCAGAAGAAGAAATTAAGAAAGCTATTTTGGATATGCCAAGTGAGAAATCTCCGGGACCTGATGGGTTTCCTATTTTATTTTACAAAACTTTTTGGGATGTTTTAAAATTTGACTTAGTTAACTTGTTCAATGATTTCTATAATGGTAACTTGCAACTAGGGAGATTTAATTTCGCTAATGTTATTTTGCTGCATAAAAAAGTAGGAGCCAACAACTTAAAAGATTTTAGACCAATTTCTTTGATTAACTGTTTAGTTAAAATCATTCCTAAAGTTCTTGTTATTAGACTTAGTACAAGAATGACTGACTTAATTGACTGTTATTAATCGGCTTCCATTAAAGGGAGAAATATTACTGATGGAGTGGCTATTGTCCAGGAATATATAAATCACTGTTGTAAGAATAACATAACCTGTGCGATTTTGAAACTCAATTTTGCTAAAGCTTTTGATTCAGTGGATTGGGATTTCCTTGTAGATATTTTTCAAGCTAGAGATTTTGGTCATAGATGGACCGGTTGGATTTTGACTTTACTTAAAACTGGAAATTCTAGTATCATGGTTAATGGAGTATTAGGTAACAAAATTTAGTCTAAGAGAGGTTTAAGGCAAGGAGATCCCTTATCACCTTTGTTGTTTAACCTAGCCGCCGATGTTTTCGCTAAAATTATTAAAAGAGCAGTGGTTAATGGATCTCTAGGAAATGTTGGCAATGACATATCGCGTAATGGTATATCAGTTCTTCAATTTGCAAATGATACCTTACTTTTTTCTTCTCATCTTCCTAGACACATTATTACTCTCAAATTTATTCTTTATAGTTTTGGGCTTTAATCTGGCTTAAAAATTAACTTTGACAAAAGTTCGGTTTTAGTTTTAAATGATTTTGAAAATGTGGAAAACCTTGTAGCTAACACTCTAAATTGCAAAAGTATGGTTTTTCCTTTTGAATATCTTGGATTTGTGATTAGACCTTCCAAACACAAGCATGGTGATTGGCTTATTATTATTGATAAAATTAAAAATAAGATATCTAATTGGAATGGGAGATTTCTATCTAGAGCGGGTCGGCTAGTTTTAATAAACTCGGTTTTATCGGCCTTACCGATCTACTGGATGTCTATGCATCTATTTCCAGATTGGGTCATTGACAAAATAGATAAAATTCGAAGAGCTTTCTTATGGAGTGGGGACAATACTAATAACAGCATTAAATGTCTAGTAAACTAGAAAACTATTTGCAGAGCTAAAAAGGAGGGTGGTTTCGGAGTTATTAATTTGCGTAACATGAATTTATCTCTTTTAGGTAAATGGCTTTGGAAGTTTAAAGATATTAATGATAACGCTATTTGGAAAGAGATCATTTCTAAATATTTCTATAATGGTAATTTCAATTTACACCAAATGGATTATTCTCTTTCCCATAATCTTTCTAATTTTTGGAAAAACATTTTAAAATGTCTTGATATTTTTAACTTAGGAACTAAGACGATTGTACACTCAGGAAATTATACTTCTTTTTGGCATGATTGTTGGATTTCGATCGTGCCTCTTAAGTTTGAGTTTAAGGACTTGTATGACATCTGTAACTTCAAGTTTGCTTTAATTAATAAAGTTTACACTTCGGATTATGACCTTCCTTGGAATTTCAGTTTTAACAGAATATTAGTGGGATCAACCCTCAGGCAACTTTCTTTGCTTTATGCTAAATTAAATCTTTATAATATTGACAACGATAATGATTTTATTAGTTGGGAATGAGATAAGAGTAAGAAATATACTTCAAACTCTTTTTATGGATTTATTAATTTTTCGGGTACTACAAATAACTCTTTTAAATATATGTGGAAATCTAATGCTCCTCCTAAATCCAAAATTCACATGTGGTTAATTCTTCACGGAAAACTTAATACAACAGAATTTTTAAAGAGGAAAAACATTCAAAACGATAATAAATGTTATTTTTGTAATCTGCATCTTGATGACATTAATCATATATACTATGATTGTTTGGCCTCTAATTACATCCTAATTAATACCCTTAAATTTTTTAACTTTAATATTATAACTAAAATTTTGGATTGTGAATTCTACTGGATACATTTTAGATTCAGATTCAACAAGAATATTAGATTTTTACTAGACACTCTATTCATTATTATTAGTTGGTTTATTTGGTTTGAGAGAAATCAAAGAATTTTTAATAGTCATAACATGAACTTAAATAAATTGATTTTTTTCCATTTCTACATTTTGTTTCAACTGGATTTCTAATCCCAAATATAAATTAGCTAACAATATCCATTTCAAATGGTACCTTAACAAGATTAGTTACAATATTAACGACTTTAAACATAACAATAAGTTTTATAGCACTAATAATAGTATTATTAATAACTTTCCTAGTTCATTTGATGATCTCACTCTTAATCATAACTTTTTATTGATTAAAGATGAATAGATCAGATCGGCCTCATTAATTGCTCCCCCCGATAGTCTTAACTAGGTTTTCATTTCATTCCTTTAAATATATACATATATGTGTATATTTACTTTTTAAATATACATATATATGTATTTTTCTAATTTTTTCCTTAGTCACGGTTCAAATACAGGTTTGGAAGATAGGATTTCAGGTTCTCTTTGCAGGTTTCTCCTGTCTTCAGGTTGCTGGATATCAGATTGCAGAGGGGCCGTTAGAGCATAGATGCTTCACCATGGACTTCTTGTTGTCTTCTCCTCAGAGTTAGGATCATGCTATCTCCGTTATGGAGTCTTTTTCAGGATGATGTATTCTCCAGTTGGACGCTCCATCATCTAGACCAGTGCCTCAAGGTGGCCTCTCTTCTCAGCGTTTCCTCTTCGGAGCTGATGCTTATTCGCTTCTGCTGATTCAGTCTTTTGGGCTTTCTTTTTGGTTTGAGTCCTCACCCAATTTTATGTTCTTTCCCTCTTGACTTTTTTGCTCTTCTTGCACCTTAATATCAGGCGGTGACCTCGCCGGTGCTTGATATCGAGGTGCGAAGGGTGGTGTCCTTGCCAGAACCCATCTTTGGGGTTCCGTGATTAGTCTTATGTACTTTTGTTTTTGTTACCTACCAAGCATGTTGGCGGCTCCTTATCTGTGACATATATATATATATATACATATATATATACATATATATATATATACATATATATATATATATGTATTCGTATGCGTGCTCTCCTCTACACGTAGAGTGTAACAACCCGCATATTTGTCGATTTTAATATTTTAATATTTTATTTAAATATTTTATCGGTACTCGAAATTTAGTCCGAAAAGCTACTTTTTGCATACGGTCGAATTAGGACTCGGGACCACTCCCATTGAGTTTAAAATGCCATTTGCGACCTTTTTGAGTATAAGCTTCGATATGTTTGGAGAAAGTTGAATTTTGCTACTTTTCACTTTGGGTTTGAGTTTGGGTTTAGCCATTAGCCAACTTATACTTAAAAACTGAACCCCTCCTCCCCATTCTCCCTCACTTCTTTCTCTTTTCAGTTTTTATAGCATTAATGGTGGGAGAGATTGGAAATTAAAACTCCAAAACCCTAGTTCCTTTTTGCAACTTCAAATTCCTAGCTCCAAACTCAAGAAGAACCCATTGGTAAGCTTCTCTCCTTCTTCTCCAACTTATTCTCTTACCAATTTCTGAAATTCCTAAACCTAATTTTGGGAATGTTCTTGTTTTGAGCTTAGATTCAAGCTCATTTGGGTTGTGTTGAAGAGAGGTTGATTCTCCATTTGCTTTCAAGCTTCTTCTTGTTCGATTTTGTAAAAAGGTGAGATTTTTATCTCACATCTTTGTCTATAATTATCTTCGATTGTTAGGTATGAATTCCTAACGTTTATTCTTGTGCAATTGATTTTGTGTATATTCCAATTTTTGGTGTTTTGGTCTAATTTATGAAAATCCTATTATGGATATTTGGACATTGATATTTGAGGCGTATCGAAGAACCGTTTAGGCTGGGTTGTTGTTCGACGTAATTCCTTAGTCATCGCCATTTGCTCGTTCGATCGTTTCCGATATTCGCTTGGCCATTTTTGGCCTAGGTTCAGGGAATGCCCTGAACCCTTCATTCAGACGTCTGAAACGTAATATTCAGACGTCTGAATATTGTCTGGGAAGAATTCTATTCCCAGATTCAGACGTCTGAATACAGGGTTTCAGACGTCTGAATTGGTTCTATTTCAACCAGAAAGGAAATAGGCTAAAATATGCCTATTTCAGACGTCTAAAACACTTGGTTCAGACGTCTGAATTGTGTTCTGGAAATCTTTATATTTCCAGATTCAGACGTCTGAACCACTTGTTTCAGACGTCTGAAACTGCTGTATTTTGCCTATTTGCCTATTCGTTTGAGAATTCCAATTTAAATCGATTCGTGATAATCCTATTTGTTGTTATCATTTATTTTGACTTTGATGACTCTTTTTAGGGATTTTTGAATATCCATTTCGATGGATTCTTTATCGGTTTCTTTGGATTTTATTCACGTCTTCGAATGCGAATTTTTGTGATTGATTGTCCTTACAATCTTCTTTGTGATTTGTCACTTTAAAAATATAAAGGTTTTCTATACTAGTAGTAAATATCAAAACTCTTTCTTCACTGTGTAGTAGCTTTAAGTTTGTGTCGGCATGTCGGATTTCCACTTGAAAAGATTTGCATGTTAGACTATCTGACATATCGATGCTCGCACAAAGCAATTACACGGAGGGCCGCTCCTCAACAGCCTTATTCTCCGTGCTAGTTGACAGCATTCACCGTAATGTTCTTGGCTAGCGTGGGTATAGAGGTAGGGTGTCACATAGAGGATCACACATTTTTCTCAAAAAAATATATTTAAAATTATTAATTATTATTTTAAGACATTTTAAAGTTAATAATTTCCATTTATTTATAATTTTCATTGTTAATAATTATTATACAGTGATGTTTCGAAGTAAATGATTTAAATTGTTTATAAATGCTTCCGACACTCGGAAATGGAGTCGAAAAACTTGAATTTAATAAAGGAGTTTATAAAATGGTTTGAAGAACTAAAGGAAGGGTTATTTGTAAGGTGGGGTTTATAAATTTTTATATATTTATAAATCAATTTTAGAAATGGGCTTATAGATTCATGGAAGAAGTTTTATAAATGGTTTTATGGATTTATAAAGGCTCGCAAATGATTTTAGAAATGTACAAAAAGAATTTATAAACGGTTGGAATGTATAAAAGAATTTTATTAATGGTCTACAAGATATATAAATGAGTTATAAATGTTTTAAGAAGGATTATAAGGAGTTTATAAAAGATTGGAGAATCAAATAAAAGAAAACTTTCTAAATTTTATAGATATACTTATACCGTCGAGATAAGTATATGAATATTTCTAAGTATTGAAACATAGAGATTTGCAAGTATATCTTTGAGAAGGTGTTTATATACAAGTAATTTACAAAGTAGGTTTTATTTATGAAGATTTATCAAATGAGGCTAGTGATTGCTTATGTACTTAATCAATATTAGTCTCCTCTATGAAATATAATCTTTGTTTGAATGTTTGTTTAATTGATAGTTAAATAACCGACTATTAAATCTTGGCCTAAATATGCAATCCTTCTTAATTTTGGTTGAATGGAAATATTCCCTACTTAACACCGAAAGATTTTAACTCTGGAAATATCTAGAAAACACGAAAAATATATGGTACAGTTACCATCGGTGGTGCTATACTATACGTATAAACTCGTTTCGTTCTTCTAGGATAAATGATAAGGAGATCCGTTCACTTTAACGATTAGGAGGTGATCCCCGCACTTATGTATTGTCTAATTATTTCCAAAAGAACCAGTATTAAGCATTCCAGAAACCGACGTTTGGTTTTGTGGAGCACCCAGAAAGCGGGGGAGTGTACTCGTAAAAGATGACTCGAAGCCGTAACCACTCCGAAAACCATATATGATTCTATGGAGAAGATTCATGATATATTCGAATGTTGGGGTCCCTGTGTGATTCTGAGACTCGTTGAGGTATAGGAATCCATGTGTGATTCCAAGATCCAATTAAGATGTGGGAATCTATGTGTGATTCCGAGACTCGTTGATGTATTGGAATCTATATGGGATTCCATGATCTATTTGGTGGCGGTGCATAACCAGGCTGCCAAACATAGCCTCATCAGCGCGATGTCTAAAACCAGAGATACGAGGCATAACCGGTAGGGTTGGCAAACCCATAGGGTGTAGTCGGCTCCTCCTAGATGTCACTTATAGTTGTTATCCATGCGTTAGGCAATGCACTCGGTCTTAGCATGTAACGACTCGAATTTTGCCCGCTCGAAAATCGACATCCATACTTCAAATCGTATTCGAATGTCATAGATTCGACCGTTCAAATCCGATTCGCCGGAGCTTATAACAATCATTAAGTAAACAACACAGCGGAATAAAAGAATAATACATTAATATACAGCTTTGATAAAATATCTGATACAACAGATGATCCAATAGATATCAATATACATCAGAGATATGATACAATAAATCAGCAGCGGAAAAGAAAATAGATAACATCTAGCAGTGGAACAATATAACTCTGAGATAGTCTTCAAGGAAGAACTCCGAAAATAACTGCAACTCCATTTTCAAGAATCAATCCAGCAGTAGCTCGAACTCCCCATAACAATGCACCAAGCTAGGCAAGTCTGGTCCAATCCAAAGACTGAACTAACTCCAGATAATCCACTATATCTAACTATCTGAAAAACCCAACTCTAGACTGCTCGTGTAGAAAATAATGAGCACCCAGAGTTTAGGAAAGAAACGATAAACTCCGAATCAGTCGTGGGACTGGTGTGAGCAACAAAAACAATTTATCTTTTAAAACATTCAACATAAGATTTTCAAAGTCAATTCGCAATGCTTTTAAAAATGAGACTACCATAAGGCCTCCCGCACACACACACATGCAAACGCAGAATCGGAGGAGATTTCTCCTTATGATAGCCAAAGATGCTTGATACGCATTTAAAGGAACATTTGATATTATTACTAGTGCATAGTGTAGGAAAAATTCATTTCGAAAGTAGAATATAAATCTTAGCCAACATACGACCATTATCGTATGCCTACTATAGCTACCATCCAAACAGTGTTGCGACACCATAAGTGAATGATAGGTCCTACAACTAAAACCGTACAAGATCGTATTGTTTCTTTGGATTTCCAACGAATGATCAGGCCAAGGAACTTCCCATTGCCACATGAGAATGCCTCTGGATGGACATCCCCGAGAACCAAACCGGATCTCTACCAACACAAGGCCGGGTTACCCCTAACTGAGTAACAACTGACCGAATATGCCATCCCCCAGTCCTTTGGGACCTTTATCCGAGAGCTCTCTAATCAATTCACACAATCATAACAAAGTGTTTTCAACATGAGTAAGTATCTGGGCTCCATACCATGATACCACCCTTTTCCAGAAGGAAATGCACACATCCTAAAGGGCGCTACCCCTCATAACCTTGCTGCTTCTTTCCTGTTTTGACCATTCCCGAGATGTGAGGCTCGACGAAGTCACGTCCACAAAAACATACTTTATACAAAAGCCATGCTTTGGGTCAACAAATGATCATAGAGATGATCACCAAGATAGACGATCAAATAAATGATCCTATCACAAATAATCAACACAATGACCATTTCACAGCAACACTCAGCATGTCACATTACCAAAATTGGGAATATATCGCTGATAACCTTCAACTATATAACCTCTGAGTTCGTACGTCTCAGAGAAGGGTGTTAAGCTAAGAGAATAAATTCTCCGCCACCAACAGAAATATATTTGAAAGAAATCGGCTTTATATCTCAACTTGTAATGTCAGGCATACAATCCATACAAGTCTGTTCTGGGATCGAACAAAACCGAAGGCACTTACAAAGAAGTCCTTTCAATCCGGATATTCACAATCCCGATCGGATTTCCCATCACTTAGGGAGTTTCTATACCGGCGCGACTCGGTGCAGAAACAATCGATAGGTCATCCTATCGCTTTCGCAAATACCCGGTCTTCATCACCGGTCTTCAAATGCTATCCATAGCGTCAAATCACATATTCAGAATGGGTTATATGACACAAAGGTCCTTTCCCGGCTAAACCGAATAGTGAGCGAAACATTTTAAAAATATATGGATATTGGGATTTCAATTAAGTCACAACTTATTACCCAAAACTTTTCTTCAAATGGCTTAAGAAATTACCATTTTCAATCTTTAAACAAAAAGATTCATTTTCACAACCTTTAACGGTTTTAAACAATTTTCACATTTTAATCTTTTAAACAAAAGATTCATTCACAGATTTTCCAAATCAATTTTCATTTCAATTTAACTCGTTAAATCTTCAAATCAAAGATTTAACTTATAACTTTCAAAACAATTTCATTTCAATTTGATTTACTCGTTAAATCTTTAAATCAAAGATTTAACTTATAACTTTCAAAACAATTTCATTTCAATTTGATTTAAACAAATCATCAATTTAAATGTGTTAAAAAATAAGCAGATTTAATTCATAGCTTTCAAAAAGAATTCATTCATAACTTAGAAAAATCATTTCTCTATTCAATCTTGAAATTCCCCTAATTAACTGGAATCTCAGTTCTTATCTAAAAGTGTTTATCATTTGAAAACAACAGTTTTCATTTTGGAAATCTGATTCATTTATACGAGTTGAAATCCTTGGGTTAAATTCAAATTCCTAAAAATAATACTTTTTAAAAAAAATGATTTAACTCATAATGACTAGTATAATATCATTAATCCCTAGTTTCAAATTACAGAATTCAATTTGAATATTGAATTCAAATTTAATTTAAAGTATTTAAATTCCAACACTTAATCCAGTTATTCAAAATAAATTTCCATCTTTGAAATTCCCTTTTCAATTGCTTTTCACATTTAGTCCGATTCCATTTCCAAAACATTTGAATTTAAAAATTCAAATTTAAAACTATTTCAAACATCTGTGACTTAACCGATTTCCTCGTGAAATCCATATTTGTGTGTGTATGGTGTGGTCCAGGGGTTTTAACACAATAGTGCAACAGCATACAATCATCACAGATCAGAATACAGCAATATATTCGATAAGCGATTTAAATTTATAACGCTTATCTTTCATACACAGATTCGCAGACATATATATATATATATCACAGATAATAAATTTCATCATAGATCACAACACAAATCAGGATAATCATAAAGCATTATATAACAGGGATATCAAACAGTTTACCCTCCAATATAATCCAAGCATCCACAGATAGGATTAATTTAATTATCTGATTAATTTAAATCAGATTAAATTTCTATGAATAATTCTTTTCACATTTATTATCAAATAAATTTCAAGTAAATGATTCTCATTAACTATTCATAACTTTTTTATTTCTATTCTTAAGCAATTAAACTCAATTTAACTATCGTTAATTATCATTTAATTAATCTTTAAAATCATATATTTAATCACTGATTATTTAATTAATTAAGTTCTAAACTGTAACTTAAAAATCTTTATTACTTGATTAAATAACCTTTATCATTTGTTTAAAAGACAACTCTTCATTAAATTAATGAGTCTTATTTACAAATTAATTTACCTTAATTAATTTAACTCAAATCTTAATTTCTTGATAAAATAAATTAATCAATTATTCACTTGAACTAATTAAATGAGTGCATATCATTTTATCTTTACTAATTCAATTTTAAAACATTTTCTAACTAATGTTTTAATTATCATCACAAATCAAATTTAAACAATTTAAATATTAAAACTTCTTTGATTTCAGACTAGGATTCAAATTTATCTTTAATTCAGATTTAAATTTAAATTTAAACTTTTAATTTCAACTTGCTTAAATTTTTCATTTAAAATTTCAACTCCGTTTCAAATTTCTTTAATATATATTGAATTGCTTTTAAGTTATTAAAACAATTTGAATTTAAAACTTATTTATGTTTAAACTAAACTCTACCTTCAACTTGAATTTATATTAACATTTCAATTTGAACTCAGCTTTTTAAAAATCTTGGTTTAAAATTTAAATTTGGTTTTAAAATTCTCAAACCAAAACAGTTTCAGGTTAAAAAAAAAGAAAAACCTGCAACAACTTTTACTCGAGCCCAGACCCGATTTGCCTCGAGTAAATTGACAGTTTACTTCGAGAATCACACGAGCATCCTTCCCCCCCAAAATCTCGAGTAAAACTTCGAGTCAATTATGGTTCTTCACGTGTTCGAACTCGAGCTCCCTCTTCCTTCTTCTCCAACGCTATCTGCCTCGATACACATGTGCACGGTGCACGTGCACTAACGCCCTGACGTCCCCTGATCAACACCGCGACCACCCACGAGTCAGACCTGACCTCGAAAACAAACTCCAGTGCCTAGATCGATGAAACAACAGTGAAGTCGAAATCGAGTTAAATAACGAATTACTGGAAACACAACGATCGAAAAATCTTCCTCATCCCGGTGCCTCAGTTCACCAGCGACCACGAAATTTTGGTCGGAGCACCACCGATCATCCACGCGTCGAAACCCCCTACTCCGATTGCTTCCAGGTCACCATCGATGTCGAGATTTTCATGCAACTCTGATCAACCAAACTGGGTTATTAAACCCTACATTCGACTCGTTCAACCAATTCGTGAATTAGAAAATTTATTCAACAATTTTCCTGATATCCTCTATGTTCAAACTTGCTTCCAGCACAACCATACCATTTAAAATCGATTTGATCCTCAGGAAATGGTTAAAATACAAGAATTGTTCAACTATGAACTGCTCCTTGAATGCTTAGCTAAAAATCCTCAAATTTGTTTTAAAATTCCTATCTTTGGATGTAGATTCGAGTTATATAATTGAATCAATGTTTTGTGATACTGTAAATTTCCAGAAACAAGGTCCTTTACTGAAAAAACTTGAGCTTTCATTCTATATGCATTTTTATGTTATGCAATTATTTTTAGATGGAAACTCAAACTAAAACATACATACTTGTCTTTGGAAGCAAGGCTTAACATTGATTAGAGAGGAAGAAATGAAATTTTTCTTGGTGATCTGATACTCTGGAACTTAAGCAGAGAGATGAACAACATAGATACACAGAGCAAATGCAACAAATTTTTAAGTAGAAGGCTAATTGCTACTCACAAATATACCTATATATGTCTAAGCAACAGTTTTATATTTTAAAAGTATCAAAAAAAAGAATAAGTTACTCACATGTGTTGTTTGAAACAGAGAGTATGAGCAGCTGGAAGTGCTCTGAGAACTGGAAAAATGGATTTGCTTTTGTTTGAACAGCCTTGTGTAATTTCAAACTGAACCTTCATCTTGATTATCAGGTTGTAGTTGCTTTTGAAGTTGTTTACCTAAGTTTTGCCTTAGTTTCTATATAAAGTTTCTTTGGCTTTCCAACTGATATGTATGCAGATGTGAAAGTATATAGGAAAGGAAAGAAGTAGACAGGGATTAAAGAAAGAAAGCATGGTACAGGGTATTACTATTGTACAGGGTGATTATATGGTTTGTACAAAATAGTATGGCTGAGGTGCTTACATCTTGTTAGAGGTATAGTGTATTAATTGCTTTAGTACATATTGCTTTGTACATGCTAAGAAGATGGCACTACATGCTTGTTCCCAGGTTTTAGGTATATTACTGTATACTATAAATACTTCTATTTTAATGTGTTGTTAATTATTGTTATAAGATGGCATTTTGTTTAAGTAAGTATATTTAAGATTTAATGAGATTTACTTTAGATTTCCTTAGCTTTGGAATGGTTGAATTGAAATGAATGGATTTATACATATATTTTTGTTTTAGTCTATGTTATAAATCTTAACTTATGTACAGTATATACTTTTTAACTTAAGTATTTATTTTATAGTTTAATTCATTTTATATTTAACTTATACTTTGGAATATGAATAAATTTCTATTGTTAACTTAAAATATTATTTTACTTGTTTTGTAATATGAATGACATTAAATGTTATTATATTTTGTTCAATGTGTTTAATTTATATTTTATAATTCATCTTGTATGGATTTATTTACACTTCTAACTTAAATATTTCATTGACTTGTATGTCTTGTTATACATAGATTTATATTATAAATATACTTTGTTTGTAGTTCATATTTTCTATATATTAAATTCAAATTTACTCAAACATTTATTTCTTATTTTATTTCAAATCCAATATATACAAATTTTCAATTTCATACGACTTAATAATTTATTTCTATTTGAATCGGGGAAACTCGCATCAATCCATCTATACATTTCACAATTTTAATTCAAAAATTCGATAAATTATCTATTTAAATTAAATTAAAATCTTGGGTCGTTACAGACTTCCCCCCATAAAAGGATTTCGTCCTCGAAATTCGCAGGCACGAAAACAACACAGAGATAGACAGATTCGATCTCTACAATTTCCCAAATACAAGATATGGATTCTAAATTCAAGTCGGAAAATCTCAGAATACATACCAATTTGTCACTCTTCGGACTTTGGTATTCACAAGAAATTACAATGGAATTTAAAATTTGGCTTTAAACGAAATCGTTTTATCAATACAATTCTAATCATTCTTCATATTCTATTAATCAAGTTAACTCAATTTAAAATTTCTAATTCATTCAAAATTTCCAATTTACTCAAATTTCAAATTCAAATTTCAAATTTATTCATTAAAGTTTAAAATCAAAACTGATAGGAAACCGATGAAGATACAAAATAAAAATTTCTTACAATGATTCGTAGAGCATCACTGCACCGAAACTTCTTCTTGCAATTGCCACGAAGCAATCAAAAGAATTTGGAAACGAATCAAAAAGAGATTGAGAAAGTTATTTCCACTGTTGTTACAGAGTATTGACCAATTATAGTCGCATTCCCCTGTCCTCTATCTCGTTCTCTTCTTGCACTCATACTTACTATCAGTAGATAGTAAGAGAATTTACTGAGGCATTCAAACGGATATCTTAAGGATTACTCATTCTAGGGATACTTCACCCTATCTCTAATGAGCTACGTAATGTGTTACACTCCTGAGCTAAAGTTTAACCCTTAGCTCTGATACCACATGTAACGACTCGAATTTTGCCCGCTCGAAAATCGACATTCATACTTCAAATCGTATTCGAATGTCATAGATTCGACCGTTCAAATCCGATTCGCCGGAGCTTATAACAATCATTAAGTAAACAACACAGCAGAAAATAATACATTAATATACAGCTTTGATAAAATATCTGATACAACAGATGTCCAATAGATATCAATATACATCAGAGATATGATACAATAAATTAGCAGCGGAAAAGAAAATAGATAACATCTAGCAGTGGAACAATATAACTCTGAGATAGTCTTCAAGGAAGAACTCTGAAAATAACTGCAACTCCATTTTCAAGAATCAATCCAGCAGTAGCTCGAACTCCCCATAACAATGCACCAAGCTAGGCAAGTCTGGTCCAATCCAAAAACTGAACTAACTCTAGATAATCCACTATATCTAACTATCTGAAAAACCCAACTCTAGACTGCTCGTGTAGAAAATAATGAGCACCCAGAGTTTAGGAAAGAAACGATAAACTCCGGATCAGTCGTGGGAATAAGCCTGGTGTGAGCAACAAAAACAATTTATCTTTTAAAACATTCAACATAAGATTTTCAAAGTCAATTCGCAATGCTTTTAAAAATGAGACTACCATAAGGCCTCCCGCACACACACACATGCAAACGCAGAATCGGAGGAGATTTCTCCTTATGATAGCCAAAGATGCTTGATACGCATTTAAAGGAACATTTGATATTATTACTAGTGCATAGTGTAGGAAAAATTCATTTCGAAAGTAGAATATAAATCTTAGCCAACATACGACCATTATCATATGCCTACTATAGCTACCATCCAAACAGTGTTGCGACACCATAAGTGAATGATAGGTCCTACAACTAAAACCGTACAAGATCGTATTGTTTCTTTGGATTTCCAACGAATGATCAGGCCAAGGAACTTCCCATTGCCACATGAGAATGCCTCTGGATGGACATCCCCGAGAACCAAACCGGATCTCTACCAACACAAGGCCGGGTTACCCCTAACTGAGTAACAACTGACCGAATATGCCATCCCCCGGTCCTTTGGGACCTTTATCCGAGAGCTCTCTAATCAATTCACACAATCATAACAAAGTGTTTTCAACATGAGTAAGTATCTGGGCTCCATACCATGATACCACCCTTTTCCAGAAGGAAATGCACACATCCTAAAGGGCGCTACCCCTCATAACCTTGCTGCTTCTTTCCTGTTTTGACCATTCCCGAGATGTGAGGCTCGACGAAGTCACGTCCACAAAAACATACTTTATACAAAAGCCATGCTTTGGGTCAACAAATGATCATAGAGATGATCACCAAGATAGACGATCAAATAAATGATCCTATCACAAATAATCAACACAATGACCATTTCACAGCAACACTCAGCATGTCACATTACCAAAATTGGGAATATATCGCTGATAACCTTCAACTATATAACCTCTGAGTTCGTACAACTCAGAGAAGGGTGTTAAGCAAAGAGAATAAATTCTCCGCCACCAACAGAAATATATTTGAAAGAAATCGGCTTTATATCTCAACTTGTAATGTCAGGCATACAATCCATACAAGTCTGTTCTGGGATCGAACAGAACCGAAGGCACTTACAAAGAAGTCCTTGCAATCCGGATATTCACAATCCCGATCGGATTTCCCATCACTTAGGGAGTTTCTATACCGGCGCGACTCGGTGCAGAAACAATCGATATGTCATCCTATCGCTTTCGCAAATACCCGGTCTTCATCACCGGTCTTCAAATGCTATCCATAGCGTCAAATCACATATTCAGAATGGGTTATATGACACAAAGGTCCTTTTCTGGCTAAACCGAATAGTGAGCGAAACATTTTAAAAATATATGGATATTGGGATTTCAATTAAGTCACAACTTATTACCCAAAACTTTTCTTCAAATGGCTTAAGAAATTACCATTTTCAATCTTTAAACAAAAAGATTCATTTTCACAACCTTTAACGGTTTTAAACAATTTTCACATTTTAATCTTTTAAACAAAAGATTCATTCACAGATTTTCCAAATCAATTTTCATTTCAATTTAACTCGTTAAATCTTCAAATCAAAGATTTAACTTATAACTTTCAAAACAATTTCATTTCAATTTGATTTACTCGTTAAATCTTTAAATCAAAGATTTAACTTATAACTTTCAAAACAATTTCATTTCAATTTGATTTAAACAAATCATCAATTTAAATCTGTTAAAAAATAAGCAGATTTAATTCATAGCTTTCAAAAAGAATTCATTCATAACTTAGAAAAATCATTTCTCTATTCAATCTTGAAATTCCCCTAATTAACTGGAATCTCAGTTCTTATCTAAAAGTGTTTATCATTTGAAAACAACAGTTTTCATTTTGGAAATCTGATTCATTTATACGAGTTGAAATCCTTGGGTTAAATTCAAATTCCCAAAAATAATACTTTTTAAAAAAAATGATTTAACTCGTAATGACTAGTATAATATCATTAATCCCTAGTTTCAAATTACAGAATTCAATTTGAATATTGAATTCAAATTTAATTTAAAGTATTTAAATTCCAACACTTAATTCAGTTATTCAAAATAAATTTCCATCTTTGAAATTCCCTTTTCAATTGCTTTTCACATTTAGTCCGATTCCATTTCCAAAACATTTGAATTTAAAAATTCAAATTTAAAACTATTTCAAACATCTGTGACTTAACCGATTTCCTCGTGAAATCCATATTTGTGTGTGTGTGGTGTGGTCCAGGGGTTTTAACACAATAGTGCAACAGCATACAATCATCACAGATCAGAATACAACAATATATTCGATAAGCGATATAAATTTATAACGCTTATCTTTCATACACAGATTCACAGACATATATATATATCACAGATAATAAATTTCATCATAGATCACAACACAAATCAGGATAATCATAAAGCATCATATAACAGGGATATCAAACAGTTTACCCTCCAATATAATCCAAGCATCCATAGATAGGATTAATTTAATTATTTGATTAATTTAAATCAGATTAAATTTCTATGAATAATTCTTTTCACATTTATTATCAAATAAATTTCAAGTAAATGATTCTCATTAACTATTCATAATTTTTTTATTTCTATTCTTAAGTAATTAAACTCAATTTAACTATCGTTAATTATCATTTAATTAATCTTTAAAATCATATATTTAATCACTGATTATTTAATTAATTAAGTTCTAAACTGTAACTTAAAAATCTTTATTACTTGATTAAATAACCTTTATCATTTGTTTAAAAGACAACTCTTTATTAAATTAATGAGTCTTATTTACAAATTAATTTACCTTAATTAATTTAACTCAAATCTTAATTTCTTGATAAAATAAATTAATCAATTATTCACTTGAACTAATTAAATGAGTGCATATCATTTTATCTTTACTAATTCAATTTTAAAACATTTTCTAACTAATGTTTTAATTATCATCACAAATCAAATTTAAACAATTTAAATATTAAAACTTCTTTGATTTCAGACTAGGATTCAAATTTATCTTTAATTCAGATTTAAATTTAAATTTAAACCTTTAATTTCAACTTGCTTAAATTTTTCATTTAAAATTTCAACTCCGTTTCAAATTTCTTTAATATATATTGAATTGCTTTTAAGTTATTAAAACAATTTGAATTTAAAACTTATTTATGTTTAAACTAAACTCTACCTTCAACTTGAATTTATATTAACATTTCAATTTGAACTCAGCTTTTTAAAAATCTTGGTTTAAAATTTAAATTTGGTTTTAAAATTCTCAAACCAAAACAGTTTCAGGTTAAAAAAAAAGAAAAACCTGCAACAACTTTTACTCGAGCCCAGACTCGATTTGCCTCGAGTAAATTGACAGTTTACTTCGAGAATCACACGAGCATCCTTCCCCCCCAAAATCTCGAGTAAAACTTCGAGTCAATTATGGTTCTTCACGTGTTCGAACTCGAGCTCCCTCTTCCTTCTTCTCCAACGCTATCTGCCTCGATACACATGTGCACGGTGCACGTGCACTAACGCCCTGACGTTCCCTGATCAACACCGCGACCACCCACGAGTCAGACCTGACCTCGAAAACAAACTCCAGTGCCTAGATCGATGAAACAACAGTGAAGTCGAAATCGAGTTAAATAACGAATTACTGGAAACACAACGATCGAAAAATCTTCCTCATCCCGGTGCCTCAGTTCACCAGCGACCACGAAATTTTGGTCGGAGCACCACCGATCATCCACGCGTCGAAACCCCCTACTCCGATTGCTTCCAGGTCACCATCGACGTCGAGATTTTCACGCAACTCTGATCAACCAAACTGGGTTATTAAACCCTACATTCGACTCGTTCAACCAATTCGTGAATTAGAAAATTTATTCAACAATTTTCCTGATATCCTCTATGTTCAAACTTGCTTCCAGCACAACCATACCATTTAAAATCGATTTGATCCTCAAGAAATGGTTAAAATACAAGAATTGTTCAACTATGAACTGCTCCTTGAATGCTTAGCTAAAAATCCTCAAATTTGTTTTAAAATTCCTATCTTTGGATGTAGATTCGAGTTATATAATTGAATCAATGTTTTGTGATACTGTAAATTTCCAGAAACAAGGTCCTTTACTGAAAAAACTTGAGCTTTCATTCTATATGCATTTTTATGTTATGCAATTATTTTTAGATGGAAACTCAAACTAAAACACACATACTTGTCTTTGGAAGCAAGGCTTAACATTGATTAGAGAGGAAGAAATGAAATTTTTCTTGGTGATCTGATACTCTGGAACTTAAGCAGAGAGATGAACAACATAGATACACAGAGCAAATGCAACAAATTTTTAAGTAGAAGGCTAATTGCTACTCACAAATATACCTATATATGTCTAAGCAACAGTTTTATATTTTAAAAGTATCAAAAAAAAGAATAAGTTACTCACATGTGTTGTTTGAAACAGAGAGTATGAGCAGCTGGAAGTGCTCTGAGAACTGGAAAATTGGATTTGCTTTTGTTTGAACAGCCTTGTGTAATTTCAAACTGAACCTTCATCTTGATTATCAGGTTGTAGTTGCTTTTGAAGTTGTTTACCTAAGTTTTGCCTTAGTTTCTATATAAAGTTTCTTTGGCTTTCCAACTGATATGTATGCAGATGTGAAAGTATATAGGAAAGGAAAGAAGTAGACAGGGATTAAAGAAAGAAAGCATGGTACAGGGTATTACTATTGTACAGGGTGATTATATGGTTTGTACAAAATAGTATGGCTGAGGTGCTTACATCTTGTTAGAGGTATAGTGTATTAATTGCTTTAGTACATATTACTTTGTACATGCTAAGAAGATGGCACTACATGCTTGTTCCCAGGTTTTAGGTATATTACTGTATACTATAAATACTTCTATTTTAATGTGTTGTTAATTATTGTTATAAGATGGCATTTTGTTTAAGTAAGTATATTTAAGATTTAATGAGATTTACTTTAGATTTCCTTAGCTTTGGAATGGTTGAATTGAAATGAATAGATTTATACATATATTTTTGTTTTAGTCTATGTTATAAATCTTAACTTATGTACAGTATATACTTTTTAACTTAAGTATTTATTTTATAGTTTAATTCATTTTATATTTAACTTATACTTTGGAATATGAATAAATTTCTATTGTTAACTTAAAATATTATTTTACTTGTTTTGTAATATGAATGACATTAAATGTTATTATATTTTGTTCAATGTGTTTAATTTATATTTTATAATTCATCTTGTATGGATTTATTTACACTTCTAACTTAAATATTTCATTGACTTGTATGTCTTGTTATACATAGATTTATATTATAAATATACTTTGTTTGTAGTTCATATTTTCTATATATTAAATTCAAATTTACTCAAACATTTATTTCTTATTTTATTTCAAATCCAATATATACAAATTTTCAATTTCATACGACTTAATAATTTATTTCTATTTGAATCGGGGAAACTCGCATCAATCCATCTATACATTTCACAATTTTAATTCAAAAATTCGATAAATTATCTATTTAAATTAAATTAAAATCTAGGGTCGTTACATAGCAAGACCAGCTATGTTTCCCCTATGGTACATCACTAGGGATGTATGCTGCTTCAGAAGGATATCTCTGATCCTTGTGCAGGAGATCTATTTCTCAAAGTACTAAGGGCACCTCCATGGAAATTTTACACAATTAGCAAAGGCGCCTTATCGATTTTCAATTATATACCTAGTGTTGTTGTGATGTACAGTCATGAGCATCACAACTACTTGATTATTATTATTTTTACCTTTAGACATTATTATAGTATAAATGGATTTTCTATAGAAGCGGTTTTGGTTATCGTAAGGTAAAAACCCATCCGTGTTCATCTATGACGTAGTCTTACGAGATACCATTGATTTCAAAGGTTTTATATAACTTTAAATCTAGTTAAGTGTGTTTCCTCACGTTGGTTTTCCAGATGGACTTGCGTGTTATTTTACAATAATGCTCGAGTCAGACCGAGTATACTGTAGATTGGTTTGGCTGCTTGGAGCTTCAGGAGACGAATTAGAAGCCTATAGATGTATTCACTTAGATGGTTATTTTCCACTATATTTATTGTTGTGTTATCGGCAATTTTGAGGACAGACAGTTATAGATGTCTAGGCTGAAATAGGTTTATACTCTAATTGATCTCTGTATATACATATATTACAGTTTTTTTGTGTATCCTACCAAAGCCAAGGTTCCACTGACAGATTGTGCGTTGTTTAGTCTTCTTCTTATCTTCTTTCTTATTTCTTTTCCCTAACAATCAGGTCTTCCGCCATTCGATTGCTTGGAATGTGATACAATGGACAAATTAGTATCGATTTTTGAATATCGAAAAGCACGGTTCTTTACATTTGGTATCAGAGATTAAGGTTAAGCGAGAACCTTGGCTTTGGTAGGATACTCATCAGAGATAGAGTCAGTAAGACCCTAGAATGAGTTTGAGCATATTTTTTTTGAAAAGAGGAGTTTGAGTGTGTGTGTGTGTTTGTGTCTATACACACACACATACACACATACACAAATATATATATGTATATATATGAGAGTGGATTTGTTAGTGATATAAAAATGTTTATAACGACTCGGATTTTTATGATGTTTGATTTTAAATATTTAAATGGCTTTAAATATTTAATTTGAAATATAAGTTGAATTTTGGATATGAAGATTTTGGCTGAAATTATAATAGAATGAATTTTTATTTCAGATATAGCGATTTATCATGTTATGGAAATAATAAATTGAGAATTGGAGTGAATATAAATTGAAATGATTTCTAATGCTGATATAAATTCTATTGGAATTAGATTGAGTTAATAAGTTGTTAAAACTGAAATTTTAAGTGATTTCGTAAATTTTTGAAATTTTCAAGCGTAAAGGCCCGCAAATCCATACCATTTGAGTCGACCATAATTCACATCAGTTCAACTCAAATTGAATGGAAATGCGAATCTTTAGGGGTGAAGAAGAAGAAAGGATAAAAAAACATAAACAACAACATAGAATCTCACAATCGCAGTGGAACAAAATATAATATATAACACTAGATTTTAAATACAAGAACTGTAACTGTGTTATACTTACAATCATCAGAGTACAATAATAAGCACATCAATCTGGACAGTTATAATAACTTGTCCTTATACAGCAGAAATATAAATCAAGTATAAGAATACGTCTTTGTCATCCAGCTCATCTCCTGAGCTCTATGGTATCCTATCCTGAATCTATGATACTCGATCTGACCCGAGCATCATAATAAAATAACACCCGAGTCAGTCTGGAAAACCAGCGTGAGAAAACGCACTCAATTTTGAATTATTAAAGTTATCAAAACCCTTTGAAAAACAAAGGTATCTCGTAAGACTACGTCACACATAAACATGATGACATGATGGGTTTTTCCCTTACGATAGTCAAAACATTTTATAGAAAATCCAATGATATTATAATAGCATCTAAGCACAAACACTTATTCAAATAGCCAAAATTGTTACATTAATTAAATTCCAGCATACTAGGCTCTACAAACCAAAGTATAAAGGCTTATATTGGAAAATGGAATCCATACAATAACTGGGCTACTAGGGTACCTCATATCACAATATACCTCTAGAAAAATATAGAGGACCTCGCCGGGATCCCCTGCTACACAAGATCGGCCTACCCTAACCTAGATAGAACCAAATATGTTATTACCCTGGGTGTTGCCACCCTAAAAAAAAATCAAGCGCTCCCTTTTTCATGCACAACCATATCCATAATTTATATATATTTCCAAGGGTATCTAGAAAAGTTATAACATATCCTAATTGGGTGCAACCCGCTTAGTCTTGCTACATCTCCCATGTTTTAGTCATTCCTGGTTGATGAGGTTTGAGGCTAACATTATCTTTCAAGAACAATTCCACTTAGAATGCTCATCGTCCTCCAATGACGATGTTCTAATAACATTCGTCCACGCAAGTTGGCCTGGGTCTGGACAAACTGAATCACTGCCTTCACTATCTTTATGGTATCCATTCGTAACGTTCAAATCAGATCGAAGTAGTCTTCGGATAATTAAATCTGATCCCGGTTTCTTCGAAACGCTCAATGAAATTGGCCAATATTTGATAATCGGTTATTTAACTATCAATATAACATCCATAGGCAGTCGCTAGGCTATTATTTATAATTTTCCAAACTTATTTTCAAAACATCTTTGCAAAGGTATATATTCTAATTCCTTTCCATATTCCAATATTTAAAACAATTTCAATTACTTAAAACCATAACAGCATATTCCCAAACTATTTCAACGCTTAGAAATATTTCCAGGTTTCCATTTTAATACTTAGGAAAACATTATAAGTTTTATTTTCCAAAATTATTTCGGATATCAACGCTTTAGAGAATATTTCGTAACTTATCTCATAAATCTCCGGAATCATTAATAAATTCCTTTTAACAATTTTCAAAACCCAGCATACTTATTTATAACCCCATTCAACAATATGTAACTTCTTTTATGAATTTAGATTTCATTTTTCAAAGTTCCCTTATTCAACATTTTGAAATTCCATTTCCTCCAAATCCCTTATAAAATTCCTCTTCTCAAAATCATGTCCATTTATTAGCCCTATTTACGAATCTCGAGAGAATTTATTAATAAATTTTTTAATCACTTCAAACTATATATATATATATATATAATATTTTAAAGAATAATAGTATAAGTAGTCATTTAAAAATTTCAAAACCCTATTTATAAACATCAATAAAATCAACTTCAAAGCTGATTTTAAAATTTAAATTTATTAAAATAAATTTTTAGTATTTGGGAAATTCACTTTTTAATTTACTTTGATTATACTAGTTCAAAATTTTATAGTTTGATATGTAACATTTTACTTTTAAAAGCAAACTTAATTTCTTAAAGTTAAAGTTATTTTTTAAATTCAAATAACTAATTCAACTTATAAATCCTCTCGATTTACAACCCATCGATTCCATTCCATCATCCTATCCATTTCCACTTTTTAAAAATAGTATCCACTATGTTATTTCCTACCCTATTTCCATATTCTAATATAAATTCACCCTATGAATTTTATATTCCCAAATTTTCGTTTGTTATTGATTTTCTTTATATATAAACATCGTTTCTATTTTATAATTTCTTTGAGTTTCACTTTTTATAAAATTAATCTCATCTATAAGATTCCATTTTATAAATTCAATTCCTCATAAGTTCTATTCATTTCTACAATCTATTTTTAATATCGATTTCAATATTTTTTCATATTTTCCCAAAATAGCGTTTTAAAAATCCATCGCTTAACAATCCTTTATATAAATTATTTTAAGAATATCTATTTAAAATATTTTTACTAATAGTTAAATACAAACCAAAATCATTATTGTTTTATCCAAATCAATTTCTTAGAAATAATCCAAATCTCGATATAAATATTTTCATATTCAGAATCTCCTTTTAAGTCCTTTAAATTCCAAAAATAATACTTATGGTATTTAAAATACCAAAGTTAGGTCAGTGCTATTATAGTATCGAATAATTCACATCACAACAATAATCCATAACTGATTATTCTAACAAATCATGTATTATTATATATGAAAAACAAACAATGTAAATTTGGGGAATCTAGTTAGATCCTTCCAACCTGTTTTTTCTAATCTACATATGTTAGACAACAATAAAAATACTAATCCCGCTTTAAGGCTGGAATCACGGTATATAGGGTCATCCGCTATTATGCGTGGCATATAGGGTCTCATCCACTCTAATGGGCGGGAAATAATATCCAACTACTAATATATACTACTAATATATATAATATATCATCCAACTGATAATAATTATCAATTCATCCAATCAAACAATAAATGATATTTTATATTTAAACTAAACAATAAAAATACAAATGAGTGACATTTACTCACCTTTATTTTTATTTTTCTAAACATCCAGATTTTAAATCATCTAAAATTCCAGCTAATTTTGAAAAATCCCAAACCAATTTATGGTGTGATATTCTTCGATACGATCCTGGTGCCGCTTGTTTCGATATGATCGACCCTCATATGAGTAAGATATGGATTAAAGAACTTTTCAATAATTTAATCCATCATTAACCTTCATTAAATATGTTTAAATTAAATTACCTAACTAACCTTCTTCTTAAATTAATCTCCTACTTCCTCCTGAACCCGTTCCCCGCCATTTCTGCGACTCCTCCTCCCTTTCTCTCCTTCATCTCTCCATTAATCCACAAACCGGAAGCGTCTACGAACTCCCCTGCTTCTCCTCTTCTTGATAGTTACAAGAACCATTGGTCCGCACCCCTTCCATAAGTCATGACCTGCAGTAATTGACCTTGTCCGTTCATCGTGTTGGACCTCCCAACGCACCATCGCGAGCTACTGAAACTCGTCTGAAGGTGCTACTCGAAGACACAGAACCCTATGAAACCATCGCCACATCCTTTATTCGCTTGAATCATCAAATAAACCTAACCTTAGTTCACCCAAACTCGGCTAAAACTGTAAAAAAATTCCCCCATGTTCGATCGCACATACTTGAACCTCACAATTCGCAATAACTCGAGAATTTAACGGTACTTTTAAGTCAATTTTGTTTTTGAATAGATTTTGATTTTTTTATTTGAATTACTTTTCATTTTTGAAAGGAGAAGACACATTTATAAAAGGAAGGGTTCGGCGTGCTCCAGAAGATAAGCGACTGAGTTTGACTTTCAATTATAATATTATATAATTTTTTCCAAATGTCTCGTTATATATAACTTAAAATCTCGATCTCTTATTAAGGGATACCGCGTGGTGTTCCTAATGTTATACCGCTATTCCGAACCCAATGGTACAAGTTTTGAGTCCCAATTCGATCGTACGAGATAATAGCTTTTTAAATCATTTAAATTAAATTAAATTATTTCTAGGAATTTTTAGATCGTATGACCAAACGGTAAATACAAACGCTATGAGATTTGAAATCCGATAATAATATACTATTACGGATCCAATAGAATCAGTTTTGTGGAATTCCGAGACTGTGCCCTCGAAAAGCTATTTGAACACATCGATTAAATCGATGATTTCAAAAATTTATGAAATCACTTAAAATTCCAGTTTTAACAACTTATTAACTCAATTCTAATTCCAATAGAATTTAAACCAGCATTAGAAATCATTTTGGTTCATATTCACTCCAATTCTCAATTATTTACAATTTCTATAAATCGCTATATCTGAAATAAAAATCCATTCTACTATAACTTCAACCTAAATCTTCATATCCAAAATCAACTTATATTTAAAATTCAATATTTAAAACCATTTAAATATTTAAAATGAAAGGTCATAAAAATCCCGTTCGTTACATTTCTCCCCCTTAAAAGAATTTCGTCCTTGAAATTGTTAAGGTAGGACAAATGATTCAAACCCATTAACCTATTCAAAATCCACTTAGTTAAAATCCTACATTCTACTTTCCTAAACCCTACAGTTTCATCTAGAACATTTAGTTTCCATTTCAATATCAAAATGCATTATTTCAAATTCAATTCGAAATCAAATTTTGCTTAAAAAAAATTTTCAAAAATTTTCAAATTTTTCTAACACCCTAAATTTCTGAATTTTTTTGACGGAGTCTCCCTTGTACGGAGAGCCTTTTGCAATATGAAAAGAGTGATAAAAATATGTTTATCGACCACATGGTTGAAAAACAAAATATATATCAATATTTATACATTTTTGTTGTATTTTATCCGAAAATGTACCTTATTTTAGCATTTTTAAGTGAGCGTTTTTTTTTAAAACCCAGGAGAACCCGACGGGTCGGTAAACTCTTGAGGAGGGTATAGTAAAGCATTCCGCCGATCCAAGCCCCCATACCCCTGGGTAAATTTATATAGGATACGGAAGCGCATGGTAGGAATCGAACCTGGGTCTTTTTACCAGAACCCAAGCCTCCTTTCCATTGCGCCGCACCCGCAGACAAGTGAGCGGCTTATTTTATATGCAGTTCGCGCGACCAAAATCAAGCAAAACAGCTCCATATACCTGTACTTGCTCAATATAAACCACGTAAGTTTCATAAATATGAAAATCAATAACATTTCATTCCTTTAACAAATTTAACACATGTCATGGCATGAATTTGTTAATATCCATAAGGTTCCAACATTTGATTGCTCATTTCAATCGATTTATATACCATTTCATTCAATATGAATGATTTGCAACCCAATTTTTGCATTCAGTTCATATTTATATCAAACAAACTTATATCCATTCCAAATTGATTTAAAAATAAATTTATTCACTTTCTGTTAATCCACAGAATTTTATTTACTTCTGTTTACGTCAAACAAAATTTTGTTTTTTCATGCAAATTTGGCGATATTCATTTAATAAAATAAACATTTCAGTTTATAGTTATTTTAAATTGATTCCAAATCAATTTATATTTAATTCTATACCATTTCAAATTGATTCACATTTAAATTTTTTCAACAAAAACCTTATTTGCTAAATATTATGTCAACGGCATCCAATCCATAAGTTTATTCAAGCCTAGCTTCCATCCAAAATATTAACTTAAGTTATTCGTTTATTTCCAACCAATCCAACTATATAACTTAAGTCCATTGCAGTCAAACTCCACTTTAATTTTTAATTCGTACTCAAATTCATTCTCGAATTTTATTTAAATAATATCCAAGGCCATATTCAATTTATTTTTACTTAAATTGAATTTATTTATAACTCAAGTCATTGCTGTTTCAGTATCATTTCCATTTTATTCAACCACATTTCCAAATATACTTAATTTTCTTATAATTAAGTCGAAATTTTATCTATAACTCAAGTTCCAGTTCCAATATTCACTTTTAATCCTCAATCCAATTTATTTAACCAAGTTAAATTCCATTTTCATATTCAACATCTGATTTTTATTTCAAGAATTTCTCCATTTAATTTACTTGAGTTCAAGTTCATTTTTATAATTCGAGTTTAGATTTTATTTCCTTCACCAAAATATTAAACCATTTTTTATTTTTTGTTTTCTATTCCACCTTTCAATTTATAAGTTGCACCACTTATTTTTTTCACATTCCCATCAATTTTATACTCGAGTATATTCACGTTTTACTTTTAAACCGAGATTATACATCTATTTATAGCCTAAGTACACTTTTATTTCATTAATTTTCAATTTTTTTATAAGCTATATAAACTTATTTATTCACCATTCCATAATTATTTCCCTTAAGTTTTATTCCATTCAAAATTTATAGCTTATAGTTACCCCGCCGCTTTATAATCCAAACTCTATATTCAATTCGATAACATTTCTAATTCAATTTAATTTAACTTACCTTAAGTTAAATTCCAATTCATGCCATTTATTTTTCCACATTTCATAAATTCTTTATTTGAGTTGATTCCTTCTCCAATTTTATAAATTATAGTTATATGCCCATTTCACAACTCAAATTTATATTCGATATCTTCCATTATATTCAATTCATATTATTAGTTCACTTCACCAATTTTATTTCATCCAAATCAAAATCAGTTAAATTTCTAAAATTTAATTTTTCAACTTAAGTTAAATTCCATTTTAACTTCTCAATTTAAATTTAAATTCCAAAATTCAAATTTTGTACTTCTTTCCCTATAATTATCATCCTCCACTTATAAATTTTAAAAATTTATTTTCTGATATTTTCTAGAACATTTAGATAAGGATTCATGAATTTTTAAACACCCGGTATTTATTTCAAATCACTTTGAAATCAAATATATAAACACACATGCACACACATAACTATTTGTTTCAACAAACCATTCCTTGGAATTTTA
Organism: Allium cepa; assembly: GCA_030765085.1. Lineage (NCBI taxonomy): Eukaryota > Viridiplantae > Streptophyta > Magnoliopsida > Asparagales > Amaryllidaceae > Allium > Allium cepa. The sequence goes on along the minus strand of CM060928.1, from coordinate 389,373,095 downwards.
AACTCAAACTTGGTTTTACCCAAAATAAATTTCTTTGGAATTTCTAAAATAACGTTTGTTTACCAACAAAAATCTCCAAATCAATTACTTCGGTAGCAATCCATCACTTAGAAACTCAAAAATAAAGATTGATGATGCAGCCACCATCATTGGAATTATTTTCCAACGATTGTAGTGAGTTTAGTGCTTCATTACTTCCAAAATCCATTTTAAACACTTTATATTCAATCAAATCTCAATTTGAATACTCCATTATTATTCCAACCACTTTGGAAAACATTTTCCAATTTCTGAACCTTCAAAATTCCCAAATACTTTTTTCAAATCATTTAAAATATTTCTCGAAGCTTCATGGGTTTTAAATTTCCAAATAATTGTTTAAATCCATTTTTATTTGTAATTAATTTATATAATTCATACTTATACAATTTTTCATTTAGTTATGTATAATCATTTAAATTTTATAATCTTGTTTTGGTTATAACATCCAAACACATCAATTTATAATATAATAATTTCAAAAAAATTATTTCTTTAATATAAAAATATAATTTGGGTAAAATTATTTCATATACCTGCTTTAAAACAATACCACTCTATACAAGTGTTTAGAAACCCTTATCGATGTCGAGGCATCCTACTACTCGACCGGAATTTATATACCACTCAACAGATTAATCAACACAATATAAAAAATATTTATATTCACCAACAAATACAGGCTCATATCTATTAATACACTCAACTTATTCTAGGGTACTACTGACCCTATCTCTAATGAGTAATCCCCACCAAAGCCAAGGTTCCTGCTTAACCTTCAGCTCTTATTTGGACCATTTAAATTGACAATAATCCACACATGTCAACTTAAATAATACAAAACACGAATCATTATGGCATCATAAATACATAAATGTAAATGAGAATCAATACAACATCACAGTCACAGAAAAGTCATAGAATAATGCAGCGGAAAATACATCGTCATAATAGCAGTTCATGAAGCTACTACATAAAGTACAACAATATCCTAACATAAAGTGACTAAAAGGAAATATATAAATGTCCAACAGACTAGGATATCAATACAGGAATAGAAATAGACTGATGAAGATAAATGCTAAGCCTTCAGCATCTTCAACCAACCTTGATCAGCAATTGGATAGCTTCAGACTGACCCGAGCATATACAAAAGGGAACACTCGAGTCAGGACTCAAAATCTTATACAGAATAATCAAGTGCAGGGAATAAAGTCCATAACTCAAAGATGAATAAAATAACATCTCTAAGGGTCCGATAAACTATCTATATATATAATAGAATACGATATGTAGATAATGTCTAATCAGTAAAGTACGATATTAAAATAGCGTTAAGGCGTTACCATAATTCCCCTTGACACATTTTATAATGTCATAGTCTATACAGCACCGTAAGCCCCACCGTAAACTAGTGGTTATCAGAGGGTACCCCATAGGTATAGCATAAAACAAAACATAGTGGTCGCGAATAGGATAATCAGTATGACAAGGTACATGAGGCGATACCAACTAGGATACTAGTAGTTGCGTGATCCGGACTGATGTTGAGCATAGCCAGCAGCTACCTCAACACCGCGAAACAACACTCCCAAATCAAGGGGTGCACCCAAATTGAATCACAAAAGTAATAGACATGGTATCAAAGAAGTATGTCCGCTAGAGGTGGCGAACCTCAATGGCCCGGCGCGGCTCCTGTTTTAGTCATGTCAGGAGTCAACCAATATCGTTCTCTTTCTTCAGTCAACGCGTTCACCAAACCATCCACTTCATTCAGGATCAACACTCCGCGTATAATAGTTATTAAAGTGGTTTTCCGTATCGACAAAGGGTCGATCCCGATCTCTTTAATAACTACGTATTTATTACCCGATGGTCGGTTAAATTAACGTTTAAACAAATCAAAGTCCAAAAGTCAAGGTGCAAATTTGACTTCCAAAATTTGACATTTCACGATTCAATTTATTTCAGATATTTAAAACATATTTCCAAATGAAATTCTCAGTTCAAACATTTGAGTTAACAATAAAATTAAGCATTCAAGTTCAATTTAACAAGATCTAAATTTCGCTTATTAAATTTAGTTCATAATCAATGAATTCAAGTTAATGGTCAATTTAGTTCGAATCATTAAATCAAATTATATTCATTTCAATTCATATTTACATTCACTGCTATCATAAATTCGCTTAAATCAATTTCATTAACTGAATTCCTTTTTATCAAAACTTCATTTGATTTATTTACCAATTTAATTAAGTTTCTTTTTTAAAGGAATCCGTTTCCATTTATTTGGTTCAATGATCTACACATCACAAATTAGTTATTTCCGAGTTACAAATCAGCTCAATCCATATTCCGTTTACAATGTCAGGATTTGATTAATTCATTAAATTTAAAATCATTTAAATTTAAATTATCACCAAATCAAACCCATAAAACTTTAGTTAGTTTTGTATTCCACTTAAGTCAAATTTTCTTAATCTCAAATTAAATTTATAACAAGTTTCAAATCTATTTAATTAAAACCGAGTTTAAATCTAAATCTAACAAATCTAATAAAATTTTAAATTATTAAATTCTAGAACTTACTTGTTTCTAAATCTCATTTCAATTAAACTTGCCAATTCATTTTATTCAATTAAATAGGTTTATTAATCCGTTCAATTAAATCCATTAATTTATTTCAATTTAATCCATTAATTTATTTCAATTAAATCCATTAAGTTCGTTACTTAATTTCCAAACAAATTGTTAAGTTTATTCCTTAATTTAAAATATATTTCCATTTCAAAAATAATTTTTGTTGACCAATCGGGTTTCTTATTTTTAATTATCTATCCTAGGCCAAGTTATTTTAATTGGGTATTTATCATTTCAACCCAATATCATTCAATATAAAACAAAGCATAGCAAAAGGAACTTGCAGTGTGATAACTGGGATGGTGTCAAAGTAAATAAACAAGCAATAGCAACCATACATAACAATTCATCAATTTATTAAATAATCCCGAAATAATCGTATTAAATTACATTTGTTATTTATGCAAATTAATATAATTACTCCTAGAATCCACACTATCATTTCATGCAGATTAAAGATTATTACATTCTGGTTTTCACTTGGTGTCCATTTTCAAATTTCTACATCAATCATACATTCAAGGGTTCAAAGTGAGGTTAATGCTAATTCCACGTGTCGATTTATTTAACATTTAAAGGGGGTCAAGTTCAACATATATAATCCAGTTTACATTGTTAACTATTCTATATCAAATTCAATTTCATATTAATTATTGCCTATATTAACAACCAAATTCAACATCACATAGCAAATTTAGTGTCACGGCTATTTACCATAAACCAGCATCAAATCACAATCTATCACGTTAAATATTTTTAAACAATACATGGCGTTAATTTAGAAATTTTAAATTCTATCAATACTCAATTTTAACTTGTATAGCAATTAACAGTTTTATTTCAACAATTTTAACAATCAACAATTTAATATCCAAATTAATAATAGCAACAATTATCACTTGATTATCATAGCATAATAGATTGAGTCGTGAATGAAATATTCACCTTGCGTGGTTAGAGAAGATTGGACGACGAAGCGCGTAGATGGATAGATAAGATAGACACCAACGGGCACGACACAGATATGAACGACTATCCAAAGCAAGACTCAACAGGATGGAGATGCTAGCCAAGATTTCCGGATCAGCAGCTGCAAACCACGAAACCAGAACACGTGAGCCAATATTGATTAAACAGAAGATATTATAAACTACATATACAATACAGTTTATATGTATATTTTTTTTCTCGACTTTAGTTTGGGAAGGCAGCAAAGAGCAACGGCGAAGTCGCCGTGGAGAGTAGGGGTGGTCATCGGCGTTGGACAGTGGCGTCGAAGGGGAGGTCCGGCCGTGCCGATGGGTTTTCTGGTGGTGGGTCTCGGGAATTTCTGAGTTGGGTCTCAACGGCATGTTTCGGGTCTTGGGAAGCTCGCTTTGGCCATGGCAAGGTGGAGGCAAGGGTACGGCGGCGACGGCAACGTGGGCCTGGGAATGTGCAACGATGGATAGGCTTGTTGAGGCCGTGGCTTAGGGTTGGGATCTGGGTTGTTGGGCGGAGCCTGGGGTGTGGCTTCATCGGGGGATCATCGGCGTGGACGTGGGGCAGTGGGATCGGCGATGGAGTGAGGCGGAGAGCACGGTGAGGCGGCATGGGTTCAGGCGACGTGCGCTGGTCAGTGCGAAGGGGGTTGGACGTGCATGGAGGAGTTTGGCTTCGCGAGTTTCTTACTGGAAGTAAAAAAATAAAATAAAATATGAAGGAGGAAGAAGAAAGGAAGTGCAGAGCAGGAGTATACTAACCAATAGATTATAGAATGTAAGCAACAAATGAATAAAGGGAACGACAACTAGCTTATATAAATAGTAAAGAAATTGACAGGTCTCCACTTGAGTGCCTTGGTAACCGAAATGGCTGTTGGCTTTCCAAGACAGATGAATAGTCAAAGACTCCTAGAATTCTGACCGTTGGAGAAAGTTAGGTACCGGTTTGTGCTGCGTAACAAACCAATTTGTACTCCGTTAACAATTATAATTCGCAACGCCGAACTCCGATTGACACAAATAAATATACAGTTTTGATCAGCGCGACGAGGTGGACACAACGGTATGAAGGTATTGATGGTTTGACATTGTTTGCGAAGTGGTTAATCTTATTGAACCATTTGCTCGAGCGAACAATTTAACTGGCAATTAAAAGCGAAATTTGACGAAACGAAATGCGCCGTCATGATCAGAATATTTTTCTTATGCAACATTGTGAAAAATATTTGAGTTCGGACGATAGAAAATTTACACATAAAATTTAAACTAATATGTAAATGCGACGAACGAAATTTACTTCAATATTTTTCAACGAAATTTGGCATACGCCTATGTCTATCTAGACGCATTCCAAATGTGAAGTTTGAATAGCAACGGAATTCGTTTGTGAAAGTTCGAATTTCTACACTAATATACGATTTAAAAAATTTTAAACTGGGTCTGAATTTCAGGGTCGTTACAAATACTAAGTGTAAAGGCCCGCAAATACGGATCCTTTGAGTCGACCATAATTCACATCAGTTCAACTCAAATGGAATGGAAATACGAATCTTTAGGGTGAAGAGAAGAAAGAGATAGAAGAAACAAAAATAACAACACAGAATCTCACAACCGCAGCGGAACAAAATATAATATATAATAATAAATTTTAAATACAAGAACTGTAACTATTTATACTTACAATCATCAGAATACAACAATCAATACATCAATCTGGACAGTTATAATAACTTGTCTTCATACAGCGGAAAATAAATCAAGTACGGAAATACGTCTCTATCATCTAGCTCGTCTTCTGAGCTCCATAGCATCCTATACTGAACTTGTGATACTCGGTCTGACTCGAGCATTATAACAAAATAACGCCCGAGTCAGTCTGGAAAACCAGCGCAAGAAAACCACTCAATTTTGAATTATTAATGTTATCAAAACCCTTTGAAAAACAAAGGTATCTCGTAAGACTATGTCATGCATAAACATAATAGGTTTTTCCCTGACGATAACCAAAACATTTTGTAGAAAATCCAGTGATATTATAATAGTGTCTAAGTACAAATACTTATTCAAATAGCCGAAATTGTTGTATTAATTAAATTCCGGCTTATTAGGCTTTACCAAAAAAACCGTAAAGGTTCGTATTGGTGAATGGATTCCATACAATGATTGGGTTACTGGGGTAACGCCCATCATAGTACACTCTAGGAAAATGTACCGAGGACCTCGCTGGGATGCCCAGCTACACAAGACCGGTCTACCCCTAACCTGGATAGAACCGAATATGTTATCACCTCGGATGTTCCAACACTAAAAAAGATCGAGCACTCCCTTTTTCATGCACAACCATATCCATAATTTATATATATTTTCGAGAGTTTCTAGAAAAGTGATAACATACCCTAATTGGGTGTGACCCACTTAGCATTGCTACATCTCCACTGTTTTAGTCATTCCCGGTTGATGAGGCTTGAGGCTAACGTTACCTTTCAAGAACAATTCTACTAAGAATGCTCATCGTCCTCCAGTGACGATGTTCTGATAGTATTTGTCCATATAAGCTGTCTTGGGTCTGGACAAACCGAATCACTGCCTTCACTATCTTCATGATATCCATTCATGACGTTCAAACCGGATTGAAGTGGTTTTCGGATAATTAAATTTGATCTCGGTTTCTTCAAAATGATCAATAAAAATTGACCAATATTTGATAGTCGGTTAATAATTATCAAGATAACATCCATAGGCAGTCACTACGCCATTATTTATAATTTTCCAAATTTATTTTCAAAATATCTTTACCAAGGTATCTATTCAAATTCCTTTCCATATTCCAATATTTGAAAACAATTTCAAATACTTAAATCCATAATAGGATATTCCCAAACTATTTCAACACTTAGAAACATTTCCAGATTTCCATTTTAATACTTAGGAAAACATTTTAAGTCTTATTTTCCAAAATCATTTCAAATATCAATGCTTTAGAGAATATTTCATAATTTATCTCATAAGTCTCCGGAATCGTTAATAAATTCCCTTTAACAATTTTCAAAACTCAGTATACTTATTTATAACCCAATTCAACAATTTATAACTTCTTTTGTGAATTCAGATTTTATTTTTCGAAGTTCCCCTATTCAACATTTTGAAATTCCATTTTCTCCAAATCCCATGTAAAATTCATCTCCTTAAAATCATATCCATTTATAAGCTCAATTTACGAATCTCGAGAGAATTTATAAATAAAATTTTCAATCACTTCAAATTACATATATATAATAAGTATTTTAAATAATAATAATTTATTTTCAAAACAAGTTTAAGTAGCCATTTAAAGTTACCGAAACCCTTTTTACAAACATCAAAAAAATCAATTTTAAAGCTGAATTTTAAAATTTGAATTTATTAAAATAAATATTAATTATTTGAGAAATTCACTTTTCGATGTACTGTAATTCTACTAGTTCAAAATTTCATAGTTTGACATATAACATTTCCCTTTTAAATACTAACTTAATTTATTAAAATTAAAGATATTTTTTTTAAATTCAAATAATTAATTCAATTTATAAATCCTCTCGATTTACAACCCATCGATTCCATTACAACATCTTATCCATTTCCACTTTTCAAAAATAGTATCCGCTATTTTTTTTTCCAACCCTATTACTATATTCTAATATAAATTCACCCTACGAATTTTATATTCCCAAATTTTCATCTGTTATCGCTTTCCTTTGTTTATAAACTTTATTTCTAAATTTATAACTTCTCCGAGTTTCACTTCTTATAAAAATAATCTTATTTATAAGATTCCATTTTATAAATTCATTTCCTCGTAAATTCTATTCATTTCTATAATCTATTTTTAAATCGATTTCAACTTCTTTTCTTATTTTCCAGAAATATCGTTATAAAAATCCATCGCTTAAAAATCCTTTATGTAAATTATTTTAAAAATCTCTATTTAAAATATTTTTACGAATAGTTAAATACAAACCAAAATCAATTATTGTTTTAACTAAATCAATTTCTTAAAAATAATTCAAATCTCGATATAAATATTTTTACATTGAAAATCTCCTTTTAAATCCTTTAAAATTCCTAAAATAATACTTATGGTATTCAAATTACCAAAGTTAGGCCAGCGCTTCTATAGCATCCAATAATTCACATCACAACAATAATCTATAAAAGATTATTCTAACAAATCATATATTATTATATATGAAAAACAAACAATATAAATTTGAGGAATCCAGTTGGATCCCTCCAACCTGTTTTTCCTACATCCACATATGTTAGATAGCAATAAAAATACCAATCCCGCTTCGAGGTGGGATATCGTGGTATATAAGGTCATCCGGTATTATGCAGGGCACATAATGTCTCATCCGCTCCAGTAGGTGGGAAATATATCTAACTACTAATGTATACTAATACACACACACCCCCCCATCCAAGTGATAATAATAATTATCAATTCATCCAATCAATCAACAAATGATATTTTATATTTAAATTAAATACTAGCAATCCAAATGAGTGTGATTTACTCACCTTGAATTTTATTTTGCTGAACATCCAGATTTTAAATTATCTAAAATTCCAACTGATTCTGAAAAATCCCAAACCAATTTTATTGCGTGATATTCTTCGATAAGATCCCGATGCCGCTTGTTTCGTTACGATCGACCCTTATATGAGTAAGATATGGTTAACGAACTTTTAAATAATTTAAACCATCATTAACGTTCATTAAACATGTTTAAATTAAATTATCTAACTAACCTTCTTTCCCAATTAATCTCCTACTTCCTACTAAACCCGTTCCCCACCATTTCCGCGACTCCTCCCCCCTTTCTCTCCCTCGTTCTCTCCATTAATCCACAAACCTGAAGCGTCTACGAGCTCCCCTACTCATCCTCTTCTCAATGGTTACAAGAACTACTGTTCCGCACCCCTTGCACGAGTCGTGACCTACAGTAATTGCCCTCATCCGTACATCGTGTTGGACCTTCCAATGCGCCACCATAAGCCATTGAAACATGTCCGAAGGTGCTAGTCGAAGACAAAAAAACCCTATGAAACCATCGCCCCATTCTCTCGTTGCATCAATCATCAAATAAACCCAAACATAGTTCACCAACACTTGGCTAAAACTGTCGAATTTTCCCCCATGTTTGATTGCACATACTCGAACCTTACCAATTCGCCATAGCTCGAGATTTTAACGGTTCGTTTAAGTCGATTTTATTTTTGAACAGATTTCAATTTTTTTATTTGAACTGCTTTTTGTTTTTGAAAGGAGAAGACACGATTTATAAAAGGAAGGGTGCAACATGCTCCAGAAGATAAGCGACCGAGTTTGACTTTCAATTATAATATTATATAATTTTTTTTCAAATATCTCATTATAAATAACTTAAAATCCCGATCTCCTATCAAGGCATGTCGCTTGGTGTTTCTAAGGTTATACCGCTACTTCGAACACAATGGAACAAGTTTTGAGTCCCAATTCGATTGTATGGAGAAGATAGCCTTTTAAATCGACTATTTAAATTAATACCAATTAAATTATTTCTAGGCGTTTCCAGATCATACGACCAACCGCTAAATTCAAACATTACGAAATTTGAAATATGATAATAATACACTATTACAGATACCATAGAACTAGTTTCGTCGAATTCTGATACTGTGCCCCGGAAAGCTATTTTAACGCGTCAATTAAATCGACGATTTGAAAATTTTACGAAATCACTTAAAATTCAAGTTTTATCAACTTATTAACTCAATTCTAATTCCAATAGAATTTGTATCAGCATTAGAAATAATTTTGATTCATATTCACTCCAATTCTCAATTATTTACTATTTCCATATTACGATAAATCGTTATATCTGGAATAAAAATTCTATATTATAATTTTAACCAAAATCTTCATATCCAAAGCAACTTATATTTCAAATTAAATATTTAAAACTATTTAAATATTTAAAATCAAACGTCATAAAATCCAGGTTGTTACAATTTTATATGTTGTGTTGGTTGATTTGTTGAGTGACTTATGGATTTTGTTCAATACGAGTAATTAACTTATTAATAAGGATATCTAAACACTAGGATGGAGCTATTAGACATAGTATTGTTTTGGATATTGGGTAAATGCAATAATTTTACCTTACTTATTTTATATAAAAAAGGATAACTTTTCAGAAAATTATTATGGTATATATGGTGTACTTGGTTGTAAGGAACGATAATTTAAAACTATTATCATTTGTTGTTTGTCGTTTGTGATCGAATAAAAGTTGTTATTATAATGTAAGAAAGATTAGCAATTAAGGAATAATCTTATATAAACAAATGAATTATAAAGATATGATATATAAATCTAATTTATAAATTGAAAGGAATGGAATTTAGAAGTATATTATAAATATGATTTGTAAATGAAAATAGGGTCTAGAAGCTGGGGATTTGGAATTTTATTTTCGTTGATTTTGGAAATCGTTTTTCAAAGTTCTGAAAAATGATAATATTAGTTGGAAAATATTTTCGAATAGGAGTATTTGAAAAGGTATTTAAAGGAATAGAAAGCACCGAACTCACTTCGGTCGTCGGAAAATAATGTCGATGATGACTGTAGCATCATCGTTGTTCATTTTATGAGTTTCCAAGGGAGGAATTGCTACCATTGGAGTTTTGTTTTGGTAAAACTAGTTTTGATTTTAAAATTCAATGGGATGATTTAATATGCCAAAGGAATTATGTATATATGTTATTTAAAAAATGACTTGAAATGAATAAGAACAGGATGTTAAGCTTTGGAAATTTTCATTGATTATTTAGTGAAAATATAATAAAATAAGTTTTATGACATATAAATTTTGAGAATTAATAAGTAAAATAATGTTTGGAATTTTTGAATATGGATGTTGGGAAAAGTAAATTTGAATTGGAACTCTGGAATGAAATTTAACTTAAGATTAGTTAAACAAAATGAATTTTTGAAACAAGATTTGACCTAAGTAAGGTTAAATGAAATAGTTTTTTAAATAAATTTGATTTAGATTTGAAATGAATTAATGAATGAACTAAATTAAGTCAATTAATGAGTTGAATATGATTTTGGAACATGGTTGAAATATTGAAATTGGACAATGGAATTGAGTTAAATGAAATTGGATTTGATTTAAGATGGATATGGACTTAAGTTCTGAAGTGGTAGTAAACATAAGGAGTGTTGTATAAAATGTTCATAAACTTGAGTAAAATTTTATGAATGATTAATAAATGAAATTAATATGGAGTAAAACTTGGCTGAACATAAAAAGTAGATGGAATGATTTTTAAGTGAAATTAGTAGAATATACTAAGCAAATAATGAATGTGAATAAATTAATGTGAATAATGATCGTGAATAACTGAATGTAAATGAAATGAATGTGAATAAAGCAATGTGAATAATGATTGTGAATACTTGAATGTAAACGAAATGAATGTGAATAAAAAGATTTGGGATAGCAAAGAACCAACTGAAATAAATACGTAAGTTGTATGTACATTACTTTATTCGTATAATGATCTAATATAGATTCAAGCACATGATTTCCAGATGATTTATGTCGATACGAATTAGAATTTTTCACCCGATTATCGACAGCGAGCACTAGATGTGGATTTTCGATTGATTCTGAAGTTCACTATCATAGTATATGGCTATGCTAGAAGAATAGTGGTTTCTAATCAAGGAACCGGTTTTGAGTCCGCACTAGAGTGGTCATGTGAACAATACTAGTTCGGAGATGAAATTGTGTGATCAAGCGAGTGATCAAATTTTATATTGCCTATGGATGATATATATACATCGTACGGTTTTAGTAAAGCAAATGTTGGAAATTGTAAACGTAGAATAATATGATTGTGAACTATATGATTAGGCATCATTGATAAATAAGATGTAGGTATATAAAAGCAAGAGCTAATTTGATGCCTTTGATTTTATAAAAAAATTGGTTGCCCAACTAAAAAGTATATGTTTATATTGTTATTTGATTTGATGGTTTTATGATTAATCCACTTGGCTTTTGTTTTCTTTTGCTGATTTGGTCCATAGTGGCGATTTGTGTTTGTTCTGATCTAGCCGCGCAAATGAGATGCCGGCGAAATTTTTTGAAAATTTATTGAGTTAGAAATTTTGAAGAAATTTTTAATAACAAAATAAATTGATTTTGGATTATAACTTGAAATGATTGAATGGATAATATTAGTTGGAACTTATGAACGAATTTAGAAACTTAGCAAAAGTAATAACAAAGTTTCAACAAATTGATTTTTGGAAGTTAAAGGATAAAAGAATTTTGGTAAGTTATTTCAACTAATTGGTTTTAAATAGAAACGGTTTGGCATTTTTTTTCTACCTTGGCAATTTCGAGGGCGAAATTCTTTTAAGGGGGAAGAATGCAATGACCCAGAATTTGGTTATTTTAAATTGGAATATTCAATAAATTTTAATGTTGAAAGGTTAACTTTTAGATTAAATAAATTGAATTTCAGATATAATATTTATTGGATAATTTAATTGTTGAATTTAATAATTGAAGTTGTTTAAATAATAGAATCTTGAATTTTTATTTGGATAAAAATGATTTAAAAGCATATTAAATTTCTATTTAATAAGAATGAAGATAATAATACTTTTAAATTTGATTTAAAAGTGATTTACTCGATTTTAAAAATAACTCGCTTCAATTAACATATAAAAATAGTCTTCCAGGAAACTATCTCAGATTTCGACGAAACCAATGTCATTTAGTCCGTAATAATGAATTGTTATATGCCGTCAAATTTCATGGCGATCGGACGTTTAATTTAACCGCGCGAGATAGAAACGCGTAGGATTTAATATTGAAAATTTAGTAAAATAATTGGGTTCAAAAAGCTATCTTTTGCATACGATCGAATTAGGCTCGAAACAAGTCCCATTGCATCCGAAATAGGGGTATAACATATGGAAGGCCAGGAGCTACGTCTCGATTGAAACCCGAAATTATATAGCAAGATATTTTGAAACTTTAAATAATTTATATATATTTATATTTGACATCACACTACTATGATCATTCACACCAGCCCACAATTTGTGCATCAACCCATGTCTTATTTCCCTATTTAATCGCATTTTCACTATGGAAATTTTTCTCATTTTTTTTACATCAACCTTCACCAAATTCAACGACTCACTATGGTTAGTTCAACTCACCTTTTTGGTTAACTAGTATGATATATATAGTTGATAAAAATTATTGAATGATTGCTTGGATGAATAATTATATATGTTAGTTGGTTTGGATATATTCTCGCTCATTGGAGTGGATGAGACCCTATTACGTTTTGTGTAAGAGTGAATGACCTTTTGTATACAAATCCCACCATGAAGCAGTTTATTTATATTTTTATGCTCAGATAACGTTTATGATGCAGGGAAGCAGGTTGGAGGGATCCAACGGGATTCCTTGCTATTATTAAATTGTTCAATGAAACTTCTTTTATATGGTCTGTTGAATAATAAATATGATGGTGGACACTGCGATTATAACGTCGTTATATTCTTGAAAATAAAACCCAGTAGTGATAAGAAAACCAATACCGATATTGGTTAAGTGTTGGCTGGCTATTGGCCTTAAATTAGTATTTTAAAAGTACTATAGATTGCCGTTTAAGTCGGAATTGGGTTTTGAGACATGAAATGATTTTTAAATCCGAATTTGGGTTTCAGAAACATGTTGTTTAAGGATTATTTAAGTTAATTAAATATATTAATATTGTTTTAAAGTTAATTAAATATATTAGTATTATTTTAAGTTATTAAATTATAAATATTAATTTAAGGTTATCTAATTATAATAATATTCTTTTAAAAGTTATTTAATTACATTTTTTTAAAGCTATATAATCATATTAATATTATTTTAAAGTTATTTAATTATTTTAATATTGTTATTTGTTTATAGTTAATATGTTTTAAGAATTCATAACAAGGTTAATAAATTGAAAGATTAATTATTTAAGAATAATAATGGTTTGAAATTAATAATAAGGGTTTGTTAATAAGGTTTTGAAATAAATTATTATTATTTACAAAATGGTAATAATTATTATCTCTTAAACAATATTTTAGAACTGTTAATTATTATTTTAAGATGCCTTAAAGTCAATAATTTCCATTTATTTATAATTTTCATTGTTAATAATTATTATTACATAGTGATGTTTCGAAGTAAAAGATTTAAATTGTTTATAAATGCTTCCAAGACCCGAAAATGGAGTCGAAAGACTTGAATTTTATAAAGGAGTTTATAAAATGGTTAGAAGAACTAAAGGAAGGGGTATTTGCAAGGTGGAAGAGTTTATAAATGGCTAGATATTTACAAATCAATTTTAGAAACAGGCTTATAGATCCATAAAAGAAGTTTTATAAATGGTTTTATGGATTTATAAAGGCTTACAAATGACTTCAGAAATGTACAAAAAGAATTTATGAACGATTGGAATGTATAAAAGAATTTTATAAATGGTCCGTAAGATTTATATATGAGTTACAAACGTTTGAAGAAGGATTATAAGGACTTTATAAATGATTAGAGAATCAAATAAAAGAAAACTTTATAAATTTTGGGCATATACTTACACCGTTGAGATAAGTATATGGATATTTCTAAGTATAGAAATATAGAGATTTGCGAGTATATCTTTAAAAAGGTGCTTATATACAAGTAATTTACAAAGTGGGTTTTATTTATGAAGATCTACAAAATTAGGCAAGTGATTACTTATGTGCTTAACAATTATTAGTTTCCCCTATGAAATATAATCTTTGTTTGAATGTTTGTTTATTTGATAGTTAAATAACCGACTATCGAATCTTGGCCCAATATGTAATCCTTTTTAATTTTGGTGGTACAGAAATATTCCGTACTTAACATCGAAGGATTTAGATCTAGAAATATCTAGGGGACGTGGGAAATATATGGCAAAGTTACCATCGGTGGTGTTATACTGTACATATAAACTCATTTTGTTCTTCTAGGACAAATGATAAGGATATCCATCCACTTTGACCGTTAGGAGGTGATCCCCGCTCTTATATATTGTCCGATTGTTTCCAAAAGAACATGTATTGAGCATTCCGAAAACTGAAGTTTTGTTTTGTGGAGCATCCAGGAGGCGGAGGAGTGTACTTGTAAGAGATGACTTGAACCTGCAACCACTTTGAAAACCATATACGGTTCTATGGAGGAGATTCGTGATATATTGGAATGTTGGGATCCATGTGTGATTCTGAGACCCGTTGGAGTCTAGGAATCTTGGTGTCATTCCAAGATCTAATTGAAATGTAGGAAACTATGTGTGATTCCAAGACTAGTTGGGGTATTGGAATACTTGTGGGATACCATGATCTATTTGGTGGTGGTGCATAAGCTGGAATGTCGGACATAGCCTCATCAGTGCGAATGACTAAAACTAGTGATAGGAGCTATGGCATATAGGGTTGGAAAATCCTATATGTTGTAGTTGGCTCCTCCTAGATGTCACTTATAGTTGTTATGTGTGCATGGGGCGATGCACTCGGTTTTAGCGAGACGAGCTATGTTTTTCATATGGTACATCACAAAGGATGTATGCTGCTACGGAAGGATATCTCTGATCCTTGTGCAGGAGGACCGTTTATCAAAGTACTGAGGGAAGCTCTATGAAAATACACAATTAGTGAACAACCTAGTATTGTTATGATGTACACTCACGAGCATCACAGTTACTCGATTATTATTATTTTCACCTTTAGACATTATTATAATATAAATGAATTTTCTATAGAAATGGTTTTGGTTATCGTAAGGTAAAAACCCATCCATGTTTATATGTGGTGTGGTCTTACGAGATACCTTTGATTTCAAAGGTTTTATATAACTTTAAATCCAGTTGGTGTGCTTTCTCATGCTGGTTTTCCAGACTGACTCGATCAAGTATATTATAGATTAGTTTGGATTCTTGGAGCTTCAGGAGACGAGTTGGAGGCCTATAGACATATTCATGTAGATGGTTATTCTCCGCTGTATTCATTGTTGTGTTATCAGCAATTGTAAGGATAGGCTATTATAACTGTCCAGACTAAAATATGTTAGTATACTCTGATTGATGTCTGTACATACATATGTTACCGTCCTGTTTTTGTGTAATTCCGTTGAGAGATACTGCATTGTTTAGTCTTCTTATTATCTTCTTCCTTCTTTCTTTTCCCTAACAATCGGGTCTTTCGGCCTTCAATTGCTCAGCATGCGATGCAATAGACATATTAGTGTCGATTTTCAAGGGTCGAAAAACCCGGTTCATTACCATGAATGATTTTGGTCTGTCGGGAATCGTTAACATTAGTGCACTAGTAAAGAATTTCTTTAAAGTATTAATGGAATTTGCACACTTTTCATCCCATGTAAAAACAAGGCTCTTCGTGTTTAGGCGAGTTAAGGGTACTGCTATCTTTGCGATGTCCTTGATTTACTTTCGACAGTAACCAACTAATCAATGAAACTCCTAACTTCCGTAGCATTCTATCACACCTTCCAGCCTTAAACAGCTTCCCCTTTTACGGATCAATAGACAATCCCTTTTCGGAAATAATATGACATAAAAACATTACCTCTCTTTGCTGGAAATAACACTTAGAGAATTTTGCTTTTAGTTGGTGACTTCTCAATGTCTCTAATACTTCCTTAAGTGCCTTTCATTCTCGCTTTCCATCTTGGAAAATATGAGAATATCATCCCCAAATACCATAATAAACTTGTTCATTTATCTCCTAAAAACGCTGCTCATTAGACCTTCAAAGTATGTAGGGGTATTAGTCAAACCAAAAGGCATCACTTCTCATTCAAACAGTCCATCTGGTATGCAAAAAATAGTCTTTGCTTTGCTTTCTTTGGAGCCCTGAACTGATGAAAACCAGTAACAAAATCCAATTGGGAAAAGACTATGGCATTGACAAGTTGATTGAACAAGTCATCTATCCTGGGTAGAAGATACCTATTCCTTTTAGCCAATTTGTTCAATGCTTGATAGTTGACTCATAGCCTTAATGAGCCATCTACCTTAGTGTCAAAAATAACCGACGCCCCCATTCAAAAATGCTACAGCGTATGAATCCTTTCTACAATAGCTCTAAGATCTACTTATCCAATTCCCGCCTCTTTTTGGGAGCCAAATGCCTCAGTGGAAGTGCAAAAGGTTTAGCATCTTTCTCTTAATCAATTCTAAACTCGATCTCCCTATATGGTAAAAGTCCGGATATTTCTTTAAAAACATCAGCGAAATATCAGACTATGGGTACATATGAGAGTTCATTTTGTGACAAGCTAAGAGAAAATATATAGCTCAACTCAACTGAGTTTTAGGGTGAATAAGGAACATCAACATCTCACCCCCAATGACTTCTTAGCCACGCTATCCTTTTCTCATAGTCTAAAACATCCCCATTGTAAGATAAGCAATCCATCCATAAGATGAGCCCATACCCCTCAAAGCAAAGAACGTACGCCTAAACTCAATGTTACATATGTCCACAACTAGGTCTTTGCAAAATATGGAAAGATATATCAACCCCCTAATAGCATTTGATACTTCTATTGAGTTGATGACAATTTGGGTTTTCAAGTTAAAGGATCATACTATTCTTTCAGCTATAAATGAGTGGATGCTTCAAAATGAAACAAGGCACGAATAACATTCCAGAAATAATAAGTTTACCTTCCCAAGAAGCCTACCCTTTGTCCTTTGGAGGTGGCCTACTCAAAATAGGAACCGGCTCTATAACATATGCATGCCCATTCTGACCTCATTCAGGAAGTTTTGAGACACTAATTCTAATAGCGCCCTTCCTCAAAGCAACTAAATCACTTTCCCTTGAATTCCTCTTCATTACGCTAATTTTGAAATCCTTAGCAATATGTCCCTTTTCCTGGCACTTTGATAGAAAATCCTATCCTTCTTCATCTTTGCTTTGGCCTTTTTATTTACCCAAAATTGTTTCTTAGCTCCTCCTTGCTTTGGTGTCGGCAAAATCTTCTCCTTCTCCTTTTCTTTCTCCTCACCACTAGCAGTTTGTAGTAAGGCCATTTCAACAATCACTTTATAAGTAGAATTCATTAGAATCTTGGCTAAAAGTAATTCTCTCAATGGCAAATTCAGACCCTTGACATATTTCATCGCTTTCTATATTGGCATATCTATCAGACCCATCCAAAACTTTGCCAACTCCATGAATTTGTTAATGTACTCCTTAAGGGCAGAACTCTCTTGCTTCAGTTGAATGAATATCTCCACTGCATACTAAATCTATGCTAGGGATAAATCTTAACTCAAAGTGAGTCATAAACCCATTCCAAGAAATCTCCTCTTCAGTATTTTCTTCCATAATAATAGACCGCCAATCTAATGCTTCCTTTTTCAGATGCTAAGAAACAACCCTCCTTTTGATGTAATCTTCCCACCCAAGCTCCTGAAATATGGGGGTCAGGGTCACATATCCATGCCTTAGTCTCCATAAAATTCTGGATTTCGATATATGCATGCTCGTCCATATTTTAGAAGTCCTTGCATAATTTGGGAAAGTATAAAGGTCGAGGTGTTGCCTCTACAGATGGTGCTGCAAGGGCAGCTTGCTATGGAATTGGAACCTCTCCTACATGCCTCAAATGCTAATTAAACCACTCAGGAATGCATGGATGCTAGCATTTCTAGAGGAGATGAGTTCATAGCTTCATAATTTTCAACCATATCAATAATCTATAGGTTTTCAAACTTGTTTAGTGATAGTTCCTGAGATAGTGTTAAATGCTGAAAGGAAAAACATTTTCAAATATAACAAGTATGATTTTATACGTGTATTTATTTTCCTTTTTATTAAGCAACCTAAACTCTAAAACTAGTTGTAACAACTCGCTTTGAAATAGACCTAAATCCCGACCTTGAAAAGGCCTGTTAGAACTTAGAGCCATTCCAAGACCGACTGTTGGTTGTTTAAAAGTTAAAAAATTACAGAGTACACAAATCTCTCTATTTAACTTTTATACATCTCACGACAGAATGGATAAAATATAATAACAAAACATATATCCATAAAT
This sequence comes from Allium cepa, assembly GCA_030765085.1. NCBI lineage: Eukaryota > Viridiplantae > Streptophyta > Magnoliopsida > Asparagales > Amaryllidaceae > Allium > Allium cepa. The sequence continues at coordinate 389,354,248 of CM060928.1, read as the reverse complement.
AAAAGCCATTTTAGGAATACAGAAACATTATCATAAAGTCTCAAAATGTCTCAACATTATCATCTCAGTACATAAGTCTCAAACCGACAATATAAATAGCAATAACATATTTTCAAAGTTTGGGTACATGAAAGAAATTAAATAAGCAAATAATAGAGGATAAATACTGCCACAACAATTAGCTTCCCATATTTGCTTCTTCAGCAATACCCTTTGCTCCTAACCTATTTGTTGAAATGAGGAAGGAGTCAGAACAACAATGTCCAGTAAAAGAAATTTCAAGTTTTACCATAATAGTAATATGGGCAGTATTATCTGGAAATGTATTGTGTCTTACGTATTATAATCATCGCATACGCATAAAGTCAACTGTAAGCCCGAAGGCTCTTCCAGTTTGAATATACAAAAGTCAACTGTAAGCCCGAAGGCTCTACCAATTCGAATATGCTATTCTACTATAACTAATGTTTATGATGTAAAAGGAAACAACTAAGCCACTTAATACCTCTTTAATTGGAAGTAGGCAAACTATGATCATTTAAGACCTATAAAATAGGTAGATTGCCGTTATTTAAGACTTAACCCCAAGATGGGTCCCTACATGGCTCTTTTTTATTGATATCATAAGAAATCCAATTAGGCCACTTAATACTTTAGCGAAGGAAGAGAGACCCTACCATAGCTACATAAAACCTGCAACCCAAAGCGGACCCTTCCAAAGGATTTCACCTATAGAACCAAAGAACAATTTATGATCTATAACCCACTTGAGATGTCTCACATTAATCCGACTATTTATAGGTACTAGTAGCAGATTAGTTAGGCAAGATTACGCTATGGAATTGGGACTAACCTCATGTCCACTTTGGTTATTTATTACAGGCGATGTCCTACATTAGTCTGCAAAGCCACATCATTGGCAGTCAGATTTAACTAGACAAACTTCCATGATGCTTTGGACTAAGCTCGCATCCCTATAACTTAATCACACCTTATATGTATATCCACTATATACATATATCACCCTATAAGAACAATGATTGAGGTCATATAAGGTATCCTCTTATTTAGCCCATAACTGGGGATTAATTCCCTAATTTACTCTTTCTCCCTACAAATTAATATCACTTAACTATTTTAATAATCCCAATTATCACATTCAAACCGCTATAGTAAATAAGTTGTTGGTTTTAATAATCAATGCATTAATATTATATATGTAAATTTTTACGTGCAAAATTTAAGGTCTAATCAATATGTTACAATAATTCGCTTACAAGTTATTTTGAAATATCAATCTCATAAAAATCTACAATTCCAACAAGAACTTCTACTACCCATAGCCAAAGAAAATAAATTTGTACAACATGGAATACCTACAACTTGCACCACATTAATATATTAGAATCCCTTTTTGTTTTAAAGTATAGATCTTCACAAATTAGATCGCATATATTCAAGTCAATCTTTGTATACATCATTTTGGAGTGAGAAAGGAGTTCCTTATTTTAATGACAGAAATAGGTTGTTCAAACTACAAACAATTCAATTCATACTTTACATAATATTTCAAATTTATTTTCTATTTTAACTCTTTAGCATTCCAATTTAAAGCAAGGGAAATAGGTTGAACGGACCATATATTATCTAATTCTAAACAATTAATTAGATTCTAAAATATTAATGCCCAAAAACAATCATAATTGCAACATATACATAGAATGATATTTACTAAGGGAAACTAGAGGGTCTTATTGTTTTGGGGTTATGCGTTTGTTGAATATCCCAAGGCATATACCCGATCCAAATAAATACAACACAGATAATAAAACAGGAAAAAGTGAAATTCCACTTATAAAAAACTACTTTGTTTTAGGGTTAGATATGAATTAAAGTGCTTCTAAACCTCTAATAGATCTCCCTTTTTTAATATACACTAATAGATTATATATATATATATAGGAAATCAGAATATAGAGAGAAGAAGGATTGAGAATTTAATCTGAAATGGAGATTAGAAATTAGAATTACGTACCTAAAGTTTACTATTTTTGGAAACCCTAAGATAAATGATTTTGGCAGAGTCTTGACATTGCTATAGAATTTTGTGTGGAAAAGTAGGGGTGGTTTAGGGGTCTATTTATAGAGGTAGCAAGAAACAGAAACGGAAAACATTGGATTGAATTAAAACAAATCCAAGCCATTTGTCTAGGGCATTTCTGCCTTGAAATGACTCAACTAGTTGTCTCTATACTTGGCGTAGTTGATCGGCCCTATCTAGGCAATCGACGGGCACATGTGGCCAATGGCCGTGTGACGACCCGGGTTTCTGACCCCAGAAATCCATATCATCTTGAAGAAAGAAAGGGGTGAGAAAATAGAAAAGATAGAGAAGAAATAACAACAACATCAGAATCTCACAGCGGAACGAATAAATTATATTAACCACATAAGTATTTACATAATATACAACATCAATCAGAGTTATACAGACAATACATCACATACTAGACAGTTATAGACACCTGTCTAGTTGTACAACTCAATACACAAAACAACACAGAGATACCAACACAGCGGGACACTATATATCTACAACGCTGAAGCCTCCTGCTCCATTGCTCCTCCAAAATTCGTCAAAGGCAACCTGAATCCCTTGGCTACTCGTAAAAATTTGAGTACCCGAGAGTTTAGGAAAAACAGAAATAAACTCCGGGTCAGACATGGGTCTGGTGTGAGTAACAGGTTAAAGTTGCTTAATTTTGAAAATCTTTGAAACAAAAGGTATCACGTAAGACTCCCCATAAATAAACATGGGTAAGTTTTTACCTTACGCTAACCAAAACATTTGATAGAAAATTCAGTGATATTATAGTAGGTCTAGATTTTTCAAGTAAATTGAAAATAGCCGAAATTGTTACATTCATTAATTCCAGCTACTAGCCACAAAAGTGGGTAATACAATCAAAACCGTTGGCACTTATTGGATTTTGGATTCCATACAATGGCAGGGCTACTGGGGTACCGCCCGTCACAGTACGTGGCCTAGATCAACGTACCGAGGATCACTCCCGACCCCCAACAACACAAGACCGGAACCATTCCTTACTGAACAGTCCCGAGCAAGATAACCCCGGCAGTTGTTGAAATCAACCGCCTACACAGCCGAAAAATAAAGGGACATCTAGAAAGGGGTATATCTCATCCTGCTTGGGTATGACCCACCTAACCTTGCTGCACCTCCCCTGTTTTAGCCATTCCCGGTTGATGAGGCTTGAGGCTACGATTACCTTTAGAGAATACATTTCTTAGAATGCTCATCGCCCACCTGACGATGTTCTGAAAGCATTCAATCCATACAAGTTCGTTCCGGGTTCGAACGAAACCGAAGGCATTATCTCGTTACTCTCATTTTGGAATCACCCTCAGAGTTAACGACAATAACCCTTGCACTCTGAATCTTCATCTTCACTTCAAATTCACGACATATCGTTAATTTGGAATCGATGTGTTTTTCGAATGGCCAATTATGGAAATCCGATCCCGGTCTCAGCGAAATCCAAAAACGTATCTTTTAAGGCCAAGTTGTCTATTTAGTCTTAAAAGTTTAATTCAATATTATCAATATACACATAGATAGATAATTCACATCTCATTACAGATAATCACATTATCATCATAACAGATAATTCATATTATCATTCCAATCAGATAATAAATATTATCATACTTAAACCAAGCATCCATATCACATAATATTACTCATCTCATATCTGAGTTCACAATCATCAAATGAAATATCAATATCATTCATCTATAAGCAATGATTTATAATCATACCATTTATAATTAATTTAAAATGAATTAAATTAACTACTTCTATCTCTAATTAATTTAAAGTAAATTAAATTAATTACTTCATCTATAAATCTTGCTTATACAACCATTAATTAATTATTCTCTAGATATTTATCTTGATTAAACACTGTTGATTAATCATTTCCTAATTACAATAACTAATTAGTCTTCATTTAATTCTATAAATTAATTATTTCAATTTTTTTTTTGAAAAGCAAGCGGGGTTGATTGGTCCCCTACCAGGTTTTATTATAGAAAAAGATAGAGACACGACTGTAACAATCTACAGTCGCAAAAAGGGGAAAATAACATGAAAAAATCTCAGAAAAGGAAAGAGATACGCCACAATCACTGACCAACCACAGTACACATCACTACAAATTTCCACACAATGAAACATAGTATGAGCATCCCAAATGTGCATAACAGATACACAGGTGGGTGCACAACAGGAAGAAATCAGCGGCCACATATCAACTCAGCAAATCATGGCAGTGGGGGGAGAAACCTCGCCTGGAAAATCTTAAGCCAGTGGTGATGTTTGCTTTGATTTTGACCCAAAGCTGGTGTGCCACACTGACATCACCATCAAAATTCCTTGAATTCCTCTCCTTCCAGATCAGACAAACATAAATCTTCAAAACAAAAAAGATGTTATCCTTGCGACTGCTGCTCCATTTCGTTGCATTCTTCAGCACATTCCACAAGCAAGAAGAGGTACCATCATGTTCAGATAGTCCAACCTTTTCCATCAGTGTACAAAACATATTAATTAAATAATGACAATAAAAAAAATATGGTAACATGTCTCAGGTTTGACATTGCAGAAAAGGCAAAGGTTGTCAATTTGCATTCCCACAGCCACCAATCTATCTCTAGTTAGAATAGCACTTTGTATTATTCTCCAAAGCATCAAGTTGTCACTAGCCGTTGAATGAGAGGACCAAAGAACATTAGCCCAAGGAAAAGTAGTACTGGCTTCAAAACTTGAAACTATAGAATAGACCCTACCAATAGTATGTGGTTTTCCATTCCAGCAAAGCCCAGTTTCATGCATGATCTTCACATCATAATGTCGCATGTTCCTCCATAACATGTTGACCACCTGATTGTTGGAATAAGGAGCACAAAGCTTCCCATTGAGAATGTAATCAACAGCATGAGCATTGCTAGCAATTGAGGTTTGTAGTTTTTCATGATCACAAACCATTTTATTCAGCACCATACCATCACATAGCCATGGGTCATTCCAAAAGCTCACTGCACAACCAGGAGACAAACTGTATTTGACAAAAGGAAGGAAAGTGCTCCTCATATTTTGGATATTCCTCCATATCCAACTCGTGCCTTGATTGATGCTCATTTCCCAGAAGTTACCATTCTTTATTCTATAAGCCCACACCCACTGCACCCATAGACTGTTTCTTTTGAGCAAAATTGCATCAATATGCGAACTAACAGCAGCTCTATTCCATAATGATATGTTGATGATGCCAAGCCCACCCTTGCCAAGTGGCTTTTCAATGGAGGAGTATGAAAAAGGAACCATTTTCCTATTGTGTATATTACCAGTCCATAGGAATTGAAGAAGGGCCGCTCTTAACATTGAGAGCAACAACTTGGGGAGAATATAGGTTCTTGTCCAATACACTGTCATAGAGAAACACACGGACTTTACATGCACCAATCTTCCAGCCATGGTTAGGTATTTAGCAGTCCGGTTGTTTAGCTTGGATTTAATTTTGTCATAGAGTTGAGAACAATCAGCTCGAGTAACCGTGGACGTACACAAAGGTAAGCCAAGATAAGCCATATTATAATCCATGCTCTGGTAGCCAGAAAACCCAATCAACCAGTCATTGGCAGATTCATAGTAATTAACATATAATTTCTTCATTTATTAATTAAATATGAATAATTACATTTATCCTTAATTCATTAATTAATCACCACATCATTAATTATTCCTTAATTAAACAATTCTTAATTACATCATTAATTATATTAATTAATTATATCTAATTAAGATTTAAATTAAATTACTTTATTTAAATTAATTATATTAAGCGATTAATCTTTAATTAAACACAATTATTAATCACCCTTGATTAATATCAACCAGTAATTAACTACCCTTAATTACTCATATTAATAAATTAATTATCCTATAATTAATTATCTCCATTAATTAATCCCTTGATTAATTACAAAAGTAACTATCCAATTACTTCATTTACAAATCATCTTGTATTAATTACATCAAGTAATTATCATCTAATTACTTCCCTAAATGATTATGCTCCATCAAATACACTAAGTAATTACACTTATCAATTTATCAAATGATTTTCTTAAATTAATTAAACTAAATTAATTAACTTAACTAATCACATTATCATAATTAATTATAATGAGTAATTAATCTCTTAATTACTTTCATCAAGTAATTACACTTAATCAATTTACAATAGATTATCTAAATTAATTAATCAAATTAATTATCAAAATTAATCACATTAATTAATTAATTAATAATCCTTATTTAATTATCTTCATCAACTAATAACATTTCTTAATTTACTTAATTAATCTCTAATTATAAATTAATCTAAATTATTAATTTATAAATTAAATACATAAGTCATTCCTTAATTAACCTATCATTAAATCATTTAAATATCTTAATTATTCCTAAGATAATTTATTTCTTTATTAATGACTTCATTAATATTAAAGTGTATTAGAACATTACATTTTAAATTTAAATTCAAATTTCGTTTTGAATTTAAGATTCAAAATGATTATTTATTTAAACATTAACCAAATTTTAATTCAATTTATAATCTTTAAATAAATGTAAATAACATTTATTACTTACATATGAAACTTATATAAGAAAACCTTTAAATTAAACTACTTAACTTTTAGTTAGAAATTTAGCTTTTAAATTACATTGTATTTTTAACTTGCAAATTCAAGTTAAACAATTTATTTAACTTCCATTCAAAAACCTTTTATAAAAGAATTCTCTCAAAATAAAGTTAAATATTTATTTGAAACAAATTTACTTTTCAAAACTATTTTATTTGAACTTATTTTTAAAACATTCATATTTAAAAACTGATTTAAATTTTCAGATTTGAATTCGAGGTAAACTTGAATCCATCAATTTATCTTTGATTTAAAACTTTGATTTAAACTTCCTTTTAAAAACTTGAATTAAAAACTTGATTTTCATATCCAAATCCATTTTAAAACCTTAAGGTTCAAAAGTCCATTTGAATCTATACCTTTAAACCTCGAATTTAAACTACTGTTAAAACTTTTGATTCAGATTTAATTTTTAAAATCTGAAACTGTCAGGTTTTTAAACCTGAAAACCCATTTGAATATTTTAAACTTTATTGTAGATTTCAAAATATAAATTTGAATTCATACTTCAAACTGGATTTAAAATTTGTTTAAATCTGGTATACGGATTTAAAGTTTCATTTGAATCTAACATCACACTAGTTTTAACTTTTGGTTACAACTAGCTTACAATTTAATTTATTTTAAATTTGGTTTAAATTTAAACTACAGGCAGTTTTACAATCTGTAGCAAACCAACTCAACCCGAGACCAAAGCAAAGTGCTTTGAGTCAAACCCTCCCCTGCTTCGAGTCATATACTCGAGTTACCCGAGTACTTCCCGAGTCAAAATACTCTACACCCAACAAAACTCTTCAGGTTCCAGAACTCGTTCACGTTCACGTGCACGGCATCTCCGATCATCTCCAAACGTTGCCACGACGTCGAACAGGTCGGCGATCACCCATATTCTTTTCCCCGATCGCCAGAGCTCTCGAATTCGAAACCTGGAACAACGTATTTCTACCACCACCAGATCTGTCAACAGCTCATTCTCAACACCTCGTCCACCAGAGAGTTTAAAACTCCGGCCACAGCTTCGACTATCATCCTCCTACCCATCCCTAAAAGCACGATGCTCGGTCCACTGTAGATCCCGAGGTTGATCGAACAACATAGCCAGTTAAACTAGGGTTCTAAACAAAAATCCACTACGGCAACCTCCTCGATGAATTCCATCACCATCGGCCTTTTCCCCATCACCTCGGTAAGCTCCTCCACCACCTCGCACAACCCGACCATCTCCACTCGCATAGATCACGAGCAATCCCCAAGAAACCAAAAACAGTACAACATAAGACTGCACATCCAATCCTTAACTAAAAATGTAATTCTAGTTTTAAAAATCAGAGTTTTGATTTAGCATTCAGTTCATATACTTAAGTTGAAAATTTCGGATATTGGAAATATAACTTGTATTAAGAATTAACTGATCTTAAGATTTTCAGAACAGTTTGCTTTATTTTTCTTAATTACAAAAATTTAAGAATTTACTTATACTCAAACAAACTTATTTTGTTTAGATACTTTATCCTAACAATCAATAGATTGAGCAATAATGATTTTTGAATTAAATCTGAGTTTAAATCCTATAAACAGAGGTATATTTTACAGGGCATCAATATGCAGATATCAATTTTCACCATACACAGAGCAATGCACATATGAATATTCACACAAACATACTTTGAGATATTAACATCCAACTATATTTAAAACTTAAGTTATTAAAAAGTGTTACTCACCTTAGATTGATGAACACAGAGCCTCTGGTTTTGATTTTGAAAAAGCTTGAAACTGATATGAATTTCTTTGTCTTAGGTTGAAAAAGAATAATGCACAGGCTCTTGATTTTGCAAATGATTACAGGCTAGTGGCTTGATAAAAAAATTGAAGTCTTTGATCTGGTCTTGAGGAAGTTGTTCTCAGATTTGAAAGAATGCAGTCTCAGGTTTGCAAAGTTGATTGAATTGTTGTATGATGTTTTTTAAGTTTGTAAAAATGGATATGGTTGCTTATTCTCTGGTTTTCTAATTTTTGATAAACGAAATGAACTGGAAGATATGTATATATAGAAGAAAATATTACAGGAGAAGGTGATATTTGGGTTAGCAAATGCAGGTACAATATTGTCTTTATTTGTATCAGGCAAGATTTCTGTATTAGGAGGCTGAAATGATGTTAAAACAATTCGAAATGACTTTGTTAGCTGCTAAGAAATGGAAGCATTTAATACTTAAGTACTTTGTGTCTCCTATTACTCATTTTTATACATAGATATTTTATTTACTTTGATCTTGCCTTCATTTCTAAGCTTTACAGTCAACATACAAAAATACAAAGCCTGGTGTGCTTTTACTTTATGTTTTCATACATGTCTTCTTTTCTATTCTTGCCTGCATACTACCTTACAGGCAACATTTCTTTACTTTGTTTGCCTGGTTATGCACTACTTTATTACCCTATGTACAATTTTTTTTTGTTTTGTTTTAATTATTGGTTATAAATTTTAACTTATGTTAATATCCTAATTCTTATGTTTATGTATTTATACTTATGTTTACATTGATAAGATTGATTTTATTTTAAATATTTTATAAAAGAAATTACCTCTATATTAATGAACTACTTATTTTATCAAGCTATACTAAAAAGAAAATAAAACAATCTTTTTGTTAATAAACTTTAAATTTAAACTTAAGCTAGAATGAGTTCTAACTATTAAACATTTATCTTAAGTATTTAAAACAATATACTTATTTATTTAATAGCTTAATACTAAATTAAATCAAATTTCCAAATTTACGAAAAATATTAAAATTAGAAAACGTAACTTTATTTATTAAATTTAAAACAAAGATTAACTATTTACAATATATATATATATATACAAATATATATATATATATATATATATATATTATAAATAGAGAACAAATTAAATTAGCTTTTAAAAGATAAATTATCAGTTAAATATTTATTTAAAAGAAGATTATGAAATTAATTCAAATATATTAACAAATATTATCAAATCAATTTAATTTTAACACATATTATTAAATTTATATTGCCAAAAATTCCGGGATAACACAGGTCGTTTTGTCTCCTTCCACTTTTTTTAATCTATTTCTCTAATAAAACCCTAATCAGTTATGTTAACCTTAAATTCTTTTTAACATTATTTCCTACTTAAGTAACCATTCAATTTCAAATTTCAAATTCGTAGTAAATTATTTTGAAATCAAAAACTTCGAATGGTCGTAACTTCTTCATTCGAACTCTTTTTTAAACATTTTAAACATAAAAATTCATCAGAAAATCGTCGTGGTTGCAATGGTGCAACATTTGTCACCCACTCCGACATTTACAGAAATTCATTCTTAGCATTATTTTAATTATTCAATTTCTTATTAAATTTTATGGGGTGCTACATATCACATAGCCCAAAGCCATGTATGTGTCTCATAGTCCAAAGTTAGCCACTGCACCCAAAGCCATTAGTCTATAGTATTTAGATCCACTCCATCGATACATGGGCGTCCCTACTTATAATACCCCTACTTTGAGTACAATAGAAAACACTCGAGTATCAACGATTCTCTAGCATATACATATGTGCATTCCTTTGCTCTATTCGAATCTGAGCCTTTCCTTTGCTAAATCTAATTTCCATTATTCATAACCCTTCAAATTCCCTATCCATGGCTCTCTCCTTTATCGAGCCACTATCTTCGGTTCCTACTCCCTTCACGAGTCACAATCGAAAGTACAAAGATTTTATCATGTTGTTACATCGCTATTCAATCTTCAAGCGAACAAGCCAACACCAACAGCATGATGTACAGAGTCCTCTACTTCCTTTTTGTACAAGCCTGAACCCATAGCTCTCACCAAAAAAATCGGTACCAAGTCGAAATGACTCGACACCGATACAATTACTTAGCCAATTTTAGCTAAGTAAATCATTACACCTCTAGTACATCCTTCTTAAGTACTTTAAATCCCAACCCATTCATCAAATCAATTCGGCCCCCAATCCAAAGCATTCAACTCCAAGTTCTACAAACAACTAGGCATAATACCCAACACTTAGCTAATCCTTTGAAACTTTCCTTAGTCTACCTCCACTAGCCAACACCTAGAGATCCCCAAAGTCACCGACCCAACCTGTTGAGTCACAAGTTTTATGAAGTTTTTGATCTATGACAAAGAAATAAAGGCGATCGACAAAACAAGGTCATTAGAGCTATATATGGTACTCTAGATTATAGGTTGATTATTTGTTGTTGTAATAGTAATAAATTTGTTAAAATCTATCCTCAAATAATCATGCATATCAAGGAAATCAATATATATACAAATAAATTATAGTTGCATATAGTTGCACAATTCATTGTGCAATTTTACAGGGACCGGTCGACCGGTCATTATAGGTGTGGTCGACCGTTCCTGTGTAAATTGCACGGTGAACGTGCACACATGCACATAACGTATATATATTTTGAATTCCTGTCTACTGGTCACTTTTTAGCCTGTCGACCGTTTTTGAACAGAAAGCAATTTTTCCAAAAGACACTTCTCTTCTCCAAAGGTTGCATCTCTTAATCTTTCACCAAAGATCATATCTCTTAATGGCAAAGAGTTACAACCATTCTTGTCTATATAAACTAATCCAATTCGTTGATTAAGTATAACGATTTCATATATTCTTTTAATCTAATCTCTGATCTCAATTCTGTATTATAAAAGCTCTAAATTATTTATTGAATCTTTGAAACTATTTCATATCCTTTGATTCAATAATATACTTTCCTTAATCTTTTCAAAACATCATATCGCATACTTTGAGGATAAGATTATAGGAAGGGTGTACTGTTAGTGACAAATCCGTGTTTTCAAGAACACAAGTTGTCAACAACAATTGTATTTGTTCTTTTGTTGAAGTCCTCTGTGTTGTAAGAGGCAAGTGTTGAAGTCCTCAGTATATTAGAGGCGTGAAATCCCGTTCGGTTGTTCGGGTGTTGTAAACCTGTTCCTCCGGGTGAAGCGAGGTAGTTAATAGTGAAAATCCAGATAGAAGTCTGGGACTGGACGTAGGACGGTGCTCCGAACCAGTATAAAAATCTCTGGTGTGATTTTTCTATTTTCTATTTACAATGCTATTATCATCTATTTCCGCATTTGTTGTAATCCATATTACACGATCCGTGTATACTATATTAGCACATATAATTGTATACACACCGCACTTTCATTTGGTATCAAAGCACGGTCATCATATAACCGTAACACAGTTATTTGATATATTCTTGTAATATGGCAAATAACGCAAGTACTAGCACTCAAAACACCACTTACACAGAAGGTCAATCGACACAAAGACCTCCATTTTTCAATGGTCTTAACTATAGTTATTGGGCAACACGTATGTCATTCTTTATGCAATCAAGTAGCTATGATGCTTGGAATGCTACTCAAAGAGAAATAGTGAATCCAACAACTGATTATTCAGAATGGACTGTGGCTGAGAAAACGGCAGCAACCGTAAATGCAAGAGCAATAAATATGTTGTTCTGTGCATTAGACCAAAATGAATATAACCGTGTTAGTATCTGCACTACTGCATATCAAATTTGGCAAACGCTAAAAATCACTCATGAAGGTACTAACAAGGTTAAACAAGCCAAAATAGCCATGCTGAAAAGTCAATTTCAAAATTTCAAAATGAAACCAAATGAAACAATCAATGACATGTATTCACGGTTTCAAACTATTCACCATGCACTTATAGGGTTAGGACAAAAGTATTCTGATTTTGATGTTGTTTCAACAGTCCTACATTCTCTGACTAATGAATGGGAAGGAAAAGTATTAGCAATTGAAGAAGCTAATGACCTTTCTGTCATGAAGCCAGATGAATTGATAGGAAATTTAATGTCCTATGAAGCAAATTTGCAGGCTAGAAAAGAACAGAAAGAAGAAAAGAAAAATGTAGCATTTCATGTTGAGAAAGATGAAAATGAATCAGATTCTGAAGATGAAGATTTGGCGTTCATTGCTAAAGGTTTCAAAAAATTCCTAAAATATCGAAAAGCCAGTCGCTACAATAAAAGGAAACCTGGATCAAATAAACCATCTTCATCTGCTATAGAATGTTTCAACTGCCATAAAAAGGGACAAATGCAGAAGGATTGTCCAGAACAAAAGAAGAAGTCAGAAAATGACAAATTCAAATATAAGAAGGACAAATCAAAGAAACGAGCCTTCTCAGTAACATGGGATGATTCAGAGTCATCTTCATCAGAAAGTGAAAGTGATTCGGAGAATGAACAAGCTAATGTTTGTTTTATGGCAACAGAAGATGAGGTACAAATTCCTACATTTGATGAATTACTTGATATTAATGCTGAATTGATAGTCAAATATAAAGACATAAAACGTCAATTAAAAGTAGTCAAAGCAGATTTAAGTAGAGCAGAGTTTGAACGAGATATGTTAAAAGATGAGAAGAAAATATTAGAAGAAGAACTTGAAAATATTCAAGAATCATCATCTAATGTTGACTCTCAAATATCTCTTTTGAGTCAAGAAATAGAAGCTCAAAAAGAGAAAAATAATGCTCTCACTACTGAAAATCATGAACTTAAAGCAAAAGTCAAAATTCTAGACCTAGAAAAAGCTAGTTTACAAACAAAGTTTGATGTCATTACTCAAAATGTTTCTAACTTTAACAAAGGTCGAGAAAATTTGACTAAAATCATTGAAAGTTCACAATCTATTTCAGATAAACAAGGTTTGGGATATAACAAACATAAAACTAAGAAACATCTTAGAAATAAAAGGAAGAAGAAAGTACAAAAAACTGAAGCTAAGAAAAATCTTAGTTTATTATATTTCAAACCAAAACCAGTTGTGAAATTTCAAAAGAGAAATGTCAAGACTATCAAAATATGGGTTCCTAAAACAAATAATAATTTGATTAGGAACAAATACATTCAGCAATTCATGAATAATGTACATTTTAATAACAATTATATATATAAAGGGGATACCGGACCCAAATGGGTTTGGACTCCTAAGACCTAACTCTTAGGACCCTATAAAAAGTGGGTACCATGAACTTAATTCTATTTTTTGCAGGTCCCACTGAAGAAAAGAGGAAAGTGGATATTGGACAGTGGTTGCTCAAAGCATATGACGGGAGACAAGAGCTTATTAACAAATATTAAATACTCAGATGGTGGCTCAGTCACTTTTGGAGACAATTCAAAAGGTTATATCATCGGAAAAGGCGATGTGAGCAATTGCGGTACATCTAACTTACCTCTTATTACTAATGTCATGCTAGTTAGAAATTTAAAACACAATTTACTTAGTATTAGTCAGTTATGTGACAAGGGTTTTATAATTTCCTTTTCAAATAATAAGTGTAGTATTTTATATAAAGACCATAATTTGGTTTTTGAAGGTTATAGAGACAGAAATATATATATTCTAAATATGAATATTAATCATAATTCAGATATGTGTCTTGTAGCTAATGACAATGATCCATGGCTATGGCACAAACGTTTTTGTCATATAAACTTCAGAACTATTGACAAGCTAGCCAAAAACAATCTAGTTAGAGGACTACCCAAAATGAGTTTTAAAGTTAACAACATTTGTGATGCATGTCAATTAGGAAAATTGACCAAATCATCTTTTAAATCCAAGAAAGTCATATCAACATTACAACCACTTGAGTTACTGCACATGGATTTATTTGGACCTACTAGAGTTCAATCAATAAATCACAGTCAATATGTGCTTGTAATTGTTGATGATTTCTCTCGTTATACATGGACAATTTTCTTAAAAAATAAAAGTGATACTTTCGATCATTTCAAATCTTTCGTCAAAAGAATTCAAAAATCAAAAGGGATTAAAGTTAAAAATATAAGAAGTGATCATGGCGGAGAGTTTGAAAATAATGAATTTGAACATTTTTGTACAAAGAAAGGTATATATCATAATTTTTCGTTTCCCAGAACTCCACAACAGAACGGAGTAGTAGAACGAATGAACCGAACTTTACAAGAATGTGCAAGAACATTATTGAATGGAACCACCTTACCAAAACATTTCTGGGCAGAAGCTGTCGCAACTGCCTGTTATGTTTTAAATCGTGTGTCCATAAGACCTCTTACCAAGAATACTCCTTATGAATTGTTTAACAAAAGAAAGCCCAAAATCTCATACTTCAAAGTTTTTGGTTCCAAGTGCTTTATTTTAAATACGAAAGACCAGCTTGGAAAATTCGATCCAAAAGCCGATGAAGGAATATTTGTCGGTTATTCGGAACGAAGTAAGGCCTATCGGATATTTAATAAACGAACCAAAACTATTGAAGAATCACTTCATGTCTCTTTTGATGAAATCTATCAGCATCCTCACACAATATCAGATGATGACGAATCAATAGTCATTGATAATCCAATCATCTCAAATATTGATTCTGACTCAGAAGTAATTATTGAGAATACTCCTCAAATATGTGAATTACAATCACCACCAAGAATATTAAGAGACCATCCGGCCCAAAATATAATAGGTGAAATAACATCACATGTCAGAACAAGGAGTCAACTCAATCAAATGGGTCATGTCGCTTTTCTCTCAAATATCGAACCCAAGAATCCAAAAGAAACTGCTACAGATGATTACTGGATCATTGCCATGCAGGAAGAACTAAATCAGTTTGAGCGCAATGACGTTTGGGAACTTGTTCCGAGACCAACTGATCAGTCAGTAATTGGTACTAAATGGGTCTATAAAAATAAGGCTGACGAACAAGGAAATATCACCAAAAATAAAGCAAGATTAGTAGCATAAGGATACAATCAGGAAGAAGGTATCGATTATGAAGAAACTTTTGCACCAGTTGCTCGACTAGAAGCTATTAGAATTGTATTATCTTTTGCTTGTCATCATAATTTCAAACTTTATCAGATGGATGTCAAAAGTGCTTTTCTCAATGGATTTATCAAAGAGAATGTCTATGTCGAACAACCTCCTTTGTTCGTACATGAAAAATATCCTAACCATGTGTTCAAACTTAAGAAAGCTCTGTATGGTTTAAAACAAGCACCTCGTGCTTGGTATGAACGATTACGTAGCTATCTTATTAATTCAGGATTTGAAATAGGCAAAGTCGATCAAACCTTGTTTATTAAACATTCTCGAAAAGATATTCTGGTTATCCAAATATATGTAGACGATATCATCTTTGGTTCAACAAACGATAAACTCTGCAAGGAATTTGCAAGTATTATGACCAAAGAATTCGAAATGTCTCATATGGGAGAACTATCTTATTTTCTTGGACTTCAAATCAAACAACTTTCAAACGGTATTTTTATCAATCAAGAAAAATACTGTGAAAATCTTATCAAACGCTTCGGATTACAAAATACATCTGGTAAACCAACTCCTATGAGTACAACTACACATCTTGAAAAAGATGAAAGTGGTAAGAATGTTGACCAGAAATTATATCGAAGCATGATTGGTTCTCTTCTTTATCTTACAGCTAGTCGTCCAGATATATTAATGAGTGTTTGTTTATGTGCTCGTTTTCAAGCCGATCCAAAGGAATCACATTTACGAGCAGTGAAACGTATAATTCGTTATCTTAATAATACCAAAGATTTTGGTCTTTTCTATCCAAAAGAATGTCCATTTGAATTAGTATCATATAGTGATGCTGATTTCGGTGGCTCACGAACGGATAGAAAAAGTACAAGTGGTACGTGCCATTTTATTGGAAAATCACTTGTCTCTTGGTTTAGTAAGAAACAGAATTGTGTTTCACTATCAACATGTGAAGCTGAATATATATCAGCGGCTCTCGCTTGTACTCAAGTACTATATATGCAACAAACACTTCAAGATTTTGATATTCATTTATCAAATTCTATTATATACTGTGATAACACAAGTGCTATAAATCTTTCTAAAAATCCAGTGAATCACTCTCGAACTAAACACATTGATATCCGTCATCATTTTCTTTGAGATAATATTGAAAAAAGAAATATATGTCTTGAATATGTCCATACTGACAATCAATTAGCGGACATTTTTACTAAGCCGCTGCTCGAATCTAATTTTATTAGATTACGAAGAGAGCTTGGTTTAATTTCAAGAAAAAATCTTGACTAAGCAATTACTAATGTACACCTTCTCTTTTGGTTATTCTCTTATAATTTTTGTTTAAACTAAACTAATGTCTTTTCTCCTAGTAACCGTATCTTTTACTTAACCTATTTTTATACTAAATATTAGCCATTGCTTTATTTAATGGTTAAATTCACTTTACTTATTTTTTTTTTTTGTGATCATTCTTTACTTTCTTATCTTATAAATTCAGTTTTAAAAAGAAAAGCTATTTTTAGACTTACAAAAAATTTTCTGCTTATATTTTCTTGGTTAAAATTTCTCAGTAACTCACATCCATAGGTTATACATAACAAACTTATATATAAATTTGCAAACATTTTATATTTTGTTCATCCTTTCTTTTTATCAAACCATAATATTCTATACAACGTACACTATGGCTCATATTTGTGACAAATGTGCTCAAGAAACATACATTCAATTACGAGTTCTGAATCGGAGGAGTTTTATTCTCCTACAACTCCAAAACAAAAATCAAGTTGTCATCATCAATGCTCTTGTATGTCTGATAAAACTCCAAATTCAAAACGAGTGAAGCGGACACTATTCTATTCTCCTCGTACCAAAGCTCAAATCGATGAGATACACCACTACCAGAAACATCAGATAGACCTTCAGAGACAACTCCATTACGGGCAAAGTCAACTTTATCACGAGCAACAACGGACGTCGGCCCGATTGT
Organism: Allium cepa; assembly: GCA_030765085.1. Lineage (NCBI taxonomy): Eukaryota > Viridiplantae > Streptophyta > Magnoliopsida > Asparagales > Amaryllidaceae > Allium > Allium cepa. Next base: position 389,336,577 of record CM060928.1, on the reverse strand, counting down.
CTGTTTTAGAAAAGTTGGCAACATTTTTCTGCGGTTCCAACAAACATGACGTGCATGAACCAATGCCGTCTAGGCCATCAACATCTAAAAGTCCTAACTCATGGGATCGGAACTATGAAAAGAATGAAGGAGCTCAGAAACAATGGAGTCCATGGTCGAATCGTATTGAAGGAAACAACGATAATTCTAATGACGAACTTTCTCATTAGATTTATATATAGTTGTTATATATTTATCTATCTCTTGTAATGACGGTTATATTTTGTATTACGTATAAAATATAATATATATATATATAGGTTAATATATAATAAAAACTTGAAAAAGACTTAAATGTCACAAACAGACCAGGACCGGTCGACCGCCCCTGTTATAGCCGGTCGACCGTTTGCTCTCTGGTTGAAAACGGTCGACCGGCCAAAAACAGGTGGTCGACCGGTTACGCATTTTTCAGTTTTTTATATAAACCTATACGTCATTTTTTCCCTCTACCCTCATTCACTCTTTACTCAAACTATTCTCTTACCCCAAATCACAAACCCTAGTTCCTATTCTTCAATTCCCAAATCACAAATCCTCCAATAATGACTCCTCCTCAAAAGAAATCAAAGAAAGGAGCAACCTCTGAAACTTCATCTCTTACCATCTCCGTCAAAAAATGGCTTCAAACTCCAATTGCTGTAACAAGATGGAATCAGATGACAAATTACAAGTTTCATCCAGGCTCTTTCATCAAATTTGATGATTTCACGACTTACGGAGTTCGAAGGTTAGCCAATAATGCCAACATTACTCCATTAATAGATTTTTCTGCAAATAATGTGGAGATAAATCATTTGATGATCAAATTATTTTACGCCAACATGAATCTTGATGAATATCAACCTGATAATCCTAATGGCGTCATCTGGTCTATGGTCTGTGGGAAGCAAATTTTTCTTACTCATGCTAGAATTGCCTCTATACTTGGAATACCAAATCGAGGCGAAGAATTTTCATCTACCTTCTGCGAAGTTTTCACTCGAAATAGTACAAGTCATCAGTTTATAGAAGACAATAGTGATGACACTAAGTCTATTGGACTTCGACCGACAGCAAGGTTAGTTCATCGGGTCTTGATGCATTCTCTTTTTCCTAGACTTGGAAATTATGATGCAGTGTACAAAGAAAACTTCAAGGCACTCTATGCTATCTATGGTGAAATCCAAATCAATTGGGTTCACATGCTTTTTGATGAAATTCTCAAGGTAAATAATTCAACCCGGCCTCATTTCTTCTATAATGAATATATCATGAGACTTTTGTTAGCTTGTGGGGTCAATCCTCCTGATTCTGCAACTTCAACACCAAAATGCATTGATTCCATAACCATCAAAAGAATGAAGCTTCCTCCACCTTATCTTGAGATTATGCCTTTTGAAGAATGGCAACAACGAGGACCGAGAAAACAAAGAGCAACTTCCTCTCGACCTCGTTCCGATGAGGTGAAACTTTTAAGATCAAAGTCATCAACAAAAGAATCTCTTGAAACCATTGCGCGTAATCAATTTCTGCTTGAATCTCGTCTCAAGCGTATGGACTCTAAAATTGATAAGCGCTTCAATAAGGTCAAGTCGTTCTTCGGTATGCTATGGGACGCTATATCATGTTCCTCATCCACCTCTGTTCAAGCACAAGACCCAGGAAAACGTCCTGCTGCTCCAGTTTTCACATGGACATCATCTGACGAGGGCGAATCGTCTAGAGGGAACAATGATGAGGAGGAAGAAGAAGAAGATGATGATGATGATGACGACGATGATGATGATGAAGAGGAGATTCGATCTGCTTCATCCTAGATTCTATTATGTTTTAGCTCTTTAAAAACATTCATCGACACTTGTACTAAATAGTGTCGTTATTTATGTTTTTCAATTGACATTATGTTCTGTAGTAAACTCTGTTATGTTTTTGATGTGTTAATGATTTATTTTTCTATGCATATCATATTCATTCTATGCATATCATATTCTAGAATCTGTTACTCCTTTTTGTCGATGACAAAGGGGGAGAAAGGGGCTAACAATTGTTTGCAGGATAAGAATTCAAAGGAAGAGATCACATACTCAGGGGGAGATTCAGATTTGCAGATATATATATTGTCATCAATCAAAAAGGGGGAGAATGTTGAGTCACAAGTTTTATGAAGTTTTTGATCTATGACAAAGAAATAAAGGCGATCGACAAAACAAGGTCATTAGAGCTATATATGGTACTCTAGATTATAGGTTGATTATTTGTTGTTGTAATAGTAATAAATTTGTTAAAATCTATCCTCAAATAATCATGCATATCAAGGAAATCAATATATATACAAATAAATTATAGTTGCATATAGTTGCACAATTCATTGTGCAATTTTACAGGGACCGGTCGACCGGTCATTATAGGTGCGGTCGACCGTTCCTGTGTAAATTGCACGGTGAACGTGCACACATGCACATAACGTATATATATTTTGAATTCCTGTCTACTGGTCACTTTTTAGCCTGTCGACCGTTTTTGAACAGAAAGCAATTTTTCCAAAAGACACTTCTCTTCTCCAAAGGTTGCATCTCTTAATCTTTCACCAAAGATCATATCTCTTAATGGCAAAGAGTTACAACCATTCTTGTCTATATAAACTAATCCAATTCGTTGATTAAGTATAACGATTTCATATATTCTTTTAATCTAATCTCTGATCTCAATTCTGTATTATAAAAGCTCTAAATTATTTATTGAATCTTTGAAACTATTTCATATCCTTTGATTCAATAATATACTTTCCTTAATCTTTTCAAAACATCATATCGCATACTTTGAGGATAAGATTATAGGAAGGGTGTACTGTTAGTGACAAATCCGTGTTTTCAAGAACACAAGTTGTCAACAACAATTGTATTTGTTCTTTTGTTGAAGTCCTCTGTGTTGTAAGAGGCAAGTGTTGAAGTCCTCAGTATATTAGAGGCGTGAAATCCCGTTCGGGTGTTGTAAACCTGTTCCTCCGGGTGAAGCGAGGTAGTTAATAGTGAAAATCCAGATAGAAGTCTGGGACTGGACGTAGGACGGTGCTCCGAACCAGTATAAAAATCTCTGGTGTGATTTTTCTATTTTCTATTTACAATGCTATTATCATCTATTTCCGCATTTGTATTGTAATCCATATTACACGATCCGTGTATACTATATTAGCACATATAATTGTATACACACCGCACTTTCACAACCAAGCAATGGAAATGACCTGGTACCGATTGTTCAACTCGACAATGAGTTGAGTCCTTAGCAATCTTGAGGTGCGAATTATACAGTAGGCTCCTCCCATCTTTCAGAGCCTCTCCTTCAAGTTTTGGCCAATTTTGACTAACTTTGCCTCTGATTTTCCAAATTCACCAACATATCTTTCTAAGCATCCAAAACATTAGCAAATAACATCAAAACACAATATATAAGCATAGAATAACATGCATAGACATCCATTCATATAAGAAATACATAAGAATGTGATAAACAAACTAATTATAATCTAAATCTACATCTTACATGCATGTATGAATATGAATAGGGAGAATTACTACATCATTTTTGAAAACTATTTCAAAAATTAGCAAATTTAGGTCATAAGCATATAATAACATGTAATTAAAGTTAGAAAAGGTTTTAAAGCCAAAAATCATGTTAAAACATATAATTCTACCATATAAACATGCATATGTAGTGAGAAGGCATAAACAACTCACCATTTACCAAAATCAACCAATTCTCGTCTAGATCCAATGTGAATAACAATAGAAAATAACGCATATCAACCAAAATGATGATCTCTATCTTCTATTTTATGATCATCTCTCTAATTAATGATTTAGCTAGATTTAAAGAGCAATTTATGTGATTTTAGATGGATCTAGGGTTAAAGGGCGTTTAGATCTGGTTTGGGAAAAAGGAAAAAGTTTTAATTTGACTCCTACGGTCCCTTATTTGTACTAATCCCAAATTAGATTAACGGGCCTACTTATAGACTCAATCAATTACACAATGATACTGGTCAAAAGTTGTCTAATATTAAAGCAAGCATAACTTCCTAAGCATAAGTTTTTTTCATTTATGACCTTTCTACGGAACCATAATCCTAAACCAATGGAACAGGTTTGAGGCCCTAATTCGACTCCTATCGAAAATTATATCCCAATCAAGTTTTTCAGATCAAAATGGTCATATAGAAATTCGAGAAAAATCATAGGTGTGCAAAAATGATACAACTGATAAAGTACTATCCACCACTCACGGGCCTGTGATTATTGAGCAAACTCAAGGTCAAAATCCTAAAGTAAGTGGATCCTAATGCCCACTAGAGAAATCAAAAGAGTTCTATGTTTTTTCTAGGGTATTAAGAAACATAAAAAAAATCTAAGGGGAGCCTTATTAGAACAATGAAATGATAAAATTTAATCTTTCTAATATTGTATAAATATATGCTATACCAGTCAAAATAATTTACTTAGATAAATTTGTGCAGCTGATATAATTGAAAAAATGTTTATTTGTTAAATTATATGAATTGACTGAATTAAGATTAACATATAAAAATAAAATATATTTCCAAATAATTTTTTGACATGTTTTTACTTCAAGAGCCAATTTCAATAATCACTAAAACATTAATGTCTCGGTCGCTTAACTATTTATTTGTACGAGACTATGTATTGTCTTCTACAATAACAATGCAAGAATATTTATATTTGATCCATATCCAATTATATATATAGTGAACGATCAAAGTTTGTAATATACCAACTTTGTTGAAAATAGTTCATTGGAAATAAGAAAAAAAACCATAATGTGATACCATGTATTCAATACGATTGATTACAATAAGAATTTCCTTTGAATGGTTCGACCATTTTGAAAGGAAAGAGAATGTATGATAGTGGACGTATCTTAGACAAATTTGGGATGAAGAAAGTGAATGGTCACTTATGCTATATAAAGAGACATTGAAACAGAGAACTCTATAAAAGGCAATAAGATACTTAATATGGAATGAGAAATGAGATTTCTATTTCAGTTGCTTTTTTATGTAAAATTGTTTTGTAAAAAAAATTGTTTTTATGATTTTAAGATATTTGATCGAAAACTCTGGACTACAAACTAATTATAGTAAATGAAATAAATAGCTCATAATAAGTATTAAAATAGAGCTTTATGCTTCGTAAGCTATTATGGTAATGGCAGAAATAGTAGGACCATACTATATAACACTTAGTCACATTAAGTTATGAAATATTGTCTTCTTGAATATACCAAATATTATTTATGAATAATAGTTGTTTCTAATATTGACTAAAAATAGATATAGTTTTATATTTTGGTATGAATATTATGAATATCAGTTTTAAACTAATCTATAATAATGGTATCTATAACAAAAGGTGATGCATTAAAAAATACAAAAGCATATGAATTTTTTTATAATTATTTTGGAATTATGGACTAAACCATAATTTTTTAGATATAATTCCTTTATCATGTGATTATGAATCATATGGTATGGTCAATTGTATCTCAAATAATTAAGGTAAAAACACCCATTCAATAGAATGACTTAAGAGTTCATGAACCCTTAAGGATGGTTGCATATAATGTATTCAATTCAAAGTCTAATAATACTAAAATGGTTCTACATACTTCATTAAAATTCACCGATGAATTATTGTAGAAATGAACTTACGTATTTGATGAACAATGAGTATTTCTATGATAAGTTCATAGAATTTCATACGAAAGTAGAAAACATAGCATGCAAAGGTAATAAATGAATTCTATTTGATCGAGTAGGTGAATGTATTGGAAAGGAGTTCCAAATATACCTAAAATGAATAAGATTTAATCTCAAAAGTCACTCCTCTCAATGTGTTATACAGCCTTATGACCAAGCCATATTCGAGCGAATCAGATTGATGAAACAGAAAATTTAGCAAGCAAAAATCTAGAGCGATAATTGCCAAACTTAGATATTAAACAAGATAAGGAGATAGAGCCATCGACTCTCCAAACCTCCTACTACAAATTCTAAGACAAAAAGTACAAAGATCAAGTAAAGTCATGGTTCAATAACGAATCAAAATTAGGGTTCAATATTAATCCTTAAACTCTCCTCTAATCTTTTGTTTACCTCATGCTACATCAAGATGGAGCAATTACAAGCTAACCCATGTAAGGTTGGGTGGATTGCAATCCCTTATCAACTAGAACAATCGATTCATAAGTCGAGTGCTTTTACTTGACTTTTGAACCAGGGAATTTACCCAAGTGCAAGCTAACATTAATACATCCAAGTTTTGTAGATGGAGATGCAAGTCAATTAAGCAACTTTCAAGGATCAAAAGGTCTTGCAACCATAGTTAGGGTTCGGTATCGAACCATAGTTAGGGTGCAGTACCGATCCCTGTACATCGTTGAGCTAGCCATGATCTTTCGAGAACAACTCCTCCACGATGTGGAGAATGTGGGTGTAAACATGGTAGAGAGATTTCCGACGACCTACAGCTATAAATAGAAGAGGAAGAGCATTGTTTCAAGGACCATCCGGATAACATCACTATGCTGGTTTCAAGGACCGTATGAGGTAGGATGTGGACGAACCCTAAAGAGTATTTAACTTGATACCAGGAGCTAGGTTTCCTATCAAAAATTGATGAAGAGAGAACCCACCGATCAAGAAAAAGATCGAAAAAAAATATTGCCTATTCCATGAGCTGGACAGGCATGAAACAAATGATTGTAGGCATCTTTCGTGGCCTGATTGAGGAATAGGTTAGGAACAACCAAATGCAGTAATACGTGAGAATCCAAGGATCGGTGATACAGCGGGAGCAGCCATCGTCTACAACGATATGGAGCAGCCTTGGATCTAGTTATCCTATGATCGCGACGGTAGGGAGTCAAGTTCGATTCCCACACTTTATCTTTGTTTTCAATAAATGATGCGATATTATAGTCAATCTACTTACTCATGTATAAGACTTCGATCGTTCTCAAGGCATGCTCTAAGTTTTGATGCTAGGTTGTAATGCTTAAATGTATGTTGTAATGTTTGTTGGATGTTGGAATTTGAAACTTGTAAGCGGATGCTTGACTTTGAAAATCACTCAAACATAACAGCTAATATTGATTTCAAAACAACCAACAAAAGTTGTTTGCCCTTTAATATCGATTTATGAACAAACTAAACACATTTTTCCCAACTGAAGAGATAAGGCAACAAACCATTGGGTACAAGTCCCTTTGTCGGAGAGCTAGTGGATTGGGTTTGCATGCGATAGTGAGTCCACCCATGGAGAGTGAGTGGTTTGGAATCATTCTGTCGTTGGGTTTCCTCGTCGAATAGCAAGAGGATTGGGCTTAGTACGAACTAACAACCTAGAGATGCTATAATGACCCCATCGCTATAGGTTTTATTACCTTATTAAGGATCGACACTAAAAAATTTAATGTGTACAATATCAATACAAATAATAGACACATGGGTTTAAAATATTTTAAACAGTGTAATATAAATAAATCAGAATCGGAACCATAGATCACAGCGAAATAATATACATAGTATACTTAATAAAATGCAAGTCTACAAAATATTAGTAGTAGACCTACATAAATATCTATCACATCCAAATTATCATATCAGGTTCACGATAAATACTAAATAATATACATGATAGGTCAGACTGTATCTGTATACTTTTGAAAGAGCTGGGATAGAGTCAACTGGAAATTATTTATTGTTGGTTTGGAGAGACCTGACTTGAATATTTTAAAATAAATAGGTCAGACTATATCTAATAAAAAGGTGAGATGTTGATATTCTAAATATCCGACTTGACAATAAAATAAGCCATAATAAAAATATGTCCGAGCAAAAATCATAATAAGACATATCACTCAAAATCATCATTTCATAAATCCATATCAAGTCTCAAATGGACTATCATAAAAAATATGGTGATAAGAATTCAAAATTCTCCAGAGCCAAAAGATACTAAGTATCCATTCCAAAATCTTTGAAGAAATAATCATCACTAACGAAATAATAATGGTAATCAACTATATATTTAATACAACGATCCACAGTCTACCAAAAGAGATCTGGTACATAGAAAGGTTCTCATTGAAAGAGACTACAAATTAGGAACACTTGCCCAAAGAAAAAGGAAGCTGTGTTCATAACTTGTCCAATGCAAATTTACCTCGTAAAAGAGGTAAGCGTCGTCTAACTGTATACCAAAAATAAAGATATTAATCATCCGATCTATAGATTCATCATGCATGTAAACATGTGTCCAAGAAATGAAAGGGTAGTCGTGTTACACTATAACAAATCTAACTCCATCAAAATTAGTCTGCCTATCCAAATCTAAGAATGGTATCGATTCTCAAGTCGATGAAAATGAGTCATTTTCTCTCGGGGATCTATCGGCCTGAAATTCAAACACCTTAAGGTAATATAACTCTAAGGTGTAAGTTACTTTCACCTTAATTATAACTAACTGTCCCATACCAGAAAGCGAAATTCTAGCATTTACTAAAGCTAATAAATTCATCTCAAACTCTATTTAATAAGTAATAATAATAAGCGAAAGAACTATACAAAATTTCCCATACCAATCTGACTATTCAATCGTTTATTAAAATTACTCATTTCATAGAAAAGTACGACATCTCATTAAAATCTCAAATCCATAGCAAATAAAAAAAGATTTTTAAATTAATTTCACATATACAAAGTTATAAGTTTCCAAAATCACTTTTAAATCCATAACTCATTTTAATTATTTACAAAAGCTTTGAACTCTTTCAAAATCAATTAAACCTCTTTTATAACAAAATCAGTTAAAACTGAAATAATTACTTCCATAGCAGCTTTTATAAAATAATACTATATTTCATCTTTTGCCTCTAAAATATTTACAAAATTATAACGTACATACTTATAATAGTAAATTTTAAAAGGTTTCATAAATAAATATCACTCATTTTCTAAAGCTTTGAATATAAATTTTGAAATAAGAAATAAGTAAAGATTATAATATAATTTAATTATATTCTATAAATTAAATTTCAATAAGGATCAAAATAGATAAAATCTCATTTTGAAAACCTTCTATAAAAGTTTAAACAATTCAAACAATAAATACATCAACAATGCATCTTTTAAAGCCAACATCTCCCTTTAAAATATCATTCAATGGTATAAAATTTCTTAGATATCCGAGTTGCTTTCCGACAACTCTAATCATACGACGATATATTAGTATCAATAACTATGAAATTTTAATTCACAATGAAGGAGTTATGTTTGTAAATTTACACTATCAAGCCATTCAAGGAATCAACATCCCGAACCAATCAAGTTTATCCAACCATGTGCAAAACGTAGAAAAATTCATCATATGCATTCATACTTTAACTAATTCAATAATTAAAAATCGACAATTATCACCTAAACAACCATATCACAGCATACATAAGGATGCTCATTTATATAGATATAGAAATGTGAGTTAAAATTAAATCATCTTAATCCATTACCGAACAAGACATCCCCATTAGCTTCAACATGCACCCAAAATCCCAAATCAGTCGTCCCCAAAACCCTAACACCATTGCGTTGCACCTTCGTCGTCGCTTTCCAGCACCACCCAAGTGCGCACACTCGAGCACCGACATCACTGCCTTCAACCACCCATACATGCACCAAATCTACTTCCACGTTCCCGCCTTCTACCACCTCGTGTGCATGAAGTTGCACTCGCCACCATCGCCTTAAATCATTGTCGTTGCCTACTTCTCTGCCTGCTCGTGCCTGCTACCAATGACGGCCTCGCTTCCATCACCTGAAATCGCTCTTTCTTTGACCATTTCTCGAGTTGCTGGCTTCGGCCGTGATTTTTTTTCTTTCTTAATAATCGATTTTAGGAACTCTGGCCAAGGGCATGCTAAGGGAAAATACGTTTGGGAATTGAGAATGGGTTATGGCATATAGGATCAGGTTTTGGTCTTGTACAGGCATTTCAAAAGAAAATGAGGTTTGGTTTTTTACGTGTTAAAGAGAGGAAAAATAAATGAATTAAGTCCATAATGAATGTTACTCTCAATAAGTCTTTATATAAAACAACTTCCATTTTATATTTTTAAATTGCAAATTGAAATCTCTTTATTCACATACATAAGAATAGCCTTATTATCGATTTATTGATTCATTTCCAATTTTAATTGATATTATATATATCGCCAAAAATATTTAAAATTCAATAATTATTCATTTGCATCGATTCATTTATTTTATGAAGTATTAAATAAAACTCATTTTTTTTTATTTCAATTATATAAAATTATTTACACTTTAAAATATTTTATAGTTATTAAAACACTACATTTGAATTTTGATGTATTATCTAAAAAGGAATTTATTAGCCAATTTAATTTTATTATAATGAAATCCTTTATTAAATGGACTAACTAAAATAATAATTTGATTCCAAAAATAATAATTGTCAAAATCGAATTCAAATAATTTTATTTTAATTAAATTATTTTAATGTTATAGCTTCGAAAACTGAGTTGTTACAGTTGTCATGGATTTAACTAACGACAAGGAGAGGTCACGAATTTAACTAACGACCCAGAGAGGTTGAGGATTCAATTGACAATCCAGAGAGGATGTGGATTAAGCCGATGATTAGAGAGATCAGGAATTGAATTGGTCATTGATTACACGGCACGATAAAACCAAGTTGGATATTGATAATACAATCCTAAAAGATCGAAGACTAAACTTCGGACTTGAAGGCCACTTGATTTTGAAATGAACTTATAGCGATTATCAAATTAAGTCATTGCTTCGATTCGATTGGGCGCTCTTATAATGGGATTCTATGTGACTCTAGATGATTTATAAAGACATTTCAACCGATGGGAATTAACTTCCATGATTTGTTGACCTTTGATTACCAGACGTGTAAATTTTATGTCATAACTTAGATCTCGGATGAACACAGGATAGAACTGATTTTGATATGTGATTGCTAACTCTTGGACGAACACGGGATGATTTGGGTTTATATACGACATGATAATTCTGAGGGAACATGAAATGATTATTTGTGACTAACACTGAAGCACTCGGGTGCTTGGCTATAACGGCCTGGAATGATCTTTGATTTATAGGTGAATCTGAAGGAACCGGATGATTTGCCATTGTTTGGTCAATTGATAACCATAAAATTCAACCATTAGTGATATTTATTCTTGAGCAAAGTACACCTTCTATTCGCAAGGCGTGCTTTGGGAGGCAAATTCAGACGAAACAGATTGATAAAAAAGTATAATTACATGCAGAAATTTATAGCGATAACTGCCAAACTCAGATATCAACAAGATCAAGATATGGAGCCATCGACTCTCCAAACCACCCACCACAAGTTCTAAGATAAAAGGTAAAAGGATCAAGTAAAGTCATGATTCAACACCGAACCATAGCTAGATTCAATATCAAATCATAGTTAGGGTTCAATACCGATCTATGAACGCTGCTCCAATCTTTCGTTTACCTCATGCTACATCAAGATGGAGCAGTTACAAGCTAACCCATGCGATGTTGGGTGGATTGCAAGCCCTTGTTAACTCAAACAACTGATGCATAAGTCGAGTGCTTTTGCCCGACTTTCGAACCAAGGAATTTACCTAAGTGCAAGTTGACGTCAATACATCCAAGTTTTGCAGATGGAAATGCAAGTCAATTAAGCAACTTTCAAGGATCAAAAGATGGTATGCAACTATAGTTAGCGTTCGGTATCGAACCATAATTAGGGTTCAATATCGATCCTTTAAAATCGGTGAGCTGGCCATGATCTTTTGAGAACAACTCCTCCTGGACATGGAGAACATGGTGCAAATGTAGTAGAGAGATTTCCAACAACCTTTAGCTATAAACAGAGGAGGAGGGACATTGTTTCAAGGACCTTTTTGCCATTCTAACAAATTTCTGCATCATCACTATATTCCCAAGGATCATCACCAATCCATAAGAACAACTTTGTAAAACTCAAAAGTTACTGAATAACAAAGTTTAAGTGGATGTAGGTCAGAGTGTTCGCTGAACCACCATAAAAACTATGTGTTGTTCTTGTTTATTTCTTGCCTTTTCTTGAAATTTTCATATTTATTATTTCTTTGGGTGTTTGTGCCAACTTTTGGCATAAACATTATGATACATAATGATGTATAGATAAGAAGTAATTGGACTTTGTAGGACAAAGTATGATTAATGATGAGTGAAGTTTGTTAGACAAACCCATAATAATTGATCTTATATGGACCATACTAAATGAGTTTGCGGCCGATCAATTTTAATTGACCAATTTATGTTATGAACATAAGATTCATAAACTTAAAAAGCAAATTAATTATATATATACATATGGGCAATTCATAAAATATTATGAATATATATTCTGTTGCATTTTGAAACAATTTTTTTCAAAAAGGACCAACTTCGTGATAAACGAATTTCTTTTACAAATTATAAGTAGAAGAATATATTTAGATACGTTGGAAAGAGAAAACCGAATACAAATGATGAAATGAAATTAACCAAACCTAAATGGGCACTACTAGTTAGAGTGTAATAAGAACTCCTGCACATTCAAGAGAAATGATGATTTTCTCATTGACGTCGAGAAAAGAATTTCTTCACTTGTTAATAACTTATTAAGGCTATTTACTATACCTTATGGCATGATGCCCAAATCCAAAATGGATTCCACGTACAATAGCAAAGTATATTTTTGATAATGTAACGACTTGTAAATTTTAACTGTTTTTAATAACGCAATTCACTGAAATTTTGCAAAATTTTAAATAATCGAATTTTGAAAAAAAAATAGTATTTGGAATACGTCTATATAAACATAGCAAATGGTAAATTTTCATCTGATAATATGGAAGTTTATTTTGTTGCATAATTTTATTTAAATTTAAATCAGTTAATATTTGATGATAATAAAATATTTTCCAAACCTGAATATTTTTATATAACAAATTTGTAAATCATCTTCTGAGTGAGACAAAATATTTCTTTTCGTCAAGTTTACACTGCTATTGCTCCATTTATCTTATTTTTGGCGTTTTAACATCATTTTTGGTACCGATTATCGACTTTTGATAGGATGGTCGTACCACTGATATCTATATACCATTTTGATCGCCTCGTTGTGCTAAGCTCTACAGTATATTCAATTGTCAATGTCGGAAGTCTGACGCGCGGCGACACCTCGATACGGTTAGCCGTATTGGTTTCGTATTTTTGGGTCTTCTGCATTTCTAGTGACCATTCATTACACATCAATTTAAACGTTATAGCCTCCATCCTTTATTGTTTCGAAAATTCAATATTTTGACTCTTTCTTTTCCTAGCTAATTTATAGTCTGGTCAATTGATTAATTTTTAGTCTCTGCCTTTACGTTTTTGCACGCAAGAAAGAAGTCAACATAATAATAGTTTGTGTCATTTCCCAAAGGAAACTTGTTTATCTATGATATTATTTTTCCTCCTTAAGCTTGTTCATCGACGCAACCCACTACTTCGGCTCGCCCCCTCACAAACCACCCTTTGCCTCTCTTCCTCTCTCGCTCATCCTCTCTCCATGTCCCTGCTAATCCCCATCAACCCGAGCACCTTAGCTCATCACCTCTCCTCCCCTCTGCATGGCCGAGACCACTCTCACCACTTCCTTTCACCTCGAGCTCGTCCACTTCCCAGCCTCTCTTCCCCATGTGGAACCAACTACCTTACAAAACCTTCCTCCGGTCGAAGCCTCGCTTATTTTTCCCACCGAACAGCATGCGGCCATCCATCTTCCCTCACCACCAGTCTCAACCGAAGCTTCTTTCTCCTTGCTTCCCACTTTGGCAGCCTAGCCCGCTCTAACCCAGGCGAAGAACCACTTGGTCTCCCCTTTCTCGGCTAATGATTTAACAAGGTAAATATTTGTTATGTATACTTTTTTATATTATAAATGTATATATATATACATGTTCTGTTTATATATGTAAAGGTTTACTTTATATATATGTTTTGATCTGAGTGTTATGATGCATGCTTTATACAAAGAGCATTATTATAATATAACATATAAATTAATGGTTTACGTAAATTTTTATTACATATATTTGTATTATATACAATAATATGTTGTTTACATATTAGTATGACAAATTGGTTTACTTGAGGCTAATTCCCAATATATATTATATGATATGTACTTTTATATTATATATATATATATATATATATAATGTTTTCATTGATGTGAGGCTGCTGGACTATAGAACTGATTCTTATGTATGTATATAATAATGATGTAAGTTTGCGTTGGTTTATAGTATTGATTTTTAGATAAAATATGTATGTATGTTGTTTATATTAATAATATTCAAGATCGGTCTGTTATATATAAGTTTATATAGATTTTATTTTAAGTAAGTTATACATATGGGTTGTATAAGTTATATTAAACGTTGTTTATATATATCAGTATATATAATTTAGTGTACCATAGATTTACAAATATATCATATGTAGTATATTGTGTATATATGTTGTATTGATAGGGTGTATATGGTTGTTTAGGAAACCACATATATTGTTTATATATATTATAATAAAGTAAATTTATATTGATTTGAAATATATATATATATAATATGTTTTAAAAATTGGTTTTAGAGAGAATTATTATTATATATAACATATATTTTGCTCAGTTTATATTAGGCTAATTTTGATTTGTTCTCATCGATTTCTGTTATCAGCTGTATCCGTCGAATTCGTGTCAATTTAGCTTTGCTTCGGAATTTGTGCTTGGATTCGTAACTCGTTTCGTTTGTCGAACCTCTCTTGCCTCGAAAGGTGAGGAATCACTCACGATTGACATTCTTATATCCATTTCATTTGATTTCATTTGAAACGATAATTGAAATATGCTATTGTTAGTTACTTAACTGCTATATATATGATATACCACTATCTGTAGCTGTTCATATGTGACATCTGACACCATGATCTGTTATTTATATTTTATCTATTATTGATGATGTATGTCTGTTATTGATATGTTATATTATTATCATCCATGTTCTCACTCTGCAAGTTTCCTATTAGTTTAGAATTCCCTATAGGTTGAAATGATACATACCCGAACGATCTTGTAGAATAGAAGAAAACCGTTATGGATTGAAATGATAAACCTAAGCGATTTTCATTGAATTGAATTTGGGATTGCGGGTTGAAAAGATATATACCCGTATATATTTAAATTCCAAATTGAAATGATAAATATCTGTATCACTTGACCATATGATAGAAAATTTTATACAGACACCATTGGTTAATATATATATATATATTTAAAATGATTTCCAAGGTTTTAAAAAGAAATATATAGTTTTAATAAATATTGTATTTAAAATATTATATATATAATGTTATTTTACAAAGGTTTTAAATTTTATATTTTAAAATTATATGTTTTGAAAATTTTAAAGTTATAAGTTAGTTTTGAAATTTTAAATTTTAAGATTTTACTTATAATTTTACTATTTTAAAAGTATATAAATTAAGTTTTAATATAAAATAAGTTTTAATATAAAATAAGTATAATAGTAAGATTTAATTTAATAAAGTTTGATTTAAATAATATATAATATGTTTAAATATTTATTTAAAATGATTTCCAAGGTTTTAAAAAGAAATATAAAGTTTTAATAAATATTGATTTTAAGATATTATATATATAAATGTTATTTTATAAAGGTTTAAATTTTAGATTTTAAAATTATATGTTTTGAAAATTTTAAAGTTATAAGTTAGTTTTGAAATTTTAAATTTTAAGATTTTACTTATAATTTTACTATTTTAAAAATATATAAATTAAGTTTTAATATAAAATAAGTTTAATAATAAGATTTAATTTAATAAAGTTTGATTTAAATAATATATAATATGTTTAAATATTTATTTAAAATTTTATTTTCAACTATAGAGTTTATAATGATTTTTAATGAATTAAGGTTGGAAAGAGAAATAGAAATTGGTTTGAAATTGTATTTATTTAAGAATTATACTCAAATAAGTTTGACTTGAAATTTATTAAATTTGAGATTTTAAAGATATTATTTTATAACTTGATTCTGACTAAAAGTGATTTAAATTGATATTTTCAAAATTTATATAAATTGAAATGGGATATTTAACTTATTTAAATTTGTAATTGAAGTTTTATTTAAATGTTATTGGAATGATTAAGTAAATATTTCAAAACTAAATAATAGTAAAGTGAATTTGATATATATATATATATATATATAAGTGTGAGTGTGTAACAACCCTGGTTTTGGACATTACCTGTAAATATTAAATTATAACGGTAGTTATGATTTAATATTGTGAACTAAAACAAGATTTGGAGATTTTAAATTGCTTATTTGGAATAAACAATGAATTTTTGGGAAATAAAATGTGAAAATAAAGTTTAAAAGCTTTCTTTGTTTGTTTGGGTTAATAATGAGTGGAAAATATTTCTTACATAGAGAAATTGCAATAATTTTATTAATTATTGTCAATTACTTCTTTTAATAAGTTTTTAAAGGAAGTATTTGATTTTTAAGGTTGTTTATTGAAATAAAAGGTGAAAATTGGGTTAAAAATAAGTTTTGGCTATAAATAATGTTTTGAAATGGTTTGAAATATTTTTACAAGTGTTAAAAATTTTGTGGAATTTTAGGAGTTAATAACATTGTTTTATTCATTTATTTGAGTAAATAGTGCATTTTGTTAAATAAAGGAATTTAATAATAAAAGATATTTTAAAAATAAAAATTAATCCTTTTATATGATAGAATTTTTTTTATTTTTTATGTATACAAATTTTCATATTTTTCTTATGTGCATATATGGAGAAAATGCATTTTGTATGTTGTATTTGTACATAAGTTAATATGTTAGTTAAATGTGAATTAATTCATATAGCCTAATTTATTTTCTCTAATTCCACTTTAGGTCCAAAAGCCCATTAGTGCACTAAAGTCAGATATAAGAAAGAAGTGAGAAACAATTACTGTACGTACTCTAGAAACCTTCTTCTTCCAGAAACTTGAGAAAACTAAGAAACTCATTTCTCCTTCAACCCTAGCTCAAAAATTCTCCTAATTAATCCAATTATTTTCGTTTTCAATCAAATTGAAACTATTTTTCTCAGGTAATCACCACGAAAACCATTTCTATTTCATCAAAATCATAATTTTTGTGGAAATTATTTGTTAACAATGAATTTCTTCTTTACATGCATATGTTTCCTCTTTCTACAGGTTCTTGAAGGCAAAACTTGCAAAAAGCTCCCGTCTTTCAGCTGAAAATCGGATTTTTGCACTTCTTAGGCAAGGTGAGTTGCTGCTCATATAATGCTAGCTGAAGCAAAGCTTCAAATTCCAAAAATATATGCATAAATTGCTTGAAAATATTGATTTTGTTGATGTTTTTGGTTTCTGTAAAAACTGAGATTGGATGTCACTTTGCATGAAATTTTCTCTCAATTCCGGCAACAAAATGCTTTTGGATTTTATTCTATTGATAGTTCATATGTTGTAGTATATATATCTGCAAAACTTCATATCAAAACTCCTTCGTTTGGTACCTAAAATCCTTGCTGCAAAATCAATGCACAGCCTGAAATTTACTTGTACATTTTGTGTTCTGAGTGGCTACAAACATGGCCTGAGTCCATGTTTGCGATGACATAACTCTTTCATTTCTTCTTAAAATTCTGTGATTATTTTTTTGTTTGAAAGATATAGTTTTCTGCTATAGCCATACCAAATTTCAGATCATTTTGACTTAGATAGCTTATAGAAATGTGCTTCTAAACATTGACCTGGAGCATGTTTTTACCCAGATTTTTACAGTGGAAACACTGTCCGGGTTCAATTTTGAAACACTATAACTTTCTCATATTTTATTCAAATTGCATAATTTTTTTTTGTTTCAAAGATGAAGTTTTCTACTACATGAAAACCAATTTTAAGCTCAATCCGATACAACTTGATCCTCGGTTTGATGCCTGGAAGTTGAACCCAGAATGGGTTTTTAAGCCTGGGCACATTCTTGTTGAACTGTTACAAACATGGTCTGAGTCCATGTTTGTGACAGCATAACTTTTCCATTTTCCTTTCGAATTCATTGATTATTTTTTTGGTTGAAAGATGAAGTTTTCTACTTTGTGCAAACTAATTTTCAGTTGAATCAAAGATCGTTCGGCCACCTATTTTATGTTCGAAAGTTGAACCCAGAATAAATTTTCGACCTGGGTATTATTTGGCCAAGTGTTTTTATGTCCTTTTCCCGTCCGATTTTTGACAATTACTTCTGTTTTTTGATACTTTTGAAGTATTTTGAGGGCTATGATGCCTACCAATAGGCTAGCCCAGTTTTGATGAATTCAAAATTCAAATTTAATTTGAATTTAAATTTGAATTTCGGTTAGAGTGGAATTTTGCTTGTTTTTGGTCGTTTTCGAGCACGATTTTCTCCTGTTCTTTTTGAAATGATTTTTAAAATTTAGGAGATTTAAAAATAATTATTATGTAAAATTTTAAAGTATTTTTCAAGTATAAAACCTATTTAATCTTTATAATAAAGGAAATTTTCAAATATGGTTTCCAAATGGTTTTCGAAATAGGTTTTCAAAGCTTATTTTCAAGGTAAATTATTTTCTATAAAAATTACACATTTTTGCACTGTCAAACGAATGAGAAGGAGAGTTAAGCGATTGGGTAAAACACGTAGTATGGGATACGTGCGTTTATCCTTTCGGTTAATTCCTGACTTGTCTGTGTGATCGTTTTGACCTTCGAGTCGAGTTTACCGATGATATGAGGTGAATCTTTTACTGCTTTGAGTGTGAAATTGACTAGCGGTTAGTAAACCGTTTAGTGCGAACGGGTGGTATGGGACACACATTAACACTTTTCGGGTTTCTTCCGAGAGTTTATGAAACATTTGCCAATTGGCGTGCCAGTACTGGGCCTTCGGGTCATTTGCCATTGCAACGTATTATTCTTCAGACATTTTCCATTGCGGCGTATTTGTCTTAGGACATTTTCCATTGCGGCGTATTTGTCTTCGGACGTTTGCCATTATGGCGTATTTGTCTTCGAACGTTTACCATTGCGGCGTATTTTCCATTGCGGCGTATTTGTCTTTTGACGTTTGCCTTTGGGCGACGTACCTATTATGTGAAACAGTACTCGGCAAAAACAGCACGTGCAAAACCTTTTTGAGATGATTTTTACCCTTGTATGTCGTCATTTTGGAATAGGTCCTTTGAACCATTTGATGGCGATTACTTCGGGATTTTGGACTATTGGGAGTTCTTTTGAGATTTTCATTGCCTACAATGGCATATTGTGGTTTGCCTTTTGGCGTGTGTATGTGTGTGTGTGTGTGTGTGTGTGTATATATATATATATATATATATATATATATATATATATTGAGATTGCCTATTGGTGCTATTTATGAGATTTTTCTTTTGGCGTTGTATGAGATTTTTATTTCTTTGTTGACATTTGCATTATGGCTTATGTCGAGATGGCTTTTGCTTATGTTTTCCTTGGAGTTGCCGATATGGCGGGTTTGGGAATTACTCTTTTAGGAGTTTACATTTTACTATTCCCTAAACCATTCTTATTGATTTATGATTGCCGATGAGATGAGGCATGCTACATTTTAGCGATTCATGAGATTTCTCGTCTCCCTTGTGTTTTATGCTTATTGAAGCAATAGTGTTCTATCACCTAGTATAACAATATATGCCATACATGTTCTGTATCCTCCGTATGACTATGATTAGCTTTCTTATGGTTTATTCTTGTTTAAGGAGAATATCACTATGCTCTTATGCTCTATTATTCTACTATCACATTTTACTGATTCGTTTAGCTAGACTGACCCGTGTATTTTATACTCGGGTAAGACCGAGGTGTTTCAGGTTAGGTACTTTTGGAATTAGCTTATTCTGCTTCTGCATGGACTATTCTGCTAGCTCTTTTTGTTATAGCTTTTTGTGTAGTCCTTTTTGGTTTGCTACTCTGATATGTATATTCTTCTTACGCGTGTTTGTATTATGGTCGTCGTACCACACATGTGATTATCATTTTGTATAATTTGTGATGTATCTGTGTATGTGTGTATCTATGGGATTATCTGTTGTTCTATGATGTGTTTTACATTTGAGTTTTTGTATTTTGTTCTGATAGATCTTATAGCCACCTATGGCTTTGTATTAAGTATTTATTTGATATGCCAATCCACGTGAATCAGGAAAAAATGGCATTGTTGACGTATTCAATAGATATTTAAGACAAGGCTATAGATGGTCGCTCATATCCAGCCCTATTCTCTGCATTAGCAGACAGTATTACCCAGTAATACTCTTTGTTAATGTGAGTCTTGGTGTGGGGCATCACAATGGGTGTGTGTATGTATGAAATTGTCAAATTTAGTTTGTAAATGTTTAATATTTAAAGCTTTGAAATCTATTGAAGTTGAATAATTTGTCGTTTATATCAATATTTGAAATCGATATAAAATGGTTTATTGAGATTTGAATTGGAATGAAAGAAATGAGATTTGATTAGATGGAATTTTGGAATTCGAGTTAATTTGAATCGATTTGTGAAGTTGGAGGAAACTATTTTATCTTATAAAGTATTTTATTATATATGAAAACTATATATATTATTTTAATATAAACTATTTTTAATTTATAATTATTTTAACATACTAATTATTGTATTTTATATAAACTATTTTAACTTATAACAATTTTCATATATTAATTATTTTATTATATAAAATATTTAATATAAAACTATTTAATATATATACTATCAATTTTAATAACATAAACTATTTTGACTTATAACTATTTTTATTATATATACCATTTTATATCTAAACTGTTTAAGTGGGAAGTGTTATTATTTCAAAGTATTATGATTTCAAAGTGTTATGATTTCCAAAGTATTATTGTTTCAAAGGTTTATAATTTCGAAAGAGTTATAATTTTTGAAAAGTGTTATGATTTTGAAATGTATATTATTAAAGTGAGTAATTATATCGGATTTATATGGTTTTGAAATGGATACAATATTTTGATATAAAAGATATGATTTGAAATAAAATGACCACGGTGTTATAATAATGATCGGTTGTTAAAGAGACCGGAATCGGTTATTGCCATACTCTCTATCAATACCGAAAACCACTTTAATAACTGTGTACTGTGGTGGAGATTGCAGAATGAAGTAGGATGGTTGGCGACTATCCTATATGAGTTATATACATGGACCTGACTCCCATGAGTTAGCTTAAGGTGGCTAAAACAGGAGCAATTGACGGGCCAAGTGAGGTAGCTCCTCCGATCGGACACACTTCTTCAATACCATTCTATAACTTTGTGATCAATTGGGTGCACCCCTGGTTTTTGGGAGTGTAGATCGAGTAGGGCGATAGCTACGGCTTTGCGTTACCAACAGCCCAGAAGTGTAATTGGTATATCTAACCTGGCATTTCCTAGTTGTGCCGTGTGACCTACCATATCGAGACCACTATGAGTTTGTTTTGTGTCATACCTATGGAGTGCCCTCTGGTAGCTTCCAGTTTATGGAGCTATTAAATAGACTATGGCACTATACAATGTGTTAAGGGGGATATGTGTAGCGCCTTAACGCTATTTTAATAGTTTACTTTACTATAGACATATTATAATAGCATATTGTACCACATTGTAGATAGTTCCACGGATCCTTAGAGGATGTGTATTCCAACCGTCTTTTGAGTTACTTGTATTTTAGTTGATATTTCACTTGAGTTCGATTTATTGATATAAGAATGTTAATCCTGACTTGAGTGTTTTGTGTTTTGCTTTATACTTGGGTCAGACTGAGTGTCAACAGCATTTGAGATTCACCTCTGGAGTTGGAGATTCATCTATCTATTTAGCTTTCAGTTGACTCTAGTGATATATTCCGATTTTGTTATTGACTATTGTATTGAGACTTCTTTGTATTCGTGAGTTTTGTTGTATCTTATTTAACTCTGTTATATATAATAGCTTCATGAACTACTATTCATTTGTTTCCACTGCTTACTGTTATATTACTCTGTGTCTATGATTCTATGATTGACTTATTTACTGTATATGCTGAGTTTTGCCAAATATAAATTAACAATCTGATATTTTGATAAATTCAAGTCCGACATGTGCGGATGCAAATGGTTGAAAATATCGAGATGTTATATGCTGCACCTGCCAAGTGCATAAGCAAACATACATGTCCCTCAGGGTTGGTGCAGTCGAGAGATTGGCCATAAAAGCAGAACAAGGGTACCGTTGTATGCTACGGTGGGTGTTACCCCACTACCGGTTGGTCGTTACACGTGGTATCAGAGCTCTAGTTTTAGGCAAAACTTAGCATATATTGTAAAATTAATTACAGAATCACCAAAGTTATAGAATTATATGGCCTCACATGAATTTAAAAATAGTATTTTATGATCCTCTGATACGTAAAATACAGGTCATTGCTCCCTCCTTTAGGAATTTCATCCACGAAATCCTCGGCACAACCAAGGTAAAATCAAACATACTACCCTGCACGCTTAACATCTATAAGCAAACATATCAAACATCAAACATGCATATTAAAGTAGGTGAT
Organism: Allium cepa; assembly: GCA_030765085.1. NCBI lineage: Eukaryota > Viridiplantae > Streptophyta > Magnoliopsida > Asparagales > Amaryllidaceae > Allium > Allium cepa. The sequence goes on along the minus strand of CM060928.1, from coordinate 389,313,726 downwards.
GATGTTTATGCCTACCCTGGCATGCAGAATATTAAATTACCCTACATAATATAAAAAATTAGAGTAAATGTGATAAATATAAGTCTCACCAAATAAAGAGCTCCTAATAAGCAATCATCATGATCTTCTTGATTTTTCAAGTACAATTGCCCTCACTCTAACTCCACTGAACCTTCACCAGCTTTACTATCTTTCTTTTCAGCTGCTTGATATCACGTCTGATGATACCAATATGCCTATTAGGTCTTGAAGCTTCCGTTTCAATCTCGATATCATCAAGCTGGTCTGGTTGAACTATTACGACCGAGTCAAAAATAAACTTCTACAAGAAAGATACGTGGAACATGATATGCATGCCCGCCTATGAGGTAAGTCGACTCTGTAAGACAGGTTCCAAATCCTCTTAAGTATTGGAAAAGGACGAATGAATCTCGATGCTCACTCCCCCTTAGTACTGAATCAAAGAACATTCCTCAGCAGAGAGATCATGAAAAATACCATGTCGTTGATGGAGAACTCCAAGTTATGCCTTCTCCTATCAATGTAGCTTTTATGTCTATCTTAAACAGCCTTCATTCGTTACTGAATGATCTTGATCTTCTCTGATGTCTCTCTAATCATATCTTTCCCAAGTACCAGTTTTTCGCCGGCTTCCCACTAAAGAGTGTTGCATGGTCGGTAATATAACACCTCATATAGTGTCATACCAAAGCTAGACTTATAGCTATTGTTGTATGTGAACTCTATTAAGTATAGAAGATCGTCCCACAAGCCATCAAAATCAAGAATGCAAGCTCGCAAGAGATCCTCAAGAATACAATCACCAACTCGATCAACCCATCAGTATATAGGTAATAAGCTATACCGAGATGCAGCTCCATCTCCGACGCCTCCTGTAAGCTCTTTGGAAACCCACTAGTGAACAAAGGGTCTTGCTCGCTCATAATGTTTTTTGGCACACCATGGAATCATACAAATCACTTTACATATAATTCGGCCAATTTGGATGTCGTTCTACTAAAATTGATAGGTATGAATCGGGCATTCCAAGTTAAGCTATCAATTATAACCTAGATGTTATCATACGCTTCTTTGGTCCCTGGAAATCCATCAATGAAGTCCATCGTAACTTGTTCCCACTTCTAATCGGGAATCTCGAGAGGTTATAGCAACCTACTCTACTTCTTTTGTTCTGCCTTTACCAATTAACAGTTCATGCATTTCGAGATAAATGCCCCAATTTTTCCTTCATCGCTTCCTAATAAAATGTTTGCCTCATATCACGGTACACTTTATTAATGCAGGATGTATAGTCAATCTCGAATGATAGCAATCTCATAGCACCTCATCCCTCAACCCATCGACATCAGGAACAATCTCGTCCTTATAGAGCCAACTGTCACGATCGAGTCCATAATACTTCATCTCCTCAGACTCTACCCCTTTCTCTATGTGCACCATGATCTCAACTAGTCCAGCATCTTGCCTCTGACTAGTACTAATCTATTCAATAAAGGTAAGCCTGATCGTTAAACTAGCCAACACATTTGACTCTAGCACACATCGAGGTCTAAAATCATAGCCAACAATAAACTCCAACTGTTTCCACTCTAGAAACATCGCTCCCTAGCTGGCATGCTTCCTACACAAAAGCATCAGTTGCTGCATTTCCCTTATTACGCGTATAGGAAATGTCAAAGTCATAGAAGACTAGGAACTCTTCCCATCGATGTGCTGACAAAGGTTAAGGTTCTTATGTGAGAATGGACACTTCATTAACTTGTGGGCCATATACAATTAGAACCTCTCCCTAAGCAAGTAATGCCTCAATATCTTCAAAGTGAATACATGAGTTGGATACTTCTTCTCATGCTATTTCAGTTGTCGACTAGCATAGGAAATAACGATTCCCACAACAACGCATTGATTCCAGTACCACAGGCGTCTATGTATGTTGTTGGATCCTCATTCTCGCTCGAAATAACTAATACTGGTGCACTCGTTAACCTCTTCTTCAGACTCACAAACTGTGCTCGCACCTCGTGTCCCAAATAAAAGTCTGATTCATCTTCATCAAGTTGGCTAACGGTGCTGCTACCTTAAAGAACTCCTTGATAAAAATGTCTATAGTCTTCTACCAATCCAAGGAAACTTTTCACATGTATAGTGGTCTTAGGTTGATCCCAGTCCTATACTGCTGCTCCTTTGCAAGATCTACAGCAATATCCTGCTTAGAAACAATGTGTCCCAAAAATTGCACTTCCTTCAAAAGTGATACTTCAAAAACTTCGCCTTCGGTCGGTGCTTCCTTAACACATGGAGCACAATCCTCAAATTCTCTTTGAGTTCTTTCTTCGTACTCGAATAACAAGGATATCATCCATGAACACAAGTACAAACTTATTTAGCTGATCCTTGAAAACACGGTTCATAAGATCGATAAAGTATGTCGATGCATTGGTTAACCCCAACGGCATAACCAACAACTCATAGAATCCAAATGGAATTTGAAATGCTATGATCGACACATTCTCCTTTGCCACTCTTAGTTGATGAAAGCCCATCGCAAGGTTCAACTGAGAGAACACCTTCGCACTATAGAGTTGATCGAAAAAATTATCAATATATGGGAATGGATACTTATTCTTCTTCCTCACCTTATTCAGCTCACGGTAATCTACATGCAAGCTAGGAAATTCGTTCGCCTTAGCAGCAAATACTGTAGGTGCACCCCACTTGGATATGGTCCTATGAATGAACCCTTGCCTTATTAGGCCATTCATTTGCACGTAACTCCTTCTGATCTTTGGATATCATACGCCATAAAGGCATAACTATCGACCTGACATCCTTAACTAACAATATACAAACTCAATCTCTCAGTGTGGTGGTAATCTGATGACCTCCTCGAATGTTCAGATACTACCTCAAGATAGGCACAGATGATAGCCCGTCCTATGGAACCTCGAGTGAATATAGAAATATAACCATAACTCCATCCTCTAGTAGGCATCCAATATTTACATCCGCCCTTCCATAGCACTAATCGTCACTAACAGCCTTTTGCAATCCACCACTACCGCATATATCCTTAGCCACTCCATTCCCAAGATAATACCAAGCCAACTGAAATCCAAAACCAAAATCACAAACAAACAAACAAACATACATGACTTGATAAGACCATGTCTTGAAAATTATACAAAGGCTAGTCATTCTTCCAACAGGTTTTGTAACAATCAAAGATCGGTTAATTATCTTGGGTCTCAGTCTCACTTTGTCTACCAAGTCACTAGATATAAAGGAATGTGAAACCTTAATATCAAATAAAATATGTATAGTTGTATCAAAAATGGAAAGCATACCGTGTATAACGACGCTCTTCCACTTCTCCTTTGACGATCGAGCACTCAACAAAACTAGAACAACATTCAAAGCATAAACAGACATAATCTATTTATTCTTCAGTAGCTTTAGGAAATCTTTCTTCATATGCCTTGGCTTGTTCCAGTTAAAACATCCTTTCTTCTCGTTTCTGCAATCCTTGCTAAGATGGCCCATCTGTCCACGGATATAATATGTAGGCTCCAAATTGCCCTTCTTCTGGCCATCCTTCTGAAGCTTCTTCTTCTTGTTATTGTCTCACTTCCTCTTGCCTTCCTTGCTAGCTTACAGCTTTGGCTCATCCTTAGGAGCAAAAAGCGACTTGAGCGTAGGATACAGACTCTCATGTCGAAGAGCCTTCTCTACTACCCTCTCAAAGGTCTCACCAATATAACCTACTAGCTTCTCTCTAAGACAATCATCTATGCTAATGGTGAACTTCTCATCCTTCTTGAGCGGAGTATCAATAAAAGATATACCATACTTCGACAACATGCTGAACTCAGCCATGCACTCCAACATAGATATATCCCTTGTCTCAACTCAGTAAACTTTCGAAAGAGCGCCGAATTCTAAGAAGGCAGCATATACTTCTCTTCGAACCTTACCTTAAAATACTACCAAGTTATCTGATCCTCAAGATTAGTAATCTTGAAGGTGTTCCATTACCCATAGCTCTTCGCTGAAGCTTTCAAGAGGCCAGCTTCCTCTTTGTTGCATCCACTAACTACATATCTTCAAAGCTGCATTCGCAGGTGTCTAACCAATCCTATAGTTAACGGCTGATTCCATCACAAGGAACGGTTTTCCTCCCAAAGTAGAGTAATCCTTATTTAGTTTAGCAAATTCAGCGCTCGATGCTTGTATTGGTGCACCATCACCAACGGTCGCAATAGGAGCAACTTGGGCATTCTGAACCATATTCTGCACCATCTCAATGAACTTGTTCTGCAAGTCGAGGTTAGCAGCCCTCGCCCTTTATCAACTCCAAAAATGGAGTTCCTAGCAGTATTCCTCGTTAGCTAGCTCATTCTTATAAGCTGTAATATATGGCTAAGATTGAAAATAAATAAAAATCAAAACATAGAACCTGTAGAACATCTTAGGGTGCACAGAAAAAATATAATATAATAACAAAGATGAAAAATAAGCAAGATGGTGATACAATCAAATGAACTATACATAAGAACATCATAGTGCAACAGGTTTACAGATTATACAAAAACTAAAATAGAGTTTATACATCCCAATATCCAAAGTAAACTATATAACCATTCTAAAGTAATACAAGTATTGGTATAGCTTCACGGTACTACATAGCCAAAAATAAGCGATAATATGCTCCAAGTATAGAGATATGAAAGCATAGCCTTCTGCTCGTACTCCGTACAACTTCATGCGCTATCCATACCTATTATCCCTAATCTATTGATTTAGGAGTACTCAAGATAATACGAAGCAAAACATAAAACCTTGGATCAGACTACAGTCTGGTGTGAGTACACGTCTTCTTAAAATATTATAAAATCTTATATAGTAAATAGGGTATAAGTTATGGATAGTCGTACTTGACTCGTTCATGCATCCAAAAAGTTAGCACATAAACACAATATATGCTAAACTATTGTCACAAGTGGAAAATATGAGGTATAGAGGTACCACATGTCATATCAAGTACACATCAAACATAGTATCAATCACAAAGCCTTGCATCTCTCACTCAGTGCTTCGGTATGATAGCTCCCATAGATTATCAGCTCATTGCATACGTAGATGGCTAGGGAATGGATAGATGTAGACGTCCAAATATATATGTATACAGAGAAGACCCTAAGTACGCATAGACTACCCTATCCCAACAATGAGTTCCACAACAACAAGGTCATCCATCAATCCCTTAGCGCGCGTACCAATAGTACAACAACCTCATAGACGCTCAGCTCACTCCCACGCAGATGGCTAAGGACTGAACACGCGTAGAAATTCAAAATATGTGTACACACATATTATCCTAGGTACACGCAGACTACCATGTCCTACTCACGAAAATCGCAACCTCATGTTCTATTCTATAGGCTATTTGGCAGAACTTGTTATTTCGGTCCATCACCAGATGCCATAGTCACTTTCCACATTGAGTCTTCGAAGCCGCCGCATTTCGTTGGTTACAACTCCCTAAAGTCATCTTGAGCTATCCTTGAGTCATTCATCCTTACTCCAAACTAGCACCTAAAACCGCCAAGAAAAACTTAAATATTGCTCGAAGTCCCTCCATTTGGATCCTCAAGTCAATGCCCCAAAAAAGCCATTCCATGTTCTGTCCGACCCTTCCCCTATAGCCAAACCAAAGCCATCGAACACCATCTTATGTTTGGCTATCAGATAGGATTTCCTGCCTCGCTTTCCACCATGGAACGAAGAAACCACCGAACGTGAATTCCTTTTCGGTCCTCCATGGCCAAACCAAGAAACTACCGGATAAGTTTCCCTATCCGGTGCTTTATTACCAAACTTAGCAACTATCGGACATGATCTCATGTCCGTACTCCGCTGTCGAACCAAATAGCTATCGGAGAGGATTTTCTTCCCGTTCTTCCACCACCGAGCACAAATACTACCGAACATGATTTCCTATCCAATCGTCCATTCCCGAGCCTACGAAGGTCAAAACTGATACTTCCCCATTTTGAAGTACCACTAGACCATGCCATAACCTGACCCAACCTACCACCGATCAGCCTCTACCGAGCCAAAAACCTATAGCTCCTTCAACACATCAACTTCACACCAATCCTATAGCTACACCCAGTGGTTTACCCTCATGTGTCGCTTATGCAAAGATATGACTTCTAACGCTCTAGAGCCTATCCGCCAAAGTTCGGTTTCACGATTTCTACCTCTAGTTCGCTTCGATGAGCATTTTATGTATACAAGCATACAAACAAATACCATACGTGCACCAAATAACATTCAAACATACAAATCACATAATCAATCATAGTAATCATCATACAAGACGTCTACAACATAGCTTAACAAATATTAAGGCAATCACAATTCAAATAACATGTCTAGAACACCAAAAATCCATTTATTCTTATTCTTACTATAGATGGGGTTTTAAAACAACAATGAAACATAAATTTGACTTCAACAAGGATCCAAACCATGTTAAAACCTATATATACATATATAATAAGATGAGAGATGATAATTCACTCAACAAACCTTCCAAAATCTAAATTTTGCATGCAAAATGTGATAAATCCAAGAATGAACTACAAAGATGTGATTTTTCTTCCTTAAAAATTTAGATTTGAAGATCTTTCATGAATCTCCTTGCTAATGTACTCTTAATATACAATTTAGCCTTGATTTGGAGGAGAAAAGAGAAGGTTTTGGAAGAAGAATTGTTTAACGAGAGCTTAGATCTATTTGAAAAATGGTAAAAAACGATTTGGGGCCAATGGTTTAGCCTATTGTAGCCTCCAAATCCAAAATGGGTTAGTGGGCTTGCCCCCAATTCTCATTAATTACCCACTAAGCTACTCTAAAAAAGGCCAATGTTCAAATAGTTATATCTCATAATCAGAAAGTCCAAACTGCTACAATGACCACTCTACGGAAAACCATCATATCTTTCAAATGGAAATAGTCTCAGATACTAATTCGGTCTTTATCAAAAGTTATAGCCATTACAAGTTTTCAAGGGTAAAATCATCCGAAAAAAATCTAAAGATAGAAATTTTTACTAATAGGCATTTCCTAAAGTTATAAAGTCATACGACCTCATATGAATTTAAAAATGATATTTTACAATTCTTCGATATGATAATACGAGTCGTTATAAAGGGTTTACGTATCGATGGTTATTGGATAACAATGGAATGACTCACTCGAGAATTTTCTATTGGTTGACATAACTTAGGTCAAACATAAAATCTCGAAGTGACAATATTACATAGTTCTCTCGACTTGAGAATACCGCTGAACTTCAATGTGAATACTCTACTTTGATTATAGTTAAATCATAGTATGGCATCCATCGACCGACTGTAGTTTGGTCTGATTTGAAGCATTGAAATTGAAACACTATTCAATAGAGACTTGTTCTCATAAGTTATATGAGGTTAGTATCACAATCAATTATAGTAAATGAGAGTCAAATTCCCTGGCCAGAATAATATAATTAATAGTACTTGTTATTATTGCTCTAAGAATTTTGTATTTGGGCTAATCAAGTTGAATGTGGACGATGCAGGAGTTCTGGTGAAAACCAAATTTCATAAGCCCTAGTGTGATATAGTGTTGATGAAGAGAATTGGTGTAAACGATCATTACTACAGGGTATCGCTTATAACAGTAAAACTGAATTTTAATGAAAAATGTGTAAGCGGTAAATTTAGCCAAAATGTCACACCTCTAGCTTGGACGATGTGTAAGTGTTGATATTCGAATTGTTAGATATTAATCGCCGATTGAATTTACACCTTTGAGTTGTACAACCATAATATAGTATACTCTGAAAAACCACACGATTTAATTAATTTATATACGTTGTAAATTAATCAAACTAAGTAATATTTACAAGACATCAGTTATTATATTTTATTTGTTTTAAATTTTGAATGTCATTAGTATTTAACAAAATGCGTATATAAAAATTATATGTGCATGTATCGACATATGATATCAATGAAATCTTTAAGTTGGATTAAAATAGGTTAATTACTAATGAGTTTGGGAAATTTTAAAGGCCCATCGTGCTACATTCTTGACTGTTCATAAAAGGAGGAGGGGAAGAGTTTTTAATTGGGATTTGAAAGCCAAAGTGTAATTAAATAAAGGAAAGTGGTCATCCTGTTTTATTCTACTTGATTGCATTATTAATTCATTGTGAGTTTTTTTTCTCTTCTTCATTTTTTATGGCTGAAATTCCACGACTTCATGGAAGTAAAATTCTCAAAACAAAACTAAAATAAAATCAAAATCATTCAAGGTAGTTGCTGTCTCTTGATCTTTGCAAAATTCGAAAACTGATTAAATCAAATTTATGTGTTTTATTCTTCATTCAAGGTGCAATTTTTGCTTCAACGTCGGTTAAAATTATAATTTTATTTGATTATTGTTTCATTGTGTTAATAAAGTTTAGATCCTATATATGCTACTTCTAATTTGATTACTTGTTCGTCATGTTGATATATAGTTTAGATCTCATGCATGCTACACTTTGATTGATAACATGTTCATCTTGTTTTTAGGATTGTGCGATACACCCTAGAGAGGGTGAGTAAAGTATTTAAAATTTTCGCAAATAAACTGATAATATAAAATGCAAAAACATAAATACTAAAAAATAAATAACATATAGATATACCTAGCTTTGACTGATAACACTTTAGTGCTTATCGCTGCCTCCAAGATTACTACTAGAGTTATAAATTCCAACACTTACAATATGTATAAACTCGTGCTATCTACTAACTTGAGTATACTAATCATATGTATAGCAACCCTTCATGAACTCTATTATCGAGATTAGAATCCCTAAATTACAAAATACTTATACTTCAAACCTAGAAAAAACCATATATCAAAAGAAAATACAAGAATGAAATAAGAAAAATGAAACTTGACCCTAAACACAAATAAAGATCTAGATATGATTTATACGAAGAGTGTGTCCTTTTTTGAACCGAAAGAGGCAAACGAAATGGCACGGGGAACCCAAAAATGTTGGTTTGCGAAATGAGAATATGTTTTTTTTTGCACACGAAAGGAGCATGGAGAAGGGACAACGAGTGTAAAATAGAAAAGAAAAAGGAAAGGGACAAAAGAATCTCGTTCCGATCTGAGTTGAGGAATGGCGGCCTGCATCGACGCATCAGACACCGACGCGAATAATTGTGCAGTCCGTGAAAAGAACGGTACAGAAGCAACAAGCCTCGAAATAAAATTTCCGTTCAAAGATATTTCTATCAAGTCATTGTAATCCTCTTCCCTTGCTAATCACGGGAGCTGCTCCTTTTTATCTTAGAAAAAACTACGGCCCCGTTTGGTTTACTATTTTTAGTTTTGTGTTTTCGTCTAACAAAAATTCGAATTTATTATGTATGATTGAAAAACACACAATTTTGAAAAATGAAACTAACATAGAAAATAGAAAACAAGTTTATTTGATTTTTCGTGTTTTGAGACATAACAAAAGGATGGAAAACAATTCATCTTCTCTATTTCCCGTCCATCATCGTGATGGCTAAGAATTGTAAGAATTTTTTTACAATTTCTTGTATTTTGTAGCGAATGTTGAAAACACAAAACACAAAACTCAAAAAGAAACCAAACGGGGCCTACACTTTTCCTTTCCCAAAATATTTGACCGACTTCTTCTTCTCTAGATCCAAAAATACATCGATTCCTCCTTCAAAAATTCACCGCTCCGCCTAACTAAAGGCATTCGAGTCTTCCTCAAGGTTGCGCCACCTGAAAAACTTAAAGGTAGCCATTGCTCTAGATTTGCTTTCGCCGTCTGGTGCTTGGATATGGATCGCGATTGCCTGACTTGTAGGGATTTCGGTTACCGCGTTTGGTTCTGATAGCCACGTCGTCGTTGGAGTTTGTAGCGACTGGTGTCGAATAGGTGGTGCTGTATTTGGTCGTGATGTGATGCCGACTGTCTAGGTGAAGAGTTCGATGTTGCCATAATGTGTTGTCGAGAATGATTCGATGGGTTATTCATTAAAGTCGATGCTACCAGATTTGGATGAACACACGCGCTACCTTGGTATTTTGATGTTTGAGGTGCATCATAGAGAGGATCTGCTGATGCTTGCAAGTACAGTTGTTGGGAGAAAAAAATGGAGTTGTAGCTGATTCTGTATTAGAAATGAACGAAGATATGCAGAAGGTTCAGTTATTCATCACAGAACTAATCATCTCCATCCATCAGAACATCTACAACTGAGAATACTTTGTTATAAGTTGCGGTCTGGGCTGCACTTATCTTAAGGCCCATTGTGTTATAATATGTTACATTATGTAATGTAAAAATAGCATCTGTATGTGTACATAAGACATCAGTTTTTGTATCATTTACATTCTGAATAAATATAATAACATTTTTCTTCAAGCTTATTCAAACTTTTACATGGTATCAGAGCTTTAAAATCAACCTAACGGTTGTTAGCCTCAATCATTTAAAAGAAGAAGCGCCTTGCCTACCATCATTAGAATTTTGTCATCATTTAATGGTGGCTGCAGCCTAGCTTCTCTCAGATCAGTGTCATCATAGAGAAAGCTATTGATTTCGAATCCTTACCCACTGTGTTTTACAGTTCTTGATCAAGAACTGTAAACTTCTGTTGTTTTGCAGCAGTGCCTCGCCTAGAGGTCATCTTCAGAGTTTTTCTTTTTCTCATCATCAGAATTCTCTGGCTGCACCACTTGTTGATCTCAGAATACCAAGATTCTTCATCGATATGGCAGGAGACAATGTTAATGATGTTCAAGAATCTCTCAATGCTTCAAGAACAGCCACTTCTCAGCAGTCAGACTCACAAAATCTGTTGAAATCATTAATCAAACCAAAGAGTCAGTTAGTAACAACTATTCTTGATGAATCGAATTATATGTTGTGGAAATTTCAAATTGAAACAGCTATAAGAGGATATGATGTTGAAGAATATGTGTTTGGAACACTTATTACTCCAGCAAAGTATGTCACAGATAGTGATGGAAAACTTGTAATCAATAAAGATTACTCAAACTATCAAAAGCAAGATAGTCTTATCAGTTCTTGGCTATTATCTTCTATTGGTCCTACCATTCTACCTCAACTCATAGGTTGTAAAACATCTCATGAAATATGGCGTTCAATAGAGCATACATTCAACACTCAATCTGCAGCGAGAGTTCTTTATTATAAAAGACAGCTACAGAACTTGAGAAAAGATGGGTTAAATATGAGAGAGTATCTGACTAAGATAAAGAATCTGTGCCATCAATTAGCTGCAACAGGTCATAAACTGTCAGATGCTGAACAGATACTCTCTATTTTAAGTGGTTTAGATGATGATTATGAAGCTGTTGTAGCAATAATTTCATCTCAAGAAAAAACACCATCTATTGAATATGTTAGTTCTATTCTATTGTCTTATGAAGGAAGAATAGAGCAAAAGAAATCTATTCAAGAATTTTCTGTTAACTATGTTTCAAAAAATCAAGAGAAAACATACAACAAAAGTCAAAGAGATGGGTCATCAAATAGAGGTGGTTCATCAAACAGATCAAGAGGCAGAGGTGGCAAATTTCATAATAACAATAATAATAGACTGAGATGCCAAATATGTGAAAAATTTGGGCACAGTGCTAACAAATGCTACTTTAGATTTGATGCAAAATATGTTCCTTCTCAGTCAGGAAATAGCAACCAGAAAAATTATCAAAGTGCAAATATGATCAATATTCAACATGATTCATCCAGTCAGAAAGAGAGTAGTATTAGTACAGATGACTCTCAAGATCAAAGTTGGTTTCCTGATTCTGGTGTTACTAACCATGTAACAAATAATCTTGGAAATCTGAATCTTGAAAACCAAGAATATAAAGGTAAACAATGTATTCATATGGGAAATGGTAAGCCCATAAGCATTACTCACACAGGCAGTGCTTGTATTAAAGGTGCAAGAAAATTATATCTCAATAATTTGTTGAGAGTGCCTTTAATTACAAAAAACTTGCTTAGTGTGTCACAATTTGTCAAAGATAATCAAGTATATTTTGAATTCTTTCCTACTTACTGTCTAGTCAAAGACATTAAGTCTAATGAAATTCTTTTGCAGGGTAAAGAATGTAGAGGACTATACAAATTTAGTGTTGAAAATTCTGAAAATCAAGCTTATAGAGATAAATGGTGTAACAGTTCTGAAATAACTCAAGCAAGTAATTGTAAGCTTTTTGATATATGGCATAGCAGACTGGGGCATGCAAATGCACATATTGTAAAGAAAGTGTTGAAGAATAATAATATTTCTTTTACTAACATTTCTATGCCCTATGTATGCACATACTGTCAAATGGGAAAGAGTCATAAACTTGCTTTTTCTGATTCTGAGACAGTTTATACTAAACCATTAGAATTAATTGCAACAGACTTATGGGGTCCTACATCTGTAACCACAGATTATGGTTACAGATATTACATTTCTTTTATAGATGCTTTTTCTAGACATGTTTGGATATATTTTATAAAATCTAAGTCTGAGACTTACAATGTTGTAATTTAGTTTATTAATTTAGTTGAAAATCAAACTAACTGTCAAGTTAAGAATTTTCAAACTGATGGAGGAACAGAATTTCATCCTTTGAAGGAATATTTTCAGAAAAAAGGAATTAATCATAGAATTACTTGTCCTTATACTTCTGAACAAAATGGTTTAATTGAAAGAAAACATAGACATATTGTAGAAACTGGTTTAACACTTCTTTCTCAGGCTTCTTTATCACAAAAATTTTGGCCTGATGCTTTTGCTACTAGTGTTTATCTAATAAACAGGTTACCAACAAAAACTCTGAAGTATAAAAGTCCTCTTGAAGTACTTTCTGGTGTTAAACCAAATTATGATAATCTTAAAGTTTTTGGATGTCTATGTTTTCCTTACTTAAGACCATATAATTCATATAAGTTGAATTTCAGGTCTTCTCCATGTACCTTTTTAGGTTATGCTACTAATATGAAAGGTTACAAATGTATAGATAGCAATGGAAAAATATTTGTTTCTAGGTATGTTGTATTTAATGAACAAATTTTTCCTTTTAGTCGAACTCATATGAAAACTTCTCATAAAATATACAAAACATAAAATGTTGTATCTATATTACCTGACTTGTTGAAGCAAGTTCCAATAGAAGGCAATCAAAATGTGCCTTGTCATGATCAACTCTTATCCAATTCAAGAGCAGATGATAATCAGAAAAGTAATGAAGCAAGTAGTCCAGAAGATCTACATCATAACAATAGTCATACTAGCAGACATTCTGATCAATGTCAACCAATAGGCAATTTAGAATTACCTATTGATCAACAAGATTCTTCAAGTCATAATGCTAGTCAACAAAATGCAACAGAAGTTATTCCACAAATAATTCCAGAAAATACTGGTCATCATATGATTACTAGAGCAAAGAAAGGAATATTCATGCCAAAAATATACAATGCAACCATTGAAGATGAGGAACAATGTACTTATCATCAAGCAATTCAATGTGAAAAATGGAAAAGTGCCATGAATGAAGAGTTTGAAGCACTACAAAGAAACAGAACATGGGATCTTGTGCCATTACCATGTGACAAAAATATCATTGGATGCAAATGGATATTTAGATTAAAGAAAAATTCTGATGGTTCAATTTCTAAATATAAGCCAAGATTGGTGGCAAAAGGGTTTTCACAACAGAATGGTTTTGATTTTAATGAACCATTTTCACCTGTTGTGAAACCTACATCAATTAGGATTATTTTTACAATTGCCTTACATAGAAACTGGACCATAAAGCAACTTGATGTAAATAATGCTTTTCTTAATGGTGAATTGCAGGAAGAAGTTTACATGGAGCAACCAATTGGATTCAAAAAGAAGGAGCAGAAAAGCTTGTGTGCAAACTTAATAAAGCCATATATGGTTTGAAGCAAGCTCCAAGGGTTTGGTTTGACAAGTTAAAATCAACCCTGGCCAGAATGAGATTTAATTCCACTAAATCTGAAAACTCTGTATTTACTAAATTCTATAATAATGATGTCACTTATATTCTAATCTATGTTGATGATTTTTAATTACAGGAAATAGTGAGCAAGAAATCAATTATGTTACAAATCAACTGAACAAAGAGTTTTCCATAAAAGATCTTGGCAATGTCAATTATTTCCTGGGAATACAAGTCCATAAGATTTCTGCTACAAAAATTCAGTTAAGTCAAAAGAAATATATTGCTGAAATTCTTATGAGAGCAAATATGGAAAATGAAAAAGCTTTACCAACTCCTATGATGAGCAGTTTACATTTATCAAAGAATAAAGGAGAACAGATATCAAATGTTACGCAGTACAGAAGTATAGTTGGAGCTCTGCAATATGTCACCATCACAAGACCAGAAATTTCATATAGTGTCAACAAAGCCAGTCAATTCATGCAAAGTCCTTTAGATGAGCATTGGAAAGCTGTTAAAAGAATTTTGAGATATCTAAATGGCACTTTGGAGTATGGTTTAACTTTACAATCAAGCAATACAATTAATATTATAGCTTATGCAGATGCAGATTGGGCAACAGATATTGATGATAGAAAATCCACAATAGGTTATTGTGTATTTTTAGGTGATAATCCTATATCATGGTGTTCAAAAAAACAAACAACTGTTTCTAGATCAAGTACCGAAGCTGAATTCAGAAGTGTTGCAAGTGTTACAGCTGAAGTCATGTGGATAGAATCACTACTACATGAATTAAAGGTCAAAACTCATAATAAAGCTACGATCTGGTGTGATAATATGAGTACAATAGCACTTACTGCAAACCCAGTATTGCATTCCAGAACAAAGCATATGGAGTTAGATCTATACTTCGTCAGAGAACAAGTTATCAAAGGCAAATTAAATGTAAGTCACGTACCTGCAACTTACCAAAGGACGGATATCTTAACAAAACCATTGTCGAAGAAAAATTTTCTTCGATTAAGGCAAGATTTGAAAGTTGAAGATTCTGGCAACAAGTGTGGTAAGAAGACATAAGTGATAATTACTCCAAAAACCTCAAAATTTCTTCAACTTCCAGATCCATGACTATAAAGGCTTCAACTTTGCATCTGAAGCTTACAATTTGTCTCGAAGCTTGCCAAAATCAGAAATCGGAATGAATGTTCACACACTTGAAAGCATATGAACATTCATGTTGTCGTCTTCAAGATTATTGCTACATCTCATCTCAAATCTGATAATTTTTTGAAGAAAGCAACTTTAGACTTTCTGATTGGTAGTTATCTCGAATAACTATCAACCAAAATTATGTCTTTATGTGCATCTCTCCTCTTTCTTCATCTTTTCCCACAAACAAATTTCATCAGATTCGCAGGAGATTCGAGGAGAGAAAGATTTTGAAGATTATCGCAGCAAACCCTAGCCGCAATAGGGTTTGAAGGGGAGTATTATGTTGAATATGCGCTTATATGATTTTTGTTTGATGATAATAAACATATATACATTCGTTTAAATGTATTTGATAATATACTATTTTATTTTTCACAGATTAAATAAATATTTGCTGAATAAAATAAATAACACGGAATTTGAATTCAAACGAATATTTTATTCAAATAAATATTTATTACAACTTTGAATAGTACAATTTCAAGCTCTCACTATAACTATACAACTTTGATTACAATTACATCACATTACATATTTACAGTTCCCCTCACTACATATCACTCACACTCGTATTTATCTTCAACCGCATTCCAGTTTGAATCCAGCATCTGAGCAATCTGCAAAAATATAAACTAACACGGTAAAATTGAAAAGGAAATATTTTTGCAATTCAAAAATAAAAGATAATTTTTGAAAATATGATTTGCCTCAGTTATTTGGGTTGTTCGTCATAATTTAAATTTGAATTCATCATACACGAACAACTTGCGACATACACAGTGTATTGCTGTATATGCCACAAGGCCGTGCACGCCGATATATACATTTGATTGATTTACAGGGACAGGTGAGCACAGGTCAAACCCAAATGAAAAACCGGGTTCAACTCACATGCAATATATCACAACACGAGCACAAGGCCAAACCGAGTTTTTGAAACTGGATTCAACACAAGGCAGTTAACATGTCAAAAAACAGTCGCAACATGGATATCATAAGAAATGAAACACCAATCAGTAGCATGCTAATGAAGATTGCATCAAAATGCAAGCACAAAAGTGCACAGCAACTAGAAATGCATGCAAGTGCCAACCAGAATGAAGACCACAAGTAACAAAACTCGAGTGCAGCAATGAAACCAAAAGTGTACAGCAATGCAAGTAAAGATGACACAAACTCAAGCAAATGCAACAAAGATGCAAGCTGCAGCATACCAGAAGTACACAAGTACAGGCCACATCATCAAGTATGGCAGTGAAACAACTCAAGTGATCAAGCAAGAACAACAGAGTTTCAAAAATCCAATGCTCAACATCATGAACATGAACCCAAATCAACTCTACTGGACAATAAAAGGAAAATGGAAAGCCTGCACCAACCAAGCACAGTGGACTCATGTCGAAACAGCAAGCAGCATCAAAGACTCAGTAGTGGCACCAAACAACAACACATTGCAATTATACTACAAAGTACAAAGCATGCACCAGTTCACATGCACTGGCTCGAATGTACATAACAAACTCTAAAGCTAGAAGGATGCATCAGAATAACTCGGCAATGCAAGTAAAACTAGATTACTACACAGCAGTGCAAACACATCTAGTATATGACAGCAACCAGAGGCAACACCTCACAATCAAACTACAAAACCAAAATGATTACGGCTACAATATGCAGACTCAATGGATGCAACATCAAAACAGTTCGAGTTATATCCCAGTGCCAACATATCCAACTAGAAATGCAGACAACAAGTGTCAAGTTGCAAACAATATTAAACAGTGACAATGCAGCCAACAAATACACTATGAATCTGAGATTACAAACTCGAGTGTGCAAGTGAACATGACAAGAAACAGTTCAATATGAACTGATGAACATGCAGTCAAACTCAGTGACAACATACTACAATAAATCATCAAAGATTGCAACAGATGGAGCTACAGGAAAGTACAGCAAGCTACAAGTTATACGAAATCAAAGTGACCAAAGTCAAAGCATCAGAGGGAATCATCAATATCCAAACTGCAGATACAAAGCTAATGTATCAAAGCCGTGTGTTTTAACAAGTCAACAGAAAAAGGAACGAAAACCGTGGTCATCACGAAATTGATTCAAAAGCCGCGTCAACCAAGGAATGTGAAAAATACGAAAGTGACAAAGTCAGAATAAATCCCAAGCATCATCGAGTGGCCGAGGTGAATCAGTTGACAAATTCAAATATATTCGTACGAACGCAAATCTAGGGTTACAAACCCTATATAAAGAAATCATCATCGGCAATTTCATTCATGGAGTTCAATAAAGCATAACAGAACAGCATAAACAAAAATCACATACCAAATCGAAGTTGAACTCCATCAACTCGAAGTAGCCAGAGAGAGAGCAACGAGAAATCGATCGAGCAAAGCAATTCTCGAACAACCACAGATTCGATCGAAGCAATAACGGCTCTTCAAAAGGCTTAATCTGAATCAAGAACGAAAGCCCCAATTTTGCAAAAGGAACGGTCGACATTATACTCAAGCAAAAAAGGAACCGGGCCGATAAAATTAAAGGGAGAAAAGGGGGACGCAATCTTTTAATTAATGGGCCGGTTATTTTGGGCTTAGTTGTTTTAAATTAGGGCTATTTTTATTAATTTGTTTTTTTGTTTTGTATTTTCTTTTTAAACCGTTTATTTTTCTAGTCGTGTGACTAGGGGACATGCTACGCGGCGTAGCTTGAGAATTCGCAACTCGGTAGTTGAGTTGTGGCAGGGTTTTGAGCGTAGAGTTAGATTAGTCAATAGCGGGTATAGCGAGTTTACGTGTGTAAGCAAGGGACTATCTAATTTCTAGTAGAAACCTTGGGGGCAGCACGTAGGCAGGGTTTTGCCGAAGCTGGGTAAATTATGTGTTGTTCTGTTTTATTCTATTATTTATATTCTGCGATATCGGTGCTGCTATTCTGTGATCTGAATTGAAATTAATTAATAAGCTTCCGCGATTAATTTTTATAATTTATACCATCACCCTATTCACCCCCCCTCTAGGGTGAAATCGATCCTACAAGTGGTATCAGAGCTGAGAACAAAAGCCGTTTTTTTTTTAAAAAATTTGATTTTTTTACAAAAACCAATTTTTGTTTTTTAAAAAAATTTGAATTTTTAAAATGACTTCTTTTAATACTGCTTTTGCTGAGGGTCAATCCATAGTTAGACCACCAATGTTCAATGGTGAATATGCTTACTGGAAAAATAGAATGCAAATTTTTCTGAAAACCATTGACGCTTGGAATATTGTTGAGACAGGTTATAGAATTCCAACTATAACTGTAGATAATCAGGAAATAGAGAAACCAAAAGATCAATGGACAGAACTAGAAAATAGATTACAAAATGCTAATGCTAGAGCTATGAATTCTATTATTTGTTCATTAGATCAATTTGAATTTAATCGTGTCTCACATTGTCTAACTGCACAGGAAATATGGCACACACTAGAAGTGACTCACGAAGGAACATCTCAAGTCAAAGAATCTCGTCTTGCCATGCTAAGCAGCGAATACGAGAACTTCACAATGGCGAAGGAAGAAAATGTCAAAGAGATGCATGGACGACTTTCCAATATCGTTTACAAATCAAAAGCTCTTGGAAAATCATACACAGAGTTGGAGATAGTCCGAAAAATCCTTAGAGTGCTTCCACGAAAATTTGAAGCAAAAGTGACTGCCATTCAAGAATCAAAAGATTTGAAACAAATGAAAGTCGAAGAACTCATCGGAAATCTCAAAACTTATGAGCTAGAAATGAAATTCAAGGAAGAGCGTGAAGGAGGAGATAATCGAAAGAAATCAATAGCGCTCAAAGGAACTACCGAAAGTGATGATGATAACAATGATGATGATGGAGCAGCAGAGCTGGCGCTACTAATAAAGAAATTCAAAAGGTGGAATTACAAATACGGAAATTCAGCTCGAATTCAAAAAGCAAAAAGCAGAATAGCCAAAGCACTAGACTACTCAGAAGAACAAAAGTTTATTTGTTATAATTGCAACAAACCCAGCCATATCAAGCCCGATTGTCCACAAATTAAATCCAGCCATGGAAAGAAACAGAAAAAGAAAAGTTTTGCAGCCACTTGGGATGAAATAGACGAGAATGATCAAAGCACTGGCAGTGAAAGCGAAAAGGTAGAATTGTGTCTTCGAGGTGATACAACTGACAGTGACGATGACGAGCCAAGTGAGGTATCAAAACTTACCCATTCTGAGTTGCTTATATATTTTCATGAAGTAAACGGTTGTTTTGAACGACTTAGGGAAAAATACGCCAAACTTGAATCTCAAAAAGATACTTTGATAGAATGTAATAAACAACTTGATCAATTAGTTAAAACCTATCAAAGTAGGATCCCTAAGTGTGATAAGTGTCCAACATTTGATGAAGAAATTAAAAAATCAGAAATTAAAATGAAATCGCTTGAAAATGAAATTCTGATTTTAAAAGAGAATGAAAATACTAGAAGAGAGAATTCTATTAAAAAGTGCACACAATTATTAAACGAAAATGAGTCTCTCAAAACACAAGTCCAACAATTGTCTACTACTTTAGATAAATTTTCCAAAAGTGAAAAATCATTGAATATGCTATTAGGAAAGCAAACTGTTAATACGGTTAGACAAGGACTTGGATATAATAGTTCGAAAATTGTTGAAAACAAGATTAATCAAGAAAATTCATTGTGCATGATTTGTAGAAAATATGGACACAGTCACAATAATTGTTGGTATAGACCCAAACATGTGAAAACTATACCGATTTGGGTTCCAAACGGCACAAATATAAAATCTCTCAAAGTTAAACAAATTTGGGTGCCGAAGGGAACAATTATAAACAATTTTGGGTCTACACAAAATTATTTTTCAAAATTTTCAGCCACTAACAACCATGGACCTATAAAAACAAATAGGTCACATAAATCTTTCATCGTGTAGGTGTGGTGGCAGGCTAAGGAACAACAACAGTGTACTCTGGATTTTTGGCTGATCCAGAAACACAACGGACGACGAAGCAAAGTTCCTTAGCCTAGTATAAAGGTGACAGAATCACAACGGACAACAATGGAAAATATCGTAAAGGTAAAACAGGTAATGGTATGTTTTAAACGATATATTAAATGTGATAATCTGCACCATATTCTGAATTAAAATCAGCCAATATTGAGATGATGAAAAGATGATGATTTTGACTTATTCAACATAGTTGGCCAATTATATTCTTATGCCAAAAACACTATAAAAATCTCTAGATTCTTTGAATTACTTCATATATATCATTTTGGATTAAAAATAGTGTTTTGTTGGATAATAATACATTTGGTTATAATTAGGCTAACTCCTTATTCACGGTTTTCTGATTATTTACACGGCTTCAATTCAAATTCAAAAGAATGTCATTTAAATTGTTGTTAAAATTGAGTTTGAAATTTTTGGTGCACAATTCATGTTTTGGTCTATAAAATTCAATTGATGATAATTTTTGAGTGAAAGAGAAATTCAGATGCAGATTACACTGGTAATCTAGTTGATAGAAAAATTACTAGTGAAACGTGATTTTTTGTTGAGACATTTAGTAACTGCATCGTTTTTCAAAGAAAATATCTGCATATTTTTCATTTCAAATAATTTTCAAATAACAGAAAATTTTCTTTTAAAACCCCTGGAGAAAATCATTTTTGACCATAGTTTCAGATTAGTCATTTTTGAAAAATTAATTTCATAATTATTTTTGAATCTAATTTTAAATGACTATTTTGACTAATCTGACTCCTTAATGTTTATCGAAAAGAAAAATAGTGATTGAAAAAGTGATGAGTGTTAATATTGATCAAATATTATGACTCGAGACGGTATAATTAATAAATTTCTTTAGAAATTTAAACAAGAGTTATAAAACTGTTTGTTGGTAAAAATTCCATGACCATCTCTATCTCTATCATATTTCTAACAACCATCACTCATAAAAATTATATATAGTTTGTCGATATGTGGTACTTTAAACAGGAATCGTTCGTTTTTCATTTTCACATTTTTTAAAAAAAAACAAATAAATAAAAAAATACCAAAGTATTCACTCTCATTTAAAAGTCCTCACGGTTATGCATGGGTGACTTACTTGGAATTTGTTATGTGCTTCCATGCTCATTTAAAAGTCCTCACGGTTATGCATGTATGGAACGCATATCAAAAGTTGATTTGTAAAATAAACAAGTTGATTCTAATCCCATTTAAAAGTCCTCACGGTTATGCGTGGTTAGAAGATACTTGAATTTATTTTTTTAAAAATAAAATTGGAATACTACTAATCTCATTTAAAAGTCCTAACGGTTATGCATGGTTAGTAGATTCAAATTCCTGATATAAATATGCCACAAATAGACACAACTGTATGGTTTTATATGATATCATTCCTATCATTCTAAAAGTGGAATATGCGCCTAACAAAATATTTATGATTTTTGCTTGATTTTTTTATTGAAATTTAATATTTATATTCAATTGAGTTTTAATGTTGGTTAATATCGATAAATTTATCTCTATTTTCTCTAACACTATTATTCTTTTGCTGATAACAAAAGGGGGAGAGAAAAGTTAAGATTTTGTCAAATAAAATCAAGCAAAGGTCAAATGATTTTTCATTTTGCATCTAGACTCATTTGCATATTTTATTTGTATGCATATATGTAGGGGGAGTTTTGTGTAGAGAGGAAGCATTTAAATAGGGGGAGCAATTAGGATATATCTATGATCAAATACATTTAACATATTCAAAATCTTAAATATATGTTTGTTATCATCAAAAGGGGGAGATTGTTGAATATGCGCTTATATGATTTTTGTTTGATGATAATAAACATATATACATTCGTTTAAATGTATTTGATAATATACTATTTTATTTTTCACAGATTAAATAAATATTTGCTGAATAAAATAAATAACACGGAATTTGAATTCAAACGAATATTTTATTCAAATAAATATTTATTACAACTTTGAATAGTACAATTTCAAGCTCTCACTATAACTATACAACTTTGATTACAATTACATCACATTACATATTTACAGTTCACCTCACTACATATCACTCACACTCGTATTTATCTTCAACCGCATTCCAGTTTGAATCCAGCATCTGAGCAATCTGCAAAAATATAAACTAACACGGTAAAATTGAAAAGGAAATATTTTTGCAATTCAAAAATAAAAGATAATTTTTGAAAATATGATTTGCCTCAGTTATTTGGGTTGTTCGTCATAATTTAAATTTGAATTCATCATACACGAACAACTTGTGACATACACAGTGTATTGCTGTATATGCCACAAGGCCGTGCACGCCGATATATACATTTGATTGATTTACAGGGACAGGTGAGCACATGTCAAACCCAAATGAAAAACCGGGTTCAACTCACATGCAATATATCACAACACGAGCACAAGGCCAAACCGAGTTTTTGAAACTGGATTCAACACAAGGCAGTTAACATGTCAAAAAACAGTCGCAACATGGATATCACAAGAAATGAAACACCAATCAGTAGCATGCTAATGAAGATTGCATCAAAATGCAAGCACAAAAGTGCACAGCAACCAGAAATGCATGCAAGTGCCAACCAGAATGAAGACCACAAGTAACAAAACTCGAGTGCAGCAATGAAACCAAAAGTGTACAGCAATGCAAGTAAAGATGACACAAACTCAAGCAAATGCAACAAAGATGCAAGCTGCAGCATACCAGAAGTACACAAGTACAGGCCACATCATCAAGTATGGCAGTGAAACAACTCAAGTGATCAAGCAAGAACAACAGAGTTTCAAAAATCCAATGCTCAACATCATGAATATGAACCCAAATCAACTCTACTGGACAATAAAAGGAAAATGGAAAGCCTGCACCAACCAAGCACAGTGGACTCATGTCGAAACAGCAAGCAGCATCAAAGACTCAGTAGTGGCACCAAACAACAACACATTGCAATTATACTACAAAGTACAAAGCATGCACCAGTTCACATGCACTGGCTCGAATGTACATAACAAACTCTAAAGCTAGAAGGATGCATCAGAATAACTCGGCAATGCAAGTAAAACTAGATTACTACACAGCAGTGCAAACACATCTAGTATATGACAGCAACCAGAGGCAACACCTCACAATCAAACTACAAAACCAAAATGATTACGGCTACAATATGCAGACTCAATGGATGCAACATCAAAACAGTTCGAGTTATATCCCAGTGCCAACATATCCAACTAGAAATGCAGACAACAAGTGTCAAGTTGCAAACAATATTAAACAGTGACAATGCAGCCAACAAATACACTATGAATCTGAGATTACAAACTCGAGTGTGCAAGTGAACATGACAAGAAACAGTTCAATATGAACTGATGAACATGCAGTCAAACTCAGTGACAACATACTACAATAAATCATCAAAGATTGCAACAGATGGAGCTACAGGAAAGTACAGCAAGCTACAAGTTATACGAAATCAAAGTGACCAAAGTCAAAGCATCAGAGGGAATCATCAATATCCAAACTGCAGATACAAAGCTAATGTATCAAAGCCGTGTGTTTTAACAAGTCAACAGAAAAAGGAACGAAAACCGTGGTCATCACGAAATTGATTCAAAAGCCGCGTCAACCAAGGAATGTGAAAAATACGAAAGTGACAAAGTCAGAATAAATCCCAAGCATCATCGAGTGGCCGAGGTGAATCAGTTGACAAATTCAAATATATTCGTACGAACGCAAATCTAGGGTTACAAACCCTATATAAAGAAATCATCATCGGCAATTTCATTCATGGAGTTCAATAAAGCATAACAGAACAGCATAAACAAAAATCACATACCAAATCGAAGTTGAACTCCATCAACTCGAAGTAGCCAGAGAGAGAGCAACGAGAAATCGATCGAGCAAAGCAATTCTCGAACAACCACAGATTCGATCGAAGCAATAACGGCTCTTCAAAAGGCTTAATCTGAATCAAGAACGAAAGCCCCAATTTTGCAAAAGGAACGGTCGACATTATACTCAAGCAAAAAAGGAACCGGGCCGATAAAATTAAAGGGAGAAAAGGGGGACGCAATCTTTTAATTAATGGGCCGGTTATTTTGGGCTTAGTTGTTTTAAATTAGGGCTATTTTTATTAATTTGTTTTTTTGTTTTGTATTTTCTTTTTAAACCGTTTATTTTTCTAGTCGTGTGACTAGGGGACAAGCTACGCGGCGTAGCTTGAGAATTCGCAACTCGGTAGTTGAGTTGTGGCAGGGTTTTGAGCATAGAGTTAGATTAGTCAATAGCGGGTATAGCGAGTTTACGTGTGTAAGCAAGGGACTATCTAATTTCTAGTAGAAACCTTGGGGGCAGCACGTAGGCAGGGTTTTGCCGAAGCTGGGTAAATTATGTGTTGTTCTGTTTTATTCTATTATTTATATTCTGCGATATCGGTGCTGCTATTCTGTGATCTGAATTGAAATTAATTAATAAGCTTCCGCGATTAATTTTTATAATTTATACCATCACCCTATTCACCCCCCCTCTAGGGTGAAATCGATCCTACAAGTGGTATCAGAGCTGAGAACAAAAGCCGTTTTTTTTTTAAAAAATTTGATTTTTTTACAAAAACCAATTTTTGTTTTTTAAAAAAATTTGAATTTTTAAAATGACTTCTTTTAATACTGCTTTTGCTGAGGGTCAATCCATAGTTAGACCACCAATGTTCAATGGTGAATATGCTTACTGGAAAAATAGAATGCAAATTTTTCTGAAAACCATTGACGCTTGGAATATTGTTGAGACAGGTTATAGAATTCCAACTATAACTGTAGATAATCAGGAAATAGAGAAACCAAAAGATCAATGGACAGAACTAGAAAATAGATTACAAAATGCTAATGCTAGAGCTATGAATTCTATTATTTGTTCATTAGATCAATTTGAATTTAATCGTGTCTCACATTGTCTAACTGCACAGGAAATATGGCACACACTAGAAGTGACTCACGAAGGAACATCTCAAGTCAAAGAATCTCGTCTTGCCATGCTAAGCAGCGAATACGAGAACTTCACAATGGCGAAGGAAGAAAATGTCAAAGAGATGCATGGACGACTTTCCAATATCGTTTACAAATCAAAAGCTCTTGGAAAATCATACACAGAGTTGGAGATAGTCCGAAAAATCCTTAGAGTGCTTCCACGAAAATTTGAAGCAAAAGTGACTGCCATTCAAGAATCAAAAGATTTGAAACAAATGAAAGTCGAAGAACTCATCGGAAATCTCAAAACTTATGAGCTAGAAATGAAATTCAAGGAAGAGCGTGAAGGAGGAGATAATCGAAAGAAATCAATAGCGCTCAAAGGAACTACCGAAAGTGATGATGATAACAATGATGATGATGGAGCAGCAGAGCTGGCGCTACTAATAAAGAAATTCAAAAGGTGGAATTACAAATACGGAAATTCAGCTCGAATTCAAAAAGCAAAAAGCAGAATAGCCAAAGCACTAGACTACTCAGAAGAACAAAAGTTTATTTGTTATAATTGCAACAAACCCAGCCATATCAAGCCCGATTGTCCACAAATTAAATCCAGCCATGGAAAGAAACAGAAAAAGAAAAGTTTTGCAGCCACTTGGGATGAAATAGACGAGAATGATCAAAGCACTGGCAGTGAAAGCGAAAAGGTAGAATTGTGTCTTCGAGGTGATACAACTGACAGTGACGATGACGAGCCAAGTGAGGTATCAAAACTTACCCATTCTGAGTTGCTTATATATTTTCATGAAGTAAACGGTTGTTTTGAACGACTTAGGGAAAAATACGCCAAACTTGAATCTCAAAAAGATACTTTGATAGAATGTAATAAACAACTTGATCAATTAGTTAAAACCTATCAAAGTAGGATCCCTAAGTGTGATAAGTGTCCAACATTTGATGAAGAAATTAAAAAATCAGAAATTAAAATGAAATCGCTTGAAAATGAAATTCTGATTTTAAAAGAGAATGAAAATACTAGAAGAGAGAATTCTATTAAAAAGTGCACACAATTATTAAACGAAAATGAGTCTCTCAAAACACAAGTCCAACAATTGTCTACTACTTTAGATAAATTTTCCAAAAGTGAAAAATCATTGAATATGCTATTAGGAAAGCAAACTGTTAATACGGTTAGACAAGGACTTGGATATAATAGTTCGAAAATTGTTGAAAACAAGATTAATCAAGAAAATTCATTGTGCATGATTTGTAGAAAATATGGACACAGTCACAATAATTGTTGGTATAGACCCAAACATGTGAAAACTATACCGATTTGGGTTCCAAACGGCACAAATATAAAATCTCTCAAAGTTAAACAAATTTGGGTGCCGAAGGGAACAATTATAAACAATTTTGGGTCTACACAAAATTATTTTTCAAAATTTTCAGCCACTAACAACCATGGACCTATAAAAACAAATAGGTCACATAAATCTTTCATCGTGTAGGTGTGGTGGCAGGCTAAGGAACAACAACAGTGTACTCTGGATTTTTGGCTGATCCAGAAACACAACGGACGACGAAGCAAAGTTCCTTAGCCTAGTATAAAGGTGACAGAATCACAACGGACAACAATGGAAAATATCGTAAAGGTAAAACAGGTAATGGTATGTTTTAAACGATATATTAAATGTGATAATCTGCACCATATTCTGAATTAAAATCAGCCAATATTGAGATGATGAAAAGATGATGATTTTGACTTATTCAACATAGTTGGCCAATTATATTCTTATGCCAAAAACACTATAAAAATCTCTAGATTCTTTGAATTACTTCATATATATCATTTTGGATTAAAAATAGTGTTTTGTTGGATAATAATACATTTGGTTATAATTAGGCTAACTCCTTATTCACGGTTTTCTGATTATTTACACGGCTTCAATTCAAATTCAAAAGAATGTCATTTAAATTGTTGTTAAAATTGAGTTTGAAATTTTTGGTGCACAATTCATGTTTTGGTCTATAAAATTCAATTGATGATAATTTTTGAGTGAAAGAGAAATTCAGATGCAGATTACACTGGTAATCTAGTTGATAGAAAAATTACTAGTGAAACGTGATTTTTTGTTGAGACATTTAGTAACTGCATCGTTTTTCAAAGAAAATATCTGCATATTTTTCATTTCAAATAATTTTCAAATAACAGAAAATTTTCTTTTAAAACCCCTGGAGAAAATCATTTTTGACCATAGTTTCAGATTAGTCATTTTTGAAAAATTAATTTCATAATTATTTTTGAATCTAATTTTAAATGACTATTTTGACTAATCTGACTCCTTAATGTTTATCGAAAAGAAAAATAGTGATTGAAAAAGTGATGAGTGTTAATATTGATCAAATATTATGACTCGAGACGGTATAATTAATAAATTTCTTTAGAAATTTAAACAAGAGTTATAAAACTGTTTGTTGGTAAAAATTCCATGACCATCTCTATCTCTATCATATTTCTAACAACCATCACTCATAAAAATTATATATAGTTTGTCGATATGTGGTACTTTAAACAGGAATCGTTCGTTTTTCATTTTCACATTTTTTAAAAAAAAAACAAATAAATAAAAAAATACCAAAGTATTCACTCTCATTTAAAAGTCCTCACGGTTATGCATGGGTGACTTACTTGGAATTTGTTATGTGCTTCCATGCTCATTTAAAAGTCCTCACGGTTATGCATGTATGGAACGCATATCAAAAGTTGATTTGTAAAATAAACAAGTTGATTCTAATCCCATTTAAAAGTCCTCACGGTTATGCGTGGTTAGAAGATACTTGAATTTATTTTTTAAAAAATAAAATTGGAATACTACTAATCTCATTTAAAAGTCCTAACGGTTATGCATGGTTAGTAGATTCAAATTCCTGATATAAATATGCCACAAATAGACACAACTGTATGGTTTTATATGATATCATTCCTATCATTCTAAAAGTGGAATATGCGCCTAACAAAATATTTATGATTTTTGCTTGATTTTTTTATTGAAATTTAATATTTATATTCAATTGAGTTTTAATGTTGGTTAATATCGATAAATTTATCTCTATTTTCTCTAACACTATTATTCTTTTGCTGATAACAAAAGGGGGAGAGAAAAGTTAAGATTTTGTCAAATAAAATCAAGCAAAGGTCAAATGATTTTTCATTTTGCATCTAGACTCATTTGCATATTTTATTTGTATGCATATATGTAGGGGGAGTTTTGTGTAGAGAGGAAGCATTTAAATAGGGGGAGCAATTAGGATATATCTATGATCAAATACATTTAACATATTCAAAATCTTAAATATATGTTTGTTATCATCAAAAGGGGGAGATTGTTGAATATGCGCTTATATGATTTTTGTTTGATGATAATAAACATATATACATTCGTTTAAATGTATTTGATAATATACTATTTTATTTTTCACAGATTAAATAAATATTTGCTGAATAAAATAAATAACACGGAATTTGAATTCAAACGAATATTTTATTCAAATAAATATTTATTACAACTTTGAATAGTACAATTTCAAGCTCTCACTATAACTATACAACTTTGATTACAATTACATCACATTACATATTTACAGTTCACCTCACTACATATCACTCACACTCGTATTTATCTTCAACCGCATTCCAGTTTGAATCCAGCATCTGAGCAATCTGCAAAAATATAAACTAACACGGTAAAATTGAAAAGGAAATATTTTTGCAATTCAAAAATAAAAGATAATTTTTGAAAATATGATTTGCCTCAGTTATTTGGGTTGTTCGTCATAATTTAAATTTGAATTCATCATACACGAACAACTTGTGACATACACAGTGTATTGCTGTATATGCCACAAGGCCGTGCACGCCGATATATACATTTGATTGATTTACAGGGACAGGTGAGCACATGTCAAACCCAAATGAAAAACCGGGTTCAACTCACATGCAATATATCACAACACGAGCACAAGGCCAAACCGAGTTTTTGAAACTGGATTCAACACAAGGCAGTTAACATGTCAAAAAACAGTCGCAACATGGATATCACAAGAAATGAAACACCAATCAGTAGCATGCTAATGAAGATTGCATCAAAATGCAAGCACAAAAGTGCACAGCAACCAGAAATGCATGCAAGTGCCAACCAGAATGAAGACCACAAGTAACAAAACTCGAGTGCAGCAATGAAACCAAAAGTGTACAGCAATGCAAGTAAAGATGACACAAACTCAAGCAAATGCAACAAAGATGCAAGCTGCAGCATACCAGAAGTACACAAGTACAGGCCACATCATCAAGTATGGCAGTGAAACAACTCAAGTGATCAAGCAAGAACAACAGAGTTTCAAAAATCCAATGCTCAACATCATGAATATGAACCCAAATCAACTCTACTGGACAATAAAAGGAAAATGGAAAGCCTGCACCAACCAAGCACAGTGGACTCATGTCGAAACAGCAAGCAGCATCAAAGACTCAGTAGTGGCACCAAACAACAACACATTGCAATTATACTACAAAGTACAAAGCATGCACCAGTTCACATGCACTGGCTCGAATGTACATAACAAACTCTAAAGCTAGAAGGATGCATCAGAATAACTCGGCAATGCAAGTAAAACTAGATTACTACACAGCAGTGCAAACACATCTAGTATATGACAGCAACCAGAGGCAACACCTCACAATCAAACTACAAAACCAAAATGATTACGGCTACAATATGCAGACTCAATGGATGCAACATCAAAACAGTTCGAGTTATATCCCAGTGCCAACATATCCAACTAGAAATGCAGACAACAAGTGTCAAGTTGCAAATAATATTAAACAGTGACAATGCAGCCAACAAATACACTATGAATCTGAGATTACAAACTCGAGTGTGCAAGTGAACATGACAAGAAACAGTTCAATATGAACTGATGAACATGCAGTCAAACTCAGTGACAACATACTACAATAAATCATCAAAGATTGCAACAGATGGAGCTACAGGAAAGTACAGCAAGTTACAAGTTATACGAAATCAAAGTGACCAAAGTCAAAGCATCAGAGGGAATCATCAATATCCAAACTGCAGATACAAAGCTAAATGTATCAAAGCCGTGTGTTTTAACAAGTCAACAGAAAAAGGAACGAAAACCGTGGTCATCACGAAATTGATTCAAAAGCCGCGTCAACCAAGGAATGTGAAAAATACGAAAGTGACAAAGTCAGAATAAATCCCTAGCATCATCGAGTGGCCGAGGTGAATCAGTTGACAAATTCAAATATATTCGTACGAACGCAAATCTAGGGTTACAAACCCTATATAAAGAAATCATCATCGGCAATTTCATTCATGGAGTTCAATAAAGCATAACAGAACAGCATAAACAAAAATCACATACCAAATCGAAGTTGAACTCCATCAACTCGGAGTAGCCAGAGAGAGAGCAACGAGAAATCGATCGAGCAAAGCAATTCTCGAACAACCACAGATTCGATCGAAGCAATAACGGCTCTTCAAAAGGCTTAATCTGAATCAAGAACGAAAGCCCCAATTTTGCAAAAGGAACGGTCGACATTATACTCAAGCAAAAAAGGAACCGGGCCGATAAAATTAAAGGGAGAAAAGGGGGACGCAATCTTTTAATTAGTGGGCCGGTTATTTTGGGCTTAGTTGTTTTAAATTAGGGCTATTTTTATTAATTTGTTTTTTTGTTTTGTATTTTCTTTTTAAACCGTTTATTTTTCTAGTCGTGTGACAAGGTGACAAGCTACGTGGCGTAGCTTGAGAATTCGCAACTCGGTAGTTGAGTTGTGGCAGGGTTTTGAGCGTAGAGTTAGATTAGTCAATAGCGGGTATAGCGAGTTTACGTGTGTAAGCGAGGGACTATCTAATTTCTAGTAGAAACCTTGGGGGCAGCACGTAGGCAGGGTTTTGCCGAAGCTGGGTAAATTCTGTGTTGTTCTGTTTTATTCTGTTATTTATATTCTGCGATATCGGTGCTGCTATTCTGTGATCTGAATTGAAATTAATTAATAAGCTTCCGCGATTAATTTTTATAATTTATACCATCACCCTATTCACCCCCCCTCTAGGGTGAAATCGATCATACATATTAGAAATGAACGAAGATATGCAGAAGGTTCAGTTATTCATCACAGAACTAATCATCTCCATCCATCAGAACATCTACAACTGAGAATACTTTGTTATAAGTTGCGGTCTGTGCTGCACTTATCTTAAGACCCATTGTGTTGTAATATGTTACATTATGTAATGTATAAATAGCATCTGTATGTGTACAGAAGACGTCAGTTTTTGTATCATTTACATTCTGAATAAATATAATAACATTTTTCTTCAAGCTTATTCAAACTTTTACATTCTGGAAACGAACGTGTCTCTGATTGTGATATTGATGTTGAGCCTGAGATGAATGTCGCTAATAGGAGATTGTTTTTCTCCTCCTTGATATATGCAGAGATATTGAATTTTGGT
The DNA here is from genome assembly GCA_030765085.1 of Allium cepa. NCBI lineage: Eukaryota > Viridiplantae > Streptophyta > Magnoliopsida > Asparagales > Amaryllidaceae > Allium > Allium cepa. Next base: position 389,281,840 of record CM060928.1, on the reverse strand, counting down.
TGTTTTGTTTGTTTAATCGAAACTTTGAATTGCTATTGGCTTGAGACTGCGATGCTAGCTGAAGTTGACGAAGTTGGTGGCAAATGATCTGATGCTTTGAAAGTTGAAAATGTAAGCTGGTTATTATTGAGAGATGTCACCGATGTGCGTATTCTAATGGGTTTCTGTTCTTTTATGTGCTCTAGATATTAATGGATAAGGATGATTATTGCTAAGTTAAAGTTGTTGATCGGAATTTTTTTTTGTAATCAATAGAATGTTGTTGTCTTTGCTCTTTGAAATTTATTGAGATTTGATAATTAAAGAAAGAAGAATGCATGTGAATTTATAATGAAGAGTAAAAAATATCTTCACCAAAAGTAGGAATGACTAAAACTTCTTCCAAACTTTAAAGATTAGGTCATGTTATGTTTTCTTTGTACGAGCTTTGTACCAGTATCCATGCAGCATGCAGGTTTGTTGTAATTGGCAAATCACTTTTTCTATCACCCAAATAAGAAAATTTTGCCGAACTAGACCGGTTTCTGAAAAAAAATTCATAATTTACACCACTTTAGGGCAATATTACAACCATATGTCATTCAGCGTCAAGTTGGCAATAGCGCTGAAGGCGAATTTTCAAAAATGGCTTGCTGGCGAAATTTCAAAATTCACATTCGTATATTTCTTACTTTAAACCAATATGCAAATTTTCAAATATCGCATGTGGATGAATTTTGAAAAAATTTCCTTCACGGCTATTGCCAGTTTGACATTGACGTACTCAGAACTGACCTATCTTTGTAATATTGCTCAAAAGTGGCATGAATGTGATTTTTTTTAAAAAAAAAAAACTGGCCTAGTTTGATGAAATTCCCCCAAATGCTACTTTATTATAACCTTTGCTCTAGTAAAAACTTGAACAAAATTTAGATGAATCTTAAGGAATGAATATTCATATTTATGTCCATCCATTTGTATTTGTTTTTGAATATCAACATAAAACTTTGATTTGAAAGTTATTCCGATTGTTGAAATTAGAATAGACAAACAAACACACACACATATATGCACAAAAATATATGGAATCAACATTCATTGCTGAAATTATCATCAGCTATATCATGTAAATATGCAACACTAAACAAACGCATTAAATAGAACATATGTTTAAATATACAACTCTAAACAAGCATAAATTAATTGCAATATATATCTCACAATATTTAATTTCTTGATAATAATAAACATATATTATTTGTACAGATAAAAATAGATACGTTTGGTATGTGTTGCGTTGATTGAAAAATAATATATAATAAGTTGATTGAAAACAAACCATGCTATAATGAATATTTGACCGTAACACGTTTTGAAAAGAAAAATCAAACGTGTGTGTGCATATATATGTGTGTGTGTGTGTGCGCGTGTGTGTGTGTGTATGTATGCATACATATATGCATGTATATATGTGTGTGTGTGTACATATTTATGTATATGTATCTATGTTATGATCAAACAAGGCATATACTACACAATGTCCTCTCTTTTTATGATAGCAAACAAGTTAAGGTTTGACAAGTGTAACTCGTGTTGAGTGTGTGTTCGGATGATAACAAACAACAAGTGTAACTCGTGTTGAGTGTATTCGATATCATAAAATCAGAATCAATGATGTTTCAATATATAATATTCTCCTCCTATTGATATGCTTCCCCTACATATGTGGTACATATGTTCAAAAATAAAATATTGAACCAATGATATTTCTAAAATATTAACAGTGAATTCACAATACCACCAAATCTTAATCATTCTCTTCCCCTTTTGTTTTCATCAAAAGTAAAATATCGAATTAAAAAGGTGAAAAATTATTAGAAAATAATGAAACTCGATCAAAATATGACATAAATTTTTAATGAAAAATCCACCATAAATCTTAGTTGTTATATTGGTCAAAGTCATATCTCATGGCTAGAAAGAGAGTGACAAAAAAATGTAGTAATATGCAGTGAGATTCAAATGACACGATCCCTAAAATGCTACATAATTAAATAGCTTATTTAATTAGTTATGAAATCGAGTCACTTCCATCCATGCATTAGCACGAGGTCTCTTAGATGAACATGAATGTGACTAAAAATATTATTTAAGTGAGAATAAACTAGTCCCTAACTCATTGTAAATGAGATCAATAATTTTTCATCCATACATTGATGTGAGGTCTCTTAGATAAGAATGAACGTTACCTGACGAACACTGACACACATATTTTATAGGTATATCGGAGGGGAATAGGGTGTTTGTTATATCATGTTATTTTTATTAATTTCCACAAGCCCTAAATAATCAATTTTAGGTCTTTCAAGTTAACCAACACTAGCATAGAACTAGAAAAATATAAATCGATAGAATATGAATATCGAATTGTAGATTCGAAGATGATGTGAGATATGCAATAATCAAACATAGAAACTTTAACGTATGCTTGATTATTAAAAATATCACAATATCATTATTTAATCTAGTACAAAATGCAATATCATTAACATCTATGTAATCGATATAAATACTTTTGAAAATCACATAAGAAAATTCAATGGATCTGATATGATTTCAAAAATAAATTTTCTATAAATACCTCAAAAATATTTTCAATTTTATATTTTAATCTTGACCATGCCATATTAATTGGTTTTATAACTATTTGTATAAGGAGAAGCACATGGTCTAAGGGTACACGTATTAATATATCAAAACAAAAATAAAATGCTCATCTCAAAAGGTTTCATCACAAAGCTCAAGAAAATAAATTGAAAAAAAATTCATCTCCAATAATTATCTCAAGTTTTGGATTTCAAAAACCCATCTTACTAAGTTCATCATAAAAATCAATTTCATTTAGCAACATTTCCAAAAGCCACTTCATGCATTAAAAAAAATCACATCAACAAGTTTCATTTCATCATTTCTAGTCAAAAGATCCTCCAATCAATGCCTCTATAGAAAATTTCATTGAAAACTCATGTCAAAGATATAGCCGATGTATCTTGATTTAAAATATTCGCATCATAAATAAACATGGAGAGAAAAGAGAGAGAGAATCTTAGTAAAGAAAAAACGTATTTTTGGATTTTTCAATTTTTAAAATAAAAATAAAAATGCAAACTCTCTACGTATGCATGAAAAACAATATATGAAATATATGTCAATTCGTAAGACATATGAGATGTCAAAAATATCATACTAAATGAATCAAAAAGGTTAAAAGTCATACCAGTTGTTCTAACAAGAAGGAACAAGTTACGCTTTCATGACACCATGTGTGATTTGGGCTGCCTATAGTGGAGAACAACGGCACCACTTGTACTCTACATGCCAGTAGGGACCTCAGACAATGGTTTTATGTTCGACTTCTTGAATTATCATCATCGATGTCAAGCATGAAAAATAAACATCATAAAACAAGCGCGTTACTACTCCACGATATCAATTGAATTGATTTCAACGTTCAAATTTTCCAACAAAGTCATCTATGTCAAACAAAAGTGTAACAACCCGCATATTTATTGATTTTATATTTAAATATTTTATTTAAATATTTTGTCGTTAATCGGATATTGGTCCGAAAAGCTACTTTTTGCAAACGGTCAAATTAGGACTCGAGACCACTTCCATTGAGTTCGAAATGCCGTTTACAACTTTTTTAAGTATAAACATCGATAGGTTTGGAGTTAGTGAAATTTCACTAACTTTTCCCGCCTTGTACTTTGGGTTAGTTTAGCCTATTAAGCCCAAGTTCCAACCCCCTTCTCCTCACTCTTCATAAATTTCCTAACTAACTCAAGCTTTGGCATTAATGGTGAAGAGAATGGGAAATTAAAACTCCAAGCACAAATTCAATTGCAAATCCAACATTCAACTCCAAATTCAAGTAGAAGATATTGGATTCAAGCTTTGGATTGGATTTCTCATTGCTTTCAAGCTTCATCTTCATAAATTTTAGTGCAAAGGTGAGATTTTTATCTCACATTCTTGTCTATAACTATCACGGATGTTTGGCAATGATTTCCTACCACTTTAGCATGCACATTTGCATTTGGTTTGGATTGGATTGGCGAAAAATTCCAACTTTTAGTGTTTTTGGTGAAAATCTGCCCTTAGGTCGCTCTGCCTTTGCTAGGTCGTTCGCGTGGAAAAGTCTCGGCCTTCAAATAGCTCGTTTCCGACCTAAAATGGCCTATAACGTTAGGTCGCTCGACGCTTCGGAATTAGGTCGTGGGTCGTTGGGCTTTAGGTCGTGGGTCGCAAGCTCCTTAGGTCGTAGGTCGTTCGAATTCCTTAGGTCGCTGCTTCTTTTAGGTCGCTCGACCACTTACCCCTTTAGGTCGTGTGGCTATGACTTCCTTAGGCCGCGACGTTTTAGGTCGCTAGGTCGCGACGTTTTAGGTCGCTGCACCCTATGCCTCTATAGGTCGCTCGACCTCGTTTATGACCATAGGTCGCTCACCCCCTCTTCGTTAAGTCGCTTAGGTCGTAGGTCGTAGGTCGCCTAGGTCGTAGGTCGCTCGGTCCTGCTTCTGTCCCTAAGTCGCGAATACCTTAGGTCGTGAACCCTGTTAGGTCGCGTTGTACTTTAGGTCGCATGATCTATAGGTCGCTTGCTCCAGTTAGGTCGCTCGGCCACTTTGTTAAGTCGACCCCCGCGACCTGACCGGGCAGGTCGAACCCCGTAAGCGGTGGCGTTGCACCCGCACCCCCACCTTGGGGGGTTGCCACCCCCCTGGACCCCCCCTCCATAGGGGATCTTATCTGAAAAACATTGAGCTGGTTTCCTTGGATTTTATTCACATCTCCGTATGCGATTTTTGTGACTGATTGTTTCTACAATTGCTTCTGTGTTTTGTCACTTTATAATATAAAGGTTTCAATATTAGTAGTAAATATCAAAACTCTTTTAACAAACAATTTCAACTCTATTTTTAATAACAAAGCTCTTTTCTTAAATCGTTTTCCAATCTATTAGTATATACAAACCTTTACCTCACTCGTATGAGAAATCTAATTAAACGACTTAGTAAAACAAGTGGTATGAAACGCTTGCGTTTACTTCGTCGGTTAATTCTTGGACTTGTTCGATTGAATCTCTTGTGACAATTTTCTAGTGGAGATCTACAGTTTGTTAGTAAATATTTGAGTTAAGCAAGTGGTTATGAAGTGGTTATGGGACATGAAGTTAAACTTTTATATTTACTAACTTAGTGTAATTGACACTTCTTGATGATCATGACGATCATTTTTGTGTTTTAGACTAGCAACTGTGCGATGTCTCTTTGTCTGCGAGGGAGACTAGACCCCGCTCTTGTGATTATTCGCCATCTCATTTGCGTGATGTTTCTCCATCACATATGTGGGGTAGCGCCCCACGGTCTTCGGTCCATTCGTGTGTCAAAATTAATGGCTTGCAACCATGAGATAGCTTCTCGCTTTGTGTTACACGTGTAGGTGAGTTTTCATGCTCCCATTTTGTGAGTTTTCATGCTCCTATATTGTAATTTCTGGATTTCTTGTGTAGTCTTCTGGAATTTGTGCTTCAACTATTTTCATGACTTTCATTGTTATGATTTTTCAACTTTTATGTTTAGGTGAATTTGGATCTTTTAGAAGATTCTTTTGATATTGTTTGATCTCTTGATGATCTTCATTTACATGCTTATCGTAGTATGTCTTTATGGTTACTATATGTTCTTGCCATATCTATTGTTTATATCATGTTATCTGATATTTATAGCTAGACTGATCCGTTTATTATTTTCTTATAAATAATACTCGGGTCAGGCCGAGATGTTACAGGTGCTTCTGCTTGACTTCTCCCCCAGGGATTTACTACTCTGACTTTTGGCTGACCTTTTAGATTAGCAATTTTTGTCGTTTACACTTGAGATATAGACTCATAGATGTATTCTTTTGCATAGCACGTGTTGCTATTCTTTTGTATTATTGTGCATCTTTTTGACCACTACTCTGATGTACACTTTCATGTGATTAGTTATATATTCATATCTTCTTCCGCCTTTGTGATATGGATGTCTATGACTGATTTGTGTTATGCATATTTCTATGTTTGTTTCCGAGGATTATTTACAGCCACCGTGTGATAAGAAATCATATGGATGGTCGCTCCTCAACAATCTTATTCTCCGCGCTAGTTGACAACACTACACCGTAGTGTTCTTGGCTAGCGTGGGTATAGAGGTGGGGCGTCACAAAAAGCATACAGCCAAAACTCTCGAAAAATATGATTTGTTATCCAACATCCAAAGTAAGAAACACAGTATTATATGAAGAAAAAATATGACAATCATATGTATGTCAAAACATTATTCTCAATTTTCAAACATTGAACATTGCTATTTTGAATTTTCAATATATTTTGAAACCATTATTTGAAAATTTTAAGTCCATAATTTGTTTTAGCATAAAACATGAAAGTTCCAGATGTTAAAGATTGATAATCAACAAAATTAGTTTCAAATCAAAATGATAAAACAGATAAAAACTGATGTCAAAAAATACTATAGCCCATTTGAATAACTCAAAACACTTTTTAAGTAATCTACTGACTTAATTATTATTTTTCAATATTTTATGAAATGAATCGGTAAAAACTCAAAACATGAAATTTAAAGAGTTTTTTTTGAATGGTACTTTATATACAGCATGTCACTGGGACAACATATCACATGTCAATTAACGTTCGAATCACGCTACACAAGTTTCGAACTTGTGACGTCTTGCACCGAAGCCGGATCACTAAATCACTTGAACAATGGCGCTTGTCGAAATTTAAAGAGTTATCCATGTGTTTTTAAGAACTTCAAGCATTTTAAAAATTCGGAGTTAAAGTGTCGAAGTTATGATCAATTAACTAAAGCTGTGGTAAAAACATTTTCGTGATGTTTATTCACCATATTATTAACATGAATGCATTTTATCAAAAATTTATGGAAATTAGCTAAAGCTCAAAAATTGAAAATCGTAGTATTTTTTTTATTTTTTCAAAACATCTGCAATTTTATAAATTATAATATCATTTATGGTACAAATACTACAATTGTATTAGATAGTTTCACAACATGTTTCAAACACTATACCGAATTATTTGCAGTTTTTCGATCGTTTAAGGTCGAAATATAGAGAAACTCAAGATATAAAAGTTATATGATTTTCTATCAATTTTCCAGAACACATCGAGTTGTACAAATCGGAGTTTCAGATCTTAAGACAAGGCGGTTTTATTCAAATTGTCGAAACATCAGAACTTAAAAACAAGAAGAGAAAATTGGGAAGTAGTGTTTAGAGATCATATCTTTGCTTGCCTTTGACCTAGTGCTCATGTTCATCACTGTTATCTAAAGTGCGTGGATTTCTATTTTGTTTAACTAGACTAAGGAGCAATGCAACATCACTCATTAAATGTTCGAAACAATTTAAAATCTACTACCATCATAGTTGCTACTTAACTCATCTTTGTATCTATACATTAAAGTAAATGAGTGGTATAGAAGAAATGTAGGACTGCATTGTTTACATTTGAAATTTTTATTACTCAATTTTTTTTGCATAGTAAACTGTTCATATTAGCAATTGTACCCTTTGAAAACCGTAATTTATTTGACTCATTTATGTTCCTATTCGACAATTTTTATAACTATTTTCAACATTGCCACACTTTACGCATTTGAAAAACACACTTCTCCCTATAGCGGTATTACTAGTCCTTTGTTTATAAACTGACATATTTTCAAATCCAATTCATTTTCTATTACTTGTAAAAGTTTAGTTTTCTAATAACATATTGTATAATTTTTCTCCAGCGAAATTTTTTTTAGAGTCAACTCAAGATCATTGACTTTGGATTTCAAAAGATTATTTTCATTTATCAGCTTGAACAACGACTAATAGCAATTTCTCTCTTTGCAACATGATTTCGCCTCAATATCGTATTTTCATTTCGAACTTTTTTATTTTGGTTTTAACTTCAAGCATTTCATTTTCAAAAGTTGGTGTTTTTAAAATTCAAGTTTTTAAAAATCCTGGATTTTCTCAATCCGTTTTTCCAATTCATAATTTGTTCGAATAATCTCGGTTTTGCTATTTTTCAAAATCATGTTCATTCTCAAAGGTTTTGAAATTGTCATTTAATTCCTTTTCGAAATTTGCACATTTATTTTAAAACTTTTGACACCTTAATCTATGTAGTCTCTTGTTTTAGCCAATCAAGGTTCATATAGATTTTCGTAAAAGTTTCTTTTTCAAAAGTTTCACAAATTTTACATTTGTTAATTCTTGGACATCTTAAAAATTTCAACTCTTTATGTAAAATCTTGTTTTTATAGATCAACTCACTTTCGTTTTCCTTCAAAATCAAAATTTCCTTTTCAAAATTTTCATATAAGCAAACAATTCCTTCTCTTAGTTCACATATTTTTCGCAATTAAAATTTATAATTTTCTTAATGCTTTCAAGTTCTTTTTCCAATTTATCATTTTTCTGGTGCATTTTAGATTTTTCACTTTTCACCTTGTTATTTTTTCGGCTCAAGATAATCAACGGTTTTAATTAATTTATGACACAAGGAAACTAATTCTTTAAACAAAAAATCACTTATATCATTAGCCTTTGAGTCATTGTCTTCACTGTCATCATCTAAATCGTCTTTTGTGAATTTAGTCAAACAAAGTCTACTATTAAATCAGCTTTAGGAAGTTCTTCGTTATTGTTGACTTTTCCACCATATTTTACACCAAGGGTATTTCAAATTTCCTGTACAGTTACATAATGGGAGACATGGTTAAGTTCTGATCGATCAATTATAAAGTATAAAATATTCATAACATTAGTATTAAAGAAATATTATTTTTATCTACCATATCATAACCATTTTCAATGACATCCAAAAATTTAAAATTAATATAATTTAAATAAAATTTCATTTTTAATTTCCAATTTGAAAATTTTGTTCCGTTGAAAATAGGTGGACTAAAAATGGACACTCTCTCTAAAACAACGACTAGTATGAGCTTTGATATTAGATTTTTTTTAACAACCTCTCTCTATTACCACTTGTTAGAAACATGCAACATACCATGGAGTGGTGTGAATAATGTATTTAAAATTTTTACGGATAGAATAAAATCTGAAAGCATAAATACGAAAAAACAAATGACACGTAGATATATCCAACTTCGACCACTAACCCGGTATTGTGTATTGATGCCACAAAAGTTACTACTAGAATTATATATTTCAACGCTTACAACACCTGTGAACTTGTACTCCTTGGATATACTAATCGTATACTTAATAATCCTGTCTAAACTCTCTCTCTCCAAGATCAAAATCCCTAAACTACAAAAAACCTCGTAGTTAAAACCTAGAAAAAATTCTAGGGTTCGAAGTTTAAAAACAAAGTACAATAGCAAAGTAAGAAACTAAAATTTACCCCAAAACACGAATAAATATCTAGATATTATTTATATGAAGTAGTAGGTCTAAAAATTAATTTTCCCTTCTAAGATATTTATATCGGGTTAATGTGTTTTTTTCCCTTGTCAATCACGTGAGCTGATCCTTTATATATCTTTAAAAAAAACTCATTTTTCTGATAAATTCTGCCAAAATAGGCCAAGTTTTGGAAAAACATTCATATTTAGACCACTTTTGAACAATATTACAAGTATGGACCAAGGTTCAAAGTTTCGATTTCCGTTCCGGTCATCTGAAAAATTCAAAATTTGGTCTCATTTCGGAATTTCAGAAATTCCGTTTTAAATCCGGTTTGTGAATTCCGGTACATTTTTATTATAAATACGCAAATAAATATGCAATACTAATAATCAATTACAATTATTCAAGTGACATAGAAGTTACAAAACATACAACATAAAAATTTAATACTAAAAGCTATTTCTCTGAGCATCATATAAATTTTGTCCATTGCTCTCTTCATCTTGTGTCAGATTATAATATGTTGAAAAAGCATACTATTGTATCTGATCCGAACTTAAAAATGTCATCATCATATTATCAAAGGGTGAGGATTCATCTTGTCTACTTGATGGCTCGGCAACATACGGTTGACTTAACCCACAATACGAACAACCTCCGGTATAGTCAGACGTAGAATACCTAAAACTGAGGGCATTGTTAGAAGAATATCTTCCATCATAATCTCCTTGTTCTTCATGTAAAACATTCAAATTTCTATCTCTTCGTCGACTATAGTCATCTGCTTTATAATTTTGGATATGTCTATGAGACTCATCAAAAGTGGAATCAACGCCATAACTACTAGAACCAATACCGTCACCACCAGCATTGCCTGAATCATCATTTGATGAACTATCATTTTCAGTACTTTTTACAGATACACTATCATTGTCCGACCAAGGATTATCGCTTGCATTATTAAATAGTGGATTCTCAGCTTCTCTAGTTCATTCTGCAAGTGGATCCTCCTCGTGAAAGATGTAATCTAAATCAATAAGTTGGTCGGCTGTTTGTTGACGTTTAGCATGTCGTACTCTTAATCTCATATTATAATGTACAAATACCAGTTTTTCTAAGTTCTCCATTTTTATTCTGTTTTTTAACTTCGTGTGAATCATTGCAAATGTTGTCCAATTTCTTTCACAATTTGAAAAAGAAACTGTTTGGCTAAGATTACGCATAGCTATGCGCGTTAAATTTGGAGCAGCTTTCCTACCAATTATTGACCACCACATAGCTGGAAGACACGATTTAACTACACGTTTCGTTTTTGCAGAACCAAATACATCAAGTTTCATTCTACATTTTTCACCCTACGAATCATTCATAATAAACCAAGTTATTCTTTGCGCTAAACATAATAGCAAGAATCATGAGTAGTTTAATAATTTGTTTGTTACCTCTTTTGAAATTTCAATTTGCATAGGAATATCAGGTGCCATTTTTTCAAGAACATTTGTTCATCGATTTAAAACCTCATCATCGTTTGTTGCATTATCTCCGTATTGTATATGAGGATTGAGAAAATAACTTAAAACAATTTGATAGTTCAAAGAAATATTGACACGATATGTACTTTTATAATTGTGCAATATTAAAAAAATTACCTGCTACATGAATAGGTCGATGCAATTGTCTTTTCCATCTTTTATCGATTATATTCCACCACTTTTGACACTGTCTTACACCAACATTTTTTTTAATTGATTCATTCGCTCGATCCATTGTTTCATATAGATGTCACATCTCTGCTTTATCATCATTGTCCACCATTCTTAAAACTTTTACAAGTCAACCAAATACGAGACTAATAGCAGCAACGTTGGTCCAAAATTTATCACCGTGGATCAATTTATAGATAAGAATTGCAGTTTTTTTTATTTTTAGGACCGAGTTTAGGAATCTTTACACTCCACTCCCTCGAAGAAATCATTCTTCTTAGATTCTCTTTATATGTGTATATAGATTCCAATACAATAAAGTGAGTAGCAAACCTGGTTACTACTGGCCGAATCGGTTCTTTATTATTGGTTTCTTTTCTCATTATGGTAAGCAACCAATCATGGTTGTATATGAATCCTGTTATTGATTGACAATTTAAAATTATCGATTCTACCTCAGTTTCTTTTGCAATATCTTCAAGAATCAAATCGACAAAATGTGCTGCATACGGTGTCCAATATAATTTTCTTCTTTTTTCCATCAGTAGTTGGCCAGCAGCTTTGTAATTTTCTCCATCGTCAGTTACTATTTGTGTAATTCTATTTTCTCCAATAAAATTAACAACATTATCCATTAGACCACAAATATACTTAGCACTTTGAAATTTATCGGTAGCATCTATAGATTTAAGAAAGACAGCTTCTTGGGTAAAATACACAAGAAAATTTATGATTTTTGTTCTATTTTGTGTGCTCCAACCGTTGCACGTCAATGTACAACCATACTCATCTCAAAAGTTGGAGTAAGTGTCGAGGTGTTGTTTGATTTCAATGCACTCTAATTCTAAATATGTTTTTGATAATTCATGTGTTTTGGGTCCTTTAATTTCAGGACCACCTTCTTTAATTGTCTCTACCACAGTTTCATAGTAAGGACTATTAGTAGTATCGTGTGAGATATAATTAAAGTAAAAAAATTGATATCGCACGACCTATGTGTTTTTTGGCATCTTTAATGTCTTTTGTTGCAGTTCTAATAGAAGGTTGAGTTTTACATCATCGTTTTTGTACATAGCGATCAATTCTTCCATCTGTCCATGTTGCTAAATCGTCATCTATTCTGATTGATTTAGAACAGTCATTGCGCTTTAGTCCGCTAGATCGCATACCTGCCACTAGATCCTACACCTGAGTTCATATAACTTTTTTTTACTTTCTTGCAAGATGCATCGTAACTCTATGTCATTTTCACCTCCATCACTGTCGGTGTCTTCATTTTGTTGTTCGGGCATGCTAATGGCTCTTCTTGCGCACATTGTTTTTCGAGCTTCCCTTGATTTCGCTTACTTTTCTTTTGTTCAGATGTTCTCGTATAAGTTTCCAGACTTCTCTACGTACAGTCGGACATACTGCCATGTCGCTTATTTGTCCTGCTAAATGTTCTTTCATACGACCACCACCAGAAATTATTTTATGACAACAATTACATTTGTTTTTTGTTTTTTCACCAATAATCGCCGTACAATAATTCCAAACGATATCACGATTTGTCATAATCAGCCACCTAAATAAGAAACAAAATAATTTAATATTTAATTTCTTAACGTTAATACATTTTAATGCACACTAAACAACATATTATTTGCATTATAGAACTTCCATTCATAGTTGTTCAATTATCAAATTAAAGTAAACAGCATATTTTTTTTCATAATAATTTTTATCACAATATATTTTTAAAATTACTTTTAGCTTTAGCAATTGCATTATAGAACTTCCATTCACGTTCATTTCTGCACTACATGGTAATAACAACCGGCCCATTAACCTATCTTCATTTCTTCCCTACCATCAAAACGCAAATCAAACAGATGAAAGGGGAAAAAAACCTGGTCGCCGCTGTCAAGCTCGAGCAAGGACCGTCAGAGCCGACGGGAATGAGTAGGTGCAAGGATCGCCAGAGCTCGAGCAAGGATCGTTTCGGCCACGAACAGGTGCTGTCAAGCTCGAACTGCTGCGTTCGTTTCTACCGCGTTAGTTTCTGCCGCTGCCAAGCTTGATCAAGGATCGTCAGAGCCGACACGAATGAGGAGGTTGGTTTTACTGTCTATATATTGTATGAATCGTCTCTGCTTTTGTAGACCATAAGTCGATTCTTGTTCACGTGAATTTGTTCGATTGAATTTGTATATGACAGATAAAACCGTGATTGATTATAATAAAGTATTGATTTTGTTGGTTTGCTTCACATGTGTTTTCTTTGATTTTGTTGGTTTTCGTTTTTCTTCGTTTTTTTTTTACTTGAAGATGAAAACCGACCAAAATCGGATTCTTCGATTGTTTCGGTCCGGTCCACGTCGGAACCGGGCCGAGATGGCCGAAACTCCGACGTGCCGGCCAAACTTTGATACCTTAGCATAGACTTGTTTTGGCCAGGTCAACAACAAGATGAACAAAATGGTGTAGACGAATTTTGAAAAGTCGTCCGATTATAAGTTGAGGTAACTTAGATAGACCTATAATTGTGATATATTCCAAACGTGGTCTATTATTTTTTTTCTTCAAAACTTACCTGTTTTGGCAAACTTTTCCTGTTCGAAATATTTGACCAACTTCTTCTCTAGATCCAAAAAAAATCGATTCCTCCTTCAAAAATACGCCACTCCAACTAACAAAAGGGATTTGCGTCTTCCCCAAAGGTTGCGCTATCTGAAAAACTTAATGGCGTCTATTGCTCTGGATTTGCTTTCGCCGCCTGATGCTTGGATCTGGATCGCGATCGCCTGACTTGTTTGCCATTTCGATTGTCACGTTTGGTTCTGATAGTCACGTTGTCGTTGGAGTGTGTAGTACCTGGTGTCGAATATGAGGTGTTGTATTTGGTCATGGAGTGATGCCGATTGTAAGCTGATGAATTCGATGCTGCCAGACTGTATTGTCGAGAATGATGCAATGAGTTCTTGATTGAAGTCGATGCTACCAGATCTGGATGAACACATGTGCTGCCTTAGTATTGAGATGTTTAAGGTGCGTCATAGAGGATCTGGTGATGGTTGCAAATACAATGTAACAACAAGGCTATAGTTGCATTGGTTGAGAAGGTGCAAAACAGTCGTTCATGTCCAGAAAAAAAGGAAAAATACCCTGCTCCGGTCAAGTTCACCAGAGAACCACCTCCAGATCGCCAGAGGAGGAAACTGAAGTTGTCAGAAGTGGATTACTGGCCTGACATGGAGGTAGCAGGGCAAGAGATGGAAGAGATAGCCATATGTCAATATGTGCAGGTGTGTGCAAGTATGTGCATGTATACACTGACACATGTTTTCTGCAGTAATCCAGGGTGTTTTGAATTTACTTTTGCCCGGTGTTTGAGTGAGTTGTATTGCTTAAGTGTACTGAAATATTTGTGGGCTTGTACTAGGGTTGAACCAGTGTGGGTTAAGGACTGGTTGATTCAAGTTAGCATGTGCATGGGTTGTGTGTATATGTATGGTTTTACATGCATTGTAATGAGTGTGTGATCGATGAAATTCAGCTCTTCATTTTCTAGCTTACAGTATCTTACTCTTCAATTTTAGATACAAGTATAGTTCTACAATATCTTGTTTGCAATTTCAATTCTTTTGTTCTTGTTGTTATTCAAGTATTTGTTCCTGTTCTTCATTCCTGCAAATTTACATTTCCAGTTGCAATCCTATATTCAATTCAGTTTTGTTCTTGTTCATTTAGGCAATTATAGTTCTCTGCAAATTACATTTCCTATAGCTTTACTATTCCAGTTCTTTTAATTCTTGCAATTTGATCTTGTTACCTAGTTCAGTCTCTTGTTAGTTCGATATTATATCAATTTTCGATTCAATTCTTGTTCACTTTAGCACTTATAATTCTCTGTTCCTCACAATTCTGCAAATATATAGTTACCATTCTTGTTAATTCCTGCATTCTTTTACTCCTACAATCTCCTGCAAATTACCATTTTCAGTTCTTGATCTTTTCAAGCAAATTGTTATTTGTTACTAATTTCTACAATTTCATTTCATTAGCCTTATCACTACATAAGTTCTGATCTTCTTTTCCACAAATTCTTGCTTCACTACAATACTTTTGCACACTTCTTTTCTAAGTGCAAACCAATTTTGTGAATTCTTGCTCATCAAACGTTCCCAGTATCATCACTTCTGTGCACATCTGATACCTGCACATAAACATTTCCCATGCCATCATCACTTTTCATCAAAACATCACATCTCTTCACCAGAAAATGCAACACTCCACCATGAATAAAGAAGCAGACCCTGCCACATCCTTACATACAATCGTTGAGAGGAAAAAAAATTGAGGTTGTAGCTAGTTCTGGAAACAAATGTGCAGCGTCTCTGATTGTGATATTGATGTTCAGGCAGAGATGAATGTCGTGAATAAGAGATTGTTTTTTTTTTCTCCTCCTTGATTTGTGCGGAGATGTTGAATTTTGGTTGTTGTGTTTGTTGATCAAAACTTTGAATTGCTGTTGGCTTGAGACTGCGACGTTAGCTGAAGTTGATGAAGTTGGTGGCAAATGATCTGATGCATTGAAAGTTGAAGATGTAAGCTGCTTATTGTGAGAGATGTCAGTGATGTGCGTATGCAGGGCCGGCCCTAGGGGTAGTCTGCTGAGACTTCCGCCTAGGGCAACACCTCCGACATGGCTAAAGAGGGCAACAAATTTTTGTAATAAAATTTGAAAAATGCAGATGTAAATATTAACAAGGGCAGTATTAAATAAATTGTTAGTATAGCTTGCTGGTTTCACTTCAGTTTGCTTAGTTCTTGACCAAGGTTCAATTCTCATAATCATCCATTTTCTTTATTTACTGATAAGCTCATTTTTTTACCGTATATTTGACTAGGGCAACTGTTTCCCTTGGGCCGGCACTGTGCGTATGCTGATGTGTTTTCTTTCCTTTATGTGCTACAGAGATTAAGCGATGAGAATGATTGGAATTGTACTGCTAAGTCAAGGTTGTTGATCCGAATTTTTTCTAATTAATAGAATGTTACTTATAGCTCTTGCTCTTTGAAATTTTACTGAGATTTGATAACTAGTACAGCCGTTCAAAGATGAGAAATTGACCGTTTATATATGCTGGTACAACCGTACAACGATGGAAAATCCAACCGTTTGAACATATCATTTGAAAAAAAAAAAAATTCCACTTTTAAGTTAATAAATTAATTACACCATCAACGATAACATGTCCATAAAAAGGTCATGTGAATTATAAGCAACAAAGGTACAAATAAGTGTATAATAAAGAAAATGATGTACTGCTAGATTATTTGGTACATTAAATTGTAGAATTTCAGCATTCAACCACTATATCGGGCAATAATCTTACATCAAAAAACTGGTTGAACACTTGCTAAAATAATTAACGTAGTGGTTACTTATAGCGCACTAAGGAGTAACAAGGAGATAGTTTGAACAATCCACTAAAAGTTTGTATTGGTTAGCTATGCAAGTCCTGGAACGATGACACAATGAGAAATTTTCAGTTTTACTCTCTTCGACGAAGGTATTTGTTGACAGATTTCCATAACATAGATAAATAAGACAATAGTTTTTGTTCTACTCTTAAAACATGACATGATGTTTGCGTTTTAAAGGCAAAATGTTATCACAATGGGTTTACAAGTATTAAGTGAGGGACGTATAAGCAATATAGAGACTGGCTACAAAAAAAATATAAGCCTTAAACAACAAAGACATACTCTGTACACTGATGTGTAAACACCACCAAAGGGGGATTTTCATTCTCCTTGAGTAGTCTATATATTGCAAGCATGCCTCCATGTCTAATCAATGATATTGAGTTAGAAGGATCTTCCAGGTAACAAAGGATACAATTAGAGTACACCTGTAAGAATTATAAAATGGAAATTAGGTTGATGGGCTTCTATTTGGAGGATAATAAGTTTTAAAGACAACGCTTCTGAATAATTAGTTTTAAGGACAATTTACAGCATAATGATAAATTCATTTATTTTTTTAAGTTATACAGGAGGAAAATGATAAATCCCTTTATCATTATTTCTGTATAACTGAAAATAATAAATTCTTTTATCATTTTACTGTACAGTGTCCGTAAAACTATTTTTTTCAGAAATAGCATTCTTAAAATTTATTATCATGCACGAGTAAGCCCTTGAAGTGAAAATCCCCAATTATAAATCTGATCTACTTATGAGGATTCAGCATCACTTCTTATGTATTATTGTCTTCTATCATAAAAATATATAAATATGAATTCTATATATAAACCAATAAATACTTTACATGCACAATTTTTCTTTGAAAAAAAAAATTAGAAAAAAATTGTCCTTTTTCTGAGTAACAACAGTTATTTTAACCCACTCGACTAACATTCAAATTTAAGCCGCAAAAACAAATAAGTCGTAACAAACTTAATCAAAATTCGACCAAAAGAGATAACGATGTGAATATTTGCCTTTAAAAAAAAAAAGAACTTGCTTTTGGATTTTACAGTACATGAATGGCATATGTGGTTAGATGAGTCGTGCACAGAAGGAACATAAAATTTGCTTAGCTGCAAGTGTACAAGATTTCTTGCATAAAGATTGATAGTGCAAGAAGGATCGAATAGGTTGTAGGAGTAATTATCTTATACAAGATAAGGGAAATATTGTAATTGATTTGGTTTATGCTAAGCAAATCTGTCATGACTTTTGGTATACGAATTTTTTTTTTGAAGTCTTCAAAACAGAATTTGCATAAATATATTCAAATTGACTAGTTCTAAAGTTTAAAAAATGGAATAAAATATTAAGGATCAAAAAAATCACTAATAAAGATAAGCAAAGCTTAAAATAAATATTGATGACAAACATAAAAGAATTGGAGTAAATAAAAATTTAGAAACAACAAACATGATGTAATCGACTAAATAATCATTTTCCATGATATAGTAAGAAATCGAGTATACATAGAATTGCAAAACCCATGATATATGTTGTTTGCTCCTTCAGTCTCAAATGAATATATATGATAATACGGATGAAAAATTATTTTAAAACGAAAATCTGAAACTAACTTGGCAAAGGTCAACAATGATCAAATCATTTCGAACCAGATGATTAGGCCAATACTCATCTGCAACTTCTTCATCCTGACGGTCATCTTGGTCCTTAACTTCTTTGTACGGCTTTGCTTTTACATGGTTCGAATCCTCGTGGATCCCTTCTAATAAAAAAGCAAGAAGTTCCTATAGAAGGCTGAAGGTAGAAAATTTTGATAGATCAAATTTGAGTTTGAGATTCTGAAAAGTCAAAATGATGATTATTTTAGATTTATTCGTTCATCAAACAAAGGATTACTTTTTTATTATCCTCAAAACCAACCAATTATATTCCATCACGTAACCACATAATGAGTGGTGAGTTTATCGTTTGGTAATTGTGTTCTGAGCTTTTAACATCAACACCATACTAATATATACACATCTGCTTCGCTACTTTGTAAAACAAACAATACAAAGGATGATCTAGCTTTTATGGTAAATAAATATCCAAAGTATATAAATTATATACTTCCAATTTTACTGCTCAGTAACTAAAAATATACCAAATTCAAACCCCTTCAATAATGATACAAAAAAGCTAGACATATAAGCATAATAAATACCTTTTATACGATCAGCTAGGGTCGGACAGGGTTGGTGGCTAATTGTATATGGTGGTAACAAATCCGGTCGTCGTGGAGGAAAGAGGAATTGGGGATTTAGGGTTTAGAAATTGAACAAGTTCCAACCGAATTGGCGGCTAATCGTGTGCAAAGGTCGCATATTCGGTCGTCGTGGAGGAAAGAGGAATTGGGGATTTAGGGTTTAGAAACCAAACAAGTTCCGACGGAGTTGGCGGCTAATCGTGTGCAATGGTCGCATATCCAGTCGTCGTGGAGGAAAGAGGAATTGGGGTTTAGGGTTTTGAAACAGAACAAGTTGGAAAAAAAAACGATGAGCATCGAGAAGACGAGCGGTAAATGGGAGAAAACACGGAGCTGTTGTCGGATGTTTTATTGACCTAAAAGCATGTCCAACCTATCTTGCATGTGATGTCCTGAAAATCCTATGTGTCATGCCATCTTTCACAATGTTAATCTGATTGAAAATGTCAAATAAAAATTAGCTTCAATCCTACAATATGGCCAGTAACTATTTATTTATTTATATAAACAACTTAAATTGGCACTATATCTTTTCCGCTACCATTTCCTACTAAATTAAACTCCATATTGTTGGATACATCACGTGATTTAAAACAATTTTGTGACAGATAGCTTTCTATTGTTGATTTAGTTAATCATTTGATAGGAAGAATTGCATATATTGAAAAACGAGAATTGTATGGATCTGGAAAATACTATTTCTTGGATGAGAAGAGAAGACTAGTTCTGTAGTGGAGAATAGAAAAATAGAAAAGAAAAAATAACAGAACAATGGCGTGGCATGTTGTAAAATGTGATGTTGCATGTTCAGGAATAGACATTTCGTTTGACAATTTCATCTTTAATTCCTTATTAACAGTCTCATTGGAGAGAGGGCAATACATAATTTTGTGAACTGATGACTTGACATTCATATTTCATTAGAATTTTAGATAGATTGGAGATGCTTTAAGACAAATTGATTTTCAATTTTTGTGACAGTTGGTTTGATAGTTTTGAAAAAAAAAACTACTAGTATAACCGCACAATGGTGGAGAATCCGACCGTTCGATTGTATAACTTTGATAAGAAATATACATTTAAAATTTTTCTTAATATTACTTAAACATTAAGTGATAATATGTTGGAAAAGAATAAATTGAGATTTGAATCTGAAAATATGAATTTCAAATTTAAATATTAATCAAAGCATTCAAAATTGTCGATTTGAAATTGAAATTTTAGAATTTGAAAATCATAATAAATTTGAATTTGGAATCTTTGATGCGCGAAATAAAAGGAGGAAGTTTAAGAAAACCGCGATGAGACAAGATCCATGTTTTTAGGGAAACCGCGATGAGACAAGATCCACGTTTTTTTGGCTTCAGAAAAATTGATTTTGGCAAGTGACAGAAGCAAACCTTCCTAACGGTCGGTTTGACTATAACGATCGAATTAATTATCTACAAATTGTATATATTCAATCATATTTTTACGTTGAAATAATGTATAGTTAATTTTAGTTTATATTTTTAAGTTGCAACATATAATTTTTTTTGTTAATTTTAATTATTATTTCTATTATTAATTAAGAAAGGACGAATTGTAAAACAAATTTATTTGTTAAATCCTATTTTTAAGTGATATAATTTGATTTGCTAATGTTTAAAGAGAGGCGTTTTGAAGAGGTAAAGAATTAAATTGTTAGATCTATATTTTTACGTGATATTCAGATTTGATTTGATAATACTTGTAGAAGAACATCTTGAATTGGTAAAGTAAGTTTATTTGTTAGATTCAATTTTTAAGCGATGGTGAGATTTTAATAATATCCATAAAGAAGCATTTTCGGTAGTTCAGACTGACAAAAAAAAAAGAGTGACACAAAACGTATTACACCAATTATTAAAGATTTTGAATCAATTTCAGTTACGACAATCATAGGTTCAAGAAAATGTTTATTTGTGTAGATCACACCCTAGATAGTATCAAAATTTAAAAAGATCCATTTGTGTAGATGTTTGAACTAGTGAAAAGACATCTCATATACAAAAATAGCAAATTCAAGTTAGTAAAATAAAGAGTCTTTGCCTCATTCAGGATTCGGACCAAGGGATTTCAAGGTAAAAGGAACTCGGTGCCAATTACCGTCGCATGACGACCCGCATAGTCGAGATTTATATCAGGATTACTTTCAAAGGGATTATGCGTCGGCTGTTGATAATCCGAGAAAAAGAATCAATATTGCCCTCTCCCAACTCATCCGGCACTCCCTGCACTTCGGAACCCATCGGATAGTGATGGCGACGACCGGAGGAAGTTTAGGAGCCTAGGGAGATGTCTTCCTTACCCGAGGACCTCGCATATTTTTTGGAAGACTCACCTCTCTCGCCCTTATCCAGGCCTGACAGGCTCTCCCTAATATTCTCTTGCATGGTTTTTCCCCTTGGCGAGTCGCCTTGGAAGAACGAAAGTCATTTTCATCCGTCTGAACTGCTCAAGCCGCCTGAAAACCTCATACTGCTTTGGATTTCTCCTTTTTCCTGTAATACAGGCAACAATGTTAGATCCAAGAAAGCGAGAAAGCGTAGAAAATGTGAAATACTCAAGACATTAAGACACAGCAAGCTACTGCAAACCCTTGGGGTAGACCGGATCATATGGCCGAGGCGGGGTCTCACTTAAATAAGGAATACCCAGGGATGGGACTCCACTCGAAGGAAGCAGAACACATGGCGACCGGAGTTCATTGGATCGAAGAGCACGAGGAGGCTGGGACTCTTCGAAAAACAAAAAGTTTTCAAGAAGTATCTCAAAATATGTACAGTAATCAAAAGTACTAGGAGAAAGCCCAAACTCCTCGCCGATCCCCGCTCCACCTTGTGCTGGAAGAGGTGGTATTTCAGCCAGATCATGCGAAGCCACGTTCTCCCAGGAAAGATCGACAGCAGAAGACGTCCTTGGGGCTGGCTCGGATTGTTCCAACTGCTCGGGCCACTCTCGCACGGCCTTGATATTCTTTAAAGGATCCACGCCCAATCCCTCACTGCTTATGATATCTGCGTCTAGAGATACGTGAACATACCTTTCCGTGGCTTCAGAATTGCTCTTTGATCCTCCATCCTCTTCACTTTCTACTCCAATATGAGAACCTTCTTCGTCGCCAGGGGAGGGATCATCTCGAATACGTAGAGATTTTCCTAAGCGGGGAGGACGAACTACACTCTTCTTATGTCTCGGTTTCTTCGGGGCTTTAGCCACACTACCTTCCTCATCTGGGTCGTTACCTTTGTCTCTATCACCCCCGTCACCTCCAGCTCCCGCTGCACTCTCAGCAAAACTTGACATAATCTTGTACATGGACTGTCTGGGGCCAATCAAGTTATAGAATCAGAGGGCTGCATTACGGAGTAAGAATGAGGCTTCTCACTCGGCCTCCGGGATAGCCAATATTTCCTTGGTCATTTTTTTAAGCCGTCATCCTCCGCCGCCTTCACACAACCTGAAAATTATGGAGCAATAAGAGGCCAGACCGACAAAAAGTTTAGAAAAAAAGATAATACAATAACTTACAGCCAGAAGTAAAAGCATGTTGGGCCACGGTATCGTCACATATAAAGAAATATTCCTTCTTGGACATGCTAAACTTAGAATATAAATCCAAGACGGGTTTGAATTTGTGGACGGACTCTAAATTGATAAAAGAACTCCCCTTCGGATAACTCCCCACGTTATATAGATATCTGATCTCTCTATGAGTGAGGGGTCTCCGATACCACTTCATGAATATCAGGTATAAACTCGTCAGGATAGCATAAGAGTTCGGCTGAAGTTGCATAGGAGCAACCTTCAAATAAATCACAAAGCTGGCAATCCAATTGGTAAGCGGGGGAATCGCACCGCATATACAATGATACTTGTTATATGCCATATGCCCGCCTGGGGGAAAGCATGCTTTATCATCTGGACCAGGTGATACGTCTGACGGTCTATCCCAAACACAGTAGCTATGGAGTTCAGCTTCTTTATCATTAACACGCTAGGATAACACTCTAAAGGCCTAACTAACATTTTATTTGGAGCATAACCTTCCACCAAAGAGTAGGCGAAACTGTGTTGCCTGGGAGGATTTGCTGGAGCGTCGGAAGAAGAAGGACCAGCCCCGGCAGGCTGAGAAACCGCAAACTTGGAACGAAGCTCACGACCAAAAGACATTTTCCCTACGCAAAGAAAGTGAAGGTCAAGCAAAGTTCAAAAAGAAGTTAAAACATTCACGGGGATCCTCCTATCCTCTAGCCTAGTTGAAACCATACTTCTAACCTAACCATCTCAAGCTCGACATACCTGTGAACCATATGCTTGGGCTATATGGTCTAGCATTATCCTATACCAAAAGCCAAATGCCATCCTAATGCTGAACCAAACATTACCAATCCATCCTTAGCACAATAATTGATCACATGGCCATAACCATTCGCCTGGACTTCACCGCTCCATCCCTACCATCTCCATTTACACCATCCACTTCATCTTCATCATATCCACAACAATTCCTCGATTAGCTACTATCCCTCTCCATTCTAATACTGAACCTTAGGGTTACGACCGCCAACATGTTCAAACTCCATTGACTCATCATAAAAATTCCATTCTTAGATTGCATAAAATCGAAACAAAACCCACCATCATCAAGCATGATCCCCCTCTTCACCAAATCCGAAACCAAAAATCTAAAACCCCAGGCAACAAGAACGAGTTTTAGAAAAGCTTACCTCAAGCAATAAAAGCGCAGAGACGTTAGAATCCAAGCAATATAAATGAGTTCAAAGCGGACCAATCAGTAGAAAATAAGTTGGAGAAATTAATTTAAGAAAATAGAAGGAAAATAATAAGGACAGAAGGCAGTATTTAAAGGGGAAAAAGGAAGGAAGACAAACGGTCGTCGGTTTTCAGTCTGTGGTAGGAGCTTGGTGCCGAACCAAACAAAGCATGTCGCGTAATTACACGTCATACTTGGGGGGCAAGTGTTGGCTCGGTTTTTCAGCAAGCAGAGGAAAAAGGAAGGAAGGGAGAAAAAGCAGATAAAGGCATGGAAGACAGAACTACCGGGCCAGATGCTTGGTTCGGCATTCACTAAAATGCTGAGCCAAATTTATGGTCCGCCATGCCGGACCAGATGTTTGGTCCAGCATCCTCTGATATGTCAGACCAAATATTTGGTCTGGCATGACACATCCATCACCGGACCAAACATTCGGTCCGGTACATAGGTATGCCGAATTAAATGTTTGATCTGACATATAGGAGGCTCTAAAGCAGAAGCACCGAACCAGACAAGGAAGAACAACCAGGCCAGGCAAGCTCCATAGCCCAAATGCCGATCCAAATACTCCTGCCCAGATGCCGAACCAGATTCAGAGGGTTATAATCTCCACCTCCACACTTCACAACTTCACTCTATAAATACCAGAGCTTCTCAACAATAATGGGACAGATTTTTGGAAAAAAGAAAAGAAGATTGTGCTGAAAATCCATCACTTTGGTTGTTCAAAGTTTTACTCTTGTCAAATACATATGTTGTACTTGTAATCAAATCAAAGAGAGAATAAAAAATGAAAAGTGGATGTAGGCACATTTTGGCCGAACCACTATAAAAACTCTTTGTTATTTGCTTTCTTTGTCCACTTTCCAAACTTTGTACTCATGAACTGTCTCTGCACTTGCTTAAATTCATTCCATTACATATTGGAACATGAAAACCCCACGTCAATCAATTCAAACGAAACTTAACTAAAAAAGAAAATCAGATTTAGAGGTGTTTATCCAACTTTTGAGCAAACAACCGTAAGGGTTTTCCCCTCAAAAGAAACCAACCATTTGTTATATATATATATATATATATATATATATATATAATGTCTAGGATGTAGAATATAAATCAGAAAATAGCCATGTTGCTTGCATCTAACAACACAGCAATATTAGAAGTACATATAAAAGTGCTATGGTACACTGACATATGGATTTTCCGTAAAGATGTCTTTTAATTTTTTTTAATATTTATTTATGAATTTTTGAAGTAAAGGGGTTTGATAATATAAAACATGTTCTTTTTCCTTGTTTTCTTCAAATTATAGATCAAGTATTTTCAAGTAATATTTTACATAGATATTTAAAACTTATCTATAAGTTTTTTTAAAAGTGTGTTTGCATGTATACATATGTATGTGTGTGTGTGTGTAAATCTGAAAACGTTAGTTAAGTACTTAGTAAAATGATAAGTGATCATTTTGGATTATAACACTTACGTTATAATTGTGAGAAATGCGGATTACGGATCTTAAGGCTAGAATTAACACTAGAGGGGGGTGTGAATAGTGTTTTAAGGAATTACTAAATCTTTTTGAGTTTATGTTAATTTGAACACAAATGTATGCAATATTCAGACACGGATATGATCACAGAATCATACACAGATGCAAAAATAAAATAAAAGCAATAAAGGAAAGAACATACTGGATTTTATACTGGTTCGGAGTTACCCTACATCCAGTCCCGCATACAAGTACAGATTTCCTTTCAAAAGTAATTTT
The DNA here is from genome assembly GCA_030765085.1 of Allium cepa. Classification (NCBI taxonomy): domain Eukaryota; kingdom Viridiplantae; phylum Streptophyta; class Magnoliopsida; order Asparagales; family Amaryllidaceae; genus Allium; species Allium cepa. The sequence continues at coordinate 389,256,353 of CM060928.1, read as the reverse complement.
TACAATTACACCCTCGATTTCAAGGCCACGAGGTACACCACTCCAGATTCACAATCCTCTAGGTAGAGATACTTGATTTTACGGGAAACAAGTTCACCCAATTGATTTCACAGGCTACAATCACACCCTTTCTCACTTGGTTGATTTCACTGGCTACAATTACACCTTTTCTCACTCAATTAATTTCAAAGAAGCCTATAACTCTGAATAGCACTGAGATCTTGTTGAGATAGTGATAGAGAATCAAATCAGAGATGATCTAGTTAGATTCAATGGTGATTTCAGGAGAGTAATGGTAAAAATATGTATAAAGAAATATGGAAGAAGAAGAGGAGTGAAATCAGAGAAAAATTGTATATAAATTCATTTAAAACTGCCCCTATTTATAGTAGAATAACAGCTGTGTCCATTCGTGAAAGGATATGACGAATAGACACTTCTTTTGAAATTCAAAATTTTGAAATAAACTTCCACCTTGTCGACATGGGGTCCTAGGGGTTGTCGACAAGCCTAAGGTATTTTTGGTGATTTGTTTTTCTTTGTAAATAGCTTTCATCTTGTATTAAAACTATTATTTAAACTTTATAAATATACTTAACTATAGTTAAAATACATAAATAAGTATATAGAATAATATTTTGGTATATATAAAATTTTACTATAATTTTATATTTAAATCTAAGTATGAATATTAAAAGTTATAATTAAAAGATAGTTTAAAAACTAAGGATAATTTGATTTTGAAGATAAAGATTATTTTGAGGCTAAAAGTATTTTAAAACCAGGATAGATGCTTTTGATTCTCTTAAAAGAAAGATTTTAAAATTATTTTTAAAACAAGATATAATTTTGTAAAAACATTTTGAATAAAAGGTTAGTGGATACAAAACAATGTTCCACTAGATTTTTCGTAGGTTCCATCCTACTTAGGGTTCCATCCCTTTAACATGCTCGAAGTGGATTCCATTCCACGAATAAATTGAATTTTAAGATGCCAGTGTTTTTCTAGGAGTTTTAACAAAATTCCTAACTAAATTACTTATTATTGAAATCTTGAAATCTTGATAATCTTGATACTCATGAGTATTCAATCTTGATATCTTGAATCTTTATACTGTACATTTTTCATTATTGGTACCTGCATGGTTAAATCCTGCATATACATATATATCTAAACTATATGTTAGTATATATATTTTATAATCTTATTCTAAGGTTGTTGCCATCAAAACCATCTTCTCAAGGACTAACAATCTCCCCATTTTTGATGATGACGACCTTTGTTTATAAAATATTACTTATATCCTAATAACTCCCCCTTAATCTATGCCTAACTATCCTATTTTATAGTTCTCCTCCCTTTTTCATCAACAAAAACTAACTCCAAACTATATAACTCTCCCTTAATCTAGTACTATATGACATGTGATTATAATGATAGTGTTGTCATAAATAATCATCACTTAATTCTAAAACTAAAACTTAGTCCTTAATAACTAACTATCCTAACTAAGAATCCATATATGATAATACTTATAATAGTGATAATTCAAATATAAGAACACAAATCATTTATTAATTATTTATTGTTATATTTACATTTGCATAGAAGACGAAAGAAAGAACATATAACAATAAAAAGAAAAAGAAACTAATGTGTGTTTTGAAAATGGGAGACCTGTGAACCGAACAATTTGGGTAGTGGAAACAGAAATTTCCACGTTGTTCGACTAGATTTCCATCTTTGTCAAAGCACACTTCGCCAACGCAAACGACTTTTTCGTCATCTTCAGCGTGCTCTTCTTCCATGAAGGCTTCTTCTTCTTCTTCCTCGCTGTCCTCTCGCACTTGATCTCCTGAAGATTCTTCATCAATCAAGATTGGATTAGCGTGATTGTCCATTAGAAAATTTTGCAAATTTTTAAGGATTTTGCCTTGCCGTTCTTGTTCTTTGGCCATTCTAAGTTGCACTACTTGAATTTCAGTCATTAGTTGCAGTGCATCCTTCAAGGAATCCTCCATCTTCATTACTCGTGCGAGCGTAGTTCGTTGAAATGGTCCAGAAGAAGGAGAAGGGAACGAAAAAGTTAAATTTTTGTTTGATTTGGAAGAGGAGGCCATTGTTTTATTATTTTCAGAAGTTAGAACAGAGAAAGAACAGAAAGAATGAACAAAATTTTGAAATAAGAAGAATATATAACCACTTATTTGAATTTTGGTGGGAAAATTTCAAAAATTAAAAAATCGTATATGTCGACAGGGGTGAGAGGAGGTTGTCGACATGGTACCTATATTTTTACTATTTTATTTATTTTAATTTAATTTTTAATTATACTTTGTTATTTATATTCTATATTTCAGTTATTGAACAAATACCCATTTCCCTTCTTAATTTAGTAAATATAGATTCATTTAAGGGTTTTGTTAATATGCCAGCAATTTGGTTCTCGGAATTGATATAATCGAGAGTAATTGCTTCCTTACTTATATTATCTCTGAGAAAATGATATCTGATATCAATATGTTTAGTTCGAGCATGATGAGTAGTATTTTTGGATAAATTTATTGCACTATTATTATCACAATAAATTGGTGATTTTGAGATATTTAAACCAAAATCTTTTAAAGTTTGTTGCATATATATTACTTGAGAACAAGCCAAAGCAGAAGAAATATACTCTGCTTCAGTTGTTGATAAAGAAACTGTGTTTTGCTTTTTACTAAACCAGAAAATTAGAGAATGCCCCAAAAAGTGACAAGTTCCACTTGTACTTTTTCGGTCTGATTTACAACCAGCATAATCAGCATCGCAGTAAGATATTAATTCAAAAGAATCATTTTTGGGATAAAATAAGCCATAATCAAAGGTGTATTTAACATATCTTATGATACTTTTTACAGCTTTTAAGTGGGTCTCTTTAGGTTGGGATTGATATCTTGCACAGAGACAAATACTATGCTTGATATCAGGTCTACTAGCAGTGATATAGAGTAGTGATCCAATTATTCCTCTATATAATTTTTAATCTACATCTTTCGAGAGATCTTCTGTACTTAGGTATTTCATTGGTTGCCATGGGAGTGGTTTTTCCACTTGCAGTAGTTAAACCAAATTTACTAACTAGGTCTTTAGCATATTTTCCTTGACTAATAAAGATACCATTATCTAATTATTTTATTTGCAATCCTAGAAAGAAGTTTAATTCACCCATATGACTCATCTCAAACTCTTTTGTCATTATTTTAGAAAATTCTTTATTCATTTCAAAATTAGTTGATCCGAAAATGATATCATCTACGTAGACTTGTACTAGTTGAATATCATTTTTATTTCTTTTAATAAAAAGAGTATTATCTACTTTACCAATTTCAAAGTTTGATTGTAATAAATAAGATCTTAGTCTATCATACAAGGCTCTAGGAGCTTGTTTTAGATCATATAGAGCTTTCTTAAGTTTGTAAACATGATTTGGTAATTTTTTATTTTAAAAAGTGATGGTTGTTCAACATATACTTCCTCTTTTACAAATCCATTTAAAAAGCACTTCTAACATCCATTTGGTATAATTTGAAGTTATTATGATTTGCGAAAGCAAGTAGAATTCTAATGGCTTCTAATCTTGCTACGGAAGCTAAGGATTCATCAAAATCTATTCCTTCTTCTTGACAATAACCTTGAGCGACTAACTGAGCTTTATTTCTAACAACCTCTCCTTGTTCATTCATTTTATTTTTATAAACCCATTTAGTTCCAATTATAGTTTTATTTTCAGGTCTAAGAACAAGTTCCCAATCATCATTTCTAGTGAATTGATTTAGTTTTTCTTGCATAGCCAAAATCCATGAATCATCAGTTGATGCTTCTTTTGGATTTTTGGGTTCAATAGTTTGATATAAAGGCTACATTCTCATTTTACTTAGTTGATTTCTAGTTTTAACAACAGATTGCATATCTCCTAGTACATTTTCTATAGGATGGTCTTTTAAAAGTTTAATCTTTTATTAGGATGAATAAATTCATTATTAGTTTCAGTTGACTCTTGATTTTGAGTGATTAAATCCTCTTCATCATTTGTATCTTCAAAAATTTTAAGATTTTCATCAAATGAAACATGTATTGTTTCTTCGATGGTGTTAGTCCTTAAATTAAACACTCTGTACGCTTTACTTCTATTAGAATATCCGATAAAGATACCTTTGTCGGATTTAGGATCAAATTTATCTAAGTTATCTATTGTTTTTTCAAATAAAACATTTACTTTCAAAAATTCTAAAATAAGATACCTTAGGTTTCTTTGAGTGAAGAAGTTCGCAAGATGCCTTATCAGTTAAAGGTCTAATTAAAATTCTATTTAAAATATAACAGGCGGTAGTAACTGCTTCTTCCCAAAAATACTTTGGTAATTTATTATCTAAAAGCATAGTTCTCGCACACTCTTGAATCGTCCTATTTTTACGTTCTACTACTCCGTTTTGTTGTGGAGTTCTTGGAAATGAAAAATTGTGAGTTATTCCCTTTTTAGTGTAGAATTCCTCAAACTTTTCATCTTCAAATTCACCACCGTGGTCACTACGGATGGTTATAAGTTTTAGAGAAAGTTGGTTTTGAATCCTTTTTGTAAAGTTCTTAAAACATTCAAAAGTATCACTTTTATGTTTCAAAAATATTGTCCATGTAAATCTAGAATAATCATCTATAACTACAAAAACATATTTACTATGATTTACTGACAGAATTTGAGATGAACTAAATAAATCAAGGTAAAGTAATTCAAGAGGTTTTGAAGTTGAAATCATATCTTTTAATTTCAAGGAACTTTTTCTAAGTTTTCCTAATTGACATGCATCACATAAACTATCTACTTTAAAATTCATTTTAGGGGGACCTCTTACTAGATCATGTTGTGACGGTCTAAATAAGAGTTTGAAAGTCAAATGCCCAAATCTCTTATGCAAAATCCAAGGGTCACTTGTATTTGCCAAAAGACATTGGTTATCGTTTGAAACTTTCATACTAAGAATATAAATATTCTTTTTCCTAATTCCCTCAAATATTATGGTTGAATTATTATCTTCAATGTGATACTTATCTTTTTCAAATTTAATTTTATATCCTTTATCGCAGAAGTTAACTAATACTTAGCAGATTATGTTTCAGATTCTTAACTAGCAAAACATTAGTAATAATAGGAATTTCAGAGTTGCCAACTTTGTCGATGCCAATCACATATCCTTTTGAGTTGTCTCCAAAGTTAACCAGTCCTCCGTCTTTGTATATTATGTCATTTAGCATATCTGGATTACTAGTCATGTGTCTAGAGCATCCACTATCGAGTATCCATTTATTCTTTTTGATCTGCATAATTTGTCCATTGTGGATTGATTCCTCAACACCCATAAAACATGTTTCCTGCATATCATACAATTTTGGTAGACAACTTGAATTTGAATATTGATTATATGCAGACTCAAGAGACAATGATGATTGGAATATTTCTAAACTAGCATTAACAAGTTTTTTAAACATAGCCATTTTAAAAGCTTTTTCAAAAATCATATTATGAAACTTTGAAAACCTTGCTATGATATCAAATGTGAGAAATTCGTATTGCGGATCTTAAGGCTATAATTAACACTAGAGGGGGGAGGGAGTAAATAGTGTTTTAAGGAATTACTAAATCTTTTTGAGTTTATGTTAATTTGAACACAAATGTATGTAATATTCAGACAAAGATATGATCATAGAATCAAACACAGATGCAGAAATAAAGTAAAAGCAATAAAGGAAAGAACACATCGGATTTTATACTGGTTCGGAGTTACCATACATCCAGAACCGCACACAAGTACGGATTTCCTTTCAAAAGTAATTTTTACAATTACACCTTCGATTTCAAGGCCATGAGGTACACCACTCCAGATTCACAATCCTCTTGGTAGAGATACTTGATTTTGTGGGCAACAAGTTCACCCAATTGATTTTACAGGCTACAATCACAGCTTTTCTCACTTGATTGATTTCATAGGCTACAATCACACCTTTTCCTGCTCAATTAATTACAAAGAAGCCTATAACTCTAAATAGCACTGAGATCTTGTTGAGATAGTGATAGAGAATCAAACCAGAGATGATCTAGTTGAATTCAATGGCGATTTCGACAGAGCAATGGTAAAAATATATATAAAGAAATGTGGAAGAAGAAGAGAAGTGAAATCAAAGAAAATTGTATATAAATTCGTTTAAAACTGCCCCTATTTATAGTAGAACAATAGTGTTAGCACCAAAATTGGTCATTAACACCCTTAGAAAGATTGTGTAGAGAGTTTAATGAAGAAAGTAAATTAAAATAGAGAACGGAGTATAAAATTAAATGCAGAGTACAAGAACACCAAATTTATAGTGGTTCGACGTAATTGCCTACGTCGACTTTGAGGTTAATCTTTATTGCTTTCTCCATTACTTGAGTACAGATACAATCCGAAAATCAATCGCTTGAATACAAGTTTGAATGAAGAAGAAGAGAGTATAAAAAATGGCAGAGTCTCCCCTGTGTTCTTGGAAAAAGATCCCTTTCACCGTTCCCCTGCCTCTCTATTTATAGACAAAGGTGGGTTGGACTTCGCTGGTGGGCCTGGAAGCTGAATATCTCGGCCCAAATAGTGCAATCTTTGTGTGCCGAACCGAACAGGACGAACGGCCAAACGCCGAACCATCCTCTTCTTGCCGAACGGTGCATTTGTTTGTGTGGGAAGAGTAGACCGAGCAACAATCGAAGCCGGCCATGCTGGGGATAATGCCTAGCCATCTTTGAATGCTGAACGTCCCTTGTATGTCGAACGATGCGTTTGATGTCGAGCGCTATCCAATACCGAACTTTCTTTAGGTGCCAAATGCCCAGAGATGACAGATGTCTTTGTATGCCGAACGGTGCCTTTGGCCGATCGCTCCTGGATGCCGAGCGTTATCTTGACCGAACGAAGTATTTAGCCGAACGATGCCTTTGGCCGACCGCTCCTGGATGCCGAGCGATATCTTGATCGAATGAAGTCTTTAGCCGAACGATGCCTTTGGCCGACCGCTCCTGGATGTCGAGCGATATCTTGACCGAATGAAGTCTTTATCCGAACGAACCAGTTGAGCCGAACAGTGGGTATGCCGAGTACTAAGTGGCCTATTCAAATCTCCAGGAAATACTTGCCTCCCAAAGTGTATTACGTGACCGAACATAGTACGCTTTGAATTACATATCCTCCATGCTCCGCCTCGAACCTTGGCCCATCACTCTTGGGGGTTGCTTTCTTGCGAATACCAGTTGTGGAGGTGTGTGTCGAACAGTGTAGCCGAGGCCGAACGCTCCACGTTATACCGAGCGACTAAGTATGCCGAAGCCGAACGATATGATCTTGACCGGTTCCATCGGCCACAGTCTCTTCAACTTCTTCTTCTCCCCTATAAAGGTCAGTGTCTTCCTCCTTCTTCTCTTTTCACTCCTAACGTCCGCTATCTCGTACTTACTAATTTTACCTGCTAACAGCCTCCAAAGTGTTTTAACCTTTCTTCCCGATCCATTCGGCATTAACCAGAGCCGTGCTTCTTAACTCCAGATTCCTCCAAGTCTTGATTCGCTAGCTAGGTAACGATCCTTCCATCTAAATCCTTTCCCCGAATAAATAGGTTTTAACACGAGGCTCGAGTTCGTAAGTTGGAACTGTAGCCGATAGGGAATCGAAGCTCGATCAGAATATTTTTAGGGTGAATGATGAGGAGGGAAGGAAGAATTGGCCAGGGATGAACACGCGGGGGGGGGGGGGGGGGGGGGGGTCGTTGGGTGATGTATTGTGGTTCGGCTTGGTTTCTTCGTGCCGAGCGAGACTGGGAGAAAAGAAAGGAATAGAGGAAGGGTGGCGAACGTTACTCTGGCCGAGCAAAACTTAGGCCAGTCGTTACTTAGGCCGAACGGTAGTTTGGCGAATGACAGCTTGGCCGAACAAATATAAATGCCGAACCATACTTAGGCCGAACAAACATAAGTGCCGAACCATACTTAGGCCGAACGAACATAAGTGCCGAACCATACTTAGGCCGGACGAACATAAATGCCGAACCATACTTAGGTCGGACGAACATAAATGCCGAACCATACTTAGGTCGAACGAACAATTGCCTTGCCTAATCACATAACAAAACAAGGACAGAAACTCTAGCATACTAGTATATCAAATTGATCTGGATTGGTAACCTCCTAGTTTCAGCAGACATAAACCTGAACTTAAATTGACATAACCGGATAACTTCGAAATTGTAAACAACATAAGGCAGGTTTTTGGAGACGGTCAGCGATGACGGTCTCCGAAGGAGATGATTCGAAGCTCAATTTTATATTATTAACTCTGTGACTTTCAATTTTTCTGCACTTATATGCGATTGAACGCACTAGTTCACACACCACATGGGGGGAATATTTGTGTTGTTAATTCTAACATCGAATATTTTTCAAATATAGTTCACACAGGTGCTTAGCCGAATTCACTATTTATTGAAGATGTCTAAAAAATCCAGCTCCGCCACGGTTTCTGACAAACTAGGGTCATCCTCTCGATAGGAAGTCGCAGATGTCTCAAATCCATCAACCTCCCCTATGCATTACTTAGCCCCTGATGCCCTGGAGGCATCGATTTTCTTGGACAACCCTGTCAATTCACAGGCTTCAAAAATCAATGAAGTTGCGCTCCGGCGAATATGCTCCATCCATGGAATATCTTTTGACGACATGCTGGTTCCATCGAGGCACGATCGGCCACACCTCCCCTAGTCAGATACACGGCGTGTAATAAATTTATGTGCTGGGTTGGCAGCGTGCCACCGTTCAATCTATTTCTTCAGGACGTGCTGCAATACATCGACATCGCCCCCGTCGCAGCTGCACCAAACGGTCGTGCCTTCATCTATGGCACTTACATACTCTTTATGACCGTCTTCTCTAGGCCTCCAACTCCTGGCGACATCAGATACATATATATGATCAAGAAGCGAGCAGATAGCCCCTCTTACATGTTCCTCGAGCCATATCGTAAATGTCAAATCTTAACCGGGGCATGGAGCAAATTTGCCCTGTACAAACTGGAGTGGTTCTATGTGCGTTGCCCCCCTGGTTTTGCGAGGAGATGGGTTGAAGGAAGTAAGTCTTCTTCTTGAAACAATACTCATGTTTTGTTCGAGGCTATGCCTTTTCTAACTCTTATTTCATCTTCTTAGGTATCAATCCACGTCCTGATGGCCGCGGATATTCTGAGGCTGTTGAAGCTATCAGAGATCTTTCCGTCAAGGAACGAGACATCCGAGCTCTCATTTCTAATGAGTCACTATCGTGGTTCAGATTGTTAGCAAAAGGTCATCGGGTAAGCCTTCCCGAGGGCGTCTCCATACCCAAGCCCGCGTCCGGTAAGGGAAAAAAATTAGCTGAGTCATCATCACGCCACACCCCTGATGTACAGGAAGAGGGGGAAATCAAAGAGAATGAACCACCCGAAGCACAAGGTGAGAATTTGGGTCCCGTTCAAGATCCTATAGTCGAAGTGCACGATATCGAAACGTCATCTTCTCCTTCAGAGAGGAAAAAGGGATTGACGTACAAGATTAGGAAGGAAAAGGTTGGCGGAACTTCGAAGATTACGCTTATTCCAACGGAGAAAGAGGCCTCTTCACAGCACGTAGAAAGTTCTTTAAAGGGCCTATCGAACCTCTCCATTTCAGATGATCCACTCAATTACGGCTTTGACGATCCAGAAGCATTTCAACTTCACTCGCCCATTAGAGGCGATACGGGCGCTCTAGCCAGAGTCAGGGAGAGAAAACTCGTTAGTAAAGCAACTGGTCCATCGGGGAGAAACACTAGGACACACACGAACACTTGCACTTCAATTTTTGCTTAGATTTTGTCTTCACACTACTCTTTGCTAATTCGTTGTTATTTGAATTCTGTGCAGGTGGTACGGGGCGTCCACATGGATTCGATCGCCTTTGTGGTTCGTCTGTTCTTCATCACTCTGGACGGGACTCGGGTTCCGGGAGACGTCGAGATTGGGATGGTGACGGCGATAAAGACTATCATTCCCGGGACTCGTCATTTCGGAGGAAGACTTATTATCAGCCAAAATACCACCAAGATACCTCTTCTCACACGGAGAAAAGTAAAGAAAAGCACGGCCATAAGAGGTCGCAACCTGATGCTCCCCGGGACCAACACTCTGATTCCTCCTCTACTCGACAGTCCCGAGATTCTCATAGGAGAGCCGAACTTTCAAAGCCGTCTCCTCCCGCTCCTGTAATGGACCCATCAGTACCGGAGAGACTGGCCGAGCTTAAAGATAAATTTCCAAGAATCTGCTTTGATGGCCTGAAATTACCCCCGGTGATTCATCCTATCCCCGGACACGTCAAGCAGAGTGCCATCGCCTGTACAAACGACGTCTACGTTCAATACGACGAGTTTGTTCACTTGGCTGAAAAACTTTCTGAAGTCTCCGTGGAGCGCCAACATGAAATCGATCTCCTGAAGCTTGAGGCTATCCATGACAAAGACATCATTAAGGTTCAGGACGAAGAAATCGCAACTTACAAGTCTAAACTTGAGGCCGCCCATCAGAGCGCCAAGGACACTGCTGAGGCCGTCACTCGTCTGGAATCGACTCATAAGAAAGAACTCGACGAGGCGGTTCAACGATGTGGGGCTTTGGCTCTAAAGAAGGACTCCGTTCAAAAGGAGATGGATGCGCTCAGCCTTCGAGTCAAGGAGCTTGAGAGCAGCTTCGCAGGGAGAGAGAAGAGAAAGCGGCCGCCCAAGAAGAGTCACAATGATACTGTGACGAGATCGTTGCCACTCGACTTTTAAAAGAAAAACTTGAGGGCGAGCTTTCCAGGGTTGAGGCATTACAGAGTGAGGCCCATGAAGAGGGCGAGAGTATAGCGTCCATCGATATCGACTCACGTCTTGAGGCGGTAGAGAAGAAGGCAGGGAGGAGGTCAAAAATATGTTTGACCTGCTAATCTCTGAGTTCAACTCCCGCGTTCTCATGCACCGAGACTTGACTTTCTTGGGCGAGGGTTATCTTGAATCTCTAGCCGAGGCATGGGAGGATTTGATAGAAATCAGCAAGGCCGAGCACGACACCAAAGAGATTGATGAGGGGGCATTGATAAAAGAATATCTCAAGGGAAAGCCTTCAGACTTGTCTGCAGCTAAAACTATATATGGCAAAGGTTCCCCCTCAAAGAAAGGGAAAGAAGTTATTACTGGTTCATCCGGGGCCGTGCCTCCAGCTCATGCGCCCACTCGATCGGCTGATCGGCCGATACTCGATCCATTTGAGCAGCATATTGGTTACAACCCGGAGGACCCCGGCCTTGGCGTTCATATTATGTCCCCCATTCCGGAGGGTAAGACCCCCTTGATGGCTGAGAGCCTGCCAGAACCTGGTAGATAACTCTTCACTTTAAAATTTCAAACGTCGTCATTCTATAGGAAGGACTATTGTGTTCTAATACTTGTTTTTCATGCTTTCGCGCAGGTCGTTCTGATCCCAGGCCCACTCCGAGGAGCGATGTCGCCAAGGAGGTGGAGGAAAAGGTAGGTGAGGCCAGTCAGGCAGGAGAGGCTCCCGGGCCAGATGCTCAAGTGATTGGGGCGTTGGATAAAGACAAATCTGAGACTTCTTCTCTCATCGAGGGGAGTTACGAAGTAGAGATCACAGGAACCTCTGAACACACATCTGAGCTGAGTATGAAGGAGCGGCTGGAGAAGGAGAATAGAGAAACGACCAAGACGAGGTCGAACCTCAAGCCGTGGACCCCGATGATCCTTTGAATAAGCCGCTGAAGATCATTCTCCCTGGCAGGTCTAAACCCTGGATGTCCCTCATACTTCTTCAGCTGTCACTCCTCCATTAAAGAAGGGTACCAAGGGTAAACGCGGAGGAGAGGAGTCATCTGAGAAGACAACGGAGGCAAAGAAGGCGAAGAAGCACAAGAAGTAATCATTACTCTCGTTCAACGAGAGTCAGTTTAGATTATGCAAGCACTTTTGTTTTCTTAGTTTGTGTAAATAAACTTTTAATTCCGAGCTTCAAAGGAGTTGTAATGGAAACTTATCTTCGATGAATAAAACTTAGTTTTCCTGTCTTTCCATGGCTCTTCAAATTTCTTTGCGATTGTGATTCAAATCCAAGCTGTTGTGAATATAATAGACCTCTCGGTTCATCTTCATATAGCTCGGAAATTCTTCGAGAGCTATCTGTTTTTTCTTCTGCGCTCCAAGCACTTAGAATAATTTCTAATACGCACGCCGAAGACTCGATGACTTCAAGTCATTTATATCCAGTCCGTCTTCAGTGGACCTGGTCATTTAAATCGTTTATACTTGAGTCCGCGCTCCGGGGACTTAGAGTACTCCAGTCCGCACTCCGGGGACCTGGAGATTTTTAAGTCGTTTATACTCGAGTCCATGCTCTGGGGACTTAGAGTACTCCAGTCCGCACTTCGGGGACTTGGAGATTTTTAAGTCGTTTATACTCGAGTCCGCGCTCCGGGGACTTAGAGTACTCCAGTTCGCACTCCGGGGACCTTGAGATTTTTAAGTCGTGTATACTCGAGTCCGTTCTTCGGGGACTTAGAGTACTACAGTCCGCACTCCGGGGGCTTGGAGATTTTTAAGTTGTTTATACTTGAGTCTGCGCTCCGGGGACTTAGAGTACTCCAGTCCGCACTCCGAAGACTTGGAGATTTTAAGTTGTTTATACTCGAGTCCGCGCTCCGGGGACTTAGAGTACTTCAGTCCGCACTCCGGGGACTTGGAGATTTTAAGTCGTTTATATTCGAGTCCGCGCTCCAGGGACTTAGAGTACTCCAGTCCGCACTCCGGGGACTTGGAGATTTTAAGTCGTTTATATTCGAGTCCGCGCTCCGGGTACTTAGAGTACTCCAGTTCGCACTCCGGGGACTTGGAGATTTTAAATCATTTTTACTCGAGTCCACGCTCCGGGGACTTAGAGTACTCCAGTCCGCACTCCGGGGACTTGGAGATTTTAAATTGTTTATACTCGAGTCCGCACTCCGGGGACTTAGAGTACTCCAGTCCGCACTCCGGGGACTTGGAGATTTTAAGTCGTTTATACTCGAGTCCGTGCTCCGGGGACTTAGAGTACTCCAGTCCGCACTCCGGGACTTGGAGATTTTAAGTCGTTTATACTCGAGTCCGCACTCCGGGGACTTAGAGTACTTCAATCCGCACTCTGGGGACTTGGAGATTTTAAGTCGTTTATACTCGAGTCCGTGCTCCGGAGACTTAGAGTACTCCAGTCGGCACTCCAGGGACTTGGAGATTTTAAGTCGTTTATACTCGAGTCCGCGCTCCGGGTACTTAGAGTACTCCAGTCCGCACTCCGAAGACTTGGAGATTTTAATTCGTTTATACTCGAGTCCGCGTTCCGAGGACTTAGAGTACTCCAGTCCGCACTCCGGGGACTTGGAGATTTTAAGTCATTTACTTGAGTCCGCGCTCCGGGGACTTAGAGTACTCCAGTCTGCACTCCGGTGACTTGGAGATTTTAATTCATTTATACTCGAGTCCGCGCTCTGGGGACTTAGAGTACGCCAATCCGCACTCCGGGGACTTAGAGATTTTTAAGTCATTTATACTGAGTCCGCGCTCCGGGAACTTAGATTACTCCAGTCCGCACTCCGAGGACTTGGAGATTTTAAGTGTCCATGCGCGTTCGTACGTTAGCCGGAATAACATAATTTTATTTGCCTGTCACAGGATCATCATTTGTAGAGACATTAGTCATTCATGGAAAAATGGCTTCAAGCCTTTATTAATGAGAGCAAGGTAAATTGTATTATTACATGCCGAGAGATAGAAATAAAAGCATACTGGAAATAAATGCAGCTAATACATGAAAGAAATAGACTAAGTATAATAATGCCGCAAGTGCTCGCTGTTCTATGCTCGGGGGAGCGTCGCACCATCAACGGTCGATAGCTTGAAAGTTCCTTCTCCAAGCTTCCGTTTGATGACGATGGATCCTCCCATGCGGGATTCATATGAGATGGGACCGGAAAAAATCATTTCAAAATGAGGTCTCCCACACCAAAAATTCTCGGTCGGACCTTTTTGTTATAATATTTAGCGACTCTATGTCTATATGCGGCCGCTCTCATATTGGCTTCTTCGCGCTTTTCGTCAATGAAGTCCAACGATTCTAATAAAAGATTCCGGTTCGACTCAGGGTCGTAATGAGTTACCCGATGTGATGGAACTTCAAGTTCCACGGGTATAACGGCTTCCGTGCCATATGCCAATGCGAAGGGAGTGTGGCCTCTCGCCTTTTCCAGACGCTTTTTCAATATGGACTTGATTATCTTGTTTATGGCTTCCACTTGTCCGTTGGCTTTCGGGTGAGCAACCGCTGCAACTTCTTCTCAATGCCATATTTCTGACAAAATTCTTTAAACTCCTTGCTCTCGAATTGAGTTCCATTATCTGTGACGATGGTCCGTGGAAGGCCAAAATAGCATATGATATTTCTTACGATGAAATCAATAACCTTCTTGGTGGTTATTGTGGCCAGAGGCTCTGCTTCTGCCCATTTGGTAAAGTAGTTGACCGCCACTATTGCATATTTCGCTCCACCTTTGGATATGGGTAGAGAGCTGACTAGGTCAATCCCCCACATTGCAAATGGCCAGGGACTAACCATCTGTGTGAGCTTCATCGGCGGAGCTCTTGGGATTTTTGCATATATCTGGCATTTGTCACATCTTCTCACATAGTCTACGGCATTTCGATTCACAGTTGGCCAGTATCCATAACGGAGGACTTTCTTCACTAATATCTGCCCCTAGTACGGTCACCGCACTCTCCCTCATGGACTTCCTTCAGGACTCGTTTTATCTCATCATGGGCAATGCATCGGAGTAATGGGGTTGAGAATCCCCTTCGATACATTATTTCGTCCTGTTACATAACGAGAAGCCTTACGAAGGACTTGTCGCCTTTCGCTCCTTTCTTCGGGAAAGATCCCGAATAGCAGGTACTGCTTGATTGGGGTCATCCACGATTGCTTCTCGATTTCTGTTTCTAACGCGGAATCTACCTTCATCATATCTATGCTCGGGGCATGGAGGGTCTCAACAGGGAATAATCCCATTTGCTATGCATCACCAGTGCTTGCGAATTTTGCCAACGAATCGGCTGCTCTATTTTGCTCACGTGGGACATGTGAAATACCATAGTACTCGAGATTCGCTAGCGGCTCCTGAACTCGGACCGAATATGGGGAAAGTCTCTACCCCCTTACTTGGTAGTCTCCTCTCACTTGGTACACCACCAACTGAGAGTCGCTAAAGATTTCAACCAATTTTACTCCCAGTTCTTTAATAAGTCTTAAGCCGGCGATCAACGCTTCATATCCGGCTTCATTATTCGTTGCTGTGAATTCAAGCTTCAAAGCGTAGAAAACCAATTGGCTTTCAGGAGTTACAAGAACTATGCCAACCCCAAACAATGGTCGTTAGATGCCCCATCGGTGTACATCTTTCATCGAACGGGAGGTATGACATTATGATCGTTTGATTCGTCTATCGTAGTGAATTCAGCAATGAAGTCAGCTAGTGCTTGTCCTTGTATGGCCCTTCGCGGCAGGTAGGTGATGTCGAACTGACTTAGCTCAATATTCCATTTTAACATCCTTCCGGAAGTTTCCGGTCGTTGGAGTATCTGTCAAAAAGGCTGATCAATATAAACACCGATTGAGTATGCCTAAAAATACGGGTGAAGCTTGCATGATGCAATCACTAAGCATTAGGCTAGTTTTTCAATCTTTGGATAATTTCTTTCGGCCCCCGTCAGGCGTTTACTAACATAGTAAACGGGCTTCTGGACCCGGTCTTCCTCGCGAACCAAGGCTGTGCCGATAGCGTGCTGGGATACAGCCAAGTATACGTACAACATTTCGTGGTCTATTGGTTTTGACAATATCGAAGGACTTTCCAAGTGCCTTACAAGAGCTTGGAATTCTTCCTTATAGTCGGATGTCCACTCGAAATTCCTCTTTCCTTTCTTTATGACACTGAAGAAAGGAATACACTTGTCTGTGGTCCTGGATATGAATCAGCTCAGCGCGACCACCTTTCCATTCAAGCTTTGTACCTGTTTTATGGTTTTAGACACTTGTATATCTCGGATAGCCTGAATCTTCTCTGGGTTAGCCTCGATTCCCCGGGCATTCACAATGAATCCCAGAAACTTCCCTGATGCTACGCCAAATGAACACTTCAACAGATTGATCTTCATTCCATAATGCCTGAATATGTCAAACATCTCCACTAAGTCTCGGATGTGGTCGTTTGGCTGTCGTGACTTCACGAGCACGTCATCCACATAGACTTCCATTTTTTTACCAATATGATCTTTGAACATTCGAATCACCAGGCGTTGGTAAGTCGCTCCTGCGTTCTTCAATCCAAATGGCATTACTACATAGCAATACAATCCCATGTTCATGATAAAACTGGTGTGTTCTTGGTCTGGGAGGTGCATTGAGATTTTATTGTATCCAGAGTACACATCCATAAATGATAATAACTCATGTCCGGCAGTTGAGTCGACCAGCTGGTCAATCTTGGACAACAGAAAACTATCCTTAGGGCATGCTTTGTTTAAATCAGAATAATCAACACAGGTCCTCCATTTTCCATTTGCTTTCTTTACTAGCACCGGGTTAGATACCCATTCAAGGTAGAGGACGTCGCGGACGAGCCCGTTGGCTTTGAGTTTGACCACCTCCTCTTTGAGAGCCGCAGACCTCTGCGGGTCCATGCCTCTCCTTTTTTGCTTCACAGGTACATGTTTCAGGTCTATGTTCAACACATGACTCGCAATCGCAGGAGAAATCCCGCACATATTAGAATGTGTCCAGGCGAAAACATCAAGATTCGCTCGAAGGAAATCAGTAAGGTTCTCAGCGGCCAAAGGGTCGTTGCGACCCAATTTTAAGAATTCATGATGGGTCGCTCCGGCTAACTGGGATGTCAATTATGAGTTACGCCGGTGCTGCATTGGTTTCCCTGGGTTCACCATCATCATCTCTCGGATCTTTGTCTCTATAGATCCGAGAATGTTTCCCGAGCCAGGGCTCGAGTGTTACTTGTCAATCATCAGTGTTTCAGATGCGGACGAAGCGGTCTGCAACCTTTCCTTTCTCTCTGCGCCGAGGCTCTCTCAGCTTAGCCATATAGCAGGCGCGTCCGGTCGCCTGATCGCCGTGTACCACTCCAACACCATTGTCTGTGGGAAATTTTAATGTCAGACACCAAGGGGCCAATGCTGCCCTAAATTCTTCCAAGGCTGGATGTCCTAGAAATACGTTATATGAAGAGTCAACGTCCAACACTATGAATGGTAGGATTCGCACCCTCCTACGCTTGCCTTGCCCTAGTTCAACTGGTAACTCCACATATCCAACTGCATCCGTTGCTGCGCCGTTAAAGCCATGGATTCTGGCATTGGATGGCTTCAAATCCTTAGCTTCTAGCTTCATTTGGTCATATGCCTTCTTGAAGACGATGTTAACGGAGCTTCCACAATCGATTAGAATTCTTTTCACAAGCGCCGGCCTGATTGTCACAGATATGACCATCGGGTCGACGGTAGGGGCCTCCACCTTATCCGCATCTTGGCTCCTGAATACAATATCGTCATCCATCGTTCGCTGATGTTTTGCAGGAGTCCCATACTCCACATTTGAACAGCACTCATACTCTGCATGTCTTAAAGAGTTAGCATATCGCTCCATCTCCTGCCAATTCTTATTCGTAGGATGAGGTCCGTCCGCAATCGTGTTGATAACCAATCTACCCACAGTTCGAGCAGGTTGTTCTAGTTGGCGTGGAGCTGGCCCATTTCCGGGGTCCGATGTCTCTTGTCTTCCGTCTCGTGGGTCTTTGACGAACTCCTGGACCTTCTTCTGCCTAATCAACCTTTCAATAGCATCATGGAGGTGCCTGCACTCCTCCATGTTGTGCCCATAAGACTCGTGAAAGCGGCAGTATTTCCCAGTCTGCTTCTGTTCCTCCGTTGATTCCTTTGGGCGTGGTTTTCTATACTGGAAAGTGTTGCAAGTTGACAAATAGATGTTCTCAAGTGACGAGTTGAGCGGGGTGTATTCATTGTAGGTCGGGATCCTTGGCTTCCATTTCTCCGTCTCTCTTTTCTTCCCGGGATTCCCACCTTCGGATCCTTTAGGCTGTCCAGGTTTGTTTTTGATGTTGGCTTGAGCTTTTCCCGAATTATCGCCAACTTGCTTCATGGCATCGGTACTTTTCATTGTCTCCGAAGCAGGCCCTAGTGCCTTGTCTTGTCTTGTCCATCGAGCTTCTTCCCTTCTTATGAATTGATGAGCTTTCGAATAAAAACGCTCCAGCGTGGCTGGGGGCTTTCCCGCCAGCCAATCTCCAAATTCAGAGTCTGGATCCACTCCATGCGTTACCGCCATCAAAATTGCATAGTCGTTTGGATTGCTCACTTCAGTAGCAGCAACATGAAATCTCTGCAAGCATGCTTTCAATGACTCTCCCGGAGCTTGGATTATGCTTGATAAAGACATCACATCCTTTGGACGAGTGGTGTGTATCCTGAACTGCTCTATTAATTTTATTGCCAATTCATCAAAGCTGGATATAGATCGCGAGATAAGCGAGTAAACCACATGTGGCAATTCCGGACAAGTAATTGGGAAGCACCTACACTTGGTTGCATCATTAGCTCTTGCAGAATCCATCATCCATCCGTACCTCATCACATGCTGCGTGGGATCAGTCTTCCCTTCGTAGGCTGGGATAGTCGGCATATTAAACTTCTTGGCGTACTCAGCCTGCAGGATACCATCCGTAAAGGGAGTATGGCTTCTGGTCACTCCCCAATCTTCATTGGTCAAGCCTTGGTTTTCTCTCATCAACTGCCTGACCATAGCTGTTAAGTCCGAGGTTTGTATGGAGGATGGAAGGTTGGGTTCCATTCCATGAGACCGTGCGGTTTGGTGTCCCGTCTGATTTGGGTCTTGGTGATTCGGGTGACCGGCCTCTTCGCGGGCTTGATTCCCAACGCCTACTTATGCACCTTCGTCCTTATGGCGTCTACGCCTAGGAGGTTTGTCAGTTGAGGTTGAGCTATCAGATTTCGAATAAGGGGCAGGGTTACATCCAGCATTCTGGCAATGCTGCTGAGCGAGCTGAGTCATAAGGTTAGTGTTGGCTTGAATCTGTTCAGCAAGCTGCCTTCTACTTTCCTTGAGTTCTCTTATCAAGTCATTGAACTCCGTTCAGGAAACGACTTCCGCTTGGATTTGGGTGGAGGGCCCTGCACCTCTGGTTGTTTGCTGATTTCCAGGTCCAACTTGTTGTACGCTAGCAGTTTCATGGACATCTGCATTTTGAGAGGCCGATCTGGTTCGTGGTCTCCCCATAGTAAAGTTGTTGGTTGTAACTCTGAGTAGAATCATCAGATGCATTGTGAATGAATTTGGATCTCCTTCGGGGGATTTATGTAATCCAGTAGCTACAAAGCAGATCCTAATAGCTTGAGAATTCAATTCTCAGTGGAATCACCAAAATGTTAGCACCAAAATTGGTCACTAACACCCTCAGAAATATTATGTAGAGAGATTAATGAAGAAAGTAAATTAAAATAGAGAACATAGTATAAATTTAAATGTAGAGAATAAGAACACCAAATTTATAATGGTTCGGCGAAATTGCCTACGTCCACTTTGAGGTTAATCTTTATTGCTTCCTCCATTACTTGAGTACAGATATAATCCGAAAATCAATTGCTTGAATACAAGTTTGAATGAAGAAGACGAGAGTATAAAAAATGGCAGAGTCTCCCCTGTGTTCTTGAAAAAAGATCCCTTTCACTGTGCCCCTGCCTCTGTATTTGTAGACAAAGGTGAGTTGGGCTTCCCTGGTGGGCCTGGAAGCTGAATATCTCGGCCCACATAGTGCAATCTCTGTGTGCCGAACCGAACAGGCCGAACGGCCAAATGCCGAACCATCCTCTTCTTGCTGAACAGTGCGTTTGTTGTGTGGGAAGAATAGACCGAGCAACAATCGAAGCCGGCCATGCTGGGGAGAATGTCGAGCCATCTTTGAATGCTGAACATCCCTTATATGCCGAACGATGCATTTGATGCTGAGCGCTATCCAATGCCGAACGTTCTTTAGGTGCCAAACTCCCAGAGATGCCGGATGTCTTTGGTATGCCGAACGGTGCCTTTGGCTGCGCGCTCTTGGATGCCGAGCGTTATCTTGACCGAACGAAGTCTTTAGCGGAACGATGCCTTTGGCCGACCGCTCCTGGATGCCGAGCGATATCTTGACCGAACGAAGTCTTTAGCCGAACGAACTAGTTGAGCCGAACGGTGGGTATGCCGAGTGCTAAGTGGCCTGGTCAAATCTCTAGGAAACAAATAGCCCTGTCCATTCGTGAAAGGATATGATGAATAGATACTTCTTTTGAAATTCAAATTTTTGAAATAAACTGCTACCTTATCGACATGGGGTCCTAGGGGTTGTCGACAAGCCTAAGGTATTTTTGGTGATTTGTTTTTCTTTGAAAATAGCTTTCATCTTGTATTAAAACTATTATTTAAACTTTATAAATATACTTAACTATAGTAAAAATACATAAATAAGTATAGAGAATAATATTTTGGCATATATAAAATTTTACTATAATTTTATAGTTAAATCTAAGTGTAAATATTAAAATTTATAATTAAAGGATAGTTTAAAAACTAAGGATAATTTGATTTTGAAGATAAAGATTATTTTGAGCCTAAAGTATTTTAAACCCAGGATAGATGTTTTTGATACTTTTAAAAGGAAGATTTTAAAATCATTTTGAAAACAAGATATAATTTTGTAAAATCATTTTGAATAAAAGGTTAGTGGACACAAAATAATGTTCCACTAGATTTTTCATAGGTTCCATCCAACTTAGGGTTCCATCTCTTTAACAAGCTCGAAGTGTATTCCATTACAGAATAAATTGGATTTTAAGATGCCAGTGCTTTTCTAGGAGTTGTAACAAAATTCCTAACTAAATTACTTAAATCTTAAACCTTGATAAACTTGATACTCATGAGTTTTCAATCTTGATATCTTGAATCTCTATACTGTACAGTCTTCATTATTGGTGCCTGCATGGTTAATTCCTGCATATACATACATATCTAAACTATAATGTTAGAATTTATATTTTATAATCTTATTCTAAGGTTGTTGTCATCAAAACCATCTTCTTAGGGACTAACAATAATAAATGGATTTGCAAAGTTACTAAAAGTAGATTACTTTGTTTAATAAGCATAGATATATTTAGATCTTTAATTTTTTTTAAAGATAATGACAAGTATAAAAGGGTTTTGGGTTTGTTGTGACAATATGTTAATAACATTTGTCTTTAACCTTTTCGGATTGTACTTAGTAATATAATTAGATCTTTGAAGAGCATGTTTTAAAGATAACTATAAGCGAAATGGTTTTGGGTTTGCAATGAAATGATCAAGTAATATTTGTTTTAATCTCTTTGTGTAACATCCGCCATTTTGAGGTCCGAAACTAAGCATTACAGATGCTGCAATCATGTATAGTATTAATTTCCAACGACAAAATACGGTCATGTTAATGGTATCCATAATATCAAAAGCACAAGAATCTGAATAATATTAAACACGGGTTCAAAGCTAACTTCCACATTCCCTTTAAAAGTAATATTCCGTATTCGTTACATAATCCCAAACTTGCCCAAGTTCAGATAAAATATAATAATTACAAAATACTCCAAGAGCGTCATATGAAGATGTCACCTTAGTTGTTCAGAGTCACTAAATAGACAGATACATTTACTGTCAATACATTCATATAAAAACAGACATAATACAGTAGATAATAGTAATAGGTAGACTCGTACAAGCTAGCTTTTCCCCCTTTATGTCTCTGAAAGCTTTGTTTGCCAAAACTTACTTAACCTGTAAAGCTCTTACTCTCGACCCACTCAATTGAAATTTTGAGCATCCAAAAGTTTAAGGGAAAAATATAAATTTCGAGTCATACGAAAAACCCGGTATGAATAATAATATGCCATCTCGATTTATAGATCTCTATTGAGACGATGCCGCTGAGCATAATAGGATTTCCCCTCACTAATATTTCTTTTTAAAATACATCTTTTGCAAATCAAAGTCCTGCAACCAAATTGGTTAAAATAAATAATATTAATAATAATATGGATGCATGCAACGTAGATAATCATGACTACCCGTCAAATCAGTTGACTATCCATCCCAATATTTAGTTTTCATAGGGTAGCTACCAACCTACATGGCTGACTTGGGCCCACTAGATATACCAAATTTTCCAACCGGTTGTTAAAAGAAAACAGGATGGTCTGTCCAAATACTCTTATCCTTGTGTTTACCAGACTATTTGTTGATCTCATAGTTTTGCTAGGCTTACTCTGAACCTAAAGGTTTTGTCGGCCAGCCTATAATCCACCTTGTCTTTATGTATTTGTTTCTATGCATAAACCTATTTTTTGTCTTACTCTTGATAAATCTCTACACACTGGAATTTTGGACTTATATCAGCTAGGGACGAATGGCAAAAGTATATGACGCTACCCTACACTAGTCACATCTAGTTTTCTAACCTCTGAGCCAGTTCATCCTATTACAATCTATTTAAAAGTTGTAAGAACAATAATTTCCTTTGTAAAATTCTAGGCTAAATACCATTTTCTATTTCCTTAAAAACACTTTCTTTATAAATGATATAACCCTTAAAATCATTTCTTTAAAACAAGAAAAATTATAGCCCTTTATTTTATCCCAAAACATTTATGCCGTGATATATGGCTTTGTAAACTAATATTGTCTAAATCACTGGAAATTAACTCGCTTATAAACCATAGGCAAAAAAGCCAAAACAACATAATACATTTACATACATAAAGCTCAACGACCTCATCATCATTAAGGGTCTACGCCCTACTTTAATATAAAATATGTTGAACTCTTTAACTTTTAAAACATAAGGCCATATTGCCACTATTATGAACATCGCTCTTTATAGAGTGTCAATGTCGTAGGACATGCAACATAGTTTGCATAATTTAAGTTCTTAAAGCTTAGTGTTGACATAGTTAAAATGCCTTAAAGAAAATAGGCGACTCATAGAGTCGAAGTGATAAAACATGCCATTATATTGCTGCATTCAAAACCAGGTTATAAGGATTGAGGTCGACAATCATTAAGATCGAAATAATAAAACGTGGTATCATGTATAGTCGATATAAAACAGTGGCGTCATCGCCCTTATAGAAAATACGGTCTCAATAGGGTCGAAGCAGATAAAATGCGACATCATTGCCTTATAAAAAATAAGCGGCCTTATTAGAGTCGAACACAATATAAGTAATTCTTTAAAATCAATAGGGTCGACGATGTTAAAAATATGAGGCACCATGCCCTTATATCTATATAAATTGTGGCACTATAGAAAAACATATGGCATAGTCGATGTCAACGATAAGGATACCGACTTCGAACCTTACTACCCTCAGCAGATTCACTTTATACCAATAGTAACTGATATCATGTGCATCGCCATTGGTTGTCATTGAAGTCGTAGTAGTGATGAAGAGGAATGGCGACGTCGTCGTTACCGACATGGCATTTTCGTAATTAACATTAAAACCGTTTAGTTGCTAATGAAAGTAAGTTCTTTTCTACCAACCCCTATTATTTGTCAAAATCTTATTGGTTAACAAATAATTTATCATAATTCTTTTCAGAAATCTGTCGATCACCATAATTTATCATTTCCAAAACAATTTTTAACTACACCTTTTATATTAATATTTTAACGTAACACTTAAGCTTTTCTAGCTTAAATAATTCATGATAAATTATAAACACTTGAAAAAAATTCCCAAAAATCATAATAAATTCAATTTATTATACACATTAATGTACAAAAATTTCAAGACCAAAACATAATTTATTTATTTTAAATATATAAACCTGAAATATCTCATTGTCCAATGTTAGAAGTTCACCAAATATTCTCATTAAATCTGAAAATTATGAAATTAAAAACCCTCTTCCAAAGTAATTTTTTTAACATTAGATTAAATTTTCAATCATTTGGGTATCATATGAGTGGATTTCTAACTCAAATATATCACTTAATTTCCTAAATAAAATTCATAAATTTACCAATAAGCATATAATTATTCAAACTGTCATAGCATGACATAATGTGAGCAAAAGAACCAGATTTTTACTTAAAACCGGAAATATTAAAGCATGATATACATAACTATTATTCACCTTGAAGGGTTTAAGAAGGTTGAGATTTGTATTTGATTTGATTTGATTCTAAGTTTTGATCTTGTTTTCCCTCGCTTTACTTCTCTTGAATCACCTTGCTATAGCTGGCCTTGATTTTTTGGTTTTGTTTGTAAATGAATAAAGTAAGGGAGGAAATATGAGAATATGTGTTTATGTTTAGGAATTTAGATCTATTCACATTTTGCCCTTAGCATATATTCCTTCTTCTTATTAAATTTTAAACCATTCTTATTAACTCTTCATTAAGGCTTGGCCCCTATTAATTATCAAATCTCAATCTCCTTAAACTTTTACATTATTTAATTTAATTTATCCAATTAAATCTCTTAAATAATGCTAATTAAAGTTAGAGTTATTATAGACTCCCTTTCTTAAAGAATTTCGCCCTCGAAATTACGATAAGGTACATATATCAAACATAAATGCATAGATGTAATGCATACTATCAAATAAGTCAAGATAAGTATCCCTAATCCCGCCGTCCATTTTTCAAGTAGTGTCTCTCGAGTCGCCAATCCACTGGAATTTTACTAATCTAACTATCTTGTTCTTTAGCTTCTTCTCATCCCTCGCTAAACTCGAACTGGTCGTCTTACAAAAGTTAGATCTAGTTCTATTACTAAATCATCCAATACAATCGAAGCAATAGTAGCCTCTAGATCATGTGTACACTTCCTTAGATGAGAAATATGAAAAACATCGTGGACTCCTGCCAAACTTCTCGATAACTCTATCTTATAAGCGAGTTTCTCGATCCTTTTTGTGATAAAAAATGGTCCAATGAATCTAAGCGCGAATTTTCCCAATTTCCTAAATCTTACTACACCCTTCATCGGTGATATTTTGATGAAAACACGATCTCCAACCAAGAACTCCAAGTCCTTCCATCTCTTATATGCATAACTTTTCTGCATATATTGAGCTTTCTTCATTTTAGCCCGAATCAACTCAATTTTTTATGCGGCTTCTCTTACCATATCCTAACCAAGAACTAATTTATATCCGGTCTCTAACCAACATACGGTTGATTTATATGGCCTTTCGTATAAAGCTTCAAAAGACGTCATTCCTATACTAGTCTGATAACTATTATTATAGGAAAACTCAACCAAGTGAAAATGGTTTTCTCATGACCCACCAAAATCTAATACACAAGCTCTCGACAAATCTTCAAGTATCTTATTCACTTTCTCTGCCGGCATACCTGTTGTGGATGATAAGTGGTACTCATTTTAAGCTCAGTAACTAAAATCTCTTGTAGACTCTTCTAGAATTCGATAGTAAATAAAGAATCTCTGTCACTGACTATACTATTAGGAA
This sequence comes from Allium cepa, assembly GCA_030765085.1. Taxonomy (NCBI): domain Eukaryota; kingdom Viridiplantae; phylum Streptophyta; class Magnoliopsida; order Asparagales; family Amaryllidaceae; genus Allium; species Allium cepa. The sequence goes on along the minus strand of CM060928.1, from coordinate 389,230,568 downwards.
AATTGTGCAGTCTAACCATATTCTTCAGGAATAATTTAGCTAAAACAGGTGTCGCCCTTGTTGATTTAATGGACATAAAGTGTGCACTCTTAGTCAGTCTGTCCACTATAGACCTTTCATTTCCCCTATTCGTCCTTGGCAACCTGTCTATGAAATCCATTTATATCGAATCCCATTTCCAAACTGGTATATTTAAATGCTGAAACAGTCCACTCGGCTCTTGATGTTTGGCTTTCAACTACTAGCAATTCAGACACTGTTTTACCCATAATAGTACATCCCTTTTCATATCCCAGAAGAAACTTCTCGTCATATCCTGATACATCTTCATTCCTTCAGAATGAATAGTAAACTTTGATCGATGGCATTCCCTAAAAACTTCTTTTCTTAGGTCACCAACATCGGGAACACTTGTCCCTTCTTTCTCAACCATCCATTCTGATCAAGGTAAAAATCCTTTCGACCAGGATTAATTCTTTCAGGTGGCAATGGATTAATTCTTTGCTAAGAAGCAATTCTTTCGATCAATACTAGTCGAACTTTCAAACAAGATAACATTGCGGTACTCTGACTAGAACCGACAGTCAATCTTAACTGCACACTATAAGTAGTCAATGCTTTCAAATCATTCCATTCTGCCGATGTAGCTAACAACACATTCTGTTATTTCTTGCTAATTGCATTTGCAGCTTTATTTCCTTTATCTGGTGTGCAATCCATTCCAAAATCATAAGCAGCTAAAATCCTTCAACCATCTCTGTTATCTCTATTCAACTCCTTTTGAGAGAATAAATACCTCAAAGACTTGTGATCCGTATACAATTCGAATTGTTTTCCTAAAATATAATGCCTCCACACCTTCAAAGAAAATATTACAACAACCAACTCTAAGTCATGAGTCGGGCATCTAACTTTATGTGGTCTGAGCTGTGAGAAGCATAAAGAATCATTTTACCCCTCTGCATTAACATAGCTCCTAGTCTAGTTCCACATGCATCTGTATACTACCAAATCTTGATTTCCATCTGCAACAACTAACATAGGCGCATTGGTAAATGTTCCAGCTTTTGGAATGCCTCCTCACATTTATCAGTCCAAACTTATATCATGTTCTTCCTCGTTAATTTAGTCGTCGACATCGCTATACAAGAGAAATCCTTAATGAATCTTCAGTAGTAGCTAGCTAGACTCAGAAAACTCTTTATCTCAGTCACCATCTTAGGTCACTTCCAGTTATTAATGCTTCTATCTTAGCTAGATCTACTGAAAACTCTTTTCTTGAGACTATATGACCAAGAAACTTCATGTCCTTCTTCTAAAAATGATGCTTTGAAAACTTCGCTTTTAACTATGTTGCCTCAGCTTCTCAAGCATTGCTCTAAGATGAATCTCATGATCTCTTTCATCCTTGAAATACATCAAAATGTCATCTATGAATACCAACATGAATCTATCTAAATGCTCTCGAAAGATTTGGTTCATTGAATCTATGAAGAAATCGGGTGCATTAGTCAATCCAAATGACATTATTAACCACTCGTATTATAACACCCCTAATTTTTAATAACATTATTCAAGAGATTTAATTAGATAAATTAAATAAAATAATGTAAATACTAGAATGATAAAGGGATTGAGATTTGAAAATCCAAATTAAAGGTCGTGCTTAATTGAATACAAAGAATGAGTTTATGGAAATGGATTATCAGAAAATTAATAAAAGAATAAAACATGAGCCTTACGAGTAATAGCTGCACCATAATCCCATTACCCATATAATCTCATTTCCACTTTCTATTCACGTTCACTTTTCATACCTCTAAAATGTAAATCAAAGAGGAGCAAGCCAGCCATTACCTAGGGGAGAAAAGGGGAAAAAAATCAAATTAAAGCGAAGGAATCAAGCTAGGGGAATTAGTCAAGGATCAAATATCAAATTCCTTATCCTAATCAAGGTGAATAATAATCAAAACCATCTCTATTTTTGTTTTTAATGATCAGTTGATTTTCTGGTTTAAGTTTAAATCCATTAAGATTATTTTTGATGATGATATGCTTGGATTTTATGATAAGTTACATATAAACAAGTTTGATAAATGTTATATACGTTTTAAGGCTGGAATCATTTATATTTGGTTTCGAATGCCAAGAGAAATTTATATGTTATGAAAATCATTATTTTGGAGATGGGTTTTAATTATTGTAATTTTCCAAGATATGGAAAATTTATTATGGATTTTCAAAGAAAATGCGAATAATCGGGTTAGAAATTAGTTTCGGCTATATTATGAAGAATGTCTGCCTGAGATTTGTATATGTTAGATAGTATATTAAAAGTGAATTTCTTTGATTTTTGGGGATTTTTCCTGAGTAATTTACTATGGAAACTAAATTATCTTAGAACAAGAATTTAAATGTTTTATTTGTTTAGCTTAAGGAAGGGCTTAGTTTTAGTTTGATCATAAATAAATACAGTAGTTTTATTTTAGAAAGATTTTAAAAAACTTATGGAAATCAATTAAATGTTTACAAATAGGCAGGTTATACAGAAAGAAATTACTTATAAAGGCAATAAAACTGTCTTTACCAAAAAATTATGTTTTGCCTCTTTTACAGGCTACCTTTCGACCCAGTACTTCTGCCTCAACCAAGTCGAATTCTATACACAATGTATCAATAAATCGGCACGTAGTGGAATGGAGAAAGGTGGAGTGTATAGTGTCAAAACATAGCTTTTGAAGGGGTCGAAGCCTTTGTTTTACTCTCTAAAGATATGTACTTGCTTTGTTTTCAAAAGGATGCTTTCGATGGGGTTAAAATCCATTTAAATAGCTTTCGAAAATGTTGCCACCTTTTTGTTTCGAAAAGAATGCTTTCAATGAGTTTCCTTATTTTTAAATCAAAACTTTTGAAAGGGTAGTTAGAACCTAATCGAAACCATGTTGCGACCGTATGCCTTTCGAATGGATTAATTTTATCAACTATTTCGAAAGGTTGCTTTTGTTTTAATGTAATAAACCACTTGCTAAAGCTTTCGAAAGGGTTAATGGTTTAGAAATAAATGGCTTCGTAAGGGGTTTCAAGGCCATCCTTCCAAGTGTTTTAATTTATATGATTAATGCTTTCGAAAGGATGGTCCCGAAGCTATCAATTTTTCCCAAACTCTTTTATGTAAAGTATAATGGTCCGAAAGGTGTACTTCCATTTATATTCATTTTGACCCAATTAATATTTTTAAAGATAAACCCAATGGTTTCGAAAGAGGTACTTTCAAATGGTTTCGAAAGGGGTACTTTCAATGATTTTGAAGCTATGCTTCTAAGAGTTAACAAGTAATACTTCAATACTTTCGAAATAAGGGTTTCAAAAAAGATGATTTAAAGTGTTTTAAAACGCATATGCTTAGTGTTTTAAAAAGAAGATTTAAATTCTTTCGAAGGAGGTTATCCAATGATTTTGAAAGTAAATGTTTAAGGTTTCGAAAGCCTTAGTTTTCAAAATAAAGAACCCAACCTCATATTTAAAGAAAAAACCATGATACAAATAAAGGAGTTTTAAAATGACTTATAAGTATGGAGTTTTTGAAGAAGCTTTCCTTGATAAATAATAACTTAAAAGGATTAACCATGCTTCATATGAAAATGATTTCAAGGATATTAAACCACATGTATTGGTGTTATTATGCTATTGTGGTTGCTTCTTCATATACATACATACATATATATATTCACTTTAAGTGGACTCATAACTGTATTTTTGGGAGGAAAGGCAGAATAACCACTAGGTTGACCTAGTGCTGAATATGAATTGAGTTAACTCCTGAATGAGTAAAATTGCATCTAGGAGATCAGGAAGACTAGAATATATGATGCCTAAAACATTAATTAAAGAAGTTGTCAGATAGACAATTTCATAGTAAACACATGAAAACTATGATTAGAAAGACTTATTGGCAGGGTCGAATATGTTTGTAGTGAACCCATGAAAACTGTATCCGGATTAAGTTATTTACAGAAGTCAATAGGTTCCTATTCAACCCATGAAAACTAGGATATGGGGGAAGTTATTAGAGATAACAATAGGTTCAGGGTGAACCCATGAAACAATAAAGTTATTGGCATATGCCAATAGGTTCTTAGTGATCCCATGAAAACTATGAAACCAAACAAGAAGTCCATAAGTTTTAAACAGGTTATTAGTAAGCCAATGAAAACTAATAGGTTAATAGTGACCCTAAAAACTATAACTGAGAAAGATAGTTAAAATGAATGAGGGTGGGTAATCCAAAATTGATTTACTTGTTTGCATATCATCATAATATTTTAAATTGTTAGGTTTTAACCATTGTGAATGCAGGAGCACAGTATATGGTTTTTATAAAGTTTTGGATAAGATACCAGTGAAGGAAAAATCTATTTCTCTAGGCGGCGTGATCTCACTAGATAACTAACTAAAATGGTTTAAAATGGTAGATTATTATTCATACCAGGCTTTTTGTCTGACTTCTGTTTTCCCCTTAAACTCTCGGGTGCTCAATTAACTTCGAGTAGTTTGAGAATTGAGATTTTCATATACCTCTTTAGACGAATAAGATTTCAAAGATGTATCAGAGGCAAGCTAGATAATAGGAGTTCTTTTCTATTTTGATTCTACTATATCTTGTTGTAAAGGAAAAGTTGTTTAGTTGCCTAGTTATATGTACTCTGGTCATCCAAGGTGGCATCTTCGTATGTCGCTCTTGGCGCATGTTGTAATAATTATATTCTCTGAATGTGTTTTCTCGAATATGGGATTATGTAATAAATGTTAAAATGATTTGAAATGCAATATGAAAGTTCTTTTATGATTTTTTAAATTTTCCATATCTATGTGTTTCTGTTATATCAATGTATCTAATATTACCATATTTGATCGTCGAGGATTAATAACTACGGATGACTGCAGCTTCCATAGCCATTAGTTTTGGGCCTCCAAGTAGGGGATGTTACAAGTTGGTATTGGAGCATAGATTGACGAAAACTTAAAAGTAATTTAAAACCAAAATATTTTCAAGCATAATCCAATGAATTAGAAAATAAGATCAGGGTTTGGGTTCATGCTATTATAACGTACTTGTATTTGATTTACATATATATATATATATGTATATGTATATGTATATGTATGTATATAAGTACATATTCCCCTCTCTCTTAGTCCATTCTTTTGTATCTTACTAAGGCTCATATGCATATTTATGCGAAAGAAGATATGGAGGCAAGAAACGAAAGAGGAAATCTCGATGGAGGAAGCATCATAACAAATATAAATGTTTGACCCACCAGGAGGAACCCAGGTTGAAAGGCTAATGCTAACCAAAATGCAGATGCCAATGTGGGTGCTGGAAATCCACCAGTAGATACGGGGACGATGTAACAGTTCTTCATCAATCTGATGCAAGCAGGAGAAGCTGCTGGAGTTGCTGGGAACGTTGGAGGAGCTAATCCTATGACTCCAATAGGGAATAATTATGCTAAGTTGAGCACAAATTACATTTGTCTTGGTGGGAACATTTGCGGGAACAGAGGATGCCATAGAAGTTAAGAATTGGCTACTGCATTGTGAGAGAATCTTCGCTGATTTGGGTTTGAATGATGACCAAAAGAGGAGGCTGGCCTCTAAATAGTTGCAAGGGGTAGCACTTCATTGGTGGAATAGTGTTACTGCCGAAGTTCCGGAGGAAGAGTTAACTTGGGCAGAGTTTCGAAGGAGATTTGAGTGGAGGTTTTTGTCTGAAGTTTCTAAGTCATCATCGTTGAGGAAGTTTATGGATTTGGTGCAGGGAGAGATGTCGGTAATTAAGTATGCTACTAAGTTTGATGAGTTTTCCTGATATGGATATGCTACTATAGACACCATCATCAGGAGGAGTGGGAAGTTTATTCGGGATTGAGAATTGAGATTGCTAGGGTGACCCTACCACATCTCCATGATCCTTGTAATGTATTGTGGAGATGGCAATCCGATATGAGGAAATGCTTGCTATTTGTGGGAAGGAAAAGTCAGTTGAAATCCAAGGTTCTCAGGAAAGAAAAGGAAGTTCTTTAAGAAGAAGAGAGATCAGAAGGGAGAGGCTACCAAGAAGGAAGAGACAAATTTAGTTTGCTTTATACAGAAAGGTCATTACGCTCATGAGTGTCGGTCATGCTAGGGATGAAGGCAGCAGAAAAGAAGGGCGTGAAGTGCTTCAATTGTGACCAGGTTACGCATTATAAGAATCAGTGTATAGAAACAGTTAGGGTGGATAGGGGAAAAGTCTTTGCTGTTGGACCATCATCTGCTAGGCGAATTGCAGCTGAGAAAGGAAAGACCGTTATGGAAGGTACGCTTTTGATTTAAATTATACCGGTTAAGGTACTATTTGATATCGGTGCATCATATTCATTTATATCTCAGCGTTTGGTTGATAGGTTATGTTTATAACCCACATACTTCGTTACTTACTTAAGAGTTGTGAATCCGATGGGAGGGTATGCAACTTTGGGGGTGAGATGTGACCAGTTAAAACTTGATTGGTTAGGTCATAACTTTACATGCAGTCTGCATGTTTTTGATTTCATAGATTTCGAAATCATTTTGGGTATGGATTAGTTGAGTATGTATAAGGTTAGGGTATTTTGCTAGGGTTGGGAAATACCATTGACACACCCTGACAGTCATAGCCGAATCATATTCTTAGTGGAGAATTCTGACCAAAATGCTTATGCCTTGTCAAGAGCTATGAAAGTGGAAGAAGAGTTAAGTTAGATTTGAGTAGCAAGAGAGTTTACATATGTTTTTGAGCCGGTTATAGGACTACCACCGAAGCGAGCTGTTGAGTTTCGAAAAAAATCTCCTGCCAGGAGCTGAACCTATAAGTAAACCACCTAGCAGAATGACATTGGCCAAGACGAAGGAATTAAAGGTGCAACTAGTGGATTTAGAAGGTACATGTTTGTGAAGAAACCGAATGGGTCGTTAAGGATATGTATCTACTTCGTAAGTTAAACGAGAGGACGATCAAGAATAAGTATCCTATGCCAAGAATTGATGACCTATTTAATCAGTTGTATGGAGCCATAGTGTTTTCCCAGTTGGATTTGACGACAGGTTTCCATCAGTTAAGATGGCAGAGGACAATATTCCATCGATAGCATTTCGAACTAGGTATGGTTTGTATGCATGGTTAGTAATGCCATTTGGGTTAATGAATGCACCTGCTTTCTTCGTAAATCGATGAACCGAGTTTTTCGAGAGTACTTGGATAGGTTAGTGTTGGTATTTATAGATGATATTTTAGTATACTCTAAGGATGAAAGAAAGCTTGAAGATCATCTTAGAGTAGTTTTTGAGACGCTGAGGCGACACTAGCTAAAAGCGAAGTTTTTCAAGTGTCATTTTTGAAAGAAAGATGTTAAATTTCTTAGTCACGTGGTTATAGAGAAGGACTTGTTAGTTGATCCAGATAAGATCAAAGCTATTAATAATTAGAAGAGATCATAGACGGTGATCGAGATAAGAAGTTTTCTTGGACTTGATGGCTATTACTGGAGATTCATTAAGATTTTTTCGTAGATAGCATCACCTTTGACTAAGTTAACCAAAAAGGATGTGAAGTACATTTGGTCTGACAAATATGACAAAGCATTCCTTAAGTTCAAGCATTTGTTGATCAATGCACCTGTGTTAGTAGTTCCAGACGGAAACCAAGAATTGGTGGTGTATACCGATGCATGTGGGATTGAATTAGGAGTGGTGTTGATGCAGAAGGATATAGTTATTGCCTACACTTCACGATAGCTTAGACTGCATGAAGTAAGATATCCTACTCATGATTTGGAATTGGCTATGGTGATCTTCGCATTGAAGATATGGAGACATTATCTCTTAAGGGAAAGATTTGAGCTATGAACGGATCATAAGTCCTTAAGGTACTTATTCTCTTAAAAGGAGTTGAATATGAGGCAACTAAGTTGGTTGGAGTTTTTAGCTGCTAATGATTTTGGTATAGAGTATACCTAGGAAAGGTAATAAGGTAGCAGATGCTCTTAGCAGAAGACATCAGAATGTAATGTTAGCTATGTTGGCAGAATGGAAAGATTTAGACGCTTTGAGTACTTGTAGTGTGCAGTTAAGATCAACTAGACAGAGCACTGCCATGTTGTCCTGTTTGGAGGTTTAACTAGTGCTGATCGAAAGGATTGCTTCTAAGCAGAAAGAGGATTCAATGTTAACTAAGATGATTAGAAGGCTTGAAGTTGGAGCTGAGATCGATGATCTAAAGGATTTTAGTCTTGACTAGAGAGGATAGTTGAGATAGAAGGGACAGTTTTGTGTTTCATATGTTGAGAACTTAAGGAAAGAAGTTCTTGAGGATTGTCATTGATCCAAATTTATGATTCATCCTAGAGGAACCAACATGTATCAAGACATGAGAGGAGCTTCTATTGGGAAGGTATGAAGAGGGATATTGGCTTGTGGGTTAGGAGGTGGGAAAACTGTTAACAAGTGGAGGCCGAACATCAAAAGCCGAGTGGGTTGCTTCAACCTTTGGAGATACCAGTTTGGAAATGGGATTCGATACCCATGGATTTTATAGATAGGTTGCCGAGGTCGAATAGAAGAAATGAGAGTATATGGGTCATAGTGGATAGGTTGGCCAAGAGTGCCCATTTTATTCCAGTTAAGTCAACCAGGGTGGCACCTATTTTAGCTAAGTTGTTCATGAAGAACACAGTTAGACTACATGGAATTCCTAGTAGTATAGACTGTGACATAGATGCTTTGTTTACAATTGAATTCTGAAAGAGTCCACAAGATGTGTTAGGTACTAAGCTTAAGATGAGTACTGACGGGCAGACAGAGAGAGTCAATAATGTACTCAAGGATTTAATAAGAGCATGTGTAGTGGACTTTGGTGGATCTTCGAAAGATCACCTACATTTTGTGGAGTTTTCCTATAATAATAGTTATCAGACTAGTATAAGAATGGAGCCTTTTAAAGCTTTGTATGGAAGGCTATGCAAATCACCAACATGTTGGTTTAGAGACCAGAGGCAGATTGGTTTTAGGTCTAGATCTAGTGTAATGATCCGCTAATTTATCGGTTTGATAAATTATATTTATTTTTAAAATATTCTAATATAAGGTTTAATAACACAAGTTATGATGGTATGAACAATAAATAAAAGTGGTAACAAGTATTTACAAGAAATATTTCCTTAAGAAATATATCGATAAAATGGCTGAAAAATGTTTTATCAATAAACAACTATATTATCGTAAAACATTATGCATGGAGCTGGATATATACGCTTATTTTTATAATTAAAAAAAATATCAAATAAAATCAATTGATTTTTTTTTGAAAATAAAATATTTTTTTAACATAGTTAGTAATGCCCTTAATTATGATAATTAATTTATTAAATTAAATTGAGATTTAATGATTAAATAAATTTTTTAATTATTCCAATAATTGTTTTTCAATGATATTGATTCATTTTAAATAGTTATAAAGTGATAATAAATAATTTACAATATTTTTATAAAGATATATATTTGATTTGAAAATATAAGGAAAAATCGATATTGCTTTATCAGTATAATAGCGATTTTTGTAAATAATTGTTAATACAAATTTATATGATTTTAGAATTCAAATATGATCATTTTAATTCATCTAAAATGAGAAGAAAATGTTTTTCATATTTTTTTTACAAATATATGTATGTTAAAGTTCAAGTGAAAATGTGATCGGAAATCGGTTGTCCGATTGGCAACAATTTATCGAACAAAAGTTGTTCGAAATGAATGCAACGTTGTTTATATGTCATGTACGCATATCTAACACACAAAATGCATCCACTCACATGCACATGAACATTTTTATGCATACATATATACTTATACACTAAAAAATACATACAAAATATAAAATACTAAGATATTTTAAGCAAGCTTCCTCCTTAAGCTTACACAAGTCAACATATGTATATATGAAGTGAATGAGGTGATGAAGCACATGGAGGGGTAGCTATTAACGTGCATATCATTGGGGGGGGGGTGGTGGAAAAGCGGAGATGTGATAGATAATGAAATAAAGATATTTTTGTGAAGTTACTTAGCGCTTAAGGCTTCCAAGGCTATAAATACAAGCACCTTTTCATTTATTCATTCATTCACATATTCTACCATCTTATTCTTCCTCTTTTCCTATGCTTTTCCATGGCTTCTTATTTAGGAAATTTATAGAGAAATTTTAGTAGAAAATAAAATAGAATTTTGTTACATAAATACACAAAGTCAAATCACTTTAAAACTCTAGCAAATCCCTTCCACTGCCTCTCTATTACCCATGGCCACCCCATCCAAGCCAAAAGCTGAGCCTTTCCCACCTCCCAAGTCAAGGCCAAGACACCAAAGAAGAAAAAAGGAGATCAGGAAGCTCCGGAGCAAGGAAAAGAGGAGGAAGTGCTGTTGGAGTACTACCGGAATCGATACGAGAAGCTATGGAAAAGATTGGTGGAGTGGAGCTATAAGTGAGTACTCAATATTTACTAAATAATAAATAATCTCTGTAACTATTTTTAAGCATGATAATATGACCATTTAATCTCTTAATGATTTGTATGAATGTTTTATAACTTGGTTGATTTTATGGTTGATTATATGGATGTTGATATGGTCGATAAATTGGTTATGATGAATTATGAGAATCATAATAAAAATGGCTAAGTAACTAACCATGATTAACTAATGAAAAATAAATTCATATGGAAGTGTATATGAAGTTATTTAGCCTCTTAATGGTTTGAAAATATAAAAAGGCTGAAAATAAATATTATAATAATATAATATTATGAAGTAATTTAAAAGTGAAAAAGAGATTTAATATGGAAAATATTGGTTTAAATGTTTGAAAATGGTTTATAAATTTTCTATAAATGTTTAATAAACATTAAAATTCAAATTGGAGAAGTTTTGTCAAATAACGAACGTGGAGTCAAAAATAAGCGCGCTGTGTAACGGTAGTTCGCGATTTCACACCGTAAAAGTTAAATCCTTTTATATGATGGAATCAAAGTCGGATTTCTTTGTAATAAGAACAATCCGAACTCTTGTGACTATTGTTTTCAAAAAAGTAAAGGATCAAGATTTTGTTTAGTAAAATTTGAAATATGAGCAAATCAATTTTTCGAGAAAATCGCGCTTTGGCAGTTCGGCGGCCAAAGTGGCCAAAGTGATATGAGTTATAAAAATGAATTTTCAAACGATAATAAGTCATTTTCATCAATATAGCTCAAAAAGCACTTTCTGCATTACCTTTTTTAATAACTTTTGAAATATAATTTTAAACGCAACCGTTCTTTTCCAAATCTTTTGTAAATGTTTTTAAATGATTAATAAAGTATTTTAAAGGTGATTTTAAAGATTATGAAGTGGTTAAATAAAAAAATAAAAGTTAGTAAAGTATGTTAAATGATTTAGAATCAATCAAATTACCTGACCGCCTTATGGGAGTCAGAGAGGTAGTGTCTAGGCTTGGATTTGAAAAACTAGTTTCCTACTCTCCCTGGCTACCCGACTGGCCCGACGGGTGGGATAGTAAATTTGATTTACTTGGATCGAAATTTCCCAAAGTATAAAAGATAAAATTTTGTAGATTTAAATAACTTGGATTTCATAGAAATGATTTGGAAGTGTTTTCCCAAATAAAAGGTAAATCGATTTGGAATTATTCCAAGATTCCAAAAGGTTTGAATTATCAAAAGGATTTGATAAATGAGGCTTAATAATTCCATATACTGTTAAGAAGATAAATGGAATAATTTAGAATAATATGTCTCTCTAAGATATTAATGAATGAAGAAAAAGATGAATTAAATGGAATGTTGATTGATAATTACATATGAACTTAACATCTTTTTAATCGATGATTGGTTCGGAGGAACCGGTGTCGAATTACCTATCCGAAAACTATTTCGATCCAATGTATATGTTCGAAAGTGAAGACATGATGATGATGATTTTTGAAGACAAGGATCTTCATGATGAAAGCTGCTTGCCACTAGTCCCTCGGAGTGAAATTTACCATATCATATATTTATAGTGCCTAGTGCTATGTTATGAAAGTCTTTGATTACAATGACTAATCACTACTAATCCTAGGGATAACTCCCGACAGGATGTGGTAGGAGGAGCGCCTTCGATTTCATCCAGTCCTAAAACGAACTTGTATGGACGAATATTTGACACTGCATTTCTGAGACCACAACATTGACTTTTACAAACATACATCTATTTGGTGGTAGAGTAGGCAACTTCTCTAAGCTTAACACGCTTCTTTGAGATGTAAGAGCTAAGAGGTTGTATGTTTGTGAAATTCAATAGTGATCAAATAAACGACGATGTGGCATTCAAAGTGAAATCTGTGATGATCAAAGCGTGGCTTTGTGGAGCGTAGCCTCGCGAGCCACACATCTCAAGAATGACACATGATACTATGTAGTTTGATGGACACAACTTCGGGATAAGAAGTAAGAAGATGACCAAAGTGAATTTGGCCTTATGTTTAGGTATTGGAGGCTGATAGGGATCATGTAAAGCCACCGACTAATACCATGTACCATAGCAGTGTAACAACATAGTTCGAAGGCAGACAGAGATTGTGTAAAGCCATGCGGAAACTATGGGTTATGCGTGGCTCGAAAAAAGTCATTAGTTCCCTATCATGGTGGAAATCCAATTTCAATACGTTGACTTTACATTTTTTATCGTAGAACCTACTTTTAAAAGGTAGCTAGTAAGCTGTCAAATTTAATCATTGTAACAATTTCGACCATCTTGATATATTATTTGAAAAGTGTTTTCAAAAGAATATCATTAAAGATAATATCAAATTTTTTTGGTACAAAAGTGTTTTGTTATCCTAAGGTAGAAACTCGTCTGTATTTATGCGTGGGCATGGTCTTATGTAATACCCTTATTTTCAAAGGTTTTAACTAGCATCAATTCATAAATCGAGTATCTCACGCAGGTTTATCAAGCCTGATCCAGGTATTTTTAATATTCGTCTTAGATCTGAGTAAATTCAGGTTCAGTTGAAGATTCTTAGAGTTTCCAACGGAGAGCTGGAGATCTTTATCTATGTATGGACATATTTTATTATCCACTCCATCTATTGCGTTTGTTTTTATATTTCAGCATTTATAAGGACAGTGGATTTATAACCGTCCAGGCTGAATCCAGGTTAGACTCTGATATTTTATTCATTTTTTTCCTTTGTAAAGATTACATGTTGAAATAATATATGTTATTTCATTAGTGTGAGATTTTTTTATCTTTATTTTCTTTTTCCCTAACAATCGGGCTTTCTGAAACTTGGATTTGCGACACGAGGATGTATTAGTGCCGATTTTCGAGGTTCGAAAATTCTCGGTTGTTACATTTGGTATCAAAGCTTAGGTTGAGCGAACGCCTGGGCTTTGTTAGGGTGAAACTCATTATAGACAGGGATAGTAATACCTTATAATGAGTGACTCATTAGAGATAGGATTAGTAATACCCTAGAATAAGTTTTGAGAATATTATACATATGAGTACGTATTTGTTATTTGATACAAAACTGTTTTGTATTGATTTGTTTGTTCAGTGGTTTATAGATTCTAGTCAATGCGCCTGATCATCTTTACCGATAGGGATTTCTAAACACTCAGAAAAGGCAAATCCACACCCCATTTTAAAAGACGTATATTTTATATATGCAAAAGTATAATTTGGAAAATTTATAAGATGTTATCACTTTGGAAAGTTCCAAGAATAAGGTCTTGATCTGTTTGGTGATGGTGGGAATAATCTTCTAAGTACCGATCATATGTTGGCTTGGGCGAACAGTATCGAACACTTGGCACATTATTCTCCTTATCATAATATGATCAAGGCAAGTTCCAATCCAAACAAGTTGAATTCAGTTATTTGGACAAAAGGTTTTAGGTCAAGAAATAAATGGTATAAACCTTCTAATGACATCTTGGTATATCACTTAGGTCAGGATGTCTTATTTTTCGAGGAAAGATATTTGGATGACTCCAAAGCAGGCACGAAGGGTATGTGTAGCAAAAGAAGCGGAAGAGAAATTAAAAGTAGAATCTTATGTCGGCATCTTCTATTACTGATGCGGTAAAGAAGGACGTTATGCAGCTCTATGCAGGGATAAGAAACAAAAGGAAAGGGACAAAATGAGTGTGGAGAAGAAGAAGAAAGAAAAATCTTTTAGGGTTGATATATTCTGTTACAAGTGTAAAAGGCAAGGACATTTTCTACATGGGTGACCTAAAACAAAGAAGAAACCCAAAATTCTGTCAGGAAAGGTAAAGAGTTGCTACCATTGCAAGGTGCTAGGATATATGGCCAAAGAATGTCCTTAGACATGCAATTGGTGCTACCAGGGTAAACAGTTAATGAAAGACTGTCCAATAATGAAGATGGTGGCTTAAGGCCTCAAAGATAAAGTGCCATCTACCTCAAAAAGGGATCCAAGAATATATATATATAGTAGTTCAAGCTTCTATATATAAGATGGTGATGTATGATAAGCCGAATTCCCTTGCGAGTTATTACTAAAAATTTGTGATACAACTAGGAATGGATGTATAAATATGATGTTAATTAAATTTCTCTTTGGATTATCCTCTCAGAGCACTTCTTCTACCTTATATTCAGTCATACTTAGTATGATATTTTGAAATAAAAAGACTATATAATATAAAGAAGTGTGTTTATAAAATGTGTTTATTCAGAAATTATTTAAGAATATATTCTATAAAATATAGTGTAATTAGCAAAAATAAAATGATGTTTGAGGAAGATGGATTTGAGCATTCATATCCTAAAGTATAAAGGGAAAGTTATGTAATATAAAATAAGTTTGGAATTAAATTTATTAACAAATATTTTTCAAAGGAATTTTGAAATAAGAATTATAATGGCATTATTCAAATAAAGGATAATCGATTTCTTACGAAAAAGGATCAAAATATTTTTGTAGAATAAATATTTGAAGAAAGGGTTTATAAAGATATTTAAATAAAAATAAAAGATTTATGAAATGTTTTCATAAAGATTTGAAAAGGCTAAAAAGGTTGTAAGTAGATCATTTGGTCACATGTTATGAAAATCTTCGAATTATAAGGACTAATCGCTACTAATCCTAGGGATAACTTCCGACAGGATGTGGTAGGAGGAGTGTCTTCGGTTTCATTCAGTCCCAGAACAAACCTGTATGGATGATTGTTTGCATTTCTGAGATCATAACGTTGACTTTTACAAACTACATCTAGTTGGTGGCGAAGAAGGCGAATTCTCTTATCTTAACATCCTTCTCTGAGACGTATGAGCTCAGCGGTTGTATGTTTGTGAAAGTCAATAATGATTGAAGGAATGACAATGTGACATTTAAAGTGGAACCTGTGATGATCAATGCATGGCTTTGTGGAGTGTTCCCTCACGAGCCTCACATCCCAAGAATGATACGAGATACTATGTGGTCTGACGGACACAAATTCCGGCTAAGAAGTAAGAAGGTGACCAGTGTGAATCTGGGCCTCATAGACAGGTATTGGAAGCTGACGGAGATCATGTAAATCCACCGACTAATACCTTGTACCATAATAGTGTAACAACATAGTTCAGAGGCTAATAGAGATCGTGTAAGGACATACAGAAACTATGGGTTATCCGTGGATCCGAAAAAAGGTCACCAGTTCCTTATCTTGTTGGAAATCCAATTCCAATACGTTGCCTTTACGTTTTTGATTGTAGAACCTACTTTTAAAAAGTAGCTACTAAGCCATCAAATTTAATCAGTGTAACCATTTCGGCTATCTTGATATATTATTTGAAAAGTGTTTTCAAAGGAATGTCATTAAAGCTAATATCAAGTTATTTTGGTATAAAAGTGTTTGGTTATTAAAAGGTAAAAACCCGTCCGCATTTATGTGTGTGTGGTCTTATGAACTACCCTTCTTTTCAAAGGTTTTTAACAAGGCATCAATTTATAAATCGAGTATCTCACACTAGTTTATCAAGCATGATCTGGGTATTTTTAATACCCGAGTCAGATCCGAGTAGTTTCAGGTTTAGTTGAAGATGCTAGGAGTTTCCAGAGGAGAGCTGGAGATCTTCATGTATGCATAGACATATTTTATTATCCATTGCATCTATTGTATTTGTTTTTATATTTCATCATTTATAAGGACAGTGGATTTATAAACATCTAGGCTGAATCCAGGTTAGACTCTGATTTATATTCAATTTTTTCCGCCGTAAATATTATATTATGAAATAATATATGTTATTCCATTCGTGTGAGATTGTGTTCTATTTTTATTTTTTTCTCCCTAACAATCGGGCTTTCTGACACTTGAATTTGCGGCACAAGGACGTATTAGTGCCGATTTTTGAGGGTCGAAAACCTCCATCGTTACATCTGGTTTGAGAGGCGACAAAGAAGACTGAGTTGATCCAAGAAAGGATGAAGGAAGCTTAGTCTAGACAGAAGAGTAATGTAGATAAGAGGCATAGAGACCTAGAATTCTCAGTTGGAGATAAGGTTTTCATTAAGGTATCACCGATAAAAGTTATGGTGCGATTTGAAAAATCAAGAAAACTGGCATCGAGAAATGTTGGTCCATTCTAAGTTATAAAGAGGATCAGAAAGCTTGCATATAGAGTAGAGTTTTCGAGCA
This sequence comes from Allium cepa, assembly GCA_030765085.1. Classification (NCBI taxonomy): domain Eukaryota; kingdom Viridiplantae; phylum Streptophyta; class Magnoliopsida; order Asparagales; family Amaryllidaceae; genus Allium; species Allium cepa. The sequence continues at coordinate 389,213,802 of CM060928.1, read as the reverse complement.
GCATGGTAGGTGTCTATAATGTTTTTCATGTGTCTCATCTTCGCAAGTATGTGCATGATCCGGAGACTAATATTCCTTCGACAGGGTTGGAAAAGTTGATAGTGGAACCAAATTTGAGTTTTGTTAGACAACCAGTTCTAGTTGTAGCGAGGGATGAGAAAAGATTAAGGAACAAGGCAGTCAAGTTGGTGAAAGTTTAGTGGAGCGACAAAGAGAAGGACTATATTTGGGAGACAAAAGACAGGATTAGAGATAATTATCCCAATCTTCTATGAGGGTATGTTCTATATTAGCTTTATATAGATTTTTGCTAGTCGAGTAGGCTAGTATGGTAGTTAGGAGCTGTTATAGATGATTGCTATGTTTAGTATTTTGTCCTTGCTGAATTTAGAGGACGAAATTCTTGAAGGAGGGGAGTCTGTTACACCCCTAATTTTTAATAACATTATTTAGAAGATTTAATTGGATAAATTAAATAGAATAATGTAAATACTAGAGTGATAGGGGATTTAGATTTGAAAATCTAGGTTAAAGGTCATGCTTAATTAAATACAAAGAATGAATCTATGAAAATGATTATTAGACAATTAATAAAAGAATAAAACACGGGCTTTATGAGTAATAGCCGCACCATAATCCCATTACACTTGTAATCTTGTTTCCACTTTCTATTCACGTTCACTTTTCATACCTTTAAAATGTAAATCAAAGAGGAGCAAGCCAGCCATTACCTAGGGAAGAAAAGGGACAAAATCAAATTAAAGCTAAGGAGTCAAGCTAGGGGAATTAATCAAGGATCAAATCTCAAATTCCTTATCCTAATAAAAGCGAATAATAATCAAAACCATCTCTATTTTTGTTTTTTTCGATCATTTGATTTTTGGGTTTAGGTTTAAATCCATTAAGATGATTTTGATGAGATATGGTTGGATTTCATGATAAGTTATATACAAACAAGTTTAATAAATGTTATATATGATTTTAAGGCTAAAGTTGTTTATATTTGGTTTTAAACACATGAGGAATTTATATGTTATAAAAAACATTATTTTGGAAATGGGTTTTAATTTTTTAAATTTCCAAGCTATGAAAAATTTGTTATTGATTTTCAAAGGAAAATACTAATAATTGGGTTAGTAATTAATTTCGGTTATATTTTGAAGAATGTGGGTCTGAGATTTATATATGTTAGATAACATATTAAAAGCAAATTTCTGTTATTTTTGGGGATTTTTCCTAAGTAATTTATTACGGAAATTAAATTATTTTAAAAGAAAGATTTAGATGTTTTATTTTTTTAGCGTAAGAAATGGCTTGTTTGTTGATTTTTTTTTAATTACTTCTGAAATAATTGCAGTATTTTTATTTTAGAAAGAATTCGAAAAGTTTATGGCAACCAATTAAATGTTTACAAATAGGCAGGTTAGTTAGAAAGCAATTACTTAAAAGGACATTAAAACAGTCTTTACCCAGAAATTATTCTTTCCCTCTTTTAGAATCCACCTTTCGATCGTGTACTTCCGCTTCAACCAAGTCGAATCCAATACAAAGTTATCAATAAGTCAGTACATCGTGGATTGGAGAAAGACGGAAGGTATGGTGTCGAAACATAGCTTTCGAAGGGGTCAAAGCCTTTTTTTCACTCTCCATAGATATGCACTTGCTTTGTTTTCAAAAGGATGCTTTTGAATGGGTAAATGGCTTTCGAAAATGTTGCCACCTTTTTGTTTCGAAAAGAATGCTTTCAATGTGTTGCCATGTTTTTAAATCAAAGCTTTCGAAAGGGTAGTTTGAACCCAGTCGAAAGCATGCAGCCGATCATATGCCTTTCGAGTGGATTGAAGTTACCAACTATTTCAAAAGGTAACTTTTGTTTTACAATTGTAATAAACCACTTCCTAATTTTTCGAAAGGGTTAATGGTTTTGAAGGCAATGGCTTCGAAAGGGTTTTCAAGGCTATCCTTCCAAGTGTTTTGATTTATATGATTAATGCTTTCGAAAGGATGGTCCCGAAGCCATCATTTTTCTCCAACCCTTTTATATAAAGTAAAATGGTTTCAAAAGGGGTACATTCGTTTATATTCACTTTGACCCAAAGGATATTTTCAAAGATAAGCCCAATGGTTTCAAAAGAGGCACTTTCAACTGGTTTTGAAAGAGTACTTTCAATGATTTCGAAGCTATGCTTCTAAGAGTTAATAAGTAATACTTTAATACTTTCGAAAGGTATGCTTTGAGGATTTCAAAAGAGATGATTTAAAGTGTTTCAAAAGGCATATCCTTAGTGTTTTGAAAAGAAGACTGAAATGCTTTCGAAGGAGGTAATCCAACGGTTTCGAAAGTAAAAGTCTAAGGTTTCGAAAGCCTTAGTTTTCGAAATAAAGAACCTGATCTCATTTTCAAAAGAAAAATCGTGGCATAAATAAAGGAATTTTAAATGACTTTTAAGTATGAAGTTTTTGAAGAAGATTTCCTTGATATAATAATAGGTTAAAGGGATTAACCATGTTTCATATGAAAATGATTTCAAAGATATTAAACTACATGGGTTGGTGATATTATGTTATTATGGTTGCTTCTTCTAACACACACACACACACACACACATATATATATATTCATTTTAAATGGACCCATAACTATATTTTGGGGAAGAAGGGCAGAATAACCAGCTAGGTTGACCCAATAGTGAATATAAATTGAGTTAACTTCTAGATGAGTAGAATTGCATCTAGGAGGTCAAGAAGATCGGAATATAGGATGTCTAAAACACTGATTAAAAAAGTTGTCAGATAGACAGGCCTATAGTAAACTCTTGAAAGCTATGGTTAGAAAGAGTTATTGGCAAAGGCCAGTAGGTTTGTAGTGAACCGATGAAAACTATATCCGAATTACGTTATTGACAGAAGTCAATAATTTCCTAGTCAATCCCTTAAAACTAGGATACGAGGGAAGTTATTGGAGATACCAATAGGTTTAGGGAGAACCCATGAAAAAATAAAGTTATTGGCAGGTGCTAATAGGTTCTTAGTGATCCCATGAAAACTATGAAACCAGACAGGGAGTCTATAAGTTTTAAACAGGTTATTAGTAAGCGCATGAAAATTACTAGGTTAATAGTGACCCTAAAAACTATAACTGAGACAGATAGACAAAATGAATGGGGGTGGGTAATCCAGAATTGATTTACTTGTTTGCATGTCATCATAATATTTTGAATTGTTATCATTTAACCATTATGGATGTAGAAGCACAACATATGGTTTTTATAAATTTTTGAATAAAATACCGGTAAGGAGAAAATCCATTCCCCTAAGCAATGAGTTTCACTAGATATCTAAAATGGTTTGAGATGGTAGATTATTATTCATACCAGGCTTTATATCTGACTCAAAGTTTATGTTTTCCCCTTAAACTCTCAGGTGCTAAATTAACTTAAGTAGTTTGAGAGTTGAGGTTTTCAGATACCTCTTTAGATGAATAAGCTTTCGGACATGCAGGTGGCAGGAAAATTAGTTGGAGTTCTTTTCTATTTTGATTCTGCCGTGTCTTGTTATAAAGGCAAAGTTGTAATAATTATATTTTCTCTGAACATGGGTCTCGAATATGGGATTATTAATAAATTTTAAAATGATTTAAAATGGAATATGAAATTTGTTACATAATTTTTGAAATTTTCCATGTCCATGTGTTTCTGTTATATCAATGTAACTAACATTACTGTATTTGGTCATCGAGGATTAATAACTATAGATGGCTACCGCATCCGTAGCCATTAGTTTTGCACCTCCAAGTAGAGGATGTTAAATGTATGAACCATACCTCGTTCAGTACACCATCAAAGGAATAATATCTTCTGCCACCCTTAGTTAATGGAACCCTGTCGCCAAATCTAATTGAGAAAATACTTTGGCTCCACTCAACTAATCAAATATGTCATCAATTCTCAGCAACGAATATCGGTTCTTTATCATTTTTTCATTCAACCTATGATAATTGATACACATCCTTAACGATCCATCCGATTTCTTCACAAACACCGCAGCTGCTCCCCAAGGTGAACTGCTTGGTCTAATAAAACTTTTCCCTTCTAAGTCCACTAGCTGCATTTTTAACTCCTTTATCTCGGTAGGTTTCATTCTGCTAGGCAGTCTACTTATGGGTTTAGCTATAGGTACAAGATCTATTTAAAACTCAATAGCTTATTTCGACGATAGTTCTATAACAAGATCAAAAGCATATGCAAATTCTCTAACTATGAAAACTCGATTGAATTCATCTTCCTCCTTTATTACGCCCAACAAAGCATAAACATCAAAACTTGGATTCTCTACTAAGTATATAATTTGGTCGTTCCTATAAGGGTGTCTTATTGATGTTTTTCTTTCTTGGAAAAATCCTAACGTCATATTTACTTAACCAGTCCATACCTAAAGTGGTTCCAAAGCCTACGAAATCAAACAATGCAAACTGCAAGCAAATATATAACCAAATAATGCAAACTTTACATGGTTACATCTCATCCCTAGAATTGCATATCCTCCTATCGGATTCGCAATCCTTAACAAAGTAATTAGGTATAAGGGTTCTAGGTTAAGCTTATCTGCCAAACAATGGGATATAAAAGAATATGATGCACCAGTATCAAATAGTAAGCGTATCTCCCATCACAGCTTTTCCTCTCCCCTTAGTTGTTGGTCTCGAGGTAGCCGGTTTTGAAGCAAATACTTTTCCTTTTTCTGCCTTGGCCACTTCCAGACATTTGTTCTTATAATGTCCCACTTAGTCGTAGTTAAACCACTTAATATGCATCTTTCCAATGATTTCCTTTCCCTTATCTGTTCGACACTCATAAGCATAATGTCCCTTCTTGTTACACTTGTAACACACAACCTCAGACTACCCTTTCTTGGCAGCTGCACCCTTCTGAGCTTCCTTCTTCTGGTAAAATTTTCTCTTTTGATTATGTCCCCCCGACTCTCTACTGGCTTGTTAGTACTGAACAAAGCAAGCATCTCTTCATTTCTCAAAGGCATCTCCATGACCACATCACATGGATCCCTGAGATGTGGTAAACTTTCCCTAGCAAGCTCAAGTCTCAGTCCGTGGATGGATTTTTCATTCCTTTTGATAACTGTGTCTACTGTAGCATATCCATATTGAGATAGCTCCTCAAATCTAGTTGCTTACTCAAGCACCATCATATCACCTTGCACCAACTCAGAAACTTCCTTAACAGAGTTGACTTAGCGATCTTAGACATAAACCTTTCTTCAAACCTTCTTCTGAATTCATCCCATGTCAAATTTTCCTCTGCTACCCCAACAATCATACTATTCCACCAGTAGAACATGGATCCTTTCAGTTGACTGGACAACAATCTCCTCTTATGTTCGTCATTAAAACCAAGGTCAGTAAAAATCCTTTCATAATGAAGTAAACAGTTTCCACTTTAATTGCATCCTCCATTCCAATAAATGGTTTCCCTCCAAATCTTGCAAAGTCTTTACTCAAAACAGCATAGCTATTGACAACTGGAACTTCCTTATTAACTCCTCTAGCATTTCCACTAACTAATCCAGTAGTAGGTTCTTCTTGCACCATGTTGGCAGGGAATTGACATATTGCTCACATATTCATCGGTATTGTTCCGACACCCACATTTGCATTTGTTTGTGGACCTAGATTCTTCCATGTATTGGGTCTTATGTTTCCATTGGTTGTGGTGCTTCCTCCATCGAGATTCACTTTTCCATTTATCTGCCTCTTTATCTTACTTCCTTATATACATTTGAACCTTAGTAAGATACATAGAACGTCTAAGATGGAGGGAGAATAGAGATAAAACATATACATATATATAACAAATACAAGCATGTTACTATAGCGTTATTGTAACGATCCAGAATTTCAGTCGTTTGATATTCGGATATTTAATTAATTTTAATATTCACAAGTTGATTTTATAAGATTAATAACTTATATTTGAAATATATTGAATCAACTGGATAATTAAATTATTAATTTAATATTTGAAATTGTGTAAATAATTGGAATTTGGAATTATATATGAATAAAAATGACTTATAAAGTTGAATTAAATCTTATTTGTATTAGAATGATGTTAGCAAACTTTTAAAGTTGAATTAAATGTTAAAGTATAGAATTGAATATTTTAATATTTAAATAACATGTAAAAATAGCCATGTTTTAAACTGTCTTGGATTTCAACAAAACCAGTTTCATTGGATCCGTAATGTTATATTATTGTAAGATTTCAAGTTTCATGTCAATCGGATTTAGGGTTTAGTCGTGGCAAGCTAAAACACGTAGAAATTTGTTTAAGTGAATTATAAAATTTAAATAGTCAATTCGAAAACCTATCTTCCAAATACGATCAAATTGGCTCTCGATATATATTCTTTTGTGTTCGGAATAGAGGTAAAACATTATAAATGCCAGGCGGCACGCTTAGTTTGGAGTTCGAAATTTTTTCGGGTGAATAGTGTTTTGGAATTTTCTATAAAAGGACCTAAGATTTTCTATTTTTCACTCAAAAACCAAATCTCCCAACCCCTAGCCGCCATTAGCATTCAACGGCTAGAAACGTCCATCGTTCCACCTTGATTATCTCAGAATCTGTTAATCTTCACATCTCGACCTCTAAAGCAATATTGTAGAGCTCGGCACGAGCTTCAATCTAGATGGTGGAGATCGAATTTAATGTGGCGAAGATGAGGCTATGGCGCCGCGTTTGAATTGCGTTTGAAGTGCAAATTCATGGGTTTAGGATGACCGAGCTGCACGTGGTCAACGGCGGTGGTGAAGTAGAGCACGAGCTTCAACGTGAAGCTGGTTAATTGAGCTAAAACACGGAGATGAGGGCTCGATAATTCATTGAAAAAGGTGGCCATTTGGTTGCCTGCGTTTCATCTACCCTGGGGGAAAGAAAGAGAAAGCACGGTCCAGATCCTTCATTATAAAATCGAATGGCCACGATACATTAGGGTTTTAAAATAGAAAAGAAATTTTAAATTTATATATATATTTAAAATTGTACAAACTTTAAAATGTTGTAACTTCTTCATACGAGGTCTGTTTTTGACGAAACAAGTTGCATTGGGTCTGTATTGATGAGCATTACATTTTAGAGCTGGTTTAGAGTTGATTGGAGCTAGTGTTAATTTTGGGTAAAATTAAATGCCTATTTAATTTTACCGGAATAAAACACTGCAACTGCTATTGGAAGCAATGCGAGTATAACTCACTCTTTCAGACTAGTTGATATTTTTATATAAGTGAGAATAAATATTATTAATGATGGTTGATGATTGTTTGGATGATATATGATATATATATATTGGTATTTGAATATATTCATGCCTATTCGAGCAGATGAGACCCTATACGTTCCCGTGTATGAGCGGATGATCCTTTATACGTGCGTTTACCTCGAAGCGGACATTGTACGCATATTCTAATATGTATATTTATTGCATGTGACAGGTTGGAGGGATCCAACTGGATTCCTCGACAGTTTTGTTTTATCTACTATATATATGTTGTTATCATGTGATATACGATGATTAGAATGTCGTGATTGATGTATTTAGTGATGTTGCTGCGTTGTGCCTATTTTCGGGTAATTTAAAAATGTTAAAGTGATGATTTCAATTTAAAAAGGATTTTTAAGTGGGTTTTAAAATATATGTTTTGTTAGTTTTTGAATTGTTAAGGAAACGACTTTATTTTAAATAGATGGAGGTTATAATTTTTATGTCATAAAAATTATGATTTTTAGGAAATATATTTGAAATGTGATTTTTGAAATATGAAATTGATTATTTTGTAAAATAATTTAAATTAGGATTTTTGACTTATTATAAGCGGCTTTTATATAAGATTTATAAAATTGAATTTTATAAATCATAATAATGGAATTTTAACAGAGTTTTTATAAACGTTAAAATAGAGTTATAAATGGATTTTATAAGTAAATTAGATTTCTAGATTTATAATTTGTGAAGTTATAAATGAATGAATTTTGTAAATAAGAGATTTATAAGTAATTAACTTATAATTTAGATTTTGGGCATGTAAATGAGATATATATAGAATTGGTAAATTAAGGAATTTGAAAATTGAAGTTTTTATTGAAATATAAATGGAATTTATATACACTGTTTTATAATTCTGAAATCAATTGAATTGGATAAGTTAATTATTATAGTTTATTAATGGAGATATCCACGATTTTTTGTAGTGGATAATCCTTTAGTGAATATATAGAAGCAATGAATTTGGTAAATGAATTATATCCATGATTTTGGACAGTGGATTATCTTTAATAAATATGTAGAAGTGATGAATTTCGCAAAGGAGATATATTCACGATTTTGGACAGTGAATAATCTTTTGAGATAAATAAATGTTTTGCGAAGTGATATTTTAAATGAAGTTAAATGGTTAGAAAATGTTTTTAAATGTGTTAACTATTGAATACATTGATTTCAACATCTATTGTTGAAATAGACGTTTTCGAGAAGTAAAGGAAATCATGGACTATAATACTATTGCTATAGTAAATGATTTTCGAAAGGAAATATTTTTGTATAGTATATTGGATTTATATATCTATCTTATTTTTGAATCCCTATACTACCGATTTTGGGTTATCATAACGATGTTTTACGCAACATTCATTTTGACCCAAATAAATGTGTTTAAAGAGAATGTTTTCCTTAAAAGAATAAAATATATACTTAATCCTGATTTAAGTACATGGAATATTTTCTAAGTGTTGAAAATAAAGAGATTTGTGAATTACTTATTATCAAATAAATATATGGAAATGTTTTCCAATGTTGAAATGGTTTGAGATTATATCTTTTTAAAGATAATTTGAAGTGGATATTGGGAAAATGATTTAATTAATAAAAGATTAATTAAAAGGGCCCGGTGATTGTTATGGTGCTGAATACTTGTTTGTTTGCTTTGATAGTTAAATAACCGACTATCAAAAAAAATTGACCATTTTAGTTCCTCGACTTGATGTGGGAACTATTTAGTCACACGCTTAGTATGTAGCCTTCTGTGTAGGCTTGATTATCCTTTGTGTTGAGGATGTTGATTCGCGTAGTGCAGAGTATTACTCCAATCCACCGAACTTCCTTCTTGGCCTGAAGGATAGCAAGTTGAAAGTTGGAGATGTGATATGTCCATGAGACTTAGTTTATGTGTGAGGTTAAGAAACGCTTTTGCATTGTTGGTGCAAAGAGACCGGGATTAGTTTATCCGAAAACCACTTCAGACCAACGTATTCAACGATTGTGCAGGTTTCTTGTGATGATATTGATATTTCGGATTTTCATAGTGGGGGACTTCTTGTTGATCGTTTGGGATTAAAATCCCAATATACATATAATAGCAGTGGTCTCTTCATTATGAAATATCCAATGCGAGGACTATTCGCTACTAATCCTAGGGATTTCCCAACAGGATGTGGTAGGAAAGTACCTTCGGTTTTTCCTATTCTTGGAAAACTTGCATGGATGTTTGTTTGACATTGCATTTCTAAAGATTACGTACATTGGTTTTTACAGACATACATCAGTAGTAGCAGAGAAGGAAACTTCTCTTAGTATAACACCCTTCTTGAAACGTATGAGCTTAAGGGTTGTTGTCAGGACCCGATTCTTCGATTCCCGAAATTCGACATCAATACGTCCACTGTATCGAATGCCGATCAGTCGGATGCCGAAAAACCGAACACTGAGGGTTTTAAGAAAGAGGAAAAGAAAAGGAAAGAGGCAGAAGGAGAGAGAAAAGATAGAAAAGATAGAAAATAGAGCGGAAAGAAGACACAAAATAGGACGGAACAGAAATACCAGAACAACAACAGAATCTCACAATTCGCAGCGGAACAACATATAATAGATAAATGAATAATCTTTAAACAAAGCACTATATCAGTTATTACATTACATTTCATTACATCATATCATAAGAGTGTACAACATCAAACAATGCAGCGGAAAAAGAACTACTATATAAACTAGTAATACGCCATGCCATCCAGCTTGCCTCCAGCAACTCCTGAATTCCAGAATATCCTGATAAACCTTAACTCTTGACTGCCCGTGTGAAAATTGGTGGGCACCCAGAGTTTAGGAAGGAAAACAATAAACTCCGAGTCAGTCATGTGACTGGTGTGGGAACTAAAACAGTTTATTTTTTCTTTAAAATAAAGTAGAGGAATATTTTTAAAAATCAATTCGCAATGCTTTTAAAAATGAGACTACCATAAGACCTCCCGCCACACACACAATGCAAACGCAGAATCGGAGGAGATTTCTCCTTATGATAGTCAAAGATGCTTGATACGCATTAGAAAGAACATTTGATATTATTACTAGTGCATAGTGTAGAGAAAATTCATTTCGAAAATAAAGATATAAATCTTAGCCGACATAGACATTTCGAACTATGCCTACTATAGCTACCATGTTCAATAGCGGGTTACCACCATATTCCATGGCAGGTTATACAACTAAAACCGTACAATGCTCGTATTTGAAGAATGGATTTTCCAACAAATGGTCAGGCCAAGGAACTTCCCATTGCCACATGGAAACGCCTCTGGAAGGACGCCCCGAGAACCAAACCGTTCTCTGCTAAACAAGGCCGGGAATCCCTTTTCCCAAGGAATATTACAAACCCTCAGATATGCCACCCCCGGTCCTTTGGGACCTTTAAACGAGCGCTCGTCACCATCATCACACAATCATAACAAAGTGTTTTCAACATGAGTAAGTATCTGGGCTCCATACCATGATACTACCCTTTTCCAGAAGAAATGGCCATACCCTAGGGAAGCGATCCCTGGAAACCTTGCCGCACAATTCCTGTTTCGACCATTACCGGTTTGTGAGGCTCGACGAAGTCTCGTCCACAAAAACATACTTTATACAAAAGCCATGCTTTGGGTCAACAAATGATCATAGAAATGATCACCAAGATAGACGATCAAATAAATGATCCTATCACAAATAATCAACACAATGATCATTTCACAGCAACACTCAACATGTCACATTACCAAAATTGGGAATATATCGCTGATAACCTTCAACTATATAACCTCTGAGCTCGTACGTCTCAGAGAAGGGTGTTAAGCTAAGAGGATAAATTCTCCGCCACCAACAGAAATATATTTGAAAGAAATCGGCTTTATATCTCAATTTGTAATGTCAGACATACAATCCATACAAGTCTGTTCCGGGCTCGAACAGAACCGAAGGCACTTACAAAGAAGTCCTTGCAATCCGGATAATTTCTAATCACGTCCGAATTTCCCATCACATATGGAGATCTCTATACCGGGGATCAATCAGTGCAGAGACAATCAACAAGAAACCCTTACGTTTTTGAAAATATCCGGTCTTCAACACCGATCTTCAAATGCAATTCATAACGACGTATCACATATTCGGAATGGGTTATACGACCCCAAGGTCCTTTCCCGGTTAACCCGAATAGTGAGCGCTTATTTTAAAAAAAATAAGTGTGGCATTCAATTTCAAGCAAATCACAACAAATACCTATTTAAAGGTAAATATTGATAGTCGGTTATTGAACTATCAATAGATATGCCAACATCACCAGATTCCAAATAATTTTCCAAATTATTTATTTCCCAAAAAAAAATATCTTTAGAAGATATAAACTTTCCATACTTCAAAAATAAATCAATATTTATTTTTAAACCCTATTTCCAATTTCATTTATAAATTCCATATTGAATTTACATTCCAAAATATTTATGAATTTACGATTTCCATTCGTTTTCAAATATTCATTTTCAGTTTATCTTCAAAAAGATAAATTCAAAATATTCACTTAATATTGGAAAAACATTTCCATACTTATTTATTTATAAGAAATTCACAAGCCTTTTTATTTTCTATACTTAGAAACTATTTAATATGTAACGACCCAGAATTTTTATTAATTAAAATTTGAATATTTAATTTATTTTAAATATTAATAAGTGAATTTATAAGTCAAATAAATTTTTATTTGAATTATTGGAATTAATTGGATAATTTAAATCGATAATTTAATATGTTAAATTATGGAAATAATTGAAAATTGAGTTAAATATGATTGAAAATGATTTGTAAAATTTTATTTTATCATATGGAAGTTAGAACGATATTTTAGAACTTTTAAAATCGAATTAAAAGTTAATTTGTGAAAATTGAATATTTTAATATTTAATAATCGATTGTAAAATAGTCAATTTTTGAACAGTCTCAGAATTGAACGAAACCAGTTTCATTGGATCCGTAATAGTTAGTTATTGCCGGATTTCAAATTTCGTGTCAATCGGAGTTACCGTTTGATCGTGGCAGCTCGAAACGCATCGATTTATTTTTAATTTAAATCTGACGAGCTAAAATAGCCATTTTTCAAAAAGTCTCGGATTTCGACGAAACCAGTTTCATCGGATCCGTAATGTGATATTATTGTAAGGTTTCAAATTTCAAGTCAAGAGTTAGGTTTATCAGGATATTCTGGATATTCTGGAGTTGCTGGAGGCAAGCTGGATGGCATGGCATATTACTTATATAGTATTTCTTTTTCCGCTGCACAGTTTGTTGTTGTTTGTTGTTGTACACTCTGATGATATGATGTAATGAAATAAAATGTATAAAATGTAATAACTGATATAGTTCTTTATTTAAAGATTATTCATTTATTATTATATGTTGTTCCGCTGCGAATTGTGAGATTCTGATGTTGTTCTGTTGTTTTCTATTCCGTCCTATCTTCTCTTCTGTTTTCCGTTTCCTTTCTTTTCTCTTTTCTATTCTATTTTCTAATTTTCTGTTTTCTTTTCCCTCCATCTATTATCTTCTTTTCTTCTCTTCTTTTCTACTTTTTCTTTTCCTAAATTCTTTTTAAAACCCATAACTATTCGGTTTTTCGGCAACGAAAAATCGAAACGTGACATAATATACTCAAATCGAAATTAAGTATATATTTCATTCTTTAAGGAAATCATTCACTTAACCATATTTATTTGGGCCAAAACGAATGTTGCGTAAAACATCGTTACGACAACCCAAAATCACTAGTATAGGGATTCGAAATTAAAATAGATATATAAATCCCAATACTATACAAAACATTTCCTTTCGAAAATCATTTACTATAACAACAGTGTTATAGTCTACCATTTCCTTCTATTCTCGAAAACGTCTATTTCAACAATGAATGTTGAAATCTATGGTTTCGATAGATAATATATTTTAAAACATCTTTAGATTGTTTTAATTCTATCAAAACATCACATCCAAAACATTTCTTCAACATATTGTTCACTATTCAAATTCGTGAATATACTTGTTAATCAATTTCATCATTTTTATTCCTTTTATTTTAAAGGATTATTCACTGTCTAAAATATGAATATAACTTCATTAATAAATTACAACAATTTACTTATCAAAATAAGTCATTGCGGATTTATAAAACAACGTTTATAAATTCTATTTCTATTTATTTTGTATCAACTCCTTTTTATAAATTCCTTTATTAACCTATCTCAATTCATATCACAATGATATACTAAAAATTCATATTATAAGTCAAACACTTATAATTTATTTGTTTACAAAATTGTTTCTTTGAACTCCCCAAATTTATAAATCTTATAACTTATAAGATTCTTTTATTTATCCAAAATCTATTCTTTTAAATAACTTTACAAATTTTATAAACCTACTGTTTATAAAATTCCATTTATAACTTCACCGTTATAATTCTATAAATCCAATTTATGAAATTCATTTACAATTCATTCTAATACTTGTAAAAGCTCGTTTTATAATTCTAATATTTTTAATTTATAAATATCAATTTATAAATCTTTTAATATAAAACAATTTATATTACTATTTTTAAAATGTCTTTATACTCTTTTATAATTTCATCATTTGATTTATAAAATAATCCAATTTTATAAATCCAATTTTTAAACTTTTTATAATAAATTCAGAAATCCCAGTTTAAACTATTTTATAAAATCATTAATCTCATATTTTCAAAAAAATCAACTTTTAACTGAATTTCTCAAAAATCATAATTTTTATAATATTAAAATTATAACGTTTATTTATTTTAAGATGGATCAATTCCAAAAATATTTTATAAACATATACTTTCAAAAATCACTTTAGAAATCCCATAAAAATCAAAATCGTTATTTTTAAACTTCAAAATTGGATTCGATGATGCAACACATCAAATAGTCAATCACGACTTTCAAACATCATATATCGATATGATAAACAATCAAACATCGCAATATCTAAAATCAAATAAATATTTGTGAGGAATCCAGTTGGATCCCTCCAACCTGTTTCCCTGCATCCACAGACATTAGCACAATACCAATTCCACTTCGAGGTGGAATATCGCGGTATATGGGATTTTATAAAATATTATCCGCTTAATAGGCGGCGCAATAGGGTCTCATCCGCTATACAATGCGGGAAATCAATCAACTGCAATATATACATATGCCAATATATATATATATTGCTATATATATAATATAATACCAATTCCACTTCGAGGTGGAATATCGCGGTATATGTGTGTAATAAATAACCTCCGCTTACTAACGGCGTATAGGGTCTATTCACATCCAATATATATATATATATATAACAATCATCATTCCAGCATTCAATCAACACAACTATCAATTTTAAATCTAACTATTTAAAATTTAAATAAATCCTTTTGAGTGAGAAGTTCTCACCTTTGCTTTTATTAGCAATCCATTTCCCATCTTGACTCGATTTTCTTGATTTATACCTTGTATAAATATTTACACAATTTATTAATATTCGAACAGATCGAATAATAAATTTTCGTTTTTGATTGTTTTAATTATTCAATGGTTTTGTTCTAAACCAATTCCTTTAATAATTTTATTCAACTACTATTTAATTTTAAAACTAAATTTTCTTCTTTAATAAATTTATTAATATCCGAATCAAATCGAACTATTCAATTTTCGTTCTTGATTGTTTAATTAATCAATAGTTTTATTTAAACCAATTTCTTTCTTAAATAAATTTATTTAACTAAAATTTAAATTTCCTTTTAAATCAAATTTATTTAACCAAGATTTTATTTTAACTAAAAATTAAATTTAATTAACCAAACTCTCTTTTAATAACTTAATCAATTATAAATTCAATTTTTAACTAAAAATTTCTTTTTTTAGTAACTAAAATAGATAAAAAAAATTGATTATCGTAACTATTGTTTATAACAACTTAACTAATCATTTTACTTTAAATTATTATCCTTATATCAATTTCTTTTAAATAATTTATTTAACTAAAAATTTAAAATTCAAACTGATTTTCTTTAATTAAATTTGTTTAACTAAAGGTTACAATTTTAAAACTAAATCCCTTCTTAATAAATTGTTTTTGGCTTTCAAACAATTTCTTTTTAATAATTTGATTTAACAAAAATTAAATTCAAAACTATTCTTTATAAATTCAAATCTTTATTTTATATAACATTTGGACAAATCGCATAATTGATTTCCATTCGCTATATTTAACTAACCAAAAGTTAAATTTAAACTAATAATTAAAATTTAAACCCATTTTCTTTTATAGATTTATAAATTGAAATCACATACATATTTTTTTTATTCTTAATTAAAAACTGCATGTATTTTTTTTTTCTGCATACATATATACTTCCACTAATAAATTATTGTTAGTATCTGAAATAATATACCTTACTGCCAACAGCCCATTCGAACAAGAAAACATCCCTGCTCCTGCCCTCAACAGCTCGCCTTCGCAGCCTCGACCATGAACTCCATCGCCATCACCAGTGCTTTCCTCCCGGTGCACTCGAGCCACTCGACGTCGAAGCCACTTGCCCTAGTCGCGAATCCCCCCAGATTTCGATCGCGAGTTCACCACGGCCTCCTCAGACATCGTCGTTCACCCTCTCCTGCGCGCGCCCCTACGCGAGTCGCTGCTGCCACGCCATCCATTGAAGTCGCCGCCTTCATCATCGCCTACACGCGCGCCACTGTCGCCGTCGCGAGCTGCTACAGGGAGTCGCGAATCCCAAATTCACTTGCTCAGCCTCGATTCCCCTTTGCTCGATCTCGAGCCTTCAATCGATCGCCGACATCGCGAAATCCCTACGCGCGCGGCCATTTTTTTGTTTTTCTGTTTTTTTGTTTTTTGTTTTTATACGAATGGACGAAATCATTTTCGTTTGACTGAGGAATGAGGGAGAGAGAGGAAGAGGGAATGAGAGAAAAAAACTTTCCAGGCTTCGGCCATTTTTATTTTTATTTTTCTGTGAATTGATTTTGAACGAGAGTGAAGGGGGAGAGGAGTATTTGAAATGGAACGAAGTATGCACTGCACGATTTCATCAGTGATTGTAGGCGTGATTTTCTGCGTGAGAAAAGGGAGAACGTGGTGAAGTTTGACTCAAATTTAAATTTAAATTTAAATTGAATCCGATTCAATTGCAATGCGTTTACTCACCGTGTGCTCGCATAACAACTCCGAAAAATACGAAATTTGAAATCCGAGAATAATTCAATATTACGGACCCAATGGAACTGGTTTCGTCGAATTCCGAGACTGTGCCTCGGACGGCTATTTTTAAATATCGATTCAAACGATTTAATTTCAAAACTGACCAAAGTAATTTCAAATTCAATTCTGAAGCTTCTATAATCTTCAGTATTATCAATATGAATTTTACAAGCCTTTGAAATATTTTTATTCAGCTTAAAATTGAAGAATCAAATTATTATTCAACTTTCAATAGATTAAATTCTATAATTTAATCGCTAAATTCATTCTGATAACTTGAAATTCAATTCAAACCATCATTCAAATATTTAAAATAAATTAAATATTTCCAAATTAAATTGTTTAAAATTCTAGGTCGTTACAATCTTCCCCCTTAAAAGAATTTCGTCCCGAAATTGCAAGTTAAGAAGAATGCCCTTATCCCGTCTATTATTTTTCACAATCTAAATAGTTTTATCAACTTACTAACCTAAATATTTTTACTAGAGATTCACTATCATTTCAACTAGCTTTCCAACTTCAATTATAAGTTTCAAACAACATTGTTTTCCTAACAATTCAAATTTAAATTCAAATTCAAATTTTCAAAATTTTCTCAAAATTTTTCTAACACCCTAAATTTTCGAAAAATTTCGCCAGCGTCTCCTTTGCGCGGCTAGCTCGGTACGACTACAAAATGGCACCACGGCCCCTCAGAATCAAAAAGAAAAGAGAAAGCCAAGTGGCAGGAGAAGAAAATCATCAAATTTCATACTGAAATTGAAATACGTACCTTTTTGTCGAGCAATTCAGTTATCTTTGAAATCAAAATCCCAATTCCTTATACACCTGTATATCCTGCTATCCATAATATCCAATTCCAACATTCAAACCATTTTGCACTTTCCATTACAAAATTTCGTATTATGCTTCTTATACATTTTTACTTCACTATTGAAGTTACATATCCATTTTCATTAAATTTTACAATTTCAATTCAATTCACAATTTCAATTCTATTTGAATTCAATTCACAATTTCAATTCCATTCGAATTCAATTTTCAATTCCAAACATTGAATTCTAACGATTAACTTTCATTTACTAATTCATATTACAACTTTAAATTAGTTTCATTCACCAATTCATTTCAAATTCCAATTCATTAGTCCATGAATTAATAATTTATCAAGTTAGTTTACTTGAATTCAATCCATTTTATTTCTTATTTAATTCCATATACTAACGATAATAATTTAATATTATTACTTCCTAACAATCATGCAACCATATACTATAATAATTTATAGAAAATCATTTCTTTTCTATACAAAAATAGTTTTGGGCAAAATTATCTTACTTACCCGATTTAAAAACAATTTTATATTCACTAACAAATACGTGCTCATATCTATTATTACACTCAAACTCATTCTACAGTACTGCTGACTCTATCTCTAATGAGTAACACCCAACAGAACCATGGTTGTCGCTTAACCATATGCTCTGATACCACATTGTCAGGACCCGATTCTTCGATTCCCGAAATTCGACATCAATACGTCCACTGTATCGAATGCCGATCAGTCGGATGCCGAAAAACCGAACACTGAGGGTTTTAAGAAAGAGGAAAAGAAAAAGAAAGAGGCAGAAGGAGAGAGAAAAGATAGAAAAGATAGAAAATAGAGCGGAAAGAAGACACAAAATAGGACGGAACAGAAATACCAGAACAACAACAGAATCTCACAATTCGCAGCGGAACAACATATAATAGATAAATGAATAATCTTTAAACAAAGCACTATATCAGTTATTACATTACATTTCATTACATCATATCATCAGAGTGTACAACATCAAACAATGCAGCGGAAAAAGAACTACTATATAAACTAGTAATACGCCATGCCATCCAGCTTGCCTCCAGCAACTCCTGAATTCCAGAATATCCTGATAAACCTTAACTCTTGACTGCCCGTGTGAAAATTGGTGGGCACCCAGAGTTTAGGAAGGAAAACAATAAACTCCGAGTCAGTCATGTGACTGGTGTGGGAACTAAAACAGTTTATTTTTTCTTTAAAATAAAGTAGAGGAATATTTTTAAAAATCAATTCGCAATGCTTTTAAAAATGAGACTACCATAAGACCTCCCGCCACACACACAATGCAAACGCAGAATCGGAGGAGATTTCTCCTTATGATAGTCAAAGATGCTTGATACGCATTAAAAAGAACATTTGATATTATTACTAGTGCATAGTGTAGAGAAAATTCATTTCGAAAATAAAGATATAAATCTTAGCCGACATAGACATTTCGAACTATGCCTACTATAGCTACCATGTTCAATAGCAGGTTACCGCCATATTCCATGGCAGGTTATACAACTAAAACCGTACAATGCTCGTATTTGAAGAATGGATTTTCCAACAAATGGTCAGGCCAAGGAACTTCCCATTGCCACATGAAAACGCCTCTGGAAGGACGCCCCGAGAACCAAACCGTTCTCTGCTAAACAAGGCCGGGAATCCCTTTTCCCAAGGAATATTACAAACCCTCAGATATGCCACCCCCGGTCCTTTGGGACCTTTAAACGAGCGCTCGTCACCATCATCACACAATAGAAATATATTTGAAAGAAATCGGCTTTATATCTCAATTTGTAATGTCAGACATACAATCCATACAAGTCTGTTCCGGGCTCGAACAGAACCGAAGGCACTTACAAAGAAGTCCTTGCAATTCGGATAATTTCTAATCACGTCCGAATTTCCCATCACATATGGAGATCTCTATACTGGGGATCAGCCAGTGCAGAGACAATCAACAAGAAACCCTTACGTTTTTGAAAATATCCGGTCTTCAACACCGATCTTCAAATGCAATTCATAACGACGTATCACATATTCGGAATGGGTAATACGACCCCAAGGTCCTTTCCCGGTTAACCCGAATAGTGAGCGCTTATTTTAAGAAAAATAAGTGTGGCATTCAATTTCAAGCAAATCACAACAAATACCTATTTAAAGGTAAATATTGATAGTCGGTTATTGAACTATCAATAGATATGCCAACATCACCAGATTCCAAATAATTTTCCAAATTATTTATTTCCCAAAAAAAAAATCTTTAGAATATATAAACTTTCCATACTTCAAAAATAAATCAATATTTATTTTTAAACCCTATTTCCAATTTCATTTATAAATTCCATATTGAATTTACATTCCAAAATATTTATGAATTTACGATTTCCATTCGTTTTCAAATATTCATTTTCAATTTATCTTCAAAAAGATAAATTCAAAATATTCACTTAATATTGGAAAAACATTTCCATACTTATTTATTTATAAGAAATTCACAAGCCTTTTTATTTTCTATACTTAGAAAATATTTAATATACTCAAATCGAAATTAAGTATATATTTCACTCGTTAAGGAAATCATTCACTTAACCATATTTATTTGGGCCAAAACGAATGTGGCGTAAAACATCGTTACGACAACCCAAAATCACTAGTATAGGGATTCGAAATTAAAATAGATATATAAATCCCAATACTATACAAAACATTTCCTTTCGGAAATCATTTACTATAACAACAGTGTTATAGTCTACCATTTCCTTCTATTTCTCGAAAACGTCTATTTCAACAATGAATGTTGAAATCTATGGTTTCGATAGATAATATATTTTAAAACATTTTTAGATTGTTTTAATTCTATCAAAACATCACATCCAAAACATTTCTTCAACATATTGTTCACTATTCAAATTCGTGAATATACTTGTTAATCAATTTCATCATTTCTATTCCTTTTATTTTAAAGGATTATTCACTGTCTAAAATATGAATATAACTTCATTAATAAATTACAACAATTTACTTATCAAAATAAGTCGTTGCGAATTTATAAAACAACGTTTATAAATTCTATTTCTATTTATTTTATATCAACTCCTTTTTATAAATTCCTTTGTTAACCTATCTCAATTCATATCACAATGATATACTAAAAATTCATATTATAAGTCAAACACTTATAATTTATTTGTTTACAAAATTGTTTCTTTGAACTCCCCAAATTTATAAATCTTATAACTTATAAGATTCTTTTATTTATCCAAAATCTATTCTTTTAAATAACTTTACAAATTTTATAAACCTACTGTTTATAAAATTCCATTTATAACTTCACCGTTATAATTCTATAAATCCAATTTATGAAATTCATTTACAATTCATTCTAATACTTGTAAAAGCTCGTTTTATAATTCCAATATTTTTAATTTATAAATATCAATTTATAAATCTTTTAATATAAAACAATTTATATTACTATTTTTAAAATGTCTTTATACTCTTTTATAATTTCATCATTTGATTTATAAAATAATCCAATTTTATAAATCCAATTTTTAAACTTTTTATAATAAATTCAGAAATCCCAGTTTAAACTATTTTATAAAATCATTAATCTCATATTTTCAAAAAAATCAACTTTTAACTGAATTTCTCAAAAATCATAATTTTTATAATATTAAAATTATAACGTTTATTTATTTTAAGATGGATCAATTCCAAAAATATTTTATAAACATATACTTTCAAAAATCACTTTAGAAATCCCATAAAAATCAAAATCGTTATTTTTAAACTTCAAAATTGGATTCGATGATGCAACACATCAAATAGTCAATCACGACTTTCAAACATCATATATCGATATGATAAACAATCAAACATCGCAATATCTAAAATCAAATAAATATTTGTGAGGAATCCAGTTGGATCCCTCCAACCTGTTTCCCTGCATCCACAGACATTAGCACAATACCAATTCAACTTCGAGGTGGAATATCGCGGTATATGGGATTTTATAAAATATTATCCGCTTAATAGGCGGCGCAATAGGGTCTCATCCGCTATACAATGCGGGAAATCAATCAACTGCAATATATACATATGCCAATATATATATATATATTGCTATATATATAATATAATACCAATTCCACTTCGAGGTGGAATATCGCGGTATATGTGTGTAATAAATAACCTCCGCTTACTAACGGCGTATAGGGTCTATTCACATCCAATATATATATATATATATATATATAACAATCATCATTCCAGCATTCAATCAACACAACTATCAATTTTAAATCTAACTATTTAAAATTTAAATAAATCCTTTTGAGTGAGAAGTTCTCACCTTTGCTTTTATTAGCAATCCATTTTCCATCTTGACTCGATTTTCTTGATTTATACCTTGTATAAATATTTACACAATTTATTAATATTCGAACAGATCGAATAATAAATTTTCGTTTTTGATTGTTTTAATTATTCAATGGTTTTGTTCTAAACCAATTCCTTTAATAATTTTATTCAACTACTATTTAATTTTAAAACTGAATTTTCTTCTTTAATAAATTTATTAATATCCGAATCAAATCGAACTATTCAATTTTCGTTCTTGATTGTTTAATTAATCAATAGTTTTATTTAAACCAATTTCTTTCTTAAATAAATTTATTTAACTAAAATTTAAATTTCCTTTTAAATCAAATTTATTTAACCAAGATTTTATTTTAACTAAAAATTAAATTTAATTAACCAAACTCTCTTTTAATAACTTAATCAATTATAAATTCAATTTTTAACTAAAAATTTCTTTTTTTAGTAACTAAAATAGATAAAACAAATTAATTATCGTAACTATTGTTTATAACAACTTAACTAATCATTTTACTTTAAATTAATATCCTTATATCAATTTCTTTTAAATAATTTATTTAACTAAAAATTTAAAATTCAAATTGATTTTCTTTAATTAAATTTGTTTAACTAAAGGTTACAATTTTAAAACTAAATCCCTTCTTAATAAATTGTTTTTGGCTTTCAAACAATTTCTTTTTAATAATTTGATTTAACAAAAATTAAATTCAAAACTATTCTTTATAAATTCAAATCTTTATTTTATATAACATTTGGACAAATCGCATAATTGATTTCCATTCGCTATATTTAACTAACCAAAAGTTAAATTTAAACTAATAATTAAAATTTAAACCCATTTTCTTTTATAGATTTATAAATTGAAATCACATACATATTTTTTTTATTCTTAATTAAAAACTGCATGTATTTTTTTTTTCTGCATACATATATACTTCCACTAATAAATTATTGTTAGTATCTGAAATAATATACCTTACTGCCAACAGCCCATTCGAACAAGAAAACATCCCTGCTCCTGCCCTCAACAGCTCGCCTTCGCAGCCTCGACCATGAACTCCATCGCCATCACCAGTGCTTTCCTCCCGGTGCACTCGAGCCACTCGACGTCGAAGCCACTTGCCCTAGTCGCGAATCCCCCCAGATTTCGATCGCGAGTTCACCACGGCCTCCTCAGACATCGTCGTTCACCCTCTCCTGCGCGCGCCCCTACGCGAGTCGCTGCTGCCACGCCATCCATTGAAGTCGCCGCCTTCATCATCGCCTACACGCGCGCCACTGTCGCCGTCGCGAGCTGCTACAGGGAGTCGCGAATCCCAAATTCACTTGCTCAGCCTCGATTCCCCTTTGCTCGATCTCGAGCCTTCAATCGATCGCCGACATCGCGAAATCCCTACGCGCGCGGCCATTTTTTTGTTTTTCTGTTTTTTTGTTTTTTGTTTTTATACGAATGGACGAAATCATTTTCGTTTGACTGAGGAATGAGGGAGAGAGAGGAAGAGGGAATGAGGGAATGAGGAATTGATTTTGAACGAGAGTGAAGGGGGAGAGGAGTATTTGAAATGGAACGAAGTATGCACTGCACGATTTCATCAGTGATTGTAGGCGTGATTTTCTGCGTGAGAAAAGGGAGAACGTGGTGAAGTTTGACTCAAATTTAAATTTAAATTTAAATTGAATCTGATTCAATTGCAACGCGTTTACTCACCGTGTGCTCGCATAACAACTCCGAAAAATACGAAATTTGAAATCCGAGAATAATTCAATATTACGGACCCAATGGAACTGGTTTCGTCGAATTCCGAGACTGTGCCTCGGACGGCTATTTTTAAATATCGATTCAAACGATTTAATTTCAAAACTGACCAAAGTAATTTCAAATTCAATTCTGAAGCTTCTATAATCTTCATTATTATCAATATGAATTTTACAAGCCTTTGAAATATTTTTATTCAGCTTAAAATTGAAGAATCAAATTATTATTCAACTTTCAATAGATTAAATTCTATAATTTAATCGCTAAATTCATTCTGATAATTTGAAATTCAATTCAAACCATCATTCAAATATTTAAAATAAATTAAATATTTCCAAATTAAATTGTTTAAAATTTTGGGTCGTTACAGTTGTATTTTTGTGGAAGGCAATTAGTAGTTTACGGAAATGGTCATATGGCATTCAAAGTGATGTGATTGTGATTTATGAAAGGTAATCGTTACCTCAGGCCTCATCAACCGGAAATGACCAAAACAGGGTTAGATGCGGCGAGGCTAAGTGGTCGCTTCCAAGTAGGGTATGATCATCCACTTATAGATATATCTTTACATGCTATGACGTCGTGTATCTGATTATTGTGGTTTGTATCCTAGAGGCCCTCGATAAACGTCGGTAACGACTAGAGGATGATATATTCGGTACCATCTAGTTATAGAGGTGGACCGGTCTTGTGTTTGTAGAGGATCCTTTGTGATTGTAACGACCCAGGATTTTCTATCCCGAAAAACTCCAGATAGTTAGGGAAAGAAGAAAGAGATAGAAGAAAAAGAAGAAACACCACAAAGATTCTCACATTCACAGGGGATGAAAAGATAATATCAAATAATATCAGTTTACAATAGAATTCTGTATCCGTCAAATACATTTATAATACATCAGAGTTACACATATATATATACAATCAACATGACTCAGATACACAACAATATAATATAGCGGAAACACTCCATACGTTCTTGCCATCCAGCTCGCCTCTTGAGCTCCAAAACGTCCTTACCTGAAAATCTGTAATACCCGGTCTGACCCGAGCATTACATCAAAGTAACACCCGGGTCAGGCTGGAAACCAGCGTGGGTAAACTCATCTAACATGAAATACCAAAGCATAAAACTTATTTAAACCCGGGGTAACTCATGTCAATTTTCAAATTCATAATTTGTTATAGACATCACTAATTTCACACCTCAATATCTAAGTACCAAAAACATAGATTAAATGGTCCAATTCACTTAAATCATTCCATACGAGCCTATTGATTTCACATATCAATTTATAATGAATCGAAGTGGTTTTAGGTATTTACTAATACCCGACTCCGTTCTCTTCGAATTTAATACCATCTTAGCCCGAGTTATTTAAGTGAACCATAATTCAACTTTAAATACAAGAAGTCACTTTTTACACAAAAATTCATCATCATTAATAACCACATTATAAATGTCCACCCAAACATTTCATATCACAAAACATTTCATACCACAGAATAACACAACATATCATCAGATAGATATCATCCAATTCAGATATTTTACTCAAACAATCATTCATAAGCGATCATTGTTAATCCCTATTATAATTAATTTAATTAACTTAAATTAAGTCAATTACTTAAGAATAAATCACCTAACTTTGCTTTATCAACCATTAATTAATTACAACCTTTTAATTAATCAATCATTCTTCAAATATCCATCTTAATTAATCACCTTGATTAATTATCTTCAATTACATAGAGTAATTATCCTTCAATTAATTTCACAAATTAACTATCCTTAACCATTTACAGTAATCAACCTTTAATTACTCTCATTTATTACATTAATTAATGATCCTTAATTACTTCTTCAATTAATTATTAATTATAGTTAATAATAAATCTTAAATTAATTATTCATTAATCAGCCTTGATTAATCACATTAGTAATTAATTACCCTAAATTAATTACATTTCTTAATTATCATCAAATAACTTTATTAATCAATTCTTAAATTAATTACACTAAGTTATTAATTATTAATTACTTCCACTAAGTAATTACCCTTCTTATTAATTACACAAGGTAATCAATCCCAAATCCTTTCCATTAAAATTACCATTCCAATTAAATTAACATCCAGTAAATATCCATTAATTAATTTACTCAGTAATTACTCTTTCCAATTACATTCAGTAATCATACTTTAACAAACCATCATGTGATTATCTTAATTAAACCAATTAATTAACTTGATCAATCACATTATTTAATTAACTACATTGAGTAATTAATCCCTTAATTACTTTCATTAAGTAATTATATTTAAAAAATTCCATAAATTGATTATCTTTAATTAATTAATCTAATTAATCTTCTTAATTAATCATTTGATAATCCTTAGTTAATGATAATTCATTAACTAATACAATCCTTTAACTACTCTCTAAGAAATTAAAATTTAATTAATCATCTCTTAATCCAAATTAATTAATCCTTGTTACCAATTTATTAATTTCTAATTACTCAATTATTTATGTGCTTAACTATGATTAATTAAATAAATTAATTATCCATTTTAATTAACTTGATAATTTAACGATTTACAAATCATTAAAACTTTATTTATTTAAAGATAAAAACATTTTCCTTAGTTATGATCAAATTATCATTAACAAAGCATTCAAAATAATTTACTTTAAATTTTCTTTCATTTCAAACTGGAATACAAATTTAATTTTTGATTCCAGATTTAACTTACACTTTAAAAAAAACTTTACTTACATTTTAAATCTTCATTTTAAATCCAAACCATTTAACCGTTTAAAGTAGTTAAAACAATTTAAATTTAAAAACTTTATTTATCTTTAAAACTGAGATTCAAACAAAACTTGAATTCCAAATCAATTTCCTGAATTTAATTTCCTTAAATTCATTACTTAATAATTCCTTCCTTTTTTCCTTTAATCCCAATTCATTTATGGATATTTTTAAAATACCAAATTTTATTTATCCAACCATAACACAGCATAACTAAATTTCCAAATTAATCCATCATGGAATACCAATAAAATACAACACAGATTATAAAGATAATATATATATATATATATATATATATATATATATATATATTGTGAGGATTCCAGTTGGATCCCTCCAACCCGTTTCTCTGCATCCACATATATTAGCACAACAATAAATATCCATCAAATCTGATAATAATGATCACATATAACTAAACAACCAATCAACAATTTAAATATTAACTATTTAAATTAAATGGTACCCAGATGCGAGTGAGATTAACTCGATGCGTTTTAAATTTTAAATTAAATCGAACTATTCGATTTAATCTAAAATTTCCACTTGCTCCAAACATCTCTGGACTTGCTGTAGCACGCAGATCGCGTCGTTGCGATTCCGACGCTTCTTGTTTCGTTTGAATCTGATAACGGATGTAATAGTTATTCAGTTTTAAAGATTTTAAATATAATTTGAACTAAAACTTCTAATTTCATTTTAAAATTACACAGCGAAAACGTCGCTGATACCTTCTTCTTCACCACGTTCGTTTCCAGGTTAGCCGAACCCAATGCGGCATCCCTCTCGTGAAATTTTGCAACCACTACGCTGCCATCCAACTCGATCGGAGACCACCACGACATAGCCTGCTACGTCTCCCACCATCGGCCGATATATGGCGAAGCTCGGTCATCCCTTAGTCGCTGAAACCACGCACGAACGTTTGCCCTTCCATCGCGATTCGCCGACAACCCGAAGCTCTGATTTCGATCGCCACCGTCGATATCGTAGAGCTCAGAGTGCTCTACGACTTCATAGTTGGAACGTTTTGCTATAAGCTCATGAATTTGAAGAAAAATGGAGGAGAAGGCGCGATGTTTCTCGGCCATTGAAATATTTCGTGGCGACTGAGAGAAAAATCTAGGGTTCGGCCCTAAAACGTTTATATAAATACCTTATAAGTATTATTTTAATATTAAATTCATCAATTCTCAAGATTTCGAACGAACTCCGAGTTGGACATGCCGCCAAGCGTTTGTAGGGTTTTACCCGCATTCCGAACACAATGGAACATGTTTTGGAGGCTAATTCGATCATATGCGCTAGTTACGGAAATAAACGAAAATTTTTAAATTAAATCGATTAAAATAGTTTCTATGCGTTTTGAGTTTCCACGGTCAAACGACAACTCCGATTGCTACGAAAATCAAAAACTGATAATAACTAACTATTACGGATCTAATGGAACCAGTTTCGTCGAATTCCGAGACTGTGCCCCGGAAGGCTATTTTAACTCGTCGATTAATTCGAGCGATTTCCAAAATCGTCGAAATCACTTAAAATTTCACTTTTAAAACTTTACTAAGTTTATTATAAATCGTATAGAATTTATATTCACATTAGAAACCGTTCTGATTCATTCCGAATCAAAATCTGTTTATTTACACTATTATACTATTAAATTCCATTATTAAATTAATATAGAATTCTAAATTCAACTTATCGACTTTTAATTCCATCTAAAATCCAATAGAAAAATTCAAATCAAATTAAACTTAAAATAAACCTTAGAAACCATTCTCATAGCTATTTACATCCAGATTCACAAATTATTTCGATTCCAAATATATTTTTTATTATTCAAATCCAATTGAATTGCCATATTTGAAATTTTAATTAATTTCCATTGATTTAACCAAAATCTTCTTATTTCAAATCAAAATTCAAAATCCACACTTAACATTTAAAATGAATTAAATGTTCAAATCTAACGACCAAATTCCGGGTCGCTACATTCCTCCCCTTTATAAAAATTTCGTCCTCAAAATTTGCTAAGGTATGAAAAATATTTCCATACTCACTTACTTACCCAAAATTCATTTAGTTAAAAACTAACATACACTTCTCAAACCATTTAACTCAATTCCAAAACCATTTTCTTATATTTTCTAACTCAAAAGCTTTTGTTTCCAACATTATTTCAAAATTCAGCTTTCCAAGTTAACCAAATTTTTCAAAATTTCCAAAAATGTTCTAACTCCCAAAATTTTGGAATTTTTTTGACAGCGTCTCCTTTGTAACGAGAGCATTTTACAATATCACAATAAATATAAATATATATACATCAACCCACATGGTCAAAAAAACAAAAACAGTTCATATTTCCTATTTTTATTGAGTAGGCATACCTTTAATTAGCATTTTTAAGCAAGCGGCTTATTGTTTTAACAATTAGCACGTCCAAATCCAGCCAAACGGCTTCCCGGTACCTGTACTTCTCAATTCAAATATGTAAGTGCCAAAATCATGTTCCTTAATAACATTTTACATATTTAACTAGTAAACATATGAGTTTCTATAAGCAATGCAGGTTAAACAATATTTATAAGCAACTTATAAGGTTTCGACATTAATTTTAATTGTTTACAACCAATTCGTATACAACTTCATTCAATTTAAATGGTTTACAAATCAATTGCTTACATTCAATTCATTTTAAGCAAAACAAACTCATATTCACTTCTATTGATCTTAAAACCAATTTATTTAATCTTTATCAACTCATAGAATTTTAATTACATTCGTTTACGTCAAACGACAATTCATTCTATGCAATTTGATGATATCTATGCAAATAAATAATTACTTAAGTTTTATAACCAATTTAAATTGATTCCGACTCAATTTATTTTAATTCCTTCCATTTTAATTCATTCACAACCATTTTATTAAGCTCGATACATTCCATGCTTGTATACTACTAACCATTCCCAAATTAATTCAACCTAAGCTTTTATTTAATGGTCTACCCTTCCTACTTGAAGTCGAGCTTCTATAAATTTTAAACTTATGTTAATTTACTTTAATTTAGTCCAACTTCAAAACTTAAGCTCACTTCATTTGCAAAATAAATTTTCCTTTTCAATTTAACTTGGTTCTATTTCAATCAAATCTCATTTTAATCTACTAATTTATTTGATTAGTTATTATAAATTTAATTTCCAAATTCAATTCATTCACGACTCATTTAAATAATTACAAGGCCATTTTCAATTTATTCTACCTTCTTGAACTTAATTTGCAATTCAAACCATTTCTGTTTCAATCCAACTTCCTTTTTATTCAACAATATTCCAATTGTATTCAATTTACTAACAATTCAAGTCAAATTCAATTTATAACTTAAGTTTTCATTTCCAAACTCCATTAATAACTCCCAATTCAACTTCTTTTTAACCAATTTAAATCTTATTAACATACTCACTTAACTAATTTATTTAGCTAACTAGCTTACTCCTTTATTTTAAAATTTTAGAAATACTTTTAAATTCACATAATACTATTAAAATAGCTTTTTATAAAAATACTTCTTATAACTCGATGTCTCAACCAGTCCATCCTTGTTCTCACAGAAATTCGATCTGATCAGGCGTAGGACTAAAACTCTATAAGTACTTGGTAAACCTGTTTTCAACGCCCAGTGAAAATACTTGGGAAAATAATTTTATTGAAAATATAGAAAATACTTCTTCATACGAGGTCCGATTTTGACAGAAAAAAGTTTTGTTGAGTCCGTATTGACGAGCACTACATTTTACAGATAGTTTGGAGTTGATGGGAGCTAGTGTAAATTTTGGATAAAATTAAATGCCTGTTTAATTTTATTCGGAATAAAACACTGCAACTGCTATTGGAAACAATGTGAGTATAACTCACTCTTTCTGACTCACTGATATTTTTATATAAGTGAGAATAAAAATTATTAATGATGATTGATGATAGTTTGGATGATATATTATAAACTATATATATATATATATATATATATTGGTATTTGGATATATTCTCGCCTATTGAGCGGATGAGACCCTATACGTTCCCGTGTATGAGTGGATAACCTTTAGTGCGCGCATCTGCCATGAGGCAGAAATTGTACACATATTCTAATATGTATATTTATTGCAGGTGATAAGTTAGAGGGATCCAACTGAATTCCTTAACGGTATTGATTTATCTACATATATTTTGATATTTATGCTGTTATCATGTGATATATGATGATTTGGATGCCATGATTGATGTATTTAGTGCTGTTGCAGCTTTGGGCTTATTTTTGAGTAATTTAAAAATTGTTAAACTGATGATTTCAACTTAAAAAAGGATTTTTAAGTGGTTTTGAAAATATACGTTTTATTAATTTTTGAATTGTTAAGGAAATGAATTTATTTTAAATAGATAAAGGTTATAATTCTTATGTTATTAAATTAAGATTCTTGGGAAATTTAATTGAAATGTGATTTTTGAAATATGAAATCGATTATTTTGTAAAGTAATTTAAATTAGGATTTTTGACTTATTATAAGTGGCTTATATAAGATTTATAAAATTGAATTTTTATAAATCAGAATAATGGAATTTTAATGGAGTTTTTATAAATGTTAAAATAGAGTTATAAATGGATTTTATAAGTAAATAAGATTTATAGATTTATAATTTGTGAAGTTATAAATGAATGAATTTTGTGAATAAGAGATTTCTAAGTAATTAACTTATAATTTGAATTTTGGGCATATAAATGAAATACATATAGAACTGCTGAATTAAGGTATTTTGTAAATTAATTTTTATTAAAAGATAAATGAAATTTCTAAACATTGTTTGTAATTTCAAAATCAATTGAATTGGATAAGTTAATTATTGTAGTTTATTAAAGGAGATATATTCATGATTTTGGGCAGTGAATAATCTTTTGAAATAAATAAATGTTTTGGAAAGTGATATTTTAAATGAAGTTAAATGGTTAGAAGATGTTTTTAAATGTGTTAAGTATCGAATACATAGATTTCAACATCTATTGTTGAAATAGACATTTTCGAGAAGTAAAGGAAACCGTGGACTATAGCTCTATTGTTATAGTAAATGATTTTCGAAAGGAAATGATTTTGTATAGTATATGGAAATTATATATCTATCTTATTTTCGAATCCCTATACTAGCGATTTTGGGTTGTCATAACGATGTTTTACGCAACATTCGTTTTAACCCAAATAAATGTGTTTAAAGAGAATGTTTTCCTTAAAAGAATAAAATATATACTTAATCCTAATTTAAGTATATGGAATATTTTCTAAGTGCTGAAAATAAAGAGATTTATGAATTACTTATTATTAAATAAGTATATAGAAATGTTTTCCAATATTGAGATGTTGAAATGGTTTAAGATTATATCCTTTAAAGATAATCTGAAGTGGATGTTGGGCGAATGATTTAATTAACAAAAGATTAATTAAAAAGACCTAGTGATTGTCATGGTGCTGAATATTTGTTTGTTTGCTTTGGTAGTTAAATAACCGACTATCAATTTTTTTTGGCCATTTTAGTTCCTCGACTAGATGTGGGAACTATTTAGTCGTACACTTAGTACGTAGCCTTCTATGTAGGCTTGATTATCCTTTGTGTTGAGGATGTTGACTCATGTAATGCAGAGTATTACTCCAATCCATCGAGCTTCCTTCTTGGCCCGAAGGATAGCAAGTTGAAAGTTGGAGACGTGATAAGTCCATGAGACTTAGTTTCTGTGCGAGGTTGAGAAATGCTTTTGCGTTGTTGGTGTGAGGAGACCGAGATTGGTTTATCCGAAAACCACTTCGGACCAACGTATATGCGACGGTTGTGCAGTTTGCTTGTGAGATATTGATATTTCGGATTTTCATAGTAGGGGACTGCTTGTTGATCGTTTGGGGTTAAAATCCCAATATACATATGGTAGCAGCAGTCTCTTCATTATGAAATATCCAATGCGAGGACCATTCGCTAGTAATCCTAGGGATTTCCCGATAGGATGTGGTAGGAAAGTACTTCGGTTTGTCCTGTTCCTAGACAACTTCTATGGATGTTGGTCTGACATTGCATTTGTAAAGATTACGTATATTGGTTTTTACAAATGTACTTCAGTGTTGGAGGAGAAGAAAACGTCTCTTAGCTTGTCACCCTCCTTGAGACGTATGAGCTTAAGGGTTGTATTTTTGTGGAAGTCTATTAGTAGTCTACGGAAATGGCCATGTGGCATTCAAAGTGATGTGATTGTGATTTGTGAAAGGTAATCGTTACCTCAAGCCTCATCAACCGGAAATGACCAAAACAGGGTTAGATGTGGCAAGGCTGAGTGCGTCGCTCCCAAGTAAGGTACGATCATCCTCCTCTAGATATATCTTTACATGCTATGATGTCGTATATCTGATTATTGTGGTTTGTATGCTAGAGGGCCCTTGGTAAAGGTCGGTAATGATCGGAGGATGAAATATTTGTACCATCTAGTTATAGAGGTGGGTCAGTCTTGTGTTGGTAGAGGATCATTTGTGATGGTCCTCGGTACATTCCTCTAGAGATGTACTGCCGGAAGGTAGTCCTTTCACCTGGTCATTTGTATGGAATTTCAAACTCCACTACATACCTACCATTTTATTTGTAGAGCCTAGCATGCTTGATTTAATAATGTTATTGATTTTGGCTATTTTGAATATTATTTGTGCAATAGACACTATTATAATATAAGAGGATTTGATACGAAATGTTTTAGTTATCGTAAGGTAAAAACATGTCCGTGTTTACATATAGACTTGTCTTACGAGATGCTTTTATTTTGACAAAGGAAAAGTTTGGTAATTTAATAAATTTCGTTGAGTGTGTTTCTCATGTTGGTTTACCAGAATGATCCAGGCATTCTTCTCTTTCAATGCTCGGATCAGACCGAGTATATTTACAGGGTTAGATTGGTGCTATTAGAGCTTCAACAGGCGATCTGGAGATCTTCATTTTCGTATACACGTATCTGTTTGTTTTGATTACCCGCTGTGCTTAGTCGTTGTGTATTATCGGCAATTGTGAGGACATGTTATTATTACTGTCCAGGCTGACAACTAGTGATTGATTATTGAACTCTGATTGATGTATGTATATACAGTTTCTGTTTTGTAAAGATCATTGATATGATATTATATGTTTTCTGCTGCGATGTGAGATTCTGTATCATTTTGTTTTGTCTATCCTTCTCTCTTTCTTCTCTTCTCTTCTTCTCTCTTCTTCTCTTTCTCCTGATTTTCCGTCAGTTTGTGCTTTTTGGGTCAGACATGTGTGGTTTATTGTCGATTCAAAGGGTACAGATTTGTGGATCGTCACAGTTATCCCATACCCCAATCTTATTCTCCGATTCATTTGGATTATGTTTTTGAAACATCTTTAAAGGTTTAAATTTTTTTCTTTTTACATAAATCTATGCTTTGATACCGGTTGTAACATATCCCATTATGAGTCCCTTAAACTGAGCGCCACAAATGCCGCAATCATCTAGTATTAATTTTCGTGATAAAATGCGATCATGTTAATGGTATCCAAAATATCAGAAGCACGATAATATGAAATAATTTTAAACATAATTTCAAAGTAAACTTTCACATTTCATTTAAAGGTAATATTCCATATTTGTTACATAATCTCAAACATTACCCAAGTTCAAATAAAATACAATTGTTACAAAATACTTCGAGAGCGACATGTGAAGATGCCCCCTTGGTTGATCAGAGTTACTAAATAGACATATACGTCTATAGTCAATACATTCATACAATAACTAATATAACATAATAGATAACAGTGATAGATATTCTCCTACATAGCTAGCTTTGACTCCTACACATATCCAAATTTTTTTTCTTCAAAACCCACTTAACCTCCAAAGTCCTTACTCTCGACCTACTCAAATCAAATTTTAAGCATCCAAGAGTTTAATGGAAAAACATAAACTTTGGGTCATACAAAAATCATGGTGTGGATAATAATATGCCATCTCGACTATTGAATATCTAATGAAACCACGAATGGGCTTTTCCCTCACTAATATTCCTTTTTAAAATATATCTTTTGCAAATCAAAGTACTACAACCAACTGGTTATAATAAACAATATTAATAATAATATTCATGCATGCAATATAGGTAATTATGACTACCCATCAAATCAGTGGACTATCTGTCCTAATATTTAGTTTTCATAAGGTAAACACCAATTTACTTGGCTGACTTGGCCTGCCAGATATACCAAATTTTCTAACTAACTATTTGAGGAACACTGGACGGTCTTTTTGAATACATTTATCCTACAGTTTACACAGGTATCCATAACACCCTGCATTTCTATATAATTAAATAGTCAAATAACGATGAATGGTGAAAATAATCATTTTTGGAATTACCAGAATATGGCCTCAAAAACTTATACCATTGTGTCCGCGGTTGATTTTCTGATCAATTTCCATCTATAACTTATCAAAATCCGAGTTAATACGGTGAAATTATGAAAATAAAAAAAAATCAGAGGAACGAAATATATATATATATATATATATATATATATATATATATATATATGGGTCGACCCAGAGCACTCCAAGGTCGACCGCCAAGTCGACCTGAGGAGAACACAGGTCGGCCCTAGGGTCGACCTGCGTTGTACCTGGATGTAGTTTCAACTAGGTAGGTGCCGAACTGACTAAAATTTGATTTTTGCACGATCTGAGTTATACGTCGATTAATCTAATGGTTCCAAACAACCCTGTGATGCGGTGGCTCAGATTCAATCCAAGGATCCAACGGCTTGAAATCCCTAAAGTCCACTATAAATAGCACCTTAGGCCTAGCTAATTTCTCACAATCAGAGTTTCTTCTAATGGGTTCATTGCCTAAGGCTGGACCCTAAAAATTAAATATTTCAGGAGGAGATCTTCTCAATAAAAATATTATACACCTCGGAAGGGGATCCAGAAGGACCATGGAGCCAGGCTGAGTACAAGCAAAGCTAAGGACGGCAAGTGATGGATTTAAATTATATACCTTTTTCGTTTATGATATATTATTTTTAGATTCCCGTTAATTATCTAATTAAGCATTTATTTCAGTAGTTAAATCTACTAATTTATTATGCTGAGACCGTAAATCTACATTTAACTATTTAGATGGACAAGAAAGATAGAAATCTATTTAAATAGGAATAACACTAGGCTTAACAATTATTGAAAAGGGCTTAATCCCAAAAGGAAGACATTTACAGTAATTATGTTAAAACGGGAGTAATAGATTAAAATTTAATAACTTGATTTGGAAGTAAGTGGCAGGTTAATTGGTTGGTTTAGAAAATAGAATATATTTCTATAGTTTAATATTTAAAACAACGATAAATATAATTGCAAGAATAAAAGAAAGAAAAAGGGAATTAGTGTAAAATAGAGAAATCACTGTATTTTTCACTATCCATAAAGTAATGAAATAATAAAAAAAAATCTAGCAGCCCCGGATTATTGTTTGTAGCAATATTAGTATTAAAATATGGAATGGATTTTTAGTAAAATTTTCGTAACCAACGAAATAAAATAGAACTACTTCTTAGAATATAAGAAGAAAAAGAAAGAATTGAAGGAATCAAGTTAATTATTAGATAAGACTAGAAGCTATAAACAAAAATGTCCTAGATTTGCATTTACTGCGTAGATAACATAATAAAAGTAAAGCAGTTATTATGATAAGTAAATTTGTGACAATCGGACGTGGTCCCAAGCCAAGATTGTCATATAATATAAGAGAATTAAAGAGATATCAATATCATAATAAATGAAGACAGATTGGAATAAAAAAGAGACGCTTGTAATTATATTTACAATGTACATATTATAAAAGAAAATAAAAGTGACAATTACAAGTAAAATTATAACATAGGGTATAATTAAGTAGAAAGAGTAGAAAAGGCTTATTTAAGGCTTAAATTAAGTTAATAAGCAAGATATTAGAAGTGGCCCATACCAACAGCATTCCCTTTCAGTCGGGAACTGATGGTCTTACAGTAGTTAGGTGGGGCTAGGGCAAGATTATGCTAATTAGGGTAAATAAATAGCCAAAAAATAGGAAAAGTAAACTAAACGCATAATAAAAGATTAGACGTGGGGTTTAATAAAACAGTAAGGTGCGTTTAGAGCAGCCCAAAGGATAAAGAGCCTAACGAAGCAGTTCATCATAGATTTCAGCATAGAAGAAGCTCGTCTA
This sequence comes from Allium cepa, assembly GCA_030765085.1. Taxonomy (NCBI): domain Eukaryota; kingdom Viridiplantae; phylum Streptophyta; class Magnoliopsida; order Asparagales; family Amaryllidaceae; genus Allium; species Allium cepa. Next base: position 389,177,050 of record CM060928.1, on the reverse strand, counting down.
ACTTAGATATTTTGGGCTAGAGGAAGTACGAGACTTGAATGTGACGTGAGGGTACTCAAGGATGGCCCTCTGGGGTAGGCATAATGGAGCAGTGCCCCGGAGGCAGGTCTATAAGTGTTCCATCAAAAGAGTATGCCTTGACTGCTTTTTGCATGGCAGAACCATTGTAGGCAGTCAAAAGGGATTGACGTTTGGAGTAGGATATTCGTATGTCCCAATACTTGCAAGTAATTTTTAGTAGGAAGGACCCAAAAGGATAGTCGCATGTGGATATCGGGACAGCATCAGAACCAAGAAGCGAGTTTGGGAAAGACTAGAGTTAAACCAATAGTCTGAGACATTGGATGAGAGGCACAACCAATTGGATGTTTAGATTGTTTGTAGTAGGGCACAACCACTTAGCTCTTTAGAGGACTTTCGATTAGTTGAGGGGTGGCTGCGTGGGGACATAGCTACGATAAGAAAAGGGACAGACCAAGAAGAATATCTTTATTTTAGGCTTAACAAGGCAATCCTTTATAGATATAGAAAATCCCCGACCGAGTTCCATACAAGGTAGACCTTATTTAGCAGGATTCAGGGAGTAGACAGAACGATTATGTATAGTCCTCAAGGTACACACTGGTTGGTACATTTTGGATGTTTGATGTCACGATCCGATTTTTCGACGCCCGAAAATCGACATCAATTCGTCCGCTGTATTAAATGTCGAACTATAGAATGCCGGAAAACCAGACCGTATGGGGAAAAAATGGAGGTAGAAGAAGAGAAAAAAGAAACAATATCAGGATCTTTCAATCACAGCAGAACAATATATAATAGATAAATGAATGATCTTTATACAAAAAGAAATATATCTGTTTTATACTTACATCATCAGAGTACAACACAACCAATAGCTAAATACTGGACAGTTATATTAACTTGTCCCCACAAAGATGACTACACAACATACCAAACATACCAAAAATAAGACAGATACGGGTGATAGTCTCGTCATCCAGCACAACCGCAGAGCTCCATAGCAGTCCATCCAAAATCTATACTCTATAACACTCGTTCTGACCCGAGCATTATAGCAAAATAACACCCGAGTTAGTCTGGAAAACCAGCGTGAGAAAACTCATCCAATTGGATTATTGAAGTATTCAAAATCCTTTGAAATCATAGGTATCTCGTAAGACAACTTCTAAAGTCCTGATTTTTCGACTTTCGAAAGTCAACATTAATACATCCATTGTATCAACCGCCAAACCATCGAACGCCAAAAAACCGAATCCTTAGGGTTTAAGAAGAAGAAGGGAGAAGAAGAAAACAGACCAATAACATAATCTCACATATCGCAGCAGAACAACATATAATAGATAAACGAATAATCTTTAAATCAAAAGAACTGTATCAGTTATTACATTACATCACATCACATTACATTATCAGAGTTTACAACAACAAACAGTGGAAAAGAAATACTAAATACTAGTTGATACGCCACGCCATCCAGCTTGCCTCCAGATCTCTACAGCAACTCCTGAATTCCAGAATAATCTGATAACCTGACTCTAGACTGCTCATGTGGATATTGGTGGGCACCCTGAGTTTAGAAAGGAAACAATAAACTCCAGGTCAGTCATGAGACTGGTGTGAGAACTTAAAACAATTTACCTTAAAAAAAAAACAAAGAAATATTTTAAAATAAATCTGCAATGCTTTTAGAAAATGTAACTACCATAAGGCCTCCCACCACACATAAAATGCAAACGCAGAATTGGAGGAGATTTCTCCTTATGATAGTCAAACATGCTTGATACGCAAATTTCTTTGATATTATTACTATATGTGCAAAGTGCAGGAAAACATTTCGAAAATATAATATAAATCTTAGCCAGCATACGTACCATTATAGTATGCCTACTATAGCTACCATATTAAATGGCAAGTTCTACAACTAAAACCGTACAATGCGCGTATTGGTGATTGGATTTCCAACAAATGGTCAGGCTAAGGAACTTCCTGGGCCACATGGGTACGCCTCTGGAGGGACGCCCCGAGAACCTAACCGGATCTCTGCCAACACAAGTCCGGGTTACCTCTGCTAAAATAGGTAACTACTGACACGAGTATGTCATCCCCCAGTTGTAAACAACCTTTATACGAGAATCCTCAATACCAACAAACACAAAGTAATAAATTTGCAGTAATCACATAGGTCAAATATCTGGGCTCCATATCATGATACCACCTCTATCCAGAAGGAAATGAACATACCCTAAGGGGCGCTACCCCCTAAAACCTTGCTGCATTCTTCCTGTTTCGACCATTTCGGGGTGTGAGGTCCGACGAAGTCTAGTCCACAAAGTTATGCTTTTTACAAAAGCCATGCTTCGATCAAAAAATGATCAGCAGCACTTGTATGTCACATTACGAAATTGGGAATGTATCACTAGTAACCATCAACTACATAACCTCTGAGCTCGTATGTCTCAGAGAATGGTGTTAAGCTAAGAGAATAAATTCTCCGCCACTAACAGAAATGTATTTGATAGAAACCAGCTTTACATCTCAAATTGTAACGTCAAACACACATCCATACAATTCCGTTCCAGGATCGAACGGAACTGAAGGCACTTCCAAAGAAGCCCTTGCAATCTGGATATTCACTAATCACGTCCGGACTTCCCATCACGAAGGGTGATAAAATCTCTATATCTGGGATCAGCCGATGCAGAGACATTCGACGGTAATCCTTCCATTTTCGAAAATATCCGGTCTTGAACACCGGTCTTCAAATGCTATCGATTACGACGTATCACTATTCGGAATGGGTTTTATGACCCAAAGGTCCTCTCCCGGCTAAACCGAATAACGAGCGCTTATTTTAAAATAAGTGTAGCATTCAAATTCAAGCAAATCACAACAAAACCCATTTAAAGGTAAATATTGATAGTCGGTTATTTAACTATCAATAGATACGCACAACATCATCAGATTCCAAATAATTTCCCAAATTATTTATTTTCCAAAAATATCTTTACAAGATATATTTTTCCACACTTCAACCATTTGAAAACAAATTTCAAATACTTTTCACCTTTAGAAAAGAAAATCATTTTCCTTACGCGAAAACACTTCCAAATATGTATTCATTTTCATTGGAAATCTGCCGAGTTCAAACACTTTAAAATAATTTATAACACTTATCCAAAATATATCGGGAAAACACTTTGAAATAAAACTATTTTTCTTTAAACACTTTACTTAAAATATTAGTTATAAAAATATTCTACCAATATTACATATAACTTAAGCCCAAACTAATTTTCAAAATAAAATTAGTAGATAGAGTATAACTATTTAAATAACTATTTTCTAAAACAATTATTAATAAATCTTAGAAATAATCATTTCTATATCAACTTAATAAATCTTTACTTAAAGGATTTAAAACAATTTAAGAAGTTAATTTCTCCAAAGTATCCTTTTCAAAACAAATTCTAGAATTTTATACATATATGTGTATATATTTTTCAAAGCTATTCAGAAATTTTATTCGGCCTTCCAGGGAGAATACACTTTCATTTCAAAATGGTTCATTTAAATCAATTAAATAAATCCTTACCGATTTACTTTAAATTTACGTTCCAAATCCGTAAATTTATTTCCACACTTCAAAAAATGAATCAATGTTTATTTTAAAAAAAATTCCCTTTCCTTTATAAATTCCATGGTGAATTTAAATTTTCGAATATCCATTGATATACGATTTTCAAATCGATTTCAAATATTCACTTTCAATAACAATTAAAATTTTCAATCGATTTCAAAAACAACAAGATCAAATTCCATATTGATTTTCCAAGAAATTAAACACCAAGTGAATTTCATTCTAATCTCAAATTGAAATCAATTTTTCCTAAACCCCAAATCAATTTTCAAATTGATTCCAAATCTTTTCAAAACACCTAATAAATTTCCAAATGGATTTTCAAAAGATTTAAATTTCTATCACCAAAAATCAATTCCCAAATGGGTTTCAAATTGTATTTCCTTTTAAAAATAAATTCCTTTTAAAGAAGACCAATTCGTATTTTTCAAACTCTTTAAAATCCGTATTTTGAATAAATTCTTCAACCTTTGAATAATATTACCTGAAATCCATTTATTAAAGCTTTTTCCAAATTTTGAAATTTTATTCAATAAGATTAAAAAAAACTTTATTATTTTAGAATTCTTTCTTTTAAATTTATCCAATTCTCAAAAGTAAATTTTAACATAAACTTTCAACCTAAATTTTCAAAAATCAAATTTTTATTTATTTCTGGTATCTAACGGTACCAAAATTATATTCGGCTAAATTTAGCCTTCAACGATCTCAATCACAAAGAAAATCACACAGAGATTATAAATAATCAACACACAACATTGAAACAAATTCAATTATTTGAGGAATCCAGTAGGATCCCTCCAACCTGTTTCCCTGCATCCACAGATGTTAGCACAATACCAATCCCGTTTCAAGACGGAATATCGCGGTACATGGGTGTATATAAAATATCATCCGCTATTATGCGGCGCAATAGGGTCTCATCCGCTATATAATGCGCGAAATCAACTCCAAGTACATATATAATACCAATTCCACTTCACGGTGGAATATCGCGGTATATGTGCTTAATAAAATAACATCCGCTTAATATGCGACGTATAGGGTCTATTTTAATACAACAAATAGCAACCATCATTTAATCACACAATTAAGCAACTTTAAATTTAACTATTTAAAATTTAAATCGAAACAAATTCGATTGAGTGAGAAGTTCTCACATTGCTTCCAATAGCGGTTGCAGCGTTTTATTCCGAACATAATTAAACGCGCGTTTAATTTTACCCAAAATTCACACTAGCTCCAATCAATCCCAATCCAGCTTCATCGCGTAGTGCTCGTCAATACGAACCCGACGCAAATTGTTTCGTGCGAAACGGATCTCGTATGAAAAAGTTATAGCTTTTTAAAGTTTGAAAGAATTTATAATACATAAATTAATCACAAATTTATTTTATATTTCAACCTTTGATCTCGGTCGTTAATATCGAAGTACTCAATGCCCTCTTCGTTTTGTAGTTGAACGTTTCACAAATTGTCTGATGGATTGTGAAATATTAGTGGAAGAACGAGATGCGATTCTAGCCATTGTTTTCAAAGTGGCGGCTAGCCCTAGGGTTGTTAGGTTTAGTGAAAAATTGAGATGTTAAGGTCCTTTTATAGAAAATTTGATGAAACACTATTCATCTGAGATTTTCCGAACTCCAAACGAAGCGTGCCGGCTAACATTTCTAGGGTTTAACCCGCGTTCCGGACACAATGGAACGTGTTTCGAAAGCTAATTTGATCATATGTGCGAGTTACGGAAATAAACGATCAAATTTAAATTAAATCGGTTAAACTAATTTCTATGCGTTTTGGCTTGGCCCGGAAAACCGTAAATCCGATTCACACGAAATTTGAAATCTTACTATAATATAACATTACGGATCCGATGAAACTAGTTTCGTCGAAATCCGAGACTATTTTAAAAAGAACTATTTTTACTCGTCAATTAAATATTAAAATATTCAATTTCTACAAATTAACCTTTAATTCGATTTTAAAATTCTATAATATCATTCTAATTCAAATTTGATTTAATACAACTTTACAAATCAATTTTAATCACATTAAACCCAATTTTCAATTATTTCTGTAATTTCAAATATTAAATTATCGATTTAATTATCCAATTAAATCTAGATATTCGAAATAAAATTTATTCGACTTACAAATTTTACTTGTTAATATTTAAAATCAATTAAATATACAAATTTCAAATGACATAAATTTTGGGTCATTACACCACGCCACAAATAAACATGTCGGGTTTTTACCTTACGATAAACAAAACATTTTTATCTAATTCATCTGATATTATAATAATGTCTACAGAAATAAAATAGAATCTAGCTGAAATGCTTGCATCTCACATTCCAGTAATAGTTCAGCACAATCAAAACCGTACAGGCGCTTATTGGAGATTGGATTCCATACAATGGCAGGGCTACTGGGGTACCGTCCATCGCATACCTGGTTTAGACCAGCGTACCAAGGATCCAGCCCGATCCCCCGCAACACAAGACCGGAGCTACCCCTTACTGGATAGTCCGAATAAGATCACCCCGTGGTTGGGATCAGCAACCGCCCACACTGCCGAATATAAAGGACATCTAGACAGGGATGACCTTACCCTAATTGGTTGCTGGCCACTTAGCCTTGCTGAACCTCTCCTATTTTAGCCATCCCCGGTTTATTGGGCTTGGGTTAAGCATTACATTTTAGCACACATACACTTAGAATGCTCATCGTCCTCCTGACGATGTTCTGATAGTATTCATCCATACAAGTCCGTTCCCGGTCTGAACGGAACCGAAGACACTACTCCTACTACATCCATTTTGGAATCACCCTCAGGATTAGTAGCGATTGGCCCTTGCACTTCACTGCTCCATCTTCGACCCAAGCTCTTGTCTTCCTCACAAAAACGTTCAGCCCGGATCAAAGTGGTTTCACGAAATTAATCCCGATCTCGGTCTCTTTGAAACGATCAGTGCATTGGCCAACATTGATAGTCGGTTATTTAACTATCTTATAACATCCACAAACAACCATCAGGCTTTAATAATTTTCCAAATTATTTATTTCAGAATAACTTTGCAAGATATTTTTCTACACTTCAACCCTTTGAAAATAGTTTCCAAATAAATCTTTCTCTCGCGGAATAAATTTCCACCCAATTGTTTTATTTCCACTGGAAATCACCAAACCTCAACACTTTAAATTTTTAAATAATTTATATCACTTTATCCAAAATATATACTTTAAAACATTTAAAATAAAAACTAGTTAAAACACTTTATTTAAAATACTAGTTATGAAATTTTCTAATAATTTCTCATGTAAAACTTAAGCCAAAACTAATTTTAAAATAAACTATTAGATAGAGTATAAATATTTAATAACCAACTTTTAAATCAAATACTGGTTGAACCACTAAAATACTTCTATAATAAATATTTTTACTTAAAAAGTTAAAATGATTAAATAAAAATTTTCCTAAAATATTCTTTTTAAATAACTTTAAACTTCCAACTTAAATATATAAAAATCTCCTTTGAAAATATACTTGGTTTTACAGGGAAATACACTTCCATTTCAGTATAACCCATAAAATACTTTATAAATCCTACTCGATTTATCCTAATTCAATTTACGTCCCAATTCCGTAAATTTCTTTCAACACTTCAAAAATAAAACCACTTTTTATTTTTAAAACACATTTCCATCTCCTTATAATTACTTTCAAAAATATATACTTAAATTATTTAAATTAAGGCTACAAAAATTTCTTAAATAAAAATAATACTCGAGAAATTTATAAGAGTTTCTGAGTAAAACTTAAACCAAAATTTCCTTTTAAAATAAAGTTATTATATCAAATATTTATGTTAAAATTCCTTTTTTAAATCATAATACTAATTTACCTTTAAAATAATTAACTATCATAATTAACTTAAATAAATATTTACTTTTCTCTGCAAAATAATTAAAATAATAAATTTTCTAAAACATTCTAAAAAACATTTTTTTTAAACTTCTAGTTTATACTTCTTAATCTTTTCCTTGAAAATATACTTAGTTTTCCAGGAAAAATATACTTCCAACTTTTAAAAATAAATCGCCTTTTATTTTTAAAATGAATTGTACCTTTCCTTATAAATTCCACCGTAATCTATACTTTCAAATTTATCCACTGATAAATATTCCACTTCATTTATAAATCAGTTTACAAATTCCATTTCTCATTTTCTTTTAAATCACAGTTTTCAAAACACTAAATTGATTTTAAACTGATTTCCTGGTTTTACATTTCCTTAAAAATTTATTACTCGATTTATCCAATTCCCAATAATTATTTATTTAAGAATTTTCTTTTCATTTCCTTTAGAAATCCAAACTTTATATATTTTTCTATTTCTCAAAATACTCATATATATTCAGCCAGGCATAGCATTCAATAATTTCAATCCCTAATATAATCAATATAATCTATCACAAATCATCAAATAAATCACATTACTGAGTATAAAATAAATTCAATGTTTTGAGGAATCAGTTGGATTCCTCCAACCTGTTTCCCTGCATCCACAGTCATTAGCACGGTATAAAAATACCAATCCCACTTCGAGGGGGATATCGCGGTATAAATGGTCATCCGCTATTATTCGGGGCGCATAGGGGCTCATCCGCTATATATTGCGGGAATTATATAATATTACATCCAGTCAATTCAATTATTCAACCAATAATTTAAATTTAACTATTTAAATTTAAATGATAATCCAAATGAGTGAGATTAACTCACCTTTGACTTTATTTGCAATCCATTCCAAACTAGCTTGTTTTCTTCACGATTTTAGACCTTGTAGAAGCATTATATGGTTTATTAATATTTGAACTGATCGAACAAATTTATTACTATTTATTTATTTAATTTAAACTAATAATTTAGTTATAAACGAATAATTTAATTTTTAACTAATTTTCCTATAATAAATATATTAGTAACTAGAATAAATTAAACAAGTTAATTAGGCAAATTAACCACCATAATAAATTATCTTTAAAATTGAACTAATATATTAAAATAGGTAGATGTATATTTATTTTTATTTTTATTTTTGAAACTTCATATATACTTGTAAGAAATAATCTATATAGATTACAATCTAATTTTTATGCAATTTCCTATGTTTTCCAAAGTTCTATATATATATATATATAAATATGTATGTAAAAATTTGTTTTCTTATTTCTGTAAATAAGAACAATAATTACTCTTTTGAATATTAATATATGTGTATAAAATAGAAATAAAATCTGATTTAAATTTTAAACTAAATCGGAGGAGATAATATACCTACTGCTTTAACTTGATATCTCACGCGACCATGCATACTCGAATCCACGACCCCCGATGCAGCGGTCTTACCGTTGTCGTGGCCTTCGCGAGCTCGTGAGGGTCGAAGCTCTCTGTTGAAGTTGCGAATGCCATGCAAGTCTCCGTCGTCCCCTCGTGCTTGCCTGCATCTCGTTCTCATGCTAGACCTTCTTCTGCACTCGCGATGGCCACCATCTCAAAAATCAAAATCAACCCCTCCAATGTAGATTAGAATCGCCACGGTCCAACGCGATTTCCTCTCGATTACCCCCTTTTTTAAGAATGCTTCGGCTGTTGCTTATGAACGAGGGAGAATGAAGCCTCTCTTTACTTTTTTATACGAATTCGAATTCATAACAAAAAAGCATTGAAAATAGAGAGCGGCCATTATTTTGATTTTGAAGTTCGATTGAAGATAGTTGAAAAAAAGGGAAAAGCAGGCTTGGCTGTTAAAAAGAAAATGAGAATGATATCCCTTTTTTTAAGTCAAAGAATGTTTGGCCTTTTTTCAAGCTTTTATTCTTCTCGGCTGAATAATAAAAAAAGGAGCAGGGGAAACCTGGTACATGATTAGAAGAGTTAGGAGGCACGTGGAAGGAAAGGTTACAGTGATGCTGAATTATTTTTGACCAGTCAAAATTATATTTAAATTTTAAATTTAAATCGTCTTGAAATCACCACTCAAAATTTTGACTTCCTATCGAGGCGTGTTGCTAGGCGTTCATAATGTTATACCCCTATTCTGAACACAATGGAAAAGGTTTCGAGTCCCGATTTGATCGTGTGGAGAAGATAGCATTTTGGACCAGATTATTATATTGAATTTCGATTTAAATTTCAGTGCGTTTTTACCTATCGTACGATCATACGGCAATTCCAAAAGCTATGAAACTTGAAATCCGAAAATAAAACAATATTACAGATCCAATGAAACTGGTTTCGTCAAAATCCGAGACTGTGCCTCGGAAGGCTTTTTTAACGTCAATATAAACGATATATTTTTAAAACTGAATAAAACACTTTTAAATTCAAGTTTTACACTTTTACTATCTTGAGCACCATCAATATAAATTTTACCAGCCTTCAAATTATTTTTAACAAGCTTAAAATTTGAGATTCAACCAATTACCCAATTTCCAATTATTTAATTAAATAATTAAGTCACTCAATGAATAGTGGCATTTGAAATTCAAGTTAGAAATTAACTTTTAAATATTTAAAATCAATTAAATATTCCAATTTCAAATGTCCAAAATTTTGGGTCGTTACATTCCTCCCCCCTTAAAAGAATTTCGTCCCCGAAATTACTACTTAAGAAGAATGGTCCAATACCAGTTAACTATCTTCCCAATCCAAATAGTTTTAACAACACCCAAAAAATCTTTTTATTAAAGACACACTATCCCTCTTATTACTTCCCAAACTCATCCATAGTTTCCAAACATTATTACCTACTCATACATTCAAATTTAAATTCAAAACCAAATTTTAGATTATCAAAATTTTCTCAAAAATTTTCTAACTCCCTAAATTTTCGAAAAAAATTCGCCAATGTCTCCTTTGCGCGGCTAGATCGGTACGACTACAAAATGCCTCAACGGCCCCTCAAATTTCAAAAAAAAAAACAAAAGGCCAAGTAGCTAGACCAGAAAATCATCAAATTTCATATGCCAATTTAAATACATACCTTTTGTCGGAGAATTCAAATTTATCTTCTGAAATCAAAAACACCATTTTATCCTTTTCTTTTAAATACATGTATACTACTTAGCAATAATATCCAATCACAACATTCAAAAACATTTTATATATTTCTTTACAACAGTTTCAATATCTATTTCGTTCAAGCCTGTACGATGCACATATGTCATCCGTACGCAATACCAAATTCGATCGCTCATTCGATCGTACAATTTCACTTCCGAACTAGTATTGTCCACCCGACTTCTTATTGCGGACTCAGAATTAGTTTCTTGATCAGAAACCGTCATTATTCTTGCATAGCCACAACTGTGATAGAGAATTTCAGAATCAATCAAAAATCTTTATCAAGGGTTCGCCGTCGAAAATCGAGTGAAAAATCCCAACTCAGATTGGTACAACAACCTCGAAATTCTATGCTCGAATCTGGATCAAATTGTTATGCGAATAAAATAATATACGTACATCTTACATATTTGTATCAACTTATTTTTAGCTATACCAATTCTCTTTTATTTACATTTATTTCGATTTTCATTCACTTATTTACAATTTCTCATTTCACACACCCTTATTAAACCTTCATTCATTAACTAACTTAGTATATTTTCACTACTAAATTTACTTTAAGAATATCACCATTCATTTCTTAAGTTCAATATGAATAGTTTATACACTTCTTATATTTATTTCACTTCACCACTTAAGCTTTCACATCTATTTTTATTTAATTTAAATTTTCTATTCCATTCTGAATTCAATTTATCTTCAATTTCAATTTATTTCCAAAGTAATTTAATATTGAATTCTATTCACCTTATCTCAAACCATTTTTATTTCCAAACTTTATTATTCTAGTCCATTTCGAATTAATTCTTCAACTTTACTTAACCCAATTCAAAATGAATTCCAATAATTTAGTTTCAATTCTATTTACTTACCCATTTCACTTAATTGGTTTATTTTACTCATTTAGTTACACTAAATAAATTTGTTCATTCACAAATTTATTTCCAACTAATAAATTTTATTTCAATAACCATTCCATTAAGTCTACTTAGAGTTTTCCTCAATTTCACTTTTATTTAACTAGATTCAGTTACCTTCTATTCCCATTCAAATTTTAAACTTATATAACTTTCCAACTTATTTACATTCCCTTCACTAATCCCTTTAATTTACTACGTTTATTTGTCTCACATTTCTGACTATCTCGATTTCTCACTAGTCTAATTCAACTCTTCTTTAAGTTAAATTTTATTCCAACAGATTTCAAATTTTGTAGGTTATCAACCCGTTTATATTCCATACAAATTTTTAATTAAACTTCCAAAGTTTAAACAATTGCTTAAACATTAAAACGTTTTTGAAATCATATATACCCAAACCAAATTATTCCTGGCGTTCCAAAATCAAATCCAATTTTTGCAAACAAACACCAATACAAAACATTTCGGTAGCAATTCCTCCCTTGAAAACTCGAAAATGAACATCGATGATGCTGCAGTCATCATCGAAGTTATTTTTCAGCGATCGAAAAGATTTATATGCTTTTGTTCCTTTAAAACCCCTTCAAAAAATTTTAAATTCCAAATCTCACCAGCTTTCAGATCTAATTCAAAAAAAATTCCGAAATAATATCACTATTATCTCTCCAAAACCTTTGAAAACCATTTCAAATCAAAGGAATTTAACTTCCAAAATTTCGAATTCCAAATCCTTTCAATTCATATTCAAACATTACTCTAGAATTTTTGTTTCATTTTCAATTATAAATCACATTTATAATCCCCATTTTCAAACTCCATTTTGTTATATAAGTTAATTTCTTAACTTTGGTTAAAATTTCAATTCTTGTTTAGTTTTCACTTAACCATGATAATAATTTAATATTATCACTTCCTAACAACCAACCATATATAGCTTTAATAATTTATGGAAAATTATTTCCTTCATATATATAAAAATAATTTGGGCAAAATTATTACATTTACCCTATTCAAAACAATACTATGTCGAATTGTTTTATCCAAATGTTTAGAGATCCCTATCAATAACGTTAATTACTCGTATTGACCAGAATCCATAAGCCACTCAACAAACAGTCGACACAATAAAAAAAAATTATATTCACTAACAAATACGTGCTCATGTCTATTAATACACTCAATCTCATTCTAGAGTGCTATTGACTCTATCACTAACGGGTAATCCCCACCAGAGCCAAGGTTCTCGCTTAACCTTCAGCTCTGGTACCACATATCACGACACGATTTTTCGACGCTCGAAAATCGACATTAATACATCCTTTGTATTAGATGTCGAACTATCGAATGCCGGAAAACCAGATTGTAAGAAAAAAAAGGAGGTAGAAGAAGAGAAAAACAAAACAATACCAGGATCTCATAATCGTAGTGAAACGATATATAATAGATAAATGAATGATCTTTATACAAAAATAACTATATCTGTTTTATATATTACATCATCAGAGTACAACACAACCAATAGCAAAATACTAGACATGTGTGTTAACTTGTCCCCACAAAGCTGACTACACAGCATACCAAACACAGCCGAAATAAGACAGATACGTGTGATATGTCTCACCATTCAGCACATCCCATGAGCTCCATAGCAGTCCATCCAAAATCTGTACCCTATAATACTCGGTCTGACCCGAGACTATAGCAATATAACACCTGACTCAGTCTGGAAAACCAGCGTGAGAAAACTCACCCAATTGGATTATTAAAGTTTTCAAAATCCTTTGAAATCAAAGGTATCTCATAAGACCACACCACAAATAAACATGTTGGATTTTTACCTTACGATAACCCAAACATTTTTATCAAATTCATCTGATATTATAATAATGTCTATAGAAAGTAAAATAGAATCTAGCTGAGATGCTTGCATCTTACGTTCCAGCAATAGTTGGGCACAATCAAAACTGTACAGGCGCTTATTGGAGATTGGATTCCATACAATGGCGGGGCTAGTGGGTACCGCCCATCATAGTACCTAGTCTAGATCAGCATACCGAGGATCCATCCTGATCCCCTGCAACACAAGACCGGAGCTACCCCTTACTGGATAGTCCGAATAAGATCACCCCGTGGTTGGGATCAGCAACCGCCCACACAGCCGAATAAAAGGGACGTCTAGACAGGGATGACCTTTCCCTAATTGGTTGCTAGCTACTTAGCCTTGCCGCACCTCTCCTATTTTAGCCATCCCCGGTTAATGAGGCTTGAGTTTAAGCGTTACCTTTTTAGCACAAATACACTTAGAATGCTCATTGTCCCTCTGACGATGTTCTGATAGCTTTCATCCATACAAGTCAGTTCCCGGTCCGAATGGAACCGAAGGCACTACTCCTATGACATCCATTTTGGAATCACCCTCAGGATTAGTAGTGATTAGCCCTTGCACTTCACTGCTCCATCTTCGGCTCCAAGCTCTTGTCTTCCTCACGAAAACTCCCAAACCGGATCGAAGTGGTTTTTGCGAAATTAATCCCGATCTTGATCTCTTCGAAACGATCAGTGCATTGGCCAATATTGATAGTCGGTTATTTAACTATCATATAACATCCACAACTAACCATCAGGCCTTAATAATTTCTCAAATTATTTATTTCAAAATATCCTTGCAAGATATTTTTCTACACTTCAACCCTTTGAAAATAGTTTCCAAATCACTTTTTCTCTCGTGGAATAAATTTCCACCCAATTGTTTTATTTCCACTGAAAATCACCAAATCTTAATACTTTAGATTTTTAAATAATTTAAATCACTTTATCCAAAATATATACTTTAAAACACTTAAAATAACAACTACTTAAAATAAAAACTACTTAAAACACTTTATTTAAAATACTAGTTATGAAATTTTCTAATAAATTCTCATGTAAAACTTAAGCCAAAACTAATTTTAAAATAAACTATTTGATAGAGTATAAATATTTAATAACCAACTTTTAAATAAAATACTATTTGAACCTTTAAAATACTTCTATAATTAACTTAATAAATATTTGCTTAAAATGTTAAAATGATTAAATAAATTTTTTCCTAAAACATTATTTTTAAATAACTTTAAACTTCCAACTTAAATATATAAAAAATCTTCTTTGAAAATATACTTGGTTTTACAGGGAAATACACTTCCATTTCAGTATATCAAATAAAATCCTCTATAAATCCTGCTTGATATATCCTAATTTAATTTACATCTCAGCTTCGTAAATTTCTTTCAACACTTTAAAAATAAAACCACTTTTTATTTTTAAAACCATTTTCATCTCCTTATAATCACTTTCAAAAATATATACTTAAATTATTTAAATTAAGGCTACTAAAATTTCTTAAATAAAAATAATACTTGAGAAATTTATAAGAGTTTCTGAGTAAAACTTAAATCAAAATTTCCTTTTAAAACAAAGTTATTATATCAAATATTTATGTTAAAATTCCTTTTTTTAAATCATAATACTAATTTACCTTTAAAATAATTAACTATCATAATTAACTAAAATAAATATTTACTTTTCTCTTAAAAATAATTAAAATAAAAAAATTTCTAAAACATTTTTAAACTTCTAATTTAAACTTTGAAATCTTTGCTTTGAAAATATACTTAGTTTTATAGGAAAAATATACTTTCAACTTTTAAAAATAAATTACCTTTTATTTATAAAATGAATTGCAACTTTCCTTATAAATTCCACCGGAATCTATACTTTCAAATTTATCCACTGATAAATATTCCGCTTCATTTATAAACCAGTTTACAAATTCAATTTCTCATTTTCCTGTAAATCACGGTTTCCAAAGCAGTAAATTGATTTCGAACTGACTCCTGGTTTTAAATTCGCTTAAAAATTTATTATTCGATTTATCCAATTTCCAATAATTATTTACTTAAGAATTTTCTTTTCATTTCCTTTAACAATCCAAACTTTATATATATATTTCCATTTCTCAAAATACCCATATATATCCAGCCAAGCATGGCATTCGATAATTTCAATCCCCAATATAATCAATATAATCTATCATAGATCATCAAATAAATCACATTGCTGAATATAAAATAAATTCAACATTTTAAGGAATCCATTTGGATTCCTCCAACCTATTTCCCTGCATCCACAGTCGTTAGCATAATATAAAAATACCAATCCCACTTCGAGAGGGATATCGCGGTATAAAGGGTCATCCACTATAATGCGGGGCGCATAGGGTCTCATCCGCTATATAATGCGGGAATCAATCACTCCAATATATATAGACACACACACACACACACTATTATATATATAATATCACATCCAGTCAATTTAATTATTCAACCAATAATTCAAATTTAACTATTTAAATTTAAATGATAATCCAAATGAGTGAGATTAACTCACATTTGACTTTATTTGCACTCCATTCCAAACCGGCTTGTTTTCTTCACGATTTCAGACCTTGTAAAAGCATTATATGTTTTATTAATATTTGAATTAATCGAACAAATTTATTACTATTTATTTGTTTAATTTAATCTAACAATTTAGTTTTAAACGAATAATTTAATTTTAACTAATTTTCCTATAATAAATATTTTAGTAACTAGAACAAATTAAACAAGTTAATTAGGCAAATTAACTACCATAATTAATTATGTTTAAAATTGAACTAATAGATTAAAATAGGTAGATGTATATTTATTTTTATTTTTGAAACTTCATATATACTGGTAAGAAATAATCTATATAGATTAAAAACTAATTTTTATGCAATTTCCTATGTTTTCCAAAGTTCTATATATATATATATATATATGTATGTATGTATGTAAAAATTTGTTTTCTTATTTCTGTAAATAATAACAATAATTACTCTTCTGGATATTAATATATGTGTATCAAAAAGAAATAAAATCTGCTTTAAAATTTAAACTAAATAGGAGGAGATAATATACCTACCGCTTCAACTCGAGATCTCACGCGACCATGTATACTCGAACCCACGACCCCCGATGCAACCGTCTTGCCGTTGTCGTGCCCTTCACGAGTTCATGAGGGTCGAAGCCCTTGGTTGAAGTCGCGAATGCCATGCAAGTCATCGTTGTCCCCTCGTGCTCGCCTGCATCTCGTTCTTACGCTCGACCTTCTTCTGCACTCGCGATGGCCACCATCTCAAAAATCAAAATCCACCCCTCCGATGTAGATTAGAATCGCCACGGTCCAACGCAATTTCCTCTTGATTACCCTTTTTTTAAGAAAGCTTTGGCTCCTGCTTATGAATGAGGGAGAATGAAGTCTTTCTTTACTATAAACAATTCAACCACTGCCACGTAAGCTATGTTTTGGCGTCAATATAAACGATATATTTTTAAAAATGAATAAAACACTTTTAAATTCAAGTTTAACACTTTTACTATATTCAGTACTATCAATATAAATTTTACAAGCTTTCAAATTATTTTTAACAAGCTTAAAATTTCAGATTCAACCATTTACCCAATTTTCAATTATTTAATTAACTAATTAAGTAACTCAATAAATGTGGCATTTGAAATTCAAGTTAGAAATTAAATTTTAAATATTTAAAATCAATTAAATATTCCAATTTCAAATGTCCAAAATTTTGGGTCGTTACATCTTAGCATTAGCATAGGCTTGTGCGGACGCAGTTTTACGTTTTCAGTGCAGACGACGGAACATCAATATTGTAGACCTTATGAGATAGTCCTTTACAAATGTAGTAACAGCATGCCCTAGCAACGAGATAATGGAGTCCTTTGCGAGGAGGATATGGAAGGTACTATAGGTAGTATCTAAGACTGATGCTGTCAAGGGGCATATAGTTATGTATATATCAGTTATTAGGTTTTAATCTACTAGGAAGTAGATGGCACAATTCACACACCGAGGCCAGAGTATTATAATCCCAATGAACCTAAAATGGAAATCAAACGGTATACGTAGAATTAAGCTTAGAAGTGTATAATTTATTTATTCAACGGACTTTAGTTTCGACCCCCTCCTCATAACATCCTATAGGTTATGTAGATGGCAGAGACTTTTCAGCTTTGAGGCACTTGTTTAGAAAGTGTTATTATATTCATGAGTATTTACTTACTATTATATTTTAGCCAATTCCGCTGTGATATATTTATCTGAGCTATAATATATTTGTCTTTGCCTATTTGCAGGATACCAAAAACCCAACTTGGGCCTCAGTAGGCTTGGATTTTAGCATTTTTACGAAAATTTAGGATACACTGAAATTCGGGTTGTTACATTTGGTATCAGAGCCTAGGTTTAGGATTCCTAAGTAGAGAGGGAGTGAACGTATTTGTATTTTTGAATAAAATATGAATAAATTATGTACTAAAATCCAAATAGTCCTGAATTATAGATTTTTAACATATGAATTTTTTTAGATAGTTTGCTAGTTGGGTTTTGGGATGACCCAAGTATGTTGAGCCCTTTGTTAATTACCGATTTATAGCATACATATAAACCATGTTTTGAGAGAAGATTAGTCTCCATATGTTATAGGAAGTGAGGAAGTTCCCTAGGAAGAGTAGGGAGAGTGTTTTATTTTGGAAGGAATAAGAGGTTTTGGTAAGAAGAAAATCCATTTCATGTCTAACCCAATAAAATGAAACTTTCGAATTAAAAGGTTGAAAAATATAATTGTTAATATATTTAAGGAAGTAAATATTGGGTTTTTGAAAAAATAATAATAATAACTGGTATGAAATTTAAATTGGTTTTATATGATGTAAATTTTGTTAAAAGTGAAATTCTTTTTGAAGAGTTATAGAGCATGTATAGCTCGCTAGTTTGGTTGTAGGTAAACAAAGATTTTAAACATAAAAACCTAGAGTGTGTTAAGTATTGAAACCGAAGATTACAACATTTATTATTGTAATAGATGTTTCTGTAAAAATAAAGGAAGCATAGACTATGATACTATTGTTATAGTAGTTGACTCCCAAAGGAAATGTTTTTCATAGCATAAAGGATTTATTCATATTTATTTTAATTCAATCCATATATTAATATTTTTAGGTTGTAGTAATGGTGTTTTACGCAATATCTATTTTGACCCAAATGAGTTTTGAAGATAATTTTTAAAGAAGTTTGTATGTACACTTATTATTTTAATAAGTATATGAAAATATTTTCTAGTTATAAGCAGTTTTGAAAATGAGTTCTTTTGAAAAATAATGTACGTTAAATTAATGAATTTAATAGGAAGTATCTTATGCAAGTGAATATAAATTAAACATACTTTAATTTATTGGAATGAAATAGATATGAAATAATTTTCTATGAATCACAAATAAAGATGTTTGGTGCAAGTTATATGGAATATGTGAAAGAGATGTACAAGGTATGGAAAGTACCATATTTTGTATAGCCTATTTCGATAAAATATAAAATAAATTCCTTATAATTTCACATAAACAAGAAATCTTCCTTTAAAGGATTCATAGATGGTTTTAGCGTTAACGGTTTCTCATAAGAGAAAGTAATTCCAATACATTAAGATATAAAACAATTAAGTGCAGTAAGTTAGAAACTCCTCCAAGGTTAAGTAATTGGAAAAGTAGAAAAGTTAAGAGATTTTTGGTAAAATAATTGTTCTAATCTAGTCCAGTTTTAGTAAATTTAAAAATCTATGAAAAAAAGGATATTTTGAAAACATGTGAGGACATTAAAAAAAAGAAAAATGTTTTAAGAACAAGCAAGATATGTTTTAAAGAAAGATGGTTTGGTGGAAAAGTAAATAATTTTTTGAAAAGATAAAATTTTAAGTAATCAAGTACCTTTTAATTTAACAGAAAACTTCAAAATAACACTTTCAAAGGCAAGAATTTTGGGATTAGATGTTTCAAAAATTTAGAAGCTTTAATTTTTAAAGTAAAATGATAAATACCAAACCACATCGGACTTTTAAATATGGAGTAGATATGAATCATTTCCTAGGTGTAGCGGAAAAATATAAGGCTATAACAGTAATTACTCATAGTAGTAATAATAAAAGTTCTCATAAGGTATAAAGGACACTAGTGAAAATCTAGGAATGTTCCTTCATGTGTGTAGACTATAGAAGAATAGTGAAGTGATATTAGTAAGACAGTATGAAACACTTGGAAAAGTATACCTGATCTGGGGAAAAATGAAAGGTAAAGAGAAAATTTCCCCAAGCTTAGTTTCCTTTTTAGATAAAGACTGCATAGATTGAAACCCTTATCTGTTGCAGTACATGAGACTTGTTTATTCCTATTTGAGCATGAAATAGAAGAGATGAATGGACCTTATTCACCATGAGTAACACAAAGTAAGTTAGTAACAAGTAATAGGTGGCAGAAGGAGCATATGAGTTACTTGGATTCCTAAAGTATGACCTTTTTGTGTCAGAGTGGACATGGTCCTAGACCTCCTAGCCCTAGATGATAGCCATGTTTAGTTGCTACATTAAAAGAAGAGTAAAAGTAGATAAAAGAAAACTAAAAGAAAAATGGTAAGATCTAAAGAAAACAATCGAAACATCAATAGAAATAATTGAGAATTGCAAAAGAAAAATACGTCTTTCCAATAAGTTAAGATTGGGAAAAAGATTGAAACGAAAAATATTTCTTATGGAAACCGTGCTTGGAAAGAAAATAGAAATTTTTTAGGATAGCAGAATAAGTTCCAAGTACGGAGAGAGAGGTGAGCAAAAGTAAAATGGAGAAACGTGAAGTTTTTTCGTTTTCTTCCTTCTTTCTGACATAAGAGATCGAGTTTGGAAAATAAGATTTTTCTGAAATTTGAATTAAAAGTTAGGTGATAGGATTTTGATAGAAAATTCATTGAACTACATCCCTATTTAGTAGGAGTGTGAGAAAAATTAGATGAAAAATGTTTTGAGTTTTCAAAAGATTGCATTCATATAGAAATTGCAAGTATATTTAGGATATGTGCATCATATTTTAAAATAAATTTTTAAAGAAGAAAAACAATCATATAAGATGTACCACTTAGAAATTCATATGCCTGCATATATTTTGTACCGAATAACACTTTTGTACAAGCACATGGATGGTCGAAAAATTGGATGTATACAAAATGGATGCGATTGATGCGAGAAATTGCCTAATTTTACCCTTGTCGAAGTTCGGGGACGAAATTTCGTAAATGGTGGGAGAATGTAACACCCATCATTTTTATATAATTAAATATTCAAATAACAATGAATAGTGAAAATAAATATTTTTGAAATTATTAGAATATAGGCTCGAAAACATATACCATAGTGTCCGTGGCAATTTCCTTATCAAATTCCATATATAACTTGTCAAAATCCGAGATAATACGGAGAAATTACAACTCGGATAAATTACGAAAAGAAACAAAAGCAAAGAAATGAAAAAAATAAAAAAATAAAACCTAATTTTTGTCTTACCTTTGACAAAGCCATGTACACTGAAATTTTAGACTTATATCAGCTAGGGGCTAACAGCTGAAGTATAGGATGCCATCCTACAATAGTCCCATCTGGCTTTTTAATTCCCAATCAATTCATCCAATCAAAATCTATTTAAAAACAATCTATCTAAAGGTGATAAGAATAATAATTTCTTTAGTAAAATTCTGGGCTAAATACCCTTTTCTATTTCCTTGAAGATGCTTTCTTTGTAAATGATTTAACCCTTTGAAATCATACCTTTTAAACAAGGAAGATTATAGCCCTTTACTTTATCCTAAAACGTTTATGCCATGATATATGCTTTTATAAAATAATATTGGCGGGTCTCTAAATCACTTGGAATTTCACTCACTTCAAAACTGTAGGATAAACAACCAAAACAATATAACACCTTTATATTAATAAAACTCAACAACCTCATCGCCATTAAGGGTCTTCACCCTTCTTTAATATAAAATGATGTTAAAGCCTTAAACTTTTGAAACATAAGGCCATAAGGCCGCTAATATGAACATCGCATTTCATAGAGTGTCGATGTTATAGGATATACAACATAGTTTCCATAGTTCAAGGTCTTAAAGCTTAATGTCAACATAGTTAAATCTTCGCATCAAATGCCTTAAAGAAATTATGTGGCATCATTAGAGCCGAATTGATAAAACACGACACTATACTGCCGTCTTTGAAACCAAGTTATAAAGACTGAGGTAGACAATTATTAAGGTCAAAGTAATAAAACGCAGTATCATGTACAGCCGACGTAAAATAGTGGCATCATAGCACCCTTATAGAAATCATGGCCCCCATAGGGTCAATGTAGATCAAATGTGGCACAGTTGCCTCATAGAAAATAAGAGGGCTTATTAGAGTCGAAGTCAATGTAAGTACTTCGAAAGCAATAAGGTCGACGATTGTAACACCCCTAATTTTAAATAACATTGTTCATGATATTTAATTTGATAAATAAAATAAAATAATGTAAATGTTAAGTGATAAGGGGATTGAGAATTGAATAAATATAAGTATGTATGTATGTATACACACGTTGTTATCCCTAAAGCCATTCACATTCATATTCATTTCCTAAAAAATAAAATTTTAAGAAAGAAGATAAGGCCGGCGATTAAAAAGAAAAGAAGAAGAGGAAATTAAAAGAAAACGAAGAGAAAGTAAAAAGGTGAATCAAACTCATCTCAATCCATTTTCCTTATCAAAGATTAAGGTGAATGATAATTTCCATCTCTAATTGTTAAATCTATGTTTTGGATTTAAGTTTAAGTTCCTACATATGATGCTTGACGATGATATGCTCGATTTATGGTTTGTTTAAATTTAAACAGGATTGTTTATATGATGGTTCACATGGTTTTAGATTGAAACCGTGTAATATTGATGTTTCAATGTCATGGAAAAATTATATATTATGTAAAACATGATTTTAGTGTTGGGTTTTAAGTGTGATAATTTTCCAAGTTTTGGAAAGATTGTTATGAATTTTTGAATAAAAATATACCATGTTGGGTTTAATAATTTATTTCAGAAAATATATTGAGAATTTAGATTTGAAATTTTGATATGTTATATAACATGATCAAAGTAAATTTCAGTGATTTTTTGTTCCTAAGTGATTTGATATACATAATAAGTTATATTGGCAACAGGATCAAAATGATTTATGTATAAACAAAAAGAAAGGTTTTATTTGCAAAAGTTTATGTTTGATACTTATCCAAAATAAAAAGGTGGTTACTTTTGAAAAGCATGGGAAAGGTTAAGGTAGCCAATAAGAAATTAGCACGTAGGAAGGTTAGTTTATATAAGTTGCTCGATTTAGTGTTTAAAAATAGGTTTAGAATCTACTCAGAGTACCTTTGACCCCTTACCTTTCACCTTCGACTATGTCGAAATCCTATTAAGCTAAATTCAATACACATGGTATTATCTAGGTGATACGTAGTGGATTGGAGAAAGGCGAAAGGTATGGTATCGAAAGCATAGCTTACGATAGGGTCGTTACTTTAATTTGTTTTAAATAGAAAAGCGTTTACCTTTGTTTTACTAAGCTTTCAACTTAGTCGACACATATGTTTTGAAAGGAGTTTTGTTTATTTGAAAGAAAAAGGGGTTCCAAAAGAGTTCCTTTAACTATAAATCAATGTTTTCGAAAGAAAGCATTCCGACCAAGTCGAAGCCCTACCACTGATTCTTTTGTCTTTCGAATGTATTGAAGTCATCAATGCTGTAGAAATGTATTTTACGTTTTAGAGCCATATTAAGCCGCTTTCTTAATGCTTTCGAAAGGGTTATGGGTTTCGAATGCAATTGTTTCGAAAGGGATTTCGAAGTTATCCTTCAATATTTTAAGTGTATACTTTCGACTCTGTCGGATGGGGTGGTTTCAACACTATCATAAATTCCTCAATATTTTTAAATGACAAAGAATGGTTTCGAAAGAGTTACTTTCATTTATATATTTTCTTGGAACCAAATTATATTCTAAAGGTAAACCCAATGATGTCGAAAGGGAGACTTTCGGTGCTTTAGGAAGAGACACTTCCAATGGTTTCGAAGCTATGCTTCTAATAATTAATAAGTAACACTTTATTATATTCGAAAGGTTTCAAAAGAAGGATTTTAAAGTGTTCTTAAAGGAAAAGGCCTAATGTTTTGAAAAGAGATATATGCTTTCGAAGGAGGTTATCCAGTAAGGTTGAAAGAAAGGTTTCGAAGGTTTCGAAGGTATAAATTTCAAAATAAATAACCCAATCTCCGTTATAAGAAAAACTATGGAATATTAACAAGCAAAGTATTTTTAAATAGAATCTATGAAGAAGTCTTAATGTGATAAAGGAGTTAACCAAGTTATATTGTTTGCTTCTTCATATATGTATATAGTCACATTGTAATAAACCCATAATGGTACCTTAAGGGAGGGTAGAATAACCAGCTTTAGTGAACATAAATTAAATATATTTGTAGGAGCCAATAGGTTCGTAGTTAGCCCATGAAAACTATGTCCGGATAAGAAAATGCAACATTGACATATATTCAATAGGTTCATAGTTAGCCCATGAAAACAAAAGAAAAAGAAAGATATTGACAGTTAGTCAATATTTTCCTAGTTAGCCCACGAAAACTAGGATAAAAGAAAAGTTATTGATATCAATAGATAGTCAATAGGTTCCTAGTCAACCCATGAAAATTAGGATAAAAGAAATGATATTGGAATTACCAATAGGTTTATAGTGATCCCATGAAAACTATATAAGTGGACAGGGGGTCCATAGATGTTTAACTAGTAATTAGTCAGCCTATGAAAACTATTGGGTTAAAGTAATCCTAAAAACAATAATTATGACATGTAGTCAAAATGAATGGGATGGGTAATCTAGAACTGATTAAATTGTTTTGCATATTATCACATAATAAAGTTTTGAATTAATTTAACCATTGTAGATGCAGGTGCACAGAAAGTGGTTTATAAAAGTTTTTAAGATACTAGTGAAGGGAAGCCCGTTGCGCTAAGCGGCATGGTCTCACTAGATATCTAAATGATTTTAGATGGTAGATTATTATTCATACCAGGCTTTATATCTGACTCGAAGTTTATGTTTCTTTTAATCTCTTGGATACTAAATTGATTTTGAGTAGCTTGAGATTTGAGGTTTTTAGGTACCTCTTAAGACAATAAGCTTCCGAAATCTTGTAGGAGGCATGTAGTTATTTGAGTTCTCTCATATGCTTTTGCTATGTCGCTTTGTTAAGGAAAATTTGTTTATTGCTTGTTATATACTCTGATCACCAAGGGGACATCTTCATATGTCGCTCTCAAATTATATTATAATAATTATATTTTTCTGAACGGGATTAATTTTATGGGGTTATGTAAAGAATGTTGAAATGGGTTTTTGGGATGGAATGTGAATGTTGTTTTGAAATTTTAAACATTTTCTATATCCATGTGTTTTCTGGTATATTAATTTATCTAACATTATCATATTTGGTCGCCGAGAATAAATAACTATGAAGGACTGCAGCATCTGTAGCCATTAGTTTTGGGCCTCCAGATGGAGGATGTTACAAGTTGGTATTAGTGCATAGGTTTATGAAAACTTAAGCAATTTAAACCTAAAAGAGATTTCCAAAGCATAATCCAATGAATCAGAAAGATAACCAGCGTTTGGGTTAACGCGATTGTAACATACTTGTATTTGGCATATATATATAAGCATACATACATAAGTATGTAATTCACCTTTCTCTTAGATCGTTCTTCTGTATCTTACTAAGGCTCATATATCAGATTTACGAGAAAGAAGATACAGAAGTAGGAAACGGAAGAGGAAATCTAGGTGGAGGAAGCACCACAACTAATGGAAATGCTCGACCTAATACTTGGAGTAATCAAGGTTGAAAGGCTAATGCTATTCAAAATGCGGAAGCCAACATGGATGTTGGAAATTCTCCAGTAGATGCGGGGACGATGTATCAGTTCCTTGCTAATTTGATGCAAGTAGGAGCTGCTGGAGTGGCTGGAAATATTATAGTAGTAAATCCTATAGTTCCTATTGGGAATAATTATGCCAAGCTAAACCGAGACTACACCAGTTTAGGTGGAAAACCTTTTATGGGGATGGAAGACGTTATGGAAGTGGAGAATTGGTTATTATACTTTGAAAGGATTTTCTTTGATTTGGGTTTAGAAGATGAGCAGAAAAGAAGGTCGGCCTCTAGGAAGTTCCAAAGGTCAGCACTTCTTGGTGGAATGGTGTGACTACTGAACGGAGGAAGAGTAGACTTGGGCTGATTTTCAAAGGAGATTCGATCAAAGGTATATTTCTGAAGTTTCCAAGTCAATATTGATGAGAAGATTTATGGATTTAGTTTAGGGAGACATGTCAGTTATCGAGTATGCAAATAGATTTGATGAGCTATCTCGATATAGATACGTTATTATAGACACTGACATCAGAAGGAATGAATGGTTCATTCAGCGACTGAGGCCCGAGCTTACTAGGGCAACCCTAACTCATATCCGTGATCCTTGTAACATGATGGAAGAGATGGCCATTCGCCATGGAGAGATGCTTGTTATTTGTGCTAGAGAGAAGCCAGTTGAATCTCAGGGTCCTCGGGAAAGAAGAGGAAGTTCATCAAAAAGAAAGGAGCCTAGAAGGGAGATTCAGCCAAGAAGTCAAAAGCTTATTTAGTCTGCTACAAATGTGACAAGAAGGGTCATTTTGCGAACGTGTGTCGGTCAGGAAAGGGGAAGAAGAAGGCTGCAAATAAGAAGCATATCAAGTGCTACATCTACGATCAAATTGGGCATTATAAGAACCAGCGTCTAGAGCCAGTTAGGGGAGAAAAAGAAATGGTTTTTGCTATCAAACCACCATCTTCTTCTAGACCAACAACAATAGATAAGGAAAAGGCTATAATGGAAGGTACAAGTATTCCAATTAGGATACTATTCGATACCCGTGCATCACATTCATTTATATCCTATAATTTGGTTAATAGATTATGCTTAGAACCCACTTACCTTATTTCTTCCTTAAGGGTTGTGAATCCAATAGGAGGGTATGTAACTCTAGGGATGAGATGTGACCAGTTAGAACCTGAGTTGTTAAGTCATATGCTTGTATGAATTTTTTATGTTCATGACTTCATAGATTTCGAGATCATTTTGGATATGGATTGGTTGGGTAGATATGAGGCTAGGATATTTTTCCAAGATGGAAAGATATCATTAACACATCCAAATAGTCATAAACAGATCATCTTCTTAGTAGAGAATTTCGATCAAAGTGTTTGTGTTGTAGAAGCAGCAAAGGAGTTAAGTCAGGTTCAAGTTGCAAGAGATTTTGCAGATGTATTTGAGCCGATCATAGGACTACCAATAAAACGAGCTATTGCGTTTCAAAAAGATCTTGTGCCAGCAGTTGAACCTTTCAGTAGACCACCTAGAAAAATGACACCGACTGAGATGAAAGATTTGAAAGTGCAGCTAGTGGATATAGAAGAAAGTAATTTTATTAGATCAAGCAGTTCACCTTGGGAAGTGGCCGCGATATTTGTGAAGAAGCCAGATGGGTCGTTGAGGATGTGCATCGACTATCGCATGCTGAATGAAAGGACGATCAAGAATAGATATCCTTTGCCGTGGATTGATGATCTACTTGATCAGATGAGTGGAGCCAAATGTTTTCCCAATTGGCTTGTCAACGGAGTTCCATCAGTTGAGAGTGGAAGAGGATGGTATACCTTTGACAGCATTTTGGACTAGGCATGGTTCGTATGATTAGTTAGTGATGCCATTCAGATTGACGAATGCATCTACTTTCTTCGTGGACTTGATGAACCGGGTTTTTTGAGAACACTTAGATAGGTTTGTGTTGGTATTCATATATGAGATTTTGGTGTACTCGAAAGATGAGAAAGAGCATGAGGATCATTTAAGAGTAGTGCTTGAGACGCTAAGGCAGCATCAGCTAAAGGAGAAGTTTTCTAAATGTCATTTTTGGAAGAAAGAGGTCAAGTTTCTTGGTCATGTAGTTTCGAAGGAAGGTTTGGCAGTAGATCTAGTTAAGATTAAAGCTATCAATAATTGGAAGCAACCAGAGATAGTAACCGAGATCAAAAGTTTTCTCAGTTGCTGACTATTACCGGAGCTTCATCAAAGATTTTTCATGGATAGCAGCACCTTTGACTAAGTTGACTAGGAAGGATGTAAAGTTCATTTGGTCTGTCAAATGCGAGGAAGAGTTCCTTAAGTTAAAGCATTTATTGACCAACGCGCCAGTGTTAGCTGTTCCATATGGAAACCAAGGGTTGATGGTGTATGCTTATGCATGTGGAACAAGATTAGGAGCTATGTTGATGTAGAATAGTAAAGTCATTGCCTACGCTTCTCGACAGCTTAGACTGCACGAGGTAAAATATCTTACTCATTATTTGGAGTTGGCTGCGGTGATCTTCGCATTGAAGATTTGGAGACATTATCTCTTAGGAGAGATATTTGAGCTATACACTTATCATAAATCCTTAAGATATTTATTCTCCCGGAAGGAGTTGAATATGCGACAACAGAGATGGTTGGAGTTTGTGGCAGCTTATGATTTTGGTATAGAATATACTCCCAGAAAAGGAAATAAGGTAGCAGATGCTCTTACCAGGAAACATTAGAATGTAGTGTTAGCTATGTTGGCAGAATGGTAGGATTTAGAAACTTTGGCTATGTGTAGTATAAACTATAAAGTCGAGATCAACTGCTGATTCTAGTCAGATTACTACTATGTTGTCCTGTTTAGAGGTTCGACTAGTGTTGATCCAAAGGATAGCTTCTAAACAGAAAGAGGATCTAGAATTAGCCGAGAAAATTAGAAGACTTAAGGTGGGATCCGAGATCGATGATCTTAAATATTTTGGTATCAACCAGAGAGGATGGTTGAGGAAGAAGGGACGCTTATGTGTTCCGAATGTAGAGAAATTAAGAAGAGAAGTACTAAATGAGTGTCATCGATCCAAGTTTACAATTTGTCCCGAGGGAACAAGGATGCATCAAGATATGAAGAGAAGCCTCTATTGGGAAGGCATGAAGAGGGATATTGGCTTGTGGGTTAGGCAGTGTGCTAATTGTCAACAAGTGAAAGCCGAACACCAGAAGCCAAGTGGGTTGCTTCAGCCTTTTGAGATTCTAATTTGGAAGTGGGATTCTATATCCATGGATTTCATAGACGGGTTGCCATGGTCGAATAAGGGAAATGAAAGCATATGGTTATTAGTGGATGGATTAACCAAGAGCGCTTATTTCATTCCAGTTAAGCCAACTAGGACGGCTCCTGTTTTAGGCGAAGTTTTTCATGAAGAACATAGTTAGACTTTGTGGAATTTCTAATGGCATTGTCATCGATAGAGATGAATTATTCACTAGCGAGTTTCGTAGAAATCTACAGAAAGTATTAGGTACCAAGCTCAAGATGAGTACAGCATATCACCCATAGATGGATGGGTAAACTGAGAGAGTTGATAAGGTACTCGAAGATTTGTTGAGAGCTTGTGTAATAGACTTTGGTGGATCTAGGTTAGATCATCTATATTTGGTTGAATTTTCCTATAGTAATAGTTTTCAGACTAGTATAGTAATGGCATCTTTTGAATCTTTGTATGAAAGGCATTGTAAATCGCCAGGATGTTGGTTGGAGACTGGAGACAGATTAGTCTTAGGTCCATATATTGTTAGAGAGGTGTCAAAAAAGATTGAGTTGATCCGAGATCGGATGAAGAAAGCTCAGTGCAGATAGAAATGTTACGCAGATAAAAGGCATAATGACCTAGAGTTCTTAATTGGAGACAGGTTTTTTTTTAAAGTGTCACAGATGAAAGAAGTGCTACGGTTCGAAAAGTCGGGGAAGCTAGCATCGAAATATGTTGGTCCATTCCAGATTATGAAAGGATTGGAAAGCTCGCATACTGAGGAGAATTGCCGAGCAATATAGCAGGTATCCATAATGTATTCCATGTGTCTCATCTTTGCAAGTATGTGCACGATCCAAAAACCACCATTCCTTCAATAGAATTTGCAGACCTAGTAGTGGAGCCTAATTTTACAATTGTTAGAAAACCAATTTGAATTTTGGCGAGAGATGAGAAAAGATTGAGGTCCAAGACAGTCAAGTTGATAAAAATGCAGTGGAGCGATAAAAAGAAGGACTATACTTGGAAGATCGAAGATAGGATTCGAGATACTTATCCTGATCTATTTTAAGAGTATGTCTATATTAGAATTATACATATAGAAGATTACTAGTCAGATAAACCAGTATGGTTGTTAGGAGTTGTTACAGATATTTGATATGATTTTTAGTTAATCCTTACTGAATTTCGAGGATGAAATTATTTAAGGAGGGGAGCATGTAATACCCCTAATTTTAAATAACATTATTCAGGTAGCTTAATTAGATGGAATAAGTAAATGTTAAGTGGATTGAGAATTGAATAAATATAAGTGGCCATGCTTATTAATTTAATTGGGTTGAAGAATGGTTTATAGACAAATTAAAATATGAAAGGGTATAATGGGATTTAGTTACATCTAACTTTACCTTTATATATATATGTATGTATGTATGTATGTATGTATGTATGTATATGTATGTATGTTTTTACCCTTAAAACCATTCATGCTCATATTCATTTCCCTAACCAAAAAATTAAGAAAGAACAAGGTCGGCTATTAATAAGAAAAGAGGAAGAGAAATTCAAAGAAAAAGAAGAGAAAGTAAAAGAGGGAGTCAAACTCATAATCCATTTTCCTTATCAAAGATTAAGGCGAATGATAATTTCCTTCTCTAATTATTAAATATATGTTTCGGATTTAAGTTTAAATTCGTATATATGATGTTTGATGATGATATGCTCGAATTATGGTTTGTTTAACTTTAAACAAGATTGTTTAAATAATGGTTCATGCGGTTTTAGATCAAAACCGTGTGATATTGATATTTAAATGCCATGGAAAAATTATATGTGATGTAAAACATGATTTTAGAGTTGGGTTTTAAGTTTGATAATTTTTTAAGTTTTGGAAAGATTATTATGAATTTTGGAATAATAATATAACACATTGGGTTTCATAATTTATTTCAAAAAATATACTGAGAATTTGGATTTGAAATTCTGACATGTTAGATAACATGATCAAAGTAAATTTCTGTGATTTTTAGGGATTTTTATTAAGCGATTTGATATACAAAATAAATTATTTTGAGAAGTGGATCAAAATGAGTTACGTATAAATAAAAAGGAAAGTTTTATTTGCAAAAGTTTAAGTTTGATACTTATCCAAAATAAAAAGGCGGTTAGTTTTGAAAAGCATGGGAAAAGTTAAGGCAACCAATAAGAAATTGACACGTAGGCATGTTAGTTTATATAAGTTGCTTAATTTAGTGGCTAACCCAGAAAAACAGGTTTCGACTCCATTCAAAGTACCTTTTGCCCCTTAACTTTCGCCTTCGACTATGTCGAAACCCTATTAAGCCAAAATCAATACACAGGGTATCATCTAAGTTATACGTAGTGGATTGGAGAATGGAGAAAGGTATGTTATCAAAAGCATAGCTTCCGATGGGGTCATTACTTCAATTTGTTTTAAATAGGCAAGCGTCTGCCTTTGTAAGCTTTCGACTGTATCGATACATATGTTTTGAAAGGAGTTTTATAATGGCTTTTGAAGGGGTTGCTATGTTGTTTTAAAAGAAAAGAATATTTCGAAAGAGTTCCTTAATTATAAATCAATGTTTTCGAAAGAAGGAGTTCCGACCTAGTCGAAGCCCTGCCGCCGATTCTTTTGCCTTTTGCATTTATTGAAGTCATCAATGCCATCGAAGGGTATTGTTTGTTTTAAAGCCATATTAAGTCGCTTTCTCAATGCTTTCGAAAGGGTTATGGGTTTCAAAGGCAATGGTTACGAAAGGGGTTTCGAAGCTATCCTCCAATGTTTTTAATGTATGCTTTCGACTTTGTCGAAAGGGATGGTTTTGACGCTGAAAGTGTGCTATGGATCTTGTAATATGGATATACAATAATGCAGAGTATAATAGTGATAATAATACTATAATTAGTGCAGAATAAAAAGCAGTATAGTAAAATGCACCAGAGGTTTTTATATTGGTTCGGAGCACCGTCCTATGTCCGGTCCCAGCCTCCTTTTGGAATTTCACTAAAACAAAAACCCTCACTTAACCCGGAGGAATAGGTTTATATACCCCTGAGCAGTCGAACGGGGACCTGAGCAGCAGAACAGGATTTCGCCTCAACAGTCGAAGAGGACTTCACTCGCCTGAGCAGCAGAACATGACTTCAACAAATACAGAAAATAGTTTTGACTTTTGTGTGTTCTGATAACATGGATTTTTCACTTGTAGTACACCCTTCCTCTAATCTTCTCTCAAGTATATATATATATATATATATATATATTTGAAGTGCATGAAGAATAGAAAGATATAGTATTACTTTAATGCAGAATAATTGAAAGTATGATAGCAAATAGATTTCAAAAACTTAGATTAGAGAATAAGAGAAATAGATTGTGATTAAGTGATTTGAAATCAAGTTGGAGTTTTTATTTATAAAGGTTAAAAAGCAGCGACTGTTAGTGAAGGGTTTCGATCGAAGTGTTGCATCCGAATATTTTCGTTAAAGGTTTGTATCTCTTCACAAAAAGTCGCGTCTTTTCGAAAAGTGGCTGTTATAAAAATTCAGTCAACTGAGCCTCTGGGTCAGTCGACTGAATATTCAAAGTAATTTTTAAATTTTAAAATTCGTATATCTATGTATCTGTGCACCTCTGCATATTGTACAGTATTTTCTGGGTTAGTCGGCTGACCCTTCGGGGTTAGTCGGCTGACCTGGTAAAATCTATGCAATTTGCACAGGTTTTACAGGTATAATAATATATATATTTTTAAACACTTTTATAGTATAGTATACATAACTTTAAACAATTATACATGCTTGCATATGTATAAATTATTTAGAAATAAGACGATTAAATATATAAGCTAATATATATGTAAACGAGAAGATATATTAACAAAATTAACCTAAGACTCAAAAACAAAATAATATATTTGATGCACCGGTTTTTGAAGTCTTGTCCTTGTAGTATATATTCTCTTTTGTCGTAGCAGTCGTCAAATCTGTATTTCGTAGTGATAGTTTTGTGTCATGAATCAAAACCAAGTCTCAACATTCTCCCCCTTTCTGATGATGACAACCTGTAAATAGAATTAGACTTCGACTGTATATATAACATAAATACTTACTCCCCCTGAATCCTTGACACTCTATATCCTGCATTCTTAATATTAGTAATAATATTTCTCCCCCTTTGTCATCGATAAAAAGGAATAAAGAACATGAAAAATATAGAACAAAATAACTACTACTTATAATGTAAGGTATCAGAAAGAATTAATATTTAAAGCATGTGATACCCAAGGTTCTTATAATTTCCTAATTTTTAGGAAACCATACACATTTGGATGCGGTTGAACCTTTAAAATATAATTTTCATTATTAATTACCATATCAAAATAATCATCAATGTATTTTTTTCTATTTTTCCAATTAACTAGAGCCCAAATACTTAGATAATTTTTATTCATATTTTCCGTCAATGATCTTCTAAAGAAATTATAAACATTATTCGTCATAATAGTATTTGACTTTCTAGAAAAATTGGATTTATACTTTACTCGTAATCTAGTGCTAGTACTAACATATTTACTATACATGAAAGCATGTCTAGTGCTATTTGTACAATCTGTTTTATTATATCCTAAACCATTTTTATCATGTAAAGGTCTAGAACTAGATAAAATCATATTTAAAATGTCTTGACCTTTATTAAATTTTGTGACTTTAGTGTTAAGTTTATAAAATCTAGCTTTAAAGTGACAATTATTATTTTCAAAAGATTTATTATTGTTTTTCAAAATATCAATTTTCTCAATTAATTCAGAATTCTCATTTTTTAACCTACCGTTCTCATTTTTGAGAAGGAAATTTTGAGATTCTGAATTATCGAAAGAAGATTGTAATAAATCATTTTTTCTTTTCAAATTAAAATTTTCTTTTGAAAATTTTTCTCTCCCTTTTTCAAATATGGTGTTTTGTTCATTTAGAAAATCTGTAAGAGCCTCAAAATTATTCTTTAAAACACCAAGTTGATTTTCTAAATCTAACTTCTCATTTTTCAATTTCTCATTTTCAAGTTCAACAGATTTCATCTTTTCTAAAATAATAAAATTAAGCTTTGGAATCTTATTGCTTATACTAACTAATTAGTTATTATCTTTTACTGAAATTTGTAAATCAGAAAGTACCTTTTTGTAGTCCTCACTGGTGGCTTTGACAAGGATTTTGCCTGTTGTATTTCGACTGAATCATTTTCTAGTCATTATTCTATGATGTTGTGATGATCGGTAGAAATACAGGCTTTGATACCAAATGAAGTGTGCTATGGATCGTGTAATATAGATATACGATAATACAGAGTATAATGATGATGATAATACTGTAAATAGTGCGGAATAAAAAGCAGTGTAGTAAAATGACACTAGAGATTTTTATACTGGTTCGGAGCACCGTCCTACGTCCAGCCCCAGACTCCTTATGGAATTTCACTAAAACAATAACCCTCTCTTAACCCGAAGGAACATGTTTATACACCCCCGAGCAGCCGAATGGGGACCTAAGTAGTAGAACAAGATTTCGCCTCAACATCCGAAGAGGACTTCACTCGCCTGAGTAGCAGAATATGACTTCAACAAATACAGAAAATATTTTTGATTTTTGTGTGTTCTGATAACAAGGATTTGTCACTTGTAGTACACCCTTCCTATAATTTTCTCCTTGAGTATAAATATATATATTTGAAGTGTATGAAGAATAGAAAGGATAGTATTGCTTTAATACAGAATAATTTAAAGTATGATAGCAAATAGATTTCAAAAAATTAGATCAGAGAAAGAGAAATTGATTGTGATTAAGTGATTTGAAATCAAGTTGGAGTTTGTATTTATAAAGGTTAAAAAACAGCGACTGTTAGTGAAGAGTTTCGATTGAAGGTTTGTGTCCGGATCTTTTCGTTAAAGGTTCGTATCTCTTCACAAAAAGTCGTGTCTTTTCAAAAAGTGGTTATTATAGAAATTCAGTCAACTGAGCCTCTGGTCATTCGACTGAATATTCAAAGTTATTTTAAAATTTTAAGATTCGTATATCTATGTATCTGTGCACCTGTGCATATTGTATAGTATTTTCTAGGTCAGTCGACTGACCTTTCTGAGTTAGTCGACTGACCTGGTAAAATCTATGCAATTTGCACAGGTTTTACAGGTATAATAATATATATAATTTTAAACACTTTTATAATATAATATATATAACTTTAAACAATTATACATGCTTATATATGTATAAATTAGTTGGAAATAAGATGATTAAATATATAAGCTAATATATACGTAAACGAGGAGAGATTTTAACAAAATTAACCTAAGACTCAAAAACAAAATAATATATTTAATGCACCGGTTTTTGAAGTCTTGTCCTTGTAGTATATATTCTCTTTTTGTCATAGCAGTCGTCAAATATGTATGTCATAGTGATAGCTTTATGTCATGAATCAAAACCAAGTCTCAACAGACGCCATCATAAATTCTCTAATATTTTTATATGAGAAAGAATGGTTTTGAAAGAGATACTTTCATTTATATAATTTCTTGGACCCAAATGATATTTTAAAGGTAAACCCAATGATGTCAAAAGGGCTATTTTTAATGCTTTAGGAAGAGATACTTCCAGTGGTTTCGAAGCTAAGCTTCTAATAATTAATAATAACACTTTATTATACTCGAAAGGTTTCGAAAGAAGGATTTTAAAGTGTTTTTTAAGGCAAAAGCCTAATGTTTTTAAAAGAGATATATGCTTTCGAAGGAGGCTATCAGTGAGGTCGGAAGAAAGGTTTCGAAGGTTTCGAAAGTACAGATTTCAAAACAGATGACCCAATCTCAATTAAAAGCAAAACTATGGCATATTAATAAACAAAGTATTTTGAAGTGGAATCTATGAAGAAGTCTTAATGTGTTAAAGGAGTTAACAAAGTTATATTGTTCGCTTCTTCATATATGTATGTATTCACATTGTAATAAACCAATAATGGTACCTTAGGGGAGGGAAGAATAACTAGCTGGCTGACCCAGTAGTGAATATAAATTAAATATATTGGCAGAAGCCAATAGGTTCATAGTTAGCCCATGAAAACTATACCCGGATAAGAAAATGCAATATTGACAAATATTCAATAGGTTCCTGGTCAGCCCATGAAAACTAGGTATAAAGATATTTACAATTGGTCAATAGGTCTCTAGTCAGCCACAAAAACTAGAATAAAAGAAAAGATATTAATATTGACAGATAGTCAATAGGTTCCTAGTCAGCCCATGAAAACTAGGATAAAAGAAATGGTATTGGAGTGACAATTAGGTTTATAGTGATCCCATGAAAACTATATAAGTGGGCAGGGGTTCCATAAATTTTTAACTGGTTATTAGTCAGCATATGAAAACTACTAGGTCAATAGTAATCCTAAAAACTAACTATGATAGATAGTCAAAATGAATGAGGATGGGTAATCCAGAATTGATTCAATTGTTTTCGCATATCATCACATAATAAAGTTTTGAATTGATTTAACCATTGTGGATGCAGAAGCACAAAAAATGTTTTATAAAAGTTTTTAAGATACTAGTAAGGGGAAACCTGTTTCGGTTAGCGGCGCGGTCTCACTAGATATCTAAATGATTTGAAATGGTAGATCTTTATTCATACCAGGCTTTATGTCTGACTCGAAGTTTATGTTTTCTCTTAAACTCTCGGGTACTCAATTGATTTTCAGTAGCTTGATATTTGAGGTATTTAGGTTCCTCTTAAGATGAATGAGCTTTCGAAGTCATGCAGGAGACATGCAGTTATTTGAGCTCTCTTATATGATTCCGCTGTGTTGTTTTGTTAAGGAAAAGTTGTTTATTTCCTGTTATGTACTCTGATCACCAAGGGGCATCTTCATACGTTGCTCTTGAAGTATATTGTAATAATCATATTTTTCTAAACATGGTTAATGTTTGGGATTATGTAAAGAATGCTGAAATGGGTTTATGGAATTGAATGTGAACGTTGTTTTGAAATTTTAAACTTTTTTCATATCCATGTGTTTCTGTTATATTAATTTATCTAACATTACCGTATTTGGTCACCGAGGATTAATAACTATGGTTACTACAATATTCGTAGCCGTTAGTTTTGGGCCTCCAAATGTGGGACATTACAGTTATGTTATTGGTAGGAGGCACTATGCCCTTATATCTATATAAAGTGCAACACTATTGGAAAACATACGACAAAGCCGACATCGACGCTGAGGATACCGACTTCGAACCTTACTACCCTTAGCAGATTCACTTCATACAAACAATAATTGATATCATGTGCATTGCTATTTCTTTTCATCAAAGTCAGAGCAACGATGAAGGGGAATGGCGATGTCTTCATTGCCGATTGACATTTCCATAATTAATATTAAAATTGTTTAATTGCTAATAAAAGTAAGTTCTTTTCCACCAACCCCTATTGTTTTTCAAAATCTTATTGGTTAATAAATACTTTGTCGTAATTATTTTTAGAACTCCACCCATTACCAGAATTTCTCATTCCCAAAACATTTTCAAACTGCATCTTTTATATTAATATTCTAACATAATACTTGAGCTTTTCTAACTTAAATAATTCACAATAAATCATAAAAACTTGGAAAAAATTCCCAAACTCATTATAGATCCAATTTATTATATTCTTCGGTATTTAAAAATTTCAGGACCAAAAACATAATTTAATTATTTTAAATAATTAAACCCGAAATGTAACATTTTTTAATCTTAGAAAATTCACCGAATATTATCATTAAATCAGAAAATTATGAAATTTACAAAAACACTTCCAATATATAGTTTCAAATATATATTAAAATTTAAGGTCATTTAGGTATCATATGAGAGGTTTTCTAACTAAAACATATCACTTGATTTCATAAGAAATTCCATAAATTCACCAATAAGCATATAATTATTTAAACTATCGGTATAATATAAGCAAAAGAATTAGATTTATACTTAAAACTAAATAATAATTAAAATGTGAGATGCAACCACTATTCACGTTGAATAGTTTAAGAAGTTTGAAATTTTTATTTGATTTGATTCCCCTAATCTTTGATCTTGTATTCCCTAGTTTACTTCTCTTGAATCACCTTGCTATGGCTGGGCTTGCTCTTTTAGCTTTGTTTGTAAATGAATAAAATGAGGGAGGAAACAAGAGAATAAGGTTTTTATTTAGGAATTTAGATCTATTCCCCTTTTTCCCTTAGCACATATTCCTCCTTCTCATTAAGTTTTAAACCATTTTTATTAACTCATTTATTAAGGTACGACCCTTAGTAATTATCAAATCTCAATCTCCTTAAACTTTTACATTATTTTATTTAATTTACCTAATTAAATATGCTAAATAATGTTAATTAATATTAAGGTCGTTACACTTCGATATATATATATATATATATATATATATATATATATATATACACATACATACATGTGACGCCCCACCTCTATACCCACGCTAGCCAAGAACACCACGGTGTAGTGCTGTCAACTAGCGCGGAGAATAAGGCTGTTGAGGAGCGACCATCCATATGATTTCTTATCACACGGTGGCTGTAAATAATCTTCGGAAACAAACATAGAAATTATCATAACACAAATCAGTCACAGATATCCATATCACAAAGGCGGAAGACGATATGAATACATAACTAACACATGAAAGTGTACATCAGAGTAGTGGTCAAAAAGATCCACAATAATACAAAAGAATAGCAACACGTGCTATGCAAAAGAATACATCTGTGAGTCTATATCTCAAGTGTAAACGACCAAAAACTGCTAATCTAAAAGGTCAGCCAAAAGTTAGAGTAGTAAATCCCTGGGGGAGAAGTCAAGCAGAAGCACCTGTAACATCTCGGTCTGACCCGAGTATTATTTATAAGAAAATAATAAACGGATCAGTCTAGCTATAAATGTCAGATAACATGATATAAACAATAGATATGGCAAGAGCATATAGTAACCATAAAGACATACTATGATAAGCATGTAAATGAAGATCATCAAGAGATCAAACAATATCAAAAGAATCTTCTAAAAGATCCAAATTCACCTAAACATAAAAGTTGGAAAATCATAACAATGAAAGTCATGAAAATAGGTGAAGCACAAATTCCAGAAGACTACACAAGAAATCCAGAAATTACAATATAGGAGCATGAAAACTCACAAAATGGGAGCATGAAAACTCACCTACACGTGTAACACAAAGCGAGAAGCTATCTCATGGTTGCAAGCCATTAATTTTGACACACGAATGGCCCGAAGACCGTGGGGCGCTACCCCACATATGTGATGGCGAAACATCACACAAATGCGATGGCGAAACATCACAAGAGCGGGGTCTAGTCTCCCTCGCAGACAAAGAGACATCGCACAGTTGCTAGTCTAAAACACAAAAATGATCGTCATGATCATCAAGAAGTGTCAATTACACTAAGTTAGTAAATATAAAAGTTTAGCTTCATGTCCCATAACCACTTGCTTAACTCAAATATTTACTAACAAACTGTAGATCTCCACTAGAAAATTGTCACAAGAGATTCAATCGAACAAGTCCAAGAATTAACTGACGAAGTAAACGCAAGCGTTTCATACCACTTGTTTTACTAAGTCGTTTAATTAGATTTCTCATACGAGTGAGGTAAAGGTTTGTATATACTAATAGATTGGAAAACGGGTTAAGAAAAGAGCTTTGTTATTAAAAATAGAGTTGAAATACTTTTATTGAAAGAGTTTTGATATTTACTACTAGTTTTGAAACCTTTATATT
The DNA here is from genome assembly GCA_030765085.1 of Allium cepa. Lineage (NCBI taxonomy): Eukaryota > Viridiplantae > Streptophyta > Magnoliopsida > Asparagales > Amaryllidaceae > Allium > Allium cepa. The sequence continues at coordinate 389,137,283 of CM060928.1, read as the reverse complement.
TTAAAGTGACCAATCACAGAAGAGATTGTAGAAACAATCAATCAAAAAGATCACATTCGGAGATGTGATAAAAATCCAAGGAAATCAGCGTAGCAAGTTCTGTTGAATGTTTTTCATATAAGATCCCCTACGGAGGGGGGGGTCCAGGGGGGGTGGCAACCCCCCAAGGTTGGGGTGCGGGGCCAACGCCACCGCTACGGGGTTCGACCTGCCCGGTCAGGTCGCGGGGGTCCAGGGGGCAGCGCCCCGTCCAAAACGGTACGATCGAATGGTTGCGACCTGGGGTCTAAGGGGTCAAGCGACTTAGTGGTTGCGACCTAGAGGTGTTCGCGACCTAACGATGACTCGCGACCCAACATGGCCGACCTAACAGAGGTTGTGACCTAAGGTATTCGCGACATAGGGACAGAAGCAGGACCGAGCGACCTACGACCTAGGCGACTACGACCTACGACCTAAGGCGACTTATGACCTACGACCTAAGGTTCGCGCGACCTAGTGAAATAGCAGTAATAGGTCGGAGACGACCTACGACTTAAGGCCATACGACCTACGACTTAAGGCCATACGACCTACGACTTAAGGCCATACGACCTACGACTTAAGGCCATACGACCTAACACCGAACAAGCATTTAGATGGCCCAGCGACCTATGGTACTAACTCGCGAGAAACCTAATGAGTTAACTCGTGAGCGACCTAATTCCGAAGTGCCAATTCTTCCAGAACGACCTAACGTTAAGTCGTAAGCGACCTATGACCTATGGACGAGCGACCTAACTCCGAACGAGCTAAAAATGGCCAGAACGACCTAGGGTTAACTCGTAAGCGACCTACGACCTATGGACGAGCGACCTAACTCCGAATGAGCTAAAAATGGCCAGAACGACCTAATAGCAGTTTTTCACCAAAATCACTAAAATTTGGAGTTTTTCGCCAATCCAATCCAAACCAAATGCAAATGTGCATACTAAAGTGATAGGGAATCATTCCCAACAGTCCAATATAGATATAGACTAGATTTGTGGGATAAAAATCTCACCTTTGCACTAAAATTTATGAAGATGAAGCTTGAAAGCAAGGAGAAGCAATCCAAAGCTTGAATCCAATATCTTCTACTTGAATTTGGAGTTGAATGTTGGATTTGCAATTGAATTTGTGCTTGGAGTTTTAATTTCCCATTCTCTTCACCATTAATGCCAAAGCTTGAGTTAGTTAGGAAATTTATGAAGAGTGAGGAGAAGGGGGTTGGAACTTGGGTTTAATAGGCTAAACTAACCCAAAGTCCAAGGCGGGAAAAGTTAGTGAAATTTCACTAACTCCAAACCTATCGATGTTTATACTTAAAAAAGTTGTAAATGACATTTCGAACTCAATGGAAGTGGTCTCGAGTCCTAATTTGACCGTTTGCAAAAAGTAGATTTTCGGACCAAAATCCGATTAACGATTTAATATTTAAATAAAATATTTAAATATAAACTCGATAAATATGCGGGTTGTTACAATACACATACATACATATATGAATGTACTTAGATCTTTTAAATGAATATTTTAAACGTAATAACTAGTATGGAATGTTTAGGAAAATGATAGAAAAGTAAAGATTTAACTTATAAAAGAGAAGGAGTTTATAGTAACAATGTTTAAATAACATTTGTTTTTAACCTCTTTATTTATATATTGAAATAAGAAATCTTTTTAATGATTTGTTAATATACTTTTACCATTAGAGATTAGTATATAAATATTTTATGAAGTACCGAAAGAATACAAATGAATAGTGAAATAATAGAAATTTATAAATGATGTTTTATTAAATAAAAAGAAGTTCTACTAATAAAAGGTATTTTAATTAATAAAGGTACTAATTAAATATAAAGGAGATTAGAAGTCGCTTATGTGACTTTATCGTATTTGGTGTGACTTAATTGCGTTTTGTGTATTTACTCGATTATGGAAAGTATCTTGTCACGTACTTAGCACTAAAAGCCGACGAAGTATACTTGCATATTTGTGAGAGTTAAGAATGAAGTGTCTAAGCAGGGCTTTGATGCAACCAGTGCTTTGATCTACCTAGCTTCACTCTTGACCGAGGGACATTATAAGGTGAAAAGGTTGAAAACATGACAAGTATATGAGACTTGGTATCCATATGCGATCGTTCTCATTATTGTTAAATTTGACCAAAATTAAGAAATATATAAAAGAAATACGAGTTTTATACAGTATAGTTATCTTCGGTGATGTTATATTGCACGTATAATTCATCTTGCTGTTATAGGACAAATGATAAGGAAATCCATCCAAGGAAGAGATGATCTCTACCCTGATGTATTGTCTATTTATTTCTGAAAGAACTAGGGTTATGTTGACCAAAAATCCATTTGTTGGTTTTGTTGCGTCTGGTAATCGGGGGAGTGTACTTATATGAGACGACTCAAAACAGCAACCACTTCAAAACCATATATATACGATCTATATTCTGGAAGCTGTGTGAAGCAAAATGTTATTGAGTTGCATTCTCTACCCTACGGTTAAGTCCAAGGGATAGGTTAGCATTAATATTTCAAATGATGCTATCGTGTAGGGTTGTCTCTTTTAAAGGAGATCCTAAGAGAAGGGCAACGTTAGCATTCGTTAGAGACTTATACGGGAATCTATGTGGAGATTCGAGATCTGTTTGTGATGCTTGAATCCATGTAAAGATTCGTGATCTATTCAAGACGCTAGAATCCATTAAGAAATTCGTATTCTGTTCGAGTGATGAAGGCTTGTGTGAGAGATGCTGAATGTGATTTTACCATTGGTAAAGACTAAACTAGAGCAGGGTATATAGCGGTGAAGTGCTCAGCGAACCCAATAGGGTATATCAACTCCATATATAGAGATGCTTATCGATGTTGTGCATGAGAGTTGATGATATTCAGTATCACGTCTTCGGACATTGACCAGTTATGGCTTACTTTATAGTATATTTTATATAGAGATATATGATGCTCGAAAGGATATCTCTAATCCCTGTGCAGGAGGTCGAATTAGGCTAGACTAGAGAAATCTCCATGGAAATTCTTACACTTGTGAACGTGCCTTGGCGGTATTGATTGTATACCTATTTTTATTGTGGTGTGCACACTGCACAACTACTTTCTGATTTATACTCTACACCCTAGACATTATCTACCATATCACCTTAGCGGTTCTTTTGAGGGGATAACTATTACGGTACATGTGCGGTCTCAAAAGTATTTTTATATGCATGTTGATCACATATTTCTTGAGTTTCTCATTTCAGATTTATGTCTGACATGTGGTTTTTGTTTTTCCTAAATTTCATATGTGCTTTTTCGTGTAGTCAAAGAAAGGAAAGTTTTCATTGATGTTCTTTAGAGCTTGAGAAGACGAGCTGGATGCTTTTGTAACTGTGGAATGCTATATATCTTAGAGTGACAGTTTGTACTATCTTTTGATATTATATGTTATCATTCCACTATAAGATTCTGATATTGTGTTCTCTTCTTTCTTGTACTATTTTCTTTTTCTTTTCTTTTACCCTAACAATATATCTTTCTAGCACTCAGATGCTTGACACAAGAATACTGTGAATGTATTATTATCGACATTCGAGGATCAAAAAGGTGGGTAGTTACAGCTATTGGTGAATTTATAATGAAGAGTAAAAAAAATATCTTTACCAAAATTAGGAGTACTCTTCCAAACTTTGAAAAAATAGATCATTTTAAGTTCTCTTTGTGCAAGCTATGTATTAGTATCTGATACTTTATAAAAATCTTTGCTTTTGTAAGGACTTAAAAAAAAATTAGTTGAATCTCAAGGAATGAATATTCATGTTAATGTCCATCCATTTATATTTGTTTTTGAATATCAATATAAAACTTTGGTTTGAAAGTGATTTCAACTATTGAAACATAGGTTGACACACACAGTATATGTATGTATGTGTGTCTGTGTCTATATATATATATATATATATATATATTTATATATATATATATATATTCCTTTGCAAAAATATATGGAATCAATATTCATTACTAAAATTATTATCAACTGTATCTTTTAAATACACAACACCAAACAAACACATTAAATACAATATATGTTTATTGATGTCACATGGAAATTAATTGTAATGTCTCACAATATTTATTATTTATAATAATAAATATATATTATTTTTACATGTAAAAATAGATGTGTTTGATATGTGATGCGTTGAATATAAAATAGTAGATAGAAAGTTTATTAAAAACAAATTTGTGTTTTGATGATTTTTCAACTATAAAGCACTCTAAAGAAGAAAAATAATACATACATACATACATACATACATATATATATATATATATATTTGTTATCATCAAACAAGATGTATACTCCACACTTGTTAATATAATTTTGACATCTCGTTTAATCATATATTTATATTCTTCACAAGTTTAGATCTAATTGCTTTTGTGACGACCCGGAATTTTCAAGCAATAAAAATCGGAATATTTAAGTGATTTTAAGTATTCCATAGAGAAATTTTAACTTGAATTATGAATATCACAATTTATTTGATACTTGACTTATTAAATTAAATAATTGAAGTTGGGTAAATTGTTGAATTTAGAATTTTAAGCCTGTTAAAAATAATTTGAAGGCTTGTAAAAGTTATATGGATAACATTGAAGGTAATAGAAGTTGTAAAATTGAAATTAACGGTGGTTTGTTCAGTTTTAAAATTTATACTGTTTAAATTGAATTTAAAAAATAGCCTTCCGAGGCGCAGTCTCGGAATTCGACGAAACCAGTTCCATTGGGTCCGTAATATTGTATTATTATCGGATTTCAAATTTCATAGCGATCAGAGTTGTTGTGTGAGCGTACGTTATATAAACGCGTTGAAAATCAAATTGATAATAATCGATTCGAATTTGAATTAAAAATAAGTGAACACTGCAGCAAGGCGTCTTCAACACGCTTCCTTTGCCTTCTCGAACACACCATCCCTTACCTTGTTTCTTTTTGAACACGAGACCATTATCCTTTCAGTTCAAAAATGCTCGAAAAAATAATAATAAATAAAAGAAGAAGCTTTTGGGAGAAGCCGCGTTTATATAAAAAAAAAAACAACAAACGCAACACAATAGGGCCGAACCCTCCTTTTTTCTTCTTTTCGAAACCCTAAGCACTCGGTGATTAATTAAAAAAAGGGCAGAATCTTTCGAGCCAAAAAAAAGAAAAACTAAAGGAGGGGATTTCGAAATCGAATCGAAGGAACGGCGAGGGAGAGGAGCGCTCGCGCACGCGAGGGTTGAATCGAGGCCGCGATTGATTTCGCATCGAAGAGGGGGGTTGCGATTTAATCGCGTGACAACATAAGGGACTTGGGTCATCGTTTGAGGGTGAGCGCACTAGGGTTTCGGCAACGAGATGTTGAGGGGGGGGGGTTGAATTTGGTCGACGATATGGGGAGGAGGTCAGGCTCGCGACCTGAAGCCGCCTCGAAGTTCTCGTGTCTCGCTGGGGTGCCGCTGGTTCGTTTTTGGGGCCTTGATTTTTGTCAGCGTCAGGTAATCTTTGTCTTTGATTTGAATATATTAAAATGTTTTAAAAAGAAAAAAAACAATGGAATAGATAATATATAATGATATGAAGTTTCAATTTTAATTTGCAAGCAGAAAATAAAATAAAAATTTAATCTTAGTAAAGACTTCAAATGCAGTTTATATATATATATATATATATATTATAAAGGTAGTTTTATTTAATAAAACTGATTTAATTATTTTTGCAAGAGGTTATTTTATTCGATTTAGTTCTGAAAGTTAATTTTTAGTTAAATATTTTATTATAGAAAGATTAGTCTAAAACTAAAGCCTTAGCTAATTAAGTTATTTAATGGTAAGTGATTTTCCAATTGGTTTAAATATTTATTGAAAAGGAAATTTATTTATAACCAAAGTTTTAGGAATTAATTAAACGGGTAATCCAAATGTTAATAAACTACAAAATATTTATACAAGGTTAAAAATCGAGAAGGAGTGAAGCTGGATTGGAATGGATGCTAATAGAATGGAAAGGTGAGTTAATCTCACTCAGTTAAATTTAAATTTAAAATGATTAAATTTAAATAATTGACTGTATGGTTGAATTGATTGATGTGATATAGTAAAGTATAATTTGAAATTGGCATATTATGTGATGCTAACGTCTGTGGATGCAGGAAAAACAGGTTGGAGGGATCCAACTGGTCCCTTCATCTTTTATTTAAATTATTTAATGTTCTCTGTTCTGATTATTTGATATTTTATAATGGATTATGTGGAAGTATTGAATGCTAGGGCTTGGTTGATATGATTAGGTATAATGAATTACTAAAAATATAAATTTGATTTTGGGAATGAAAATAAAAGAAGTGAAATTGCAAGTAAAATAATTATAGAATAAATTTAAGAATGACTTGGAAAAAGAAATAAAATGACTTTAAAATTCTAATAAATGAATCCTGGGAATGGAAAGGAAAATTTGAATAAACAGGAAGTTAGTGAATTTTAAAAATGCAGTATTATTAATTAAAAGAATAAACATTTATTTAGAATTTAAGATTTGAATTACTGAAAGAGTAAAGAAGAAATTGAAAATAATAATAATAATAATAAAGTCCATAACTACTAAATTTGGAAATGAACTGATAAGTAAAAGAACTTATTTCAAATAAATTGGAAATCAATTTGAGAAAATTAATTTAAGTGATTGAAGTTGGAATTTTACTCTGGATAGCCAAGTACATGTTTTTTTTAAAAAGTAAATTTTTAAATATAAATTAAATGTTTTATAGTTGTTTTTAAAGAAAGCAAATTTGTAAAATTTATTATTTCTAATATTTAAAGTCTAAAGTAAGTATTTTCTTTTAACCTATATTAGCAGTAAATATTTAAGAAGTAACTTTGTATGTTATTTTTTAAAAGCGCAAACCTAGTTTTATATTTTATAAAATAACCTTATTTTTAAATATTCATATAATATATATTTTTAGCCTATTATTAAAGTAGTTTTAACTTAAGTGTCTACAAGTAAATTACAAAGTAAGTATTTTTGTTTAATCTATTATCGTAATAATTATTTAAAGAATGATTTGGTATTTTGTTTAAAGTATTATTATAAATTAAGTATTAAAGTAAATTTTTCTAAATTGAATGTTAAATATATTTTTACAATAAAATGTTTTAAAATTATTTTAAAAATCTAAAGTTTTGTGCATGGTGATTCCAGTGGAAATGGAAATACTCGGAATTTATTCTGAGAAAAGGAAAATAGTTTGAAACTGTTTTCAAAAGGATTTGAAAAGTGAAATTATGTCTTGTAAGGATATTTTTGAGATAAATAAATAATTTGAAAAATTATTTATTGTTTGATGGTTGTTTGTGAATATAAATTGATAGTTCAATCACCGACTATCAATATTGGACAAATACGTTGATCGTTTCGAAGAGACCAGGATCGAGATTGATTTCTCGAAAACCACTTCGATCCGGTTTGTACTTTCATGGAAACGAGTTTGGATTCGAAGATGGAGCAGTGAAGTGCAAGGGCTAGTCGCTACTAATCCTGAGGATATTTCCAAAATGGATGTAGTAGGAATAGTGCCTTCGGTTCCGTTCGAACCGGGACGGACTTGTATGGATGAATGCTTTCGAAACATCGTCAGGTGGACGATGGGCATTCTAAGGGATATTGTTCTTAAAGGTAACGCTTACCTCAAGCCTCATCATATGGGAATGACTGAAAATCAGGGGTTATGCAGAAAGGCTAGGTGGGTAGCACCCAAGCAGGGTGAGGTCATTCCAGTCTAGATGTCCCTTTTTATTTCGGCTTAGTGGGCGGTTGTTGATCCCAACCGTGAGGTGATCTCACTCTGGATTATCCAGTAAGGGGTAGTCCCTGCCTTGTGTTGCAGGGGAGCGGGCGTACTCCTCGGTACGTTGATCTAGGCCCCGTACTGTGACAGGTGGTACCCCAGTGCCTAGTCATTAGTTGGAAATCCATTCTCCCTACGAGCCTTGTACGAGTTTTGTTTGTATTACCCACTCTGTGGCTAGTAGCTGGAATTTAATGAATGTAACAGTTTTGGCTATTTTATAAGTATTTGTATATAGACCCTATTATAATATCAGAGGATTTCTATAAAAATTGTTTTAGCTATCGTAAGGTAAAAACCCGACATGTTTATTTGTGGAGTGGTCTTACGAGATGCTTTTGTTTTCAAAGGATTTTTGAAACTTTAATAATCAATTGGGTGTGATTTCTCACGCTGGTATCCCAGACTGACTCGGGTGTTATTTAACTGAAATGCTCGGGTCAGACCGAGTATTATAGGATACAGGATATGATGCTGTGGAGCTCAGGAGACGAGCAAGATGACGATACGTACTCTCGTACTTGTTTATATATGTATTTCCGCTATGTTGAGTTATTGTGTATCCATTTGTATGATATTGATGTTGAGCTATGATTGATGTACTCTGATGATGTAATATATAAACAGAGATATTTGATTTTGAGAAAAGATCATTTATTATCTATTATATTTTATTCTGCTGCGATGGTTAGATTCTGTTGTTATTTCCTATTTTCTTCTTCTACCTCTTCTTCTTTAACCCAAATGTTTCGTATTTCTGTACAACTTGAGTTGAGTTAGATAGAATAGTGTTGGCTCAAGGGGTACGGATTTACGGGTCGTTTCACTTGGTATCAGAGCTTAGGTTGGTGATAACCTTGGCTCTGGTGGGAAATACTCATTTAAAATAGAGTCCGTAGTACTCTATAATGAGTTTGAGAATATGAGCGCGTATTTGTTAGTGAATATAAATTGTTTTAATATTGCGTTGATTGATTTATTGAGTAGCATATGAACCTTTGTCGACACAGTCTGCGCAACTGTATTGAAGGGGTTTCTAAACACTTGAATAGAACAATCGACACGGTATTGTTTTAAATGTAGGTAAATGAAATAATTTTACCCAAAAATATATTTTTAATATAAGGAAATTTTTTGTAAATTATTTTAGTTGACATGTGATTGCTTGGATGTTAGAAATGATAATATCTAAGTATTATCATTGTTAAGTAAAAATTTAACTAGAAATTGAAAATATAACCAAAGGTTAAGAAAATAAATTCATTATAAAATAAAATTTATAAATATGAATGATAAAAGTAATTTATGAATTGAAATAAAATCAAATGGAAGTTGGTATGAGCATAAACTATACAAATATATTATAGTTAAAATTTGAATTAAACCAGAATTTGAAACTTTAAAACCCTGGAGATTTTGGAAGTATTTTGAAGATAAATAGTAGCATTGTTGTTTTTGGGTTATATCTGAAAGGAAATTTGTTTTAAATTGGATTTTGAAAGTGATATAGCATTGAATTCACTTCAGTCGCTGGAAAATAATTTCGGCGATGAGTGCAGCATCATCGATGTTCATTTTCGAGTTTCTAAGTGATAGATTGCTGCCAAATTGATTTGTTCAGGAAAACCTGTTTGTTTTTGAAAATCTTAAAGGAAATTTTTTGGGAATAAAACCAGGATTGGTTTAAATTTTGAGAAGTCCGATTTGAGATGTTGGAGATTTCAAAATAATTTGAAACCAAAAGCCGGGTGTTTAAAAATCCTGATGAGATCAATTGTAAGCTTGTAAATTGAGATGATTTTTAAATCAGGAAGAAAATATAAGCTTTGAATGTTGGGATTTAAATTTAAAGTGAAAGGTTAAAAAATGAAATTAACTTGGATTGGGGAATAAAAATTTAACTGGATTGACACTAATTGGATAGGTTGAAAATAATATCCAGTTGTATTCGAATCATGTTGGAATCGAATTGAGTTAAATAAAACCGAGTTAAAATAAAATTGAATTGGAATAAAAATTCAATTGAGTTATCAAATGGAATTAAATTCTTACCTGAACAAATGGAAAATAAATTGAATAAGGATTGGAATTGAAATAAATAAATAAGAATAACGTGTAAAAGAATTATAATGCATGAAATAAAATATGCTTGTGTTATAAATAAGCATAAGGCTTGAGTTAAAATAAAAGAAGAATATATTCAAGCCTATGATGGATGGAAATGTGTAAAATAATATGTTGTGACTTATAAATTAGAAAAAAGTGGAATATAAAACCCAAATAAATATTATTGATGAATTGGAGAATAAAATAAAAACCAAAACTTGAATTATGAACTAAATTGGACTAAGAAAAATTAAATGGAGTGATATTTGGGATTAAAATTCAAGTGTTGGATTATAAGTAAGGAAAGAATTAATTGATAATAAATTAGTTAATGAAATGTGTAAATGGAGTTCAATGTAATTAAATAGAAGCTGAATTGTAAGCCAATAATGAAGATTGGAAATAAAACTCAAGCTCTAAATTGAATTCGACTTGAATTGTAAATAAAGTAAAGGGAATTAAATTGTGAGTTCATAAAATTGGGTGGTAAATTGAGAATGGATAGTGGATTCAGAACTTGAGTTATAAATTAAAATTTAATGTGAAGTGTTAACAAATTAAGTATAATTGAAATGTATCGAATAAAAATATAAATGGATAGAATAAATAAGAATCAAAATGAAGTGTGGTTTAAATAAGTTGCGAAATGGTTATTGAATGAAATAGCTTGGTTTGTTTTGAGCTAAATAAAATAGTTTGGCATAAACAAATTGGAATAAAACGTAAATGAATGGACTGTGAATGAAATTTAAATGGAATGTGTCGAGCTAAATAAATAATTGTGAATGAATTAAAATAAAAGGGGAAATTAAATTGGTAATAAAGACGAACCTAAGATGTTAATGGTTTTGAATGAACTAGTTTGGTTAATAAAATGGAATGCAAGTGAATGGATTCAAGTCTGAAATGCAATGAAAATGAGCATATATGGATTGCGAATAAATTTAAAAATGGAATAAGTATAAATTGAGTTGAAATCCATTTAAAATGGTTATAAAACATAAATACTTATTTATTCACACAAATCTCGTTGAATTGCATAAAATAAATTATCATTTAATGTAAATAGAAAAAATTAAAATTCTATGAATTGATAGGAGTAAAATAAATTGATTTTGAGAGCAATTGAACTAAATATGAGTTCAGTTTGCTTAAAAATAAATTAATGTAAGCGATTGAGTTTTAAACCATTCAAATTGACGAAGTTGTACACGAATGGATTGAAAACCATTCAAATTGAATGAAAATGGATATGAATAAGTTGAAATAGTTGAATTAGCATGGAAACTATATAAATTGCTTACAGAAAGTGTTTGGTGTGCATTTCTTTTATAATTCATATGTTTTAACTATTGCAAATAAGTGATATACCGTTAAACTGCATATATTTGGCACTTACACGTTTAAATTGAGTAAGTACAGGAATCGGGAAGCCGCGGGGCTGGATTTTGGGCACGCTAACTACTAAATAAATAAGTTGTTTGCTTAAAAATGCTAAATAAAGTACGCCTACGTAATAAAAATAGGAAATATGAACTTTTTTGGTTTTTCCGACCGGGTGGGTCGATGTATATATATTTATCTTTTTTGTCAAATTGCAAAAGCTCCTCCGTATAAAGGAGACTCTGCCAAAAAATTTCAGAAATTTTGGGAGTTAGAAATTTTTTGAAATTTTGGAATTTTTTTTTAACGACAAACGGTTTCAAATTGAAAATTGAAATGAAACTAATTAAAATAATGACATAACTTAGTTATAAATGAAAGATAAAACTAAATGTTTAGAGTTGAAAATAAATAAAATCATATGGAATATGAAAACCAACTTGAATAGAAATAGATATGAACTGAAGTGGTAAGATGAAATAAATATAAGAAACATATTAAATACTTATACCAAACTTAAGAAAGGAATAGTGAATTCTTAATTGGAAATTGATAATACAAATATAATCTAAGATAATATTGGAATGAATAGATATTGGCATTTTGTGAGAAAGTCGATTAAATGTTTTTTTTGAAAGTTGTGATTGGATATTAGTACTAAACAGGATATGCAGGTAATATAAAGGAAAAAGAGAATTGGATTGATTTCAAAGATAAAAATTTGGAAATGCTCGACAAAAAGGTATGTATTTAAATTTGGTGTGAATTTGATTGGGAATTTGGGTTGAACCACTTGGCTTTTTGTTTTCTTTTTGGATTTGGGAGGCCGTAGAACCATTTTGTAGTTGTACCGAGTTAGCCGTGCAAAGGAGACGCTGGTAAAAAATTTCGAGAATTTAGGGAGTTAGAAATTTTTTGATAATTCAAGATTTGGTTTTAAATTGAAACTTGAATAGTTAAACAAATAGTATAGTTTGAACTATGGGAGAGTTGAGAGTTAATAAGAATGATAATGGGTCTTTAAAAAAAAAAGTTGGTTAGATGTTGGATTGTTTGGTTTTAGGGAAAATAATAAACGGGTTTTGGGCCATTCTTCTTAGTAATTTCGGGGACGAAATTCTTTTAAGGGGGGAGGAATGTGACGACCCGGAATTTTCAAGCAATAAAAATCGGAATATTTAAGTGATTTTAAGTATTCAATAGAGCAATTTTAACTTGAATTACGAATATCACAATTTATTTGATACTTGACTTATTAAATTAAATAATTGAAGTTGGGTAAATTGTTGAATTTAGAATTTTAAGCCTGTTAAAAATAATTTGAAGGCTTGTAAAAGTTATATTGATAACATTGAAGGTAATAGAAGTTGTAAAATTGAAATTAACGGTGGTTTGTTCAGTTTTAAAATTTATACTGTTTAAATTGAATTTAAAAAAAATAGCCTTCCAAGGCGCAGTCTCGGAATTCGACGAAACCAGTTCCATTGGGTCCGTAATATTGAATTGTTATCGGATTTCAAATTTCATAGCGATCAGAGTTGTTGTGTGAGCGTACGTTATATAAACGCGCTGAAAATCTAATTGATAATAATCGATTCGAATTTGAATTAAAAATAAGTGAACACTGTAGCAAGGCGTCTTCAACACGCTTCCTTTGCCTTCTCGAACACACCATCCCCTATCTTGTTTCTTTTTGAACACGAGACCATTATCCTTTCAGTTCAAAAATGCTCTAAAAAATAATAATAAGTAAAAGAAGAAGCTTATGGGGGAAGCCGCGTTTATAAAAAAAACAACAACAAACGCAACACAATAGGGCCGAACCCCCCCCCCCCCCCCTTTTTCTTCTTTTCGAAACCCTAAGCACTCGGTGATTAATTAAAAAAAGGCAGAATCTTTCGAGCCAAAAAAAGAAAAACTAAAGTAGGGGATTTCGAAATCGAATCGAAGGAACGGCGAGGGAGAGGAGCGCTCACGCACGCGAGGGTTGAATCGAGGCCGCGATTGATTTCGCGTTGAAGAGGGGGGGTTGCGATTTAATCGCGTGACAACATAAGGGACTTGGGTCATCGTTTGAGGGTGAGCGCACTAGGGTTTCGGAAACGGGATGTTGAGGGGGGGGGTTGAATTTGGTCGACGATATGGGGAGGAGGTCAGGCTCGCGACCTGAAGCCGCCTCGAAGTTCTCGTGTCTTGCAGGGGTGCCGCTGGTTCGTTTTTAGGGCCTTGATTTTTGTCAGCGTCAGGTAATCTTTGTCTTTGATTTGAATATATTAAAATGTTTTCAAAAGGAAAAAAACAATGGAATAGATAATATATAATGATATGCAGTTTCAGTTTTAATTTGCAAGCAGAAAATAAAATAAAAATTTAATCTTAGTAAAGATTTCAAATGCAGTTTATATATATATATATATTATAAAGGTAGTTTTATTTAATAAAACCGATTTAATTATTTTTGCAAGAGGTTATTTTATTCGATTTAGTTCTGAAAGTTAATTTTTAGTTAAATATTTTATTACAGAGAGATTAGTCTAAAACTAAAGCTTTAGCTAATTAAGTTATTTAATGGTAAGTGATTTTTCAATTAGTTTAAATATTTATTTAAAAGAAAATTTATTTATAACCAAAGTTTTAGGAATTAATTAAACGGGTAATCCAAATGTTAATAAATTGCAAAATATTTATACAAGGTTAAAAATCGAGAAGGAGTGAAGCTGGATTGGAATGGATGCTAATAGAATGGAAAGGTGAGTTAATCTCACTCAGTTAAATTTAAATTTAAAATGATTGAATTTAAATAATTGATTGTATGGTTGAATTGATTGATGTGATATAGTAAAGTATAATTTGAAATTGGCATATTACGTGATGCTAACGTCTGTGGATGCAGGAAAAATAGGTTGTAGGGATCCAACTGGACCCCTCATCTTTTACTTAAATTATTTAATGTTCTCTGTTCTGATTATTTGATATTTTATAATGGATTATGTGGAAGTATTGAATGTTAGGGCTTGGTTGATATGATTAGGTATAATGAATTACCAAAAATATAAATTTGATTTTGGGAATGAAAATAAAAGAAGTGAAATTGCAAGTAAAATAATTATAGAATAAATTTAAGAATGACTTGGAAAAAGAAATAAAGTGACTTTAAAATTCTAATAAATGATCCTGGGAATGGAAAGGAAAATTTGAATAAACAGGAAGTTAGTGAATTTTAAAAATGCAGTATTATTAATTAAAAGAACAAACATTTATTTAGAATTTAAGATTTGAATTATTGAAAGAGTAAAGAAGAAATTGAAAAAATAATAATAATAAAGTCCATAACCACTAAATTTGGAAATGAACTGATAAGTAAAAGAACTTGTTTCAAATAAATTGGAAATCAACTTGAGAAAATTAATTTAAGTGATTGAAGCTGGAATTTTACTCTGGATAGCCAAGTACATGTTTTATTTAAAAGTAAATTTTTAAATATAAATTAAATGTTTTAAAGTTGTTTTTAAAGAAAGAAAGTTTGTAAAATTTATTATTTCTAATATTTAAAGTCTAAAGTAAGTATTTTCTTTTAACCTATATTAGCAGCAAATATTTAAGAAGTAACTTAGTATGTTGTTTTTTAAAAGCGCAAACCTAGTTTTATATTTTATAAAATAACCTTATTTTTATAATATTCATATAATATATATTTTTAGCCTATTTTTAAATAGCCTATTATTACAAAGTAAGTATTTTTGTTTAATCTATTATCGTAATAATTATTTAAAGAAT
Source organism: Allium cepa (assembly GCA_030765085.1). Lineage (NCBI taxonomy): Eukaryota > Viridiplantae > Streptophyta > Magnoliopsida > Asparagales > Amaryllidaceae > Allium > Allium cepa. The sequence goes on along the minus strand of CM060928.1, from coordinate 389,122,090 downwards.
GATTTGGTATTTTGTTTAAAGTATTATTATAAATTAAGTATTAAAGTAATTTTTTTAAATTGAATGTTAAATATATTTTTACAATAAAGTGTTTTAAAATTATTTTAAAAATCTAAAGTTTTGTGCTTGGTGATTCCAGTGGAAATGGAAATACTCGGAATTTATTCTGAGGAAAGGAAAATAGTTTGAAACTGTTTTCAAAAGGATTTCAAAAATGAAATTATGTCTTGTAAGGATATTTTTGAGATAAATAAATAATTTGGAAAATTATTTATTGTTTGATGGTTGTTTGTGAATATAAATTGATAGTTCAATCACCGACTATCAATATTGGACAAATACGTTGATCGTTTCGAAGAGACCGGGATCGAGATTTATTTCTCGAAAACTACTTTGATCCGGTTTGTACGTTTCGTGGAAACGAGTTTGGATTCGAAGATGGAGCAGTGAAGTGCAAGGGCTAGTCGCTAGTAATCCTGAGGATATTTCCAAATTGATGTAGTAGGAATAGTGCATTCGGTTACGTTCGAACTCAGGACGGACTTGTATGGATGAATGCTTTCGAAACATCGTCAGGTGGACGATGGGCATTCTAAGGGATATTGTTCTTAAAGGTAACGCTTACCTCAAGCCTCATCAAATGGGAATGACTGAAAATCAGGGATTATGCAGCAAGGCTAGGTGGGTAGCACCCAAGCAAGGTGAGGTCATTCCACTCTAGATGTCCCTTTTTATTTCGGCTTAGTGGGCGGTTGCTGATCCCAACCGCGGGGTGATCTCACTCGGGATTATCCAGTAAGGGGTAGTCCCGGCCTTGTGTTGCAGGGGAGCGGGCGTACTCCTCGGTACGGTGATCTAGGCCCCGTACTGTGACAGGTGGTACCCCAGTGCCTAGTCATTAGTTGGAAATCCATTCTCCCTACGAGCCTTGTACGAGTTTTGTTTGTATTACCCACTGTGTGGCTAGTAGCTGGAATTTAATGAATGTAACAATTTCGTCTATTTTATAAGTATTTGTATATAGACCCTATTATAATATCAGAGGATTTCTATAAAAAAAAAATTAGCTATCGTAAGGTAAAAACCCGACATGTTTATTTGTAGTGTGGTCTTACGAAATGCTTTTGTTTTCAAAGGATTTTTGAAACTTTAATAATCAATTGGGTGTGATTTTCTCACGCTGGTATCCCAGACTGTCTCGGGTGTTATTTAATTGAAATGCTCGGGTCAAACCGAGTATTATAGGATACAGGATATGATGCTGTGGAGCTCAGGAGACAAGCAAGATGACGATACGTACTCTCGTACTTGTTTATATATGTATTTCCACTGTGTTGAGTTATTGTGTATCCATTTGTATGATATTGATGTTGAGCTCTGATTGATGTACTCTGATGATGTAATATAAACAGAGATATTTGATTTTGAGAAAAGGTCATTTATTATCTATTATATTTTATTCCGCTGCGATGGTTAGATTCTGTTGTTGTTTCCTATTTTCTTCTTCTACCTCTTCTTCTTTAACCCAAATGGTTCATATTTCTGTACAACTTGAGATGAGTTAGATAGAATAGTGTTGACTCAAGGGGTACGGATTTACGGGTCGTTTCAGCTTTTACAACGGATTCATATATGTATGATTTGTCTGAACTATATTTTTTATTGTTTTAGAAACTGTTGTTTAAAAAATATTTCATAATGGAACCTAATTTTAAAATAATTGACATATTTTTATAAGTCACTGTGCACAAACGTAAGTAAGTTACATGTGTTAATTATTTGAAATCACTTTGGAAATTGAATACATGTTTATTATTTTGAATATAATTGATTGGGTAATTGTGTGCATTTGTTTAAAAGTTGTTTTAATTCGAAATTCACAAGTGGACCAGTGACAACCCGCATTTCGAAAGGTTTAAGTCAACACTAAACCACAAATGTTCAACATAAAATAATCCAAAACATAGATAATCAATGGGGTTAATTAAGAAAAATAAGAAAAGAAGAAAACAACATAGAATCACGTAGAAGAATGACAAAATATATTAATTAAATAAACAGTTTATGAAGCTGTTTATACTGTACATTTGATTAAAATTTACAACATCTATCAGAGTTATATGTACAACAGAATAATAAAATAATACAGCAGAACAACATGATGCAGGGGAATAATACTAGTAATAATATACTAAATCTTTGTCTTCGTCCTTCAGAATAAATGATCTTAAATGCACTAAAAACTCGAGGGTGACCCGAGCATAAAGTAAAATTATACACTCGAGTCAGAACTAAAATATTCTTACGTGAGTCAAATCAATATCACGGATAACATGAGTGTAATAGCATCTGAGATGTTTATGGATTTTATATCTTTTATCCAGTGCATAACATACGTGCAATAACTCAAGAGATGTTACGAGATTTTCCATCTCTTAAGGATCCTTCAAAATATCTTTATACAGTAGAATACGCTATATATGTAATGTCTAATTAATAAAATAAATATTTTTCTTGCGTTAAGGTTTTACATTAATCCTCATTAACGCGTTCTTAAGTATCGTCGTACAGTTTGACCATAACGCCCCAGTAGCACGTCGGGGGATAGGGATGCACCATGATACGACAACAATAAACCAAACTCATAGTGGTCTCGTATAAGGATAAAAGAATGACAAGGCACGTGAGGCAATTCCCAAGGTAGGATACTACCAGTTCGGGTCGTAGGGCTGGTGGTAACGCATCGTAGCCACGACCGTCCACCACGTCCATCCATTCCGTATCGAGTCAAAGGGAGGCCATCCCAAATCATATTGCACCAATCGAAACCAACATCAAAAGTAGTAGTATGAACCAAGTCCAAAAAAACCCGAAGAACAGATGTCCACTAGATGTAACAACCTTCATTGGCTCTGTCAAGCAGTCACCATTCTCTTTCTTTAAATCTAGCAACGTACACCAAATCCAACCACTTCATTCTGGAATCTCCTCCACTGACACAGCTGTTAAAGCGATTCTAATATTGACAGAAAGTATGCCGATAAGAGGCCATAGTCTCTTTAACAACCAAACATCGTTAATACACTGGCTGGTTCTTTTACATTTCAAAAACGATTCATACTTGATATCAAAGTATCATATTCACTTCAAAATATCATTCATTTCAAAATTATCATATTCACTACGAAATTAATTCATTCAAAATCACATTTACTTAAAACATGCCACTTTCACTTGAAAAACATTTCATTCCAATATCTCAATTTCACTTCCAAAATCGTTTCAAATTTCAACTTAGGTTATAAATTCATTTTAACCACGTTCGTATTTAAATCAAAGATTTAAATATAAACATTCCAACATTGAACAGTTTGAATTTTTAGAAAATAGTTTGAATAGTTTAAAATAGTTTAAATCGTGTACGGATTTAAAACAATTTGATATAAAATGGTTTGAGTATTGAAAGTGGTTTATGTAGTAAAATAGTTTGGAAAATAAAATATTTGAATATTTAAAAAGATAGATTTTAACAGTTTATATTAAAATAATTTATTTTGAATTTAGTTTCAAATCAAGCTGTTTCTTTCCATTTCTAATCTAGACTCATGTCGAAATTTCAAATCAAACAAACCCAATTTCAAATCTTTCAATTCAATTGACTCAATTTCGATTTAAATTCAAATCAACTTAATTTCGATTTCAATTCGAGTTAACTTCAATTTCAAAACGTTCGTTTCAACCACAAATTCAATTCAACGATTCAATTCAATGTTTAAATTTCAATTCAGTTCTAATTATAACCATTTCAAATTATACTGAATTCAAGTCCAATTCTGAAATACCGATTTAAAATCACTCAAATCTAATTAAACTTCAATGCTCGAATTTAAATTCAAATCTTTAAATTAATTCAATTTCGAACATTTCAATTCTGAGTCCAAATTTGAAATATCGATTTATATTCCTTTTACTTGAATATATTTCAAAGGTCGAATAAAAGTTCAAATCTTTAATCAATTTCCATATTTCAGACCGTATTTCAATTATAACTTCAACTTCTAGTTTATTCTTTAAACAAATTCTATTAACAAATTTCAATTTCAACATTCGAAGCTCGAGTTCGAAAATAATTCAATTTCCATGAATCAATTGTTTTATTCCTTAAAATGGTATCATTTAAATAATTTCAAAATCCCGAATTTTAAAACCATTAATTTAACCAATCCAATATCCGTATATAATTTTCTACCTTATGGCCAAGTGAATAGTTATTTCGATTTTTAATTGCAGGGATAGATATATATCATTTCAATCTAAATCTTGGTGTCATATGTATATATCATTTCAATCTATTTCTTAATTTATTCAAAATAATTCAACTTATAGCTTTATATACTGTCAATAATATACAGGGTGATAACAGGGATATATAAAATAAACAAACATCCAATCATCCAATATATCAACCAATAACATTCAATTTCAATCAACATCCAAATCAGCTAATAAATCATAACAATTATACTGGTGATCAATATCGAATATTTAACTAGCAATTCAATTTCAATTCCAAATTTAACTATCATTTAAAATTCCTATCAGTTCAATTCATACGGCAATTTAAATGTCAGTTAAACTATCAAACAACAACCAATAAACTTAAATCACTTCAAAATTTAAATCTAACTAACATCAGAATAATTTAGTATTTCATGAGTAGGATTAATCACTCACCTTTATTTGAAACTGAAATTTTTTTCAGCTTCAAATAGTTTCCAATCCAGCTTTATGGCATAGCCTTCATCGGTGTAACATCCCGGAATTTTTAACAATATCAATTTAATAATCTGTAGTTAAAATTAAATTGATATTGATAATCTGTTAATAATTATTCAAATAAATTTGATAATCTTCTTCAATAAATATTTGAATTGGTTATTTTATCTTTTAAAATAATAAATTGATTTCAATTTACAATATAAATATATGGTTCATATTTTAAATAAATTGGTATTGTTTTAAATTTAGAATAAATTTAACAAATTGGTTTTATGGCTTAATAAAATGAATATTTTGTAAAATGATTTTAAATTTAATAAAAGAGATTTATAAAAATAATATTGATATTTTATTGTATTTTTAAATAAGTTTTGAATAAGATTTGTAATGTTTATTTCAAATTGAATTTTTATTTATAACTTAATTTGAAATTGTTTGGTTTCAAATTTAGTTTGAATTTAAATTCCAAAGTGTAAAATCTAAACTGTTTTAATTTTAATATGTATAAGTTTCATTTATTAAAATGATTTGTTTTTATTTCCATTTGTAAATTTATACACATGTTTAAGTATAAACTAACCACTTAAACTAAGTTTACATATACATTAATTTGTAATTAGTATTAACTATTTTAAAGAAAACATGCGTTGCATTTTTAAAAGAGTAAATAGACAAGTGTTGTAAAGTTTGACAAGTGTTAAAATTAGTTTTTATTTTCTTTTCTTACATTAAATCTGAAATACATTTAGTTTAGTTGCATTCTTCATTTCATATTACATTGTCATTCTTCCTTAATCAAAAGAAAATCTTCAAACCTTTAAAATCTGAATCATCTTCATATTAAAAACAAATCTGCATTTGATTCATCTACAATCTGCATATTCAAATCCCAAATCTGCATTCCTCAAATCAAGTGAAACCTGCATATTCAAAATACAACATATGCAACCCCTCAAATCCAAAAATCTACACTTCATTTCAAACTCAAGTGAAGCCTGCATTTTTCTGCACTTTGTTTGGAACCTGGGAATGAAAGAGCATCTGCATGTGAAGATTTAACAACTATATATACATCTGCATGCTAGCATTTGGGTCAGTGAAAACAAATAGGCAAACTGTATACTCTTGTTTCTGCATAAATGAACAACAGAGGGTTCAAGCCTGCAAATTCAAATGATCAGTGGTCTGCATTCATTAAGGTGAGTAACAAATAAAATCTTAAAATATATTTGGGTTGCTTGATTAAATGTTTGAGATAAAAATTATGTTTGTGTGCTTATGAAATGCCTATTGCAATTATGATTGTTTATGCATGTTGGTTTTGCTATGATGTGTTTCCAGATCCACATCCTTTTAAATAAAAAAAAAATTCTACAATTGATCAGACTTAAGATAGTAACTGGGTTCTAGAATAATTAAAAGAAAGTTGTTTATCATAAATTAGAATGCAAATTTATAAAGTATTGTTGTCTAAATTTCTTAAGTTCAGGTTTAAAAAAAAAATTATTAGAAGAGTTAAATTACAGAGTGATATCTCTGTAAAAATAAGTGATACCCTATAGGCTGAACTTGATTAAATCCAGTCATATTAATATTGAAAACCAGTTCCATAAACTAAAAAGAAATTTACTGGAAACTGTTTTTTTTTAATCTAATATTAGTATTTGTGTATGGTTCATTTACAGTGTTCTTGAACTAAAATATGAATTTGTGCAAATACTTGCAATTTGCAATTTAAGGAAACTCAAAATTCTTTTTGAGTTATTAAGTAAGGATCATAGATCCTTAGAAAAATCTGAGATGTGGATATAATTGGGTAGGAAAGCTGCAGTTGGAATTGAAACTTTTTTTAACCCTAGTTTTGAAGTGGGTCTGAGCATTTAGTCAGTGTGAAGAGATGGAATGATCGAGTGTTATGGAAATTGGTGATGGTGTAGATGATGGGTGAGGGAACTCGGGGCCGAAAGGGTTGATCGTCAAATGATCAGAGTGGCAAGAGAATGGCCGTTGACAGGTTTGAATAGAAACCTGTAATATATATATATATATATATATTCTTCCAGGTTTGTGGATTTGGGGGTTTCAGAGCTAAAATTTGAATGCTTGAATTTTTGTCCAACCTGGTGTTGTAGTTAGGATATTGAGGGGTTTCTGGAGGTTGATGGATCATCACTGATGATCGCCAAAGGTGGTGCGACATGATTTCTGATGTTTTGTTTTGGGTTTCTGGGTGTTGCAGAGGGAGGTGGGATTTTACTCGAAGTGGATGGGGAAATGACTCGGGGAAATCAAGCTTAAAACCCGAAGTAGGAATTTGGTTTCTCGGGTTACTCTGTAACTTGCAATTTCAGGTTGCTGATCTGTTTTCTTTTAAATATGGATTTTAAATATTTAAAATCTAAAGTTTATGTTTAAAGGAAAATTTAAGTTTATAATCAAATTCAAGTTGTAATTTTTGATTTAAATTCAAGTTTGTATTTTTGTTTAATTTAAATTCAAATTTCAGGTTTTGAAACCTGTTTTTCTTTTTTTTAAATCTGGGTTAAACTTTTTTTTATAAACTGCAGTTTTCTGTTTGAGAAAAATTTAAGTTCAAATTTAAATGCAAGTTTAAATTTCTCATTTGAATTTAAATTCCAGTTTTTAAAACAGAAACTTAAGTTTGAAAATTTAACTTTATTAACTATATCATGTTGATAAGATAGTTTAAACTTTTTAATAATAAGATTATAAAAATATTAATAGAGTTGAAGTTAATTTAAAATCTGGGAATTCAAAGGTTTAATTTGAATTTCAGGTTTAAATTTTAAAGAAGGTTTAAATTTGAAGTTTCAAATTAAAATGGAAATTTAAATTATTGAAAGTTTTGAAATGACTTTAACTTTAAAAATTTCCATAGCATTAGTTTGATTTGCAATTTAAAAAGTTTTAAATTTATTTAAAACTTTGATAGGTTTAAAATTATTCTGTTTTAAACTTGAATTTAAATTGAAATTTAAAGGTAATTTCATAAGTACTTTGTTTTGAATCAAATTGTTTTAAACATAATTAAGTTATGTTTTATTTTGAAAATTTGATTAAGATTTATGTTTTAAAATTAATTAATAAGGTAATTAAGATTAATTAATTAATTTAATTAATTAATTAAATTTGGAATTAATAATTGATTAATGATTAATCAATTTAAAATTAAGATCATTAATTAAGTTATTAATTAATGATAAATGAATATTAATTATGTAATTAAGTTTTAATTCAAGGTTAATTAATTTTATAATTAACTTTAATTAATAAATGATTAAAGATAATTCAATTGGTAATTAATTTAAGTTAATTACCTTATAAAATAATTTGAGGATGGTTAATGAAGGTCATTAACCATGATTAATTAATAATTAATTAATATGGTTAATTTTTATAATTAATTAGATTAATTAATTTAATAATAATCAATTGTAAATGGTTTGAGTATAATTACTAAAAGTAATTAAGAAATTAACTACTTAATGTAATTAGTTTAATTGAATGAGATTGTTTATTTTTAATTAATTAAGTTTAATTAAATTTAAACACTTGAGTTTTATAAATAATTACTTTATGTAATTAATGATTTGGAAATTACTTAGTTAAGTAATTGTTTAATAATTAGAGATTGTAATTAAATGGAGATGTTTAAGTATGAAGAAATTTGGGTTAATTAATTTAGTAATTAATCAAGGGATTAATTAAGAAATTAATTTAAGGATAATTAATTTGGTTTAATATAGTAATTAAATTAGTTAATTACTTAAAGTAATTAAATTATGGAATAATTAAGGATCATTAATTATTTTAATTAATGAAGTAATTAAAGTTGATTAATTATGATTAATTAATCAATAATAAGTAATTAAGGTAATTAATTAATTAATGTAATTAATTAAGGATTAGGATAATTAATTATGATTAATTAATTGAAGTAATTAAAGGTTAATTACTGTTTAGTTGAGAATAATTAATTTTGTGAAATTAATTAAGGATAATTACATGAATGTAATTAAGTATAATTAATCAAGAGTGATTAATTAAAGTAATTTATGATTGATTAATTGATTTTAATCAATTAAATGATTGAGTAACAAGGTTTATATTGATGAAGTAATTAATTTAATTCATTTTAAATTAATTAGAGATAGAGATAATTAATTTAATTCATTTTAAATTAATTATATGATGATGAGTAAATCCTTGCTTATGTATGAATGGATGTCATTGATTGACTTGGATGTTTTGAAATCTCAGTAATGAGATAAATGATATTGTGTGGTATGGATGTTTGATTGTATTGTGATGATAACTTAGATTATCTATTGAGATAGTGATATATGGTATATCTTTTGGATATTGATAATGTGGATACCTGTTATTTGGTAAAGTTGATTATCAGTTATGATTTATAAGTTTTCTATCTGTGTGTATATAGATACTGTAATTGAATTGTTTTAAACCTTTAAACAACTTGGACCCTAAAAGACACGCTTTGGTTTTCGATGAGACCGGGATCGGGTTTCCATATTTGGATATCCGAAAACCACATTGATTCCAAATAACGTTAGGTCGTGTATCAAAATGGAGCTTTGTGAAGACTCGAGGTGTAAGGACTATGAGTCAGTATAACTCTGTGGGTGATTCCGTAATGAGTTGACGGAATTAGTTCTTATAGATTCGAGATGGTAAATTAGAGTGCAAGGGTTATTGTTGTTAACTTTAAGGGTGATTCCAAAATGAGTGTAACGAGATAACGCCTTCGGTTTCGTTCGAACCCGGAACGAACTTGTATGGATTGAATGCTTTCAGAACATCATCAGGTGGACGATGAGCATTCTAAGTAATATGTCCTATAAAGGTAATCGTAGCCTCAAGCCTCATCAACCGGGAATGGCTAAAACAGGGGAGGTGCAGCAAAGCTTCGTGGGTCGCACCCACTGGAGAGCAAGATTGATCCCTGTCTAGAAGTCCCTTTATATTCAGCTGTGTGGGTGGTTGCTAGCTACAACCACGGGGTTGTCTTGTTTGGAACTATTCAGTAAGGAATGGGTCCGGCTTTGTGTTGCAGGGGGTCGGGAGTGATCCTCGGTACGTTGATCTAGGCCACATACTGTGACGGGCGGTACCCCAGTAACCCTGCCATTGTATGGAATCCAAAATCCAATAAGTGCCAACGGTTTTGATTGTATTACCCACTTTTGTGGCTAGTAGCTGGAATTTAATCATGTAACAATTTCGGCTATTTTCTTATTTATTTGAAAACCCTAGACACTATTATAATATCATTGGATTTCCTATCAAATGTTTTGGTTAGCGTAAGGTAAAAACTTTTCCATGTTTATGTGTGGGAAGTCTTACGTGATACCTTTCTTTTCAAAAGGTTTTTAAAAGTTAAGCAACTTTAACCTGTTACTCACACCAGACCCATGTCTGACCCGGAGTTTATTTTTTGTTTTTCATAAACTCTTGGGTACTCAAATTTTTATGAGTAGTCAAGGGAATTCAGGTTAGGATACAGGATAGCTTTGAAGAAATTGTGGAGGAGCAATGGAGCAGGAGGCTTCCACGTGTCGTTACATATATAGTATTCCGCTGTGTAGTTTTCTCTGAGATGTTTCTTATGTTGTGTTGAGTTGTATAACTAGACAGGTGTTTATAACTGTCTAGTATGAGTTGATTATGCTGTGTATCTCTGATAATAGTTGTAAACTATGTAATATTTATGTTATTAATATAATTTATTCGTTCCGCTGTTAGATTCTGATGTGTTGTTTCTTTCTTCTCTTCTTTCTATTCTCTTTTCTATCCCTTTCTTTCTTAAATCATGACGCGTCTTTCCGGGAGTGGAAGGCGGGTCGTGACACTTGGTATCAGAGCATTAGGCTGAGTGAATACCTAGGCTCTGAAGTGTGTCTTTCTTTAGGGAGCGTTAGGTTGATTGAATACCTAGGCTCTGTAGTGGTGTCTTTCTTGAGAGAGCGTATTTGTAATTTTTAATATATATATATATATATATATATATATATTTCTACCTATCTGTTGGGTTACCTGTTCAGGTTTTCCAATATAAGTTATTAAGGCAGATGGGGTAGTAGTGTGTGTAACACGACTACCATTGGTTGGAGTTTGAATGTTTAAGGTTGGAAGTGTATTTGTCGAGACTGTAGACCTAATACCGTCTCGAGTGAGTTCTGTAGTGATGAAGAACTTCATTGATCTCTGAAGGAAACCTGTTAAGGTTCGGAGTTCATTTCTGAAGATTGGATGAGTAGTGTTTGGATCGGTTGGTTGGGCAGAAGTGAGTGATGGTATTTTGATATCTCAAGGAATAGTAGCTGCATGATGAGATGTAGTGACTATGGATGTTCCTGAAGATGTTTTCTTTGGAACAAGTTTAAGGAGGTGAGTCTGCTTCAGTGTTGTGGCTGTGGTCAGCTTGAGTTCTGTTTGATTTGAAGTCCGAGTTTCTTGGAGAGCTTTGTTTTGGAATTCTTTGGCATCTGCGGCAGCAGTGTAGATTGGAGTGTTCTCGGTGTTGGCAAGAGATCTTCTGGCTTAGCAGTTTTTCTGAAGTAGAGTTCAGAAGCAGTTGAGTGGAGCCGTTTCTTCGATGGGTTAACTGGTTAAGTTTAAGCTATTCTATTTCGTTAAGGAAGAACCGTTTTCTTGGATTTGGTTTGGGTTGGTCGCAAAAGTGACTTGCGATTGTTTGAGTGTTCTCTTGGGTTATCTGAGTTTTTCTGATGTCTTCAGAGAAGTCAGAGTTTTGTTCCCATCTGGAGATTGAGCTTTCTTATCGTCTGGAATTCCAGGAGTGGTACCGGTGGTTCAACTTTATAGAAGAATGGTTTCCAGGAGATTGAGTTGGTGTAGCAGCTCGGAGTTTTAGAGGAACTTCTGAATTTTTCTTATGGATCTGTGAACCATATCTCTGGGGTGTGTTGTCCTGTTGTGCTCGTGTTCTTCTTCAGCATTTTCTTCTACTTCGGATTAGAGTTGAGCAACGGAAGCGGTTTGGAAGTGTATCTGCTTTTCTTTTCTGGACAGAAGAAGTTGTTGTCTTCTGATGTTGAGGAGTTGAGTTTGAGTTCTTGGTTTTGGTTGATCTTGAGGAGATCATTTTGTTGAGTTAATTGGTCTAGTTTGTTTCTAGAAGCATCAGCAAAGTTTGTGCTAATCAGTAAGGTTGTGGGCAGCCCAGGATTGTCCGAAGAGTTTTGTGGATAAGAGTCGGGGGAATTTAGACTCTGAGTCGGAGATTTAATTTTGGATAAGTTTTCTCTGATCGTAAGTGAGCTATAAGTTTGGGTAAGTCTGAGAAGTTAGCTCTGAAGTGTTTTGGATCTTTTCTGTATCTAGGAGATTAAGTGATTGATCTACAGGATTGGATTGCCAGTTTGGATAACTGGGATTCGATGAGTTTCACGTATCTCTGAGGGAGTACGTGTATGATCTATCTCTGGTTGTGGAACCAGCAGTTCTGGAGTTTTGGGATGTTGAGTCAGACTCGTTTGCAGTCTGATATCTTGTCTAGTGTTATAGATATAGTTGTATAGGAGCTTTGTAGCTTCATAGTATTGTTTGTTTGGATGCTCTAGAGTGAGTATCCCGGTATATATATACCTGGGGAAACTCGATGGAATTTTATACAGAATTTGCTTGGATAATTAGATTTGTTTGAATTGGTTGTTTTGGTTATTAGCATATGTTTGTTATATGCTTGTGTTTATAATTAAAATTTAATGAGATTATTAAATTACCTTTGTTTTAAATTTCGAGGGCGAAATTCTTTTAAGGGGGAAGGATTGTAACATCCCGGAATTTTTAACAATATCAATTTAATAATCTATAGTTAAAATTAAATTGATATTGATAATCTGTTAATAATTATTCAAATAAATTTGATAATCTTCTTCAATAAATATTTGAATTGGTTATTTTATCTTTTAAAATAATAAGTTGATTTCTATTTACAATATAAATATATGGTTCATATTTTAAATAAATTGGTATTGTTTTAAATTTAGAATAAATTTAACAAATTGGTTTTATGGCTTAATAAAATGAATATTTTGTAAAATGATTTTAAATTTAATAAAAGAGATTTATAAAAATAATATTGATATTTTATTGTCTTTTTAAATAAGTTTTGAATAAGATTTGTAATGTTTATTTCAAATTGAATTTTTATTTATAACTTAATTTGAAATTGTTTGGTTTTGAATTTAGTTTGAATTTAAATTCAAAAGTGTAAAATCTAAATTGTTTTAATTTTAATATGTATAAGTTTCATTTATTAACATGATTTGTTTTTATTTCCATTTGTAAATTTATACACATGTTTAAGTATAAACTAACCACTTAAACTAAGTTTACATATACATTAATTTGTAATTAGTATTAACTATTTTAAAGAAAACATGTGTTGCATTTTTAAAAGAGTAAATAAACAAGTGTTGTAAAGTTTGACAAGTGTTAAAATTAGTTTTTATTTTCTTTTCTTACATTAAATCTGAAATACATTTAGTATAGTTGCATTCTTCATTTCATATTACATTGTCATTCTTCCTTAATCGAAAGAAAATCTTCAAACCTTTAAAATCTGAATCATCTTCATATTAATAACAAATCTGCATTTGATTCACCTACAATCTGCATATTCAAATCCCAAATCTGCATTCCTCAAATCAAGTGAAACCTGCATATTCAAAATACAACATCTGCAACCCCTCAAATCCAAAAATCTACACTTCATTTCAAACTCAAGTGAAGCCTGTGTTTTTTTGCACTTTGTTTGGAACCTGGGAATGAAAGAGCATCTGCATGTGAAAATTTAACAAGTACATATACATCTGCATGCTAGCATTTGGGTCAGTGAAAACAAATAGGCAAACTGCATACTCTTGTTTCTGCATAAATGAACAACAGAGGGGTCAAGCCTGCAAATTCAAATGATCAGTGGTCTGCATTCATTAAGGTGAGTTACAAATAAAATCTTAAAGTATATTTTGGTTGCTTGATTAAATGTTTGAGATAAAAATTATGTTTGTGTGCTTATGAAATGTCTGTTGCAATTATGATTGTTTATGCATGTTGGTTTTGCTATGATGTGTTTCCAGATTCACATCCTTTTAAAAAAAAAAATCTACAATTGATCAGACTTAAGATAGTAACTGGGTTCTAGAATAATTAAAAGAAAGTTGTTTATCATAAATTAGAATGCAAATTTATAAAGTATTGTTGTCTAAATTTCTTAAGTTCAGGTTTTAAAAAAAAATTATTAGAAGAGTTAAATTACAGAGTGATATCTCTGTAAAAATAAGTGATACCCTATAGGTTGAACTTGATTAAATCCAGTCATATTAATATTGAAAACCAGTTCCATAAACTAAAAAGAAATTTACTGGAAACTGTTTTTGTTTAATCTAATATTAGTATTTATGTATGGTTCATTTACAGTGTTCTTGAACTAAAATATGAATTTGTGCAAATACTTGCAATTTGCAATTTAAGGAAACTCAAAATTCTTTCTGAGTTATTAAGTAAGGATCATAGATCCTTAGAAAAATCTGAGATGTTGATATAATTGGGTAGGAAAGATGCAGTTGGAATTGAAACTTTTTTTAACCCTAGTTTTGAAGTGGGTCTGAGCATTTAGTCAGTGTGAAGAGATGGAATGATCGAGTGTTATGGAAATTGGTGATGGTGTAGATGATGGGTGAGGGAACTCGGGGCCGAAAGGGTTGATCGTCAGATGATCGGAGTGGCAAGAGAATGGCCGTTGACAGGTTTGAATAGAAACCTGTAATATATTTTTTTCTTCCAGGTTTGTGGATTTGGGGGTTTCAGAGCTAAAATTTGAATGCTTGAATTTTTGTCCAACCTGGTGTTGTAGTTAGGATATTGAGGGGTTTCTGGAGGTTGATGGATCATCACTGATGATCGCCAGAGGTGGTGCGACATGATTTCTGATGTTTTGTTTTGGGTTTCTGGGTGTTGCAGAGGGAGGTGGGATTTTACTCAAAGTGGATGGGGAAATGACTCGGGGAAATCAAGCTTAAAACCCGAAGTAGGAATTTGGTTTCTCGGGGTACTCTGTAACTTGCAAGTTTCAGGTTGCAGATCTGTTTTCTTTTAAATCTGAATTTTAAATATTTAAAATCTAAAGTTTATGTTTAAAGGAAAATTTAAGTTTAAAATCAAATGCAAGTTGTAATTTTTGATTTAAATTCAAGTTTGTATTTTTTTTGATTTAAATTCAAATTTCAGGTTTTGAAACCTGTTTTTCTTTTTTTTAAATCTGGGTTAAACTTTTTTTTATAATCTGCAGTTTTCTGTTTGAGAAAAATTTAAGTTCAAATTAAATGCAAGTTTAAATTTCTCAATTGAATTTAAATTCCAGTTTTTAAAACAGAAACTTAAGTTTGAAAATTTAACTTTATTAACTATATCATGTTGATAAGATAGTTTAAACTTTTTAATAATAAGATTATAAAAATATGAATAGAGTTGAAGTTAATTTAAAATCTAGGAATTCAAAGGTTTAATTTGAATTTCAGGTTTAAATTTTAAAGAAGGTTTAAATTTGAAGTTTCAAATTAAAATGGAAATTTAAATTATTGAAAGTTTTGAAATGACTTTAACTTTAAAAATTTCCATAGCATTAGTTTGATTTGCAATTTAAAAAGTTTTAAATTTATTTAAAACTTTGATAAGTTTAAAATTATTCTGTTTTAAACTTCAATTTAAACTGAAATTTAAAGGTAATTTCATAAGTACTTTGTTTTGAATCAAATTGTTTTAAACATAATTAAGTTATGTTTTATTTTGAAAATTTGATTAAGATTTATGTTTTAGAATTAATTAATAAGGTAATTAAGATTAATTAATTAATTTAATTAATTAATTAAATTTGGAATTAATAATTGATTAATGATTAATCAATTTAAAATTAAGATCATTAATTAAGTTATTAATTAATGATAAATGAATATTAATTATGTAATTAATTTTTAATTCAAGGTTAATTAATTTTATAATTAACTTTAATTAATAAATGATTAAAGATAATTTAATTGGTAATTAATTTAAGTTAATTACCTTATAAAATAATTTGAGGATGGTTAATGAAGGTCATTAACCATGATTAATTAATAATTAATTAATATGGTTCATTTTTATAATTAATTAGATTAATTAATTTAATAATAATCAATTGTAAATGGTTTGAGTATAATTACTAAAAGTAATTAAGAAATTAATTACTTAATGTAATTAGTTTAATTGAATGAGATTGTTTATTTTTAATTAATTAAGTTTAATTAAATTTAAACACTTGAGTTTTATAAATAATTACTTTATGTAATTAATGATTTGGAAATTACTTAGTTAAGTAATTATTTAATAATTAGAGATTGTAATTAAATGGAGATGTTTAAGTATGAAGAAATTTGGGTTAATTAATTTAGTAATTAATCAAAGGATTAATTAAGAAATTAATTTTAGGATAATTAATTTGGTTTAATATAGTAATTAAATTAGTTAATTACTTAAAGTAATTAAATTATGGAATAATTAAGGATCATTAATTATTTTAATTAATGAAGTAATTAAAGTTGATTAATTATGATTAATTAATCAATAATAAGTAATTAAGGTAATTAATTAATTAATGTAATTAATTAAGGATTAGGATAATTAATTATGATTAATTAATTGAAGTAATTAAAGGTTAATTACTGTTTAGTTGAGAATAATTAATTTTGTGAAATTAATTAAGGATAATTACATGAATGTAATTAAGTATAATTAATCAAGAGTGATTAATTAAAGTAATTTATGATTGATTAATTGATTTTAATCAATTAAATGATTGAGTAAGCAAGGTTTATATTGATGAAGTAATTAATTTAATTCATTTTAAATTAATTAGAGATAGAGATAATTAATTTAATTCATTTTAAATTAATTATATGATGATGAGTAAATCCTTGCTTATGTATGAATGGATGTCATTGATTGACTTGGATGTTTTGAAATCTCAGTAATGAGATAAATGATATTGTGTGGTATGGATGTTTGATTGTATTGTGATGATAACTTAGATTATCTATTGAGATAGTGATATATGGTATATCTATTGGATATTGATAATGTGGATACCTCTTATTTGGTAAAGTTGATTATCAGTTATGATTTATAAGTTTTCTATCTGTGTGTATATAGATACTGTAATTGAATTGTTTTAAACCTTTAAACAACTTGGACCCTAAAAGACAAGCTTTGGTTTTCGATGAGACCGGGATCGGGTTTCCATATTTGGATATCCGAAAACCACATCGATTCCAAATAACGTTAGGTCGTGTATCAAAATGGAGCTTTGTGAAGACTCGAGGTGTAAGGACTATGAGTCAGTATAACTCTGTGGGTGATTCCGTAATGAGTTGACGGAATTAGTTCTTATAGATTCGAGATGGTAAATTAGAGTGCAAGGGTTATTGTCGTTAACTCTGAGGGTGATTCCAAAATGAGTGTAACGAGATAACGCCTTCGGTTTCGTTCGAACCCGGAACGAACTTGTACGGATTGAATGCTTTCAGAACATCGTCAGGTGGACGATGAGCATTCTAAGTAATATGTCCTATAAAGGTAATCGTAGCCTCAAGCCTCATCAACCGGGAATGGCTAAAACAGGGGAGGTGCAGCAAAGCTTCGTGGGTCGTACCCACTGGAGGGCAAGATTGATCCTTGTCTAGAAGTCCCTTTATATTCGGCTGTGTGGGTGGTTGCTAGCTACAACCACGGGGTTGTCTTGTTTGGAACTATTCAGTAAGGAATGGGTCCGACTTTGTGTTGCAAGGGGTCGGGAGTGATCCTCGGTACATTGATCTAGGCCACGTACTGTGACGGGCGGTACCCCAGTAGCTCTGCCATTGTATGGAATCCAAAATCCAATAAGTGCCAACGGTTTTGATTGTATTACCCACTTTTGTGGCTAGTAGCTAGAATTTAATCATGTAACAATTTTGGCTATTTTCTTATTTATTTGAAAACCCTAGACACAATTATAATATCAACAGATTTCCTATCAAATGTTTTGGTTAGCGTAAGGTAAAAACTTTTCCATGTTTATGTGTGGGAAGTCTTACGTGATACCTTTCTTTTCAAAAGGTTTTTAAAAGTTAAGCAACTTTAACCTGTTACTCACACCAGACCCATGTCTGACCCGGAGTTTATTTTTGTTTTTCATAAACTCTTGGGTACTCAAATTTTTATGAGTAGTCAAGGGAATTCAGGTTAGGATTCAGGATAGCTTTGACGAAATTGTGGAGGAGCAATGGAGCAGGAAGCTTCCGTGTGTAGTTACATATATAGTATTCCGCTGTGTAGTTTTCTCTGAGATGTTTCTTATGTTGTGTTGAGTTGTATAACTAGACAGGTGTTTATAACTGTCTAGTATGAGTTGATTATGCTGTGTATCTCTGATAATAGTTGTAAACTATGTAATATTTATGTTATTAATATAATTTATTCGTTCCGCTGTTAGATTCTGATTTGTTGTTTCTTTCTTCTCTTCTTTCTATTCTCTTTTCTATCCCTTTCTTTCTTAAAGATGATGCGATTTTCCAGGAGTGGAAAGTCGGGTCGTCTCAATCGGCACGATCGCAACGTGACTTGTTTCGCTCGAAATAGACCTCGTATTAAAAAGTTACGGATATATTAACATAACGGTATAATTAACATTAAATTAACTAAATTTAATTAATTTAATTAATAACTTAAACCTGACCTCTTTCCTTCCGTTAGCGAAATCCCTAGGCATTCTCAACGTTGACCGGCGCTTGACCGCCTCCAGCCCACCGCCGCTCCAGGCGAACCGCGCCTAGCGCCGCACTACCGACCTCCGCTGCTCGCACCTCCGACCACCTGTAGGCCAAGATCGATCGACCTAAACTCATTCCATTCAACTCACGCCTTCCATCGCCACAGACCTCCGTTCAGCATCAGACTTTGCCAGAACATTGCTCCCATCGTCCTCTCCAACTTCCCTTCAGGTGCCATCTCCTAAGGATCAACGGTGATGGAGATAAACGTCGTTGAACTCGCAATGTTAAACCCAGATCTTGGCGAATTTGAGCGACATCGACTCGATCCAACCGTTGGATGCATAGAGGAGATCAAGCTCTACAACTTTTGTATTGAAGCCGAGTCGAGATTACGAGTGGATTGAGAGAAAATGAGGAAGAAAGGAAGACGATTTTCGTCCATTAAAACGGAATGAATGGCTGAAGCTAGGGCTTGGACAAAATGAAAGTGATGATAGCCTTATATAGTAAAAATTTCCATGGCACTATTCACCACGAAAATTTCAAACTCCAAACGAAGCATGCCACCAGGCGTTTCACATGTTATATCCTTATTCCGAACACAATGGAACGAGAGCCAATTCCACCATGTTCAGAAGATTGATTTTCAAATCAAATTATTTTAATTAAAGTTCTAAAAATAAATTTTATGCGTTTCAAGCTTGCACGGTCAAACAATAAGTGCGATCACTATGAAACTTGAAATTCTATAATAATTTACTATTACAGATCCGATGAAACTGGTTTCGTTGAAATCAAAGACAGTGTCCAAAAAGACTATTTTTATACGTTAATTAAAACAAGTTGCTTCCAAAATCAGTTTAATCATTTTTAAATTCAATTTTAAAAGTTTACTACCATCATTCTAGTTTAAATAAAATTTAAATCAACTTTAGGAATCATTTTCATTCATATTAAATTCAAGATTTAATTATTTAAATAATTCCAAATATTAAATTTAATCAATTCAATTATCTAACAAATTACATTAATAAATCATTAAATTTTTATTTCTAATCATTTTTTTCCAATAATCATATTAAGTTGAATAATTTAAAATAGTTAAAAATACGAATTGTTATAGGACTTTTGTGAAAAACATCAAAAGCCTTTTGAATCCATCTTAAGTGAAAGATAGATTTTAATTTGTTATTTTTGTTTTTGAAACATATATTAAATTATAAAGTTTTTATGTATACATATATGCGCGTGTATGTGATATTAAATTTATAATATAGTTTGCAATTATTAATGTACGTATATATGTCTGTATGTACGTACATACGTATGTGTGTGTTTTTTTAAAGCGTGTGTGTATGTATGTGTGTTTTATTTCAACTCAAAATTTATATAACGAACTTTTGCGTAAAATCACAAATTTAATTTTAAATCCTTCCTACGTTATTCAAAATTGTTGGTTTTAAATTTCAAAACATACTGTGTTTAGAATTGTTTTGAGGTAATATTAAATGCAAATGAAAGGAGATAACTCCTCCACCTTTTCCTTTTCTTATTATTGCTTATTTAAAACAATTGATGCCATTTCCATTTTGAATATAAGTAAACTTTTTGATTAATTGAATAATTTTATAACATATTATACATACATACATACATACATATACATGTATGTGTGTGTGTGTGTGTGTGTTTATTAAGGAAAATGAGTGATCCTCTATTAGTAGATGAGAATACTCATGTATTTTATTCTACACTAGAAAATGGAGTTGTCAACATGTCTAATAGGTAGAGATTTATATAATGTGAAATAAAGATAAAAAGAAACCCCAACCTTAGAAAGCTAAGGCCCGTAACAAAACGATAAAACAATATAATCCACTAAATATGATAAGTGGTCATGTCCTCAAAATTATCTAAGTCCATCCGGTCCAACAAGCATATCTGAAGCTTCAAAGAAGACTATACCAAAAGTAAAAGACCAATACACACACACATATATGTGTGTGTGTGTGTGTATACATATATTGTAACGACCCTGGATTTTGGCCCCGTTATTTTAATAAATATTTAATCAAATTAAATAAAATGTGAACTTATCATTTTAAAGTAAATAAATCTTTTGAAATATTTGCCATTTGTTTATATAAATTGTATTTTGAAAAGGAAGATTTGATTTGGAAATTTAAAATAAATTCTCTTAATAATATTTAAAATAAAATTTATCTTATATAATTGAATTAAAATACTTTACTTTGTTAACATTTGATAAATAAATATATATGAATCATAATGTTTGAAATAGAATCTAATTCTATCAATATAAATAAAATAGTATAAAATGTAAGTAAACCATATGAACATAATTTAAATATTGATAGTTAAAATATAAAATAGAAAATAATAAAAAAATATTTACGTACAAAATATCTTCAAGCAAAAAACCCAAATCTATAAAGTTAAATCAGACAAAACAAATGTTTTCAAACAAAATATCTTCATATATATACAAAGACCAAAACCAACCTGCAAAGTGGATATTTACATACAACATATCTTCATACACAAGCCATATGTCTAAATGCAAAGTGTACTTTTACATGCATATATCTATCTACAGCAAAAACATAATTATAATATGTAAACATATTTGGAAACAAGGCATTTAATGCCATCTTCTCAAGCTAATATTTTGTCAATTCAAAACATTGCAAATCTTTACTTTTCAGTAATGAAAAATATGGTTAAAACAAAACAAAATGAAGAAAATGTTCGACCAGATAATACCTTCCTCATACATACTTTTCTCTACTATATATGTATGTCCATCTTTCTATTTGGTTCATTCGGTAACAACTGAAGTAAACCAGAGAAAACTAAAGAAGAAAAAAGGAAGCAAGCTCAAATTTCAATTTAAACCAAAAACAGAACAAAACTCAAATTTAAATTCAAAACAGAAAAATACACAGGCAGTTTTCAACTGTAGTTTTCTCAATCATCAAGTGCTTTCTGTTCAAAAGGATTTCCGGCAAGTAAACAAGAAATTTAAAGCTTTAAGTTTGATTTAAAAGTACTTCAGTATTTATTGATAATATGGTTGTATATGATTTGATCTTGAAAATAATACTGTGTGTTATATGCTTCTCTGTTTAAATTGTTATAGGGTGAATATTTTTTCAAAACTCAAATTCACTTTCTGCTAATCATTGTTAAGTTTTAATTTTTCAATCAAACAAGGTATTTAAACTAAAACTAAGATTTTGTAAAGCTGTTTAAACTATATTTGTAAAAGTATGCTACTGTAATATTGTTTTACAGGCAACCAAGAAAAATTTGATAAATTTGATTGTCATAAGAAGTTAATTCAAGTTTATTTGGAATTCTTACTGAAAGTTATGGTTTTTAAAACTAGAATGAAGATTTTTAGTTCAGTGATTCAAGAGTAGTTTTTATTTGAGCAAAAATTGTATTTTTACCAATTTATAGTGATTGAATCAATAATAAATGTTGAAACTTGAATTGAAACAAGTGTAAACGACTGCGATCCCGAGAAAAATGTGCAATAATTTTTCCATTGTGTGAATTTAAGAAACCAGATCATTTTAGGGTTTGGGTTCAAGTTTTTGGTCACGTCTGTAACGTGGTGTGTTCGGCCTCAATGCGTGATCGAGTTGCACGAGTTTTGGGAGGTTGGTAGCTTTGCGTGTTGTCGTTGTGTGGCCGAAGTTTGGGCGACCTCGGTGGCGAGAGCGGCGGTGGCGAGGCGTATTAGTCAGTGTTGGTGTTTGCAGTATTTTCGATTGAACTGCTATTTGTCGATTTCGAATCTTTGAAGGCAAATTGAGTTTGTATTTCGAGTTTAGGGATGGTTTGCGACTTGCCTGAGTGGTTGGGGTTCATCGGAACTTGATCTCGCCGCCGTGCACGTGTACGACGTGGTGAGTTGTGTCAGTATCGTCGAGGGCTTACGTCTCGAGTCGTGCTTGAGTTTTGAAGTTAGTTGCTTCGGGGTTTTGATTGAATGCGTGAGTATGAACCTGATACTATAACTTAAGTTTTAAATTTAAACTTACTGGAATAAAAGAAAAAGAGAAGAGGAAGAAGAGCGTACAGGTGAACGTCTCGGGGGAATAGGTGGGTAACTCGAAGTAATGCTCGAGTAAACAGGAAAGCTTCGTGTGGGTTTTCTTTTCCAACTGCAGTATTATATAAAAAGAAAATGAAAAAAAAGAAGGTTAAACAAATTGTTTCAACGGGATTTTAAGCATTGCAAAATGGAACAAATGTTTAACAAATTTAAGTTAAAACTTTATACAAGTTTTGATTATCTTAGTTAATACTTCACAATGCTTTTAAACTCTTAATTAATCATTTTAATTAAGTAATTAATTTATGTTAAGTATAAAATTAATTAACATTAAAGTTTTGAAGTTAAAAATAAATTGATTTTCAAAATTTAAAGACAATTCTTTTAAAGGTTAATTAAGATGAATAATTAATATTAATTAATTATTTTTGGAAAGCAATTAAGAATGATTAATTATTCAATTAATTATTTTAGAAGCAATTATGAATAATTACCTTATAATTATAATTAGAGTTTGGATTAATTAATGATTAAGTGATAAATGAAATTGTAATTAACTATTTGAAGTTAATTAATGTATGATTAGTAGTTAACTAATTAAGTAATTTAATTTAGAATTAATAAATGATTAATTAAGTAATTAGTAAGTAATAAATGGATAATTAAGTTTTATTAAGGTTATTAATTAATAATTAAGGGTAATTGATTAAATAATTAAGACTTAATAATTAATTAAGAAATGAATAATTAATTAAGTGATTTGAAATGGAATAGCTAATTAAATGATTAATTAAATAGGGTTAAGTAATTAACTCTCCAGTAATTGATTTAATTTGAATTAATTACAATAAGAATTTAAGATGATTTCTTATGGATTGTTATGTATGTAGAATATCTGATTTGTGATATTTATTTGGTGATATTCTGTGATGCTCTATGATATGCTTTGATATATCAATGATGATTGTGTATGATTTATCTGTGATAAATGTTATGTGAATTCAGTTGTTGAATTTAAATTATTTAATGTTTAAATTAATTAAACAACTTGGCCTTTAAAATGGCGTTTGGATTTCGATGAGACCAGGATTTGGTGTCATTTATGATTATCCAAAAACCACATCGATCCAAATTAAACGTTAGGTCGTGAAATCTCAAGTGAAGATGGAGATGGTGTTTTCAGAATGCAAGGATTATTGTCATTGACTCTGAGGGTGATTCCTAAATGAGTGTAACGAGATAATGTCTTCAGTTTCGTTCGAACCCGGAACGAACTTTTATGGATTGAATGCTTTCAGCACATCGTCAGGCGGACGATGAGCATTCTAAGAGATATGTTCTGTAAAGGTAATTGCAGCCTCAAGCCTCATCAACCGAAAATGGCTAAAACATGGGATGTGCAGCAAGGTTAAGTAGGTCATGCCCAAGAAGGACCAGATATACCCCTGTCCAGATGTCCCTTTTTATTTCGGCTGTGTGGGCAGTTACTAGCTACAACCGCGGGGTTATCTTGTTCGAGACTTTTCAGTAAGGAATGGTTCCGGCCTTGTGTTGCAGGGGAGTTAGGGTGGCTCCTCGGTACGGTGATCTAGTCCCCGTACTGTGACAGGCAGTACCCAGTAGCCCTGCCATTGATGGAAACCCATTGTCCCAATAAGACCCAACGATTTTGATTTGAATTACCCATTTGTGGCTAGTAGCTGGAATTTAATAGATGTAACAATTTCGGCTATTTTCTATTTACTTGAAAACCCTAGACACTTTTATAATATCACCGGATTTCCTATTAAAATGTTTTGGTTAGCGTAAGGTAAAAACTTACCCGTATTTATGTGTGGGAAGTCTTACGTGATACCTTTATTTTCAAATGTTTTTCAAAGTTAAACGACTTTAAACCGTTTACTCATACCAGACCCATGTCTGACCTGGAGTTTATATTTTGTTTTTCATAAACTCTTGGGCACTCAAATTTTTATGAGTAGCCAAGTGATAGGTTTTGGATTTTGGTTTCTGGAGGAGCTTGGAGCAGGAGTTTTAGTATATATCTATCTAGTTCCGCCGTGTTAGTTGATGCATGCTGTATTTTGAGATGTATGTAGTAACAGATGTTTGTATGACTGTCATATCTATGATATTGTATAACTCTGATATATGTGAAACTATGTAATAGTTATGTGATGTATTATATTTTGTTCCGTTCCGCTGTGAGATTCTGATGTTGTTTTTCTTTCTTTCTATTCTTTTCTATTTCTATCCCTTTCTTTTCTTATTGATGATACATCTTTCTGTGAGTAGAAGGGCGGGTCGTCACAGGTGGTATCAAAGCGCTAGGTTGAGCGAATACCTAGGCTCTTGAGTGATTTCTTTCTTGAGAGAGCGCATTTGTAATTTATATATATATGTGTGTGTGTGTGTGTGTGTGTGTGTTTATTTCTACCTATTTGTTGGGTTACCTGTTCTAGTTTTCCAATATAAGTTATAAAGGTAGATAGGGTAGTGGCGTGTGTAACACGACTACCAATGGTTGAAGTTTGAATGGTTGAGGTTGGAAGTGTATCTGTGGAGACTGTAGACCTATTACCATCTCGAGTGAGCTTTAGGTGGTGTAAGGATTTCATCGATCTCTGAAGGAAACCTGTTAAGGTTCAGAGTTCATCTTTGAGTGTAAGTTTGGATGAGCTAGATTTTGGACTGTCGGTTGGACAGAGGCAAGTCATAATATCTTGATACCTCAGGATGTAGCAGCTGTGTGATGAGACACAGTGACTATGGATGTCTCCGAAGATGTTTCTTTGGAACAAGATAAGGAAGTATGTCTGCTTTGGTGTTGTGGCTAAGTTCAGTAGGGTGTTTCTGTTTGGTTTGAGGTCTGAGTTTCTCGAAGAGCTTTGGGTAGGAAGTCTTTGGCATCTAAGTCAGCGGTGTAGCTCGAAGTGTTCTGTGTGCCGTCGAGAAGATTTTCTGGTTAGCAGTTTTTCTTGAGGTAATTTCAGAAGTAGCAGAGTGGATCCATTTCTTCGATGGATTGGTTTGATAAGTATAAGGCAGTTCAAAATTGTGATGAGAGAACATTTTCTTTGGAAACGGATTTGGGTAGAATTGCTAGAGTGTCATGAGATAATTTTGGAATTCACTTAGGTAGTCTTTTACATGGAGTTGAGACTTCTCAAGAGAAGGTTGAAGATATCAATGTGGTCTAAAAAATTTCTGATGTATTCGAGGAAGTGAAGTGTTTGCCTCCACATCGAGAGATGGAGTTTCGTATTGATTTGATTTCAGGAGCAGTGCTAGTGATTCAACCTAGTAAGAGGATGGTTCCTAGAGAGAGAGAGAGAGAGGAGTTAGTTAAGCAGACTTAGGATCTTTTGGAGAAGGGTTTGATCAGGCTCAGTTTTTCTTATTGGGGTTCTGCGGCAGTGTTTGTCACTAAATCGGATAATCGCTAAGGTTCTGTGTGGATTATCGAGAATTCAATAAGTTCGTTCTGGTATTCGTTGATGATATTCTGGTCTATTCTAATTCTGAAGAAGAGCACGAGCAGCATTTAAGGATGGTGTTGGAAATACTGAGGAGGCATGTTTTGAAGGCGAAGTTCTCTAAGTGCCATTTTTGGAAATCGAAAGTTCAAATTTTTAGGGCACATTTTTTCTGGTGAAGCTATCTCTGTAGATCCAGCGAAGGTTAAGACTATTCTGGAATGGAAGCAACCGAAGTCACCGGCGGAAGTTTGCAGTTTTTTGGGATTAGTTGGCTACTACAGAAAATTTATCAAGGACTATTCTAAGATTTCTTCGCATCTGACTAAGTTGATAAGGAAAGGAGCTAAGTTTAAATGGACACCCCAGTGTGAAGAAGGTTTTCACGAATTGAAGACGAGGCTAACCAATGCACCAGTGCTTGCTATTCCGGATGGGAAGAGAAAATTTGAGGTTTATACAGATGCTTGTATAATTGGTTTGGGAGCTGTTTTGATGCAGAATGGAAGAGTAATTGCGTATGCCAGTCGGCAATTGAAGCCACATGAAAGGAACTACGCTACGCACGATCTTGAGTTGTTAGCCATTGTTTTTGCTTTGAAGATCTGGAGACATTATCCCTTGGAAGAGAAGTTCGAGTTATTCACGGATCACAAATCATTGAAATATCTTTTCTCTCAAAAAGATCTTAATCTGAGGCAGCAGCGATGAGTCGAGTTCCTGGCATCTTATGGTTTGGATATTCTGTATACCCCAGAAAAGGTGAACGTTGTAGTTGATGCTCTTAGCAGGAATATAGTTTTGTCTCTTTTGGAAGTTGTTCCATCTCTCCAGGACAGAATTATTAGTAAGCAAATGGAGGATAGATCTTGTGAGGAACTAATTCTTGGAACTAAGGATGGTCGGTATTCAGATTTTAAGGTGGATGATCAAGGTGTTTTGAGGATTAATGGTCGTTTATGTGTGCTTAATATAGATGGATTGAGGCAGGGAGTCTTAGATGAGTGTCATTGCTCCAGACTGAATATTCACCCAGGAATTTCTAAGATGTATAAAGATACGAGAAGAGTTTTCTGGTGGCCGGGCATGAAGAGGGATGTAGTGGCTTTCGTTAATAGTTATGCTATCTGTCAGCAGGTGAGAGGAGATCAGCAGAAGTCAGCCGATTTGTTGCAGCCTTTGGAAATCCCAGAATGGAAATGGAAGATGATTTCGATGGATTTCATCGACGGTTTGCCAAGAACCAAGAAAGGAAACGATGGTATATGGGTTATTGTGAATCGTTTAACTAAGAGTGCAAATTTTGTACCGATTAAGGCAACTCGTACTGCAGTTTCTCCGGCAGAGATTTTCCCGAGGGAGATAGTCAGATTGCATGGTGTTCCTGTCAGCATAGTAAGTGATCATGATCCTATTTTCATCAGCAAATTCTGGGAGGCTCTGCAATCAGCTATGGGAACAAGTTTGAGATTGAGTACAGCCAATCATCCTCAGACAGATGGACAGATGGAGAGGCTTAATCGTATTCTAGAGGATATGCTGCGAGCATGTGTTTTGGATTTTGGTGGATCTTGGGAAGACCGTCTTCATCTGGTAGAATTCACCTATAATAATAGTTACCAAGCGAGTATCAAGATGGCACTATGAAGCTTTATATGGAAGACCGTGTAGATCCTCATTCTGTTGGATAGAGTCGAAAGATCGTCTTGAGCTTGGGCCAGATTTGTTTCGTGAAGCATCTGCTAAAGTTGAGCTTATCAAGAAAAGAATGAGAGCTGCTCAAGACCGTCAGTAGAAGTACGCAGATAAGAGAGGCGACAATTGGAATTTGAGATTCGTGATTTTGTTTTTGTCAAAGTTTCCCCGATTAAAGGAGCTATTAGATTTGGAAAGACAGGAAAACTTGCTCCGAGATATATAGGACCATTTCGGATATTGGAAAGCATTGGCGCTATAGCTTACAGAGTTGAATTGCCAGAATGGATGTTTGGAATTCATCATGTATTCCATATATCCCATATAAGGAAGTTTGTTCATGATCCATCATTAGTTATAGAACCAGTAATCCAGGAAGATTTGGAGTTTGAGCCGAATTTGACTGTGATCAGGAATCCAGTTCGGATTGTTGATCAAGACGAGAGGCAACTCAGGAGCAAGGTAGTGAAGCTTGTCAAACTGCAGTGGAGCGAGGATTCCAGAGATTGTACCTGGGAAACTCTGGATAGTTTTAGGAAAGCTTATCCGGATTTGTGCCCAGATAGCTAGTGATGTTTGTTAGGATAGATTGTTTGATTGTTTGCTAATGTATGAATGATATGTGTGTTTGAATGGTTGATATAGAAGCTTTTAAATTATATTTTATTTTAAATTACGGGGATGAAATTCTTTTAAGGGGGGAGGAATGTAAAGACCCTGGATTTTGGCCCTATTATTTTAATAAATATTTAATCCAATTAAATAAAATGTGAACTTATCATTTTAAAGTAAATAAATCTTTTGAAATATCTGCCATTTGTTTATATAAATTGTATTTTGAAAAGGAAGATTTGATTTGGAAATTTAAAATAAATTCTCTTAATAATATTTAAAATAAAATTTATCTTATATAATTGAATTAAAATACTTTACTTTGTTAACATTTGGTAAATAAATATATATGAATAATAATGTTTGAAATAGAATCTAATTCTGTCAATATAAAAAAATAGTATAAAATGTAAGTAAACCATATGAACATAATTTAAATATTGATAGTTAAAATATAAAATAGAAAATAATAAAACAAATATTTACATACAAAATATCTTCAAGCACAAACCCAAATCTATAAAGTTAAATCAAACAAAACAAATGTTTTCAAACAAAATATCTTCATATATATACAAAGACCAAAACCAACCTGCATAATGGATATTACATACAACATATCTTCATACACAAGCCATTTGTCTAACTGCAAAGTGTACTTTTACATACATATATCTATCTACAGCAAAAACATAATTATAATATGTAAACATATTTGGAAACAAGGCATTTAATGCCATCTTCTCAAGCCAATATTTTGTCAATTCAAAACATTGTAAATCTTTACTTTTCAGTAATGAAAAATCTGGTCAAAACAAAACAAAATGAAGAAAATGTTTGACCAGATAATACCTTCCTCATACATACTGTTCTCTTTTATATATGTGTGTGTCCATCTTTCTATTTGGTTCGTTCAGTAACAACTTAAGTAAACCAGAGAAAACTAAAGAAGAAAAAAGGAAGCAAGCTCAAATTTCAATTTAAACCAAAAGCAGAACAAAACTCAAATTTAAATTCAAAACAGAAAAATACACAGGCAGTTTTCAACTGTAGTTTTCTCAATCATCAAGTGCTTTCTGTTCAACAGGATTTCCGGTGAGTAAACAAGAAATTTAAAGATTTTAATTTGATTTAAAAACACTTCAGTATTTATTGATAATATGGTTGTATATGATTTGATCTTGAAAATAATCCTGTGTGTTATATGCTTCTCTGTTTAAATTGTTATAGGGTGAATATTTTTTCAAAACTCAAATTCACTTTCTGCTAATCATTGTTAATTTTTAATTTTTCAATCAAACAAGGTATTTAAACTAAAACTAAGATTTTGTAAAGCTGTTTAAACTATCTTTGTAAAAGTATGCTACTGTAATATTGTTTTACATGCAACCAAGAAAAATTTGATAAATTTGATTGTCATAACAAGTTAATTCAAGTTTATCTGGAATTCTTACTGAAAGTTATGATTTTTAAAACTAGAATGAAGGTTTTTAGTTCAGTGATTCAAGAGTAGTTTGTATTTGAGAAAAAATTATATTTTTACCGATTTATAGTGATTGAATCAATAATAAATGTTGAAACTTGAATTGAAACAAGTGTAAACGACTGTGATCTCAAGAAAAATGTGCAATAATTTTTCCATTGTGTGAATTTAAGAAACCAGATCATTTTAGGGTTTGGGTTCAAGTTTTTGGTCACGTCTGTAACGTGGTGTGTTCGACCTCAATGCGTGATCGAGTTGCACGAGTTTTTGGAGGTTGGTAGCTTTGCATGTTGTCGTCATGTGGCCGAAGTTTGGGCGACCTCAGTGGCGTGAGCGGCGGTGGCGAGGCGTATTAGTCAGTGATGTGTTTGCGGTATTTTCGATTGAACTGCTATTTTTTGATTTCGAACCTTTGAAGGTGAATCGAGTTTGTATTTCGAGTTTAGGGATGGTTAGCGACTTTCCTAAGTGGTTGGGGTTCATCGAAACTTGGTCGCGCCGCCGTGCACGTGTACGGTGCGGTGAGTTATGTCAGTATCGTCGAGGGCTTGCGTCTCGAGTCGTGCTCGAGTTTTGAGGTTAGTTGCTTCGGGGTTTTGATCGAGTGCGTGAGTATGAACCTGATACTATAACTTAAGTTTTAAATTTAAACTTGCTGGAATAAAAAGAAAAAGAGAAGAAGAAGAAGAAGAGCGTGCAGGTGAACGTCTCGGGGGAATAGGTGGGTAACTCGAAGTAATACTCGAGTAAACAGGGAAGCTTCGGGTGGGTTTTCTTTTCCAACTGCATTATTATATAAAAAGAAAATGAAAAAATAGAGAAGAAGGTTAAACAAATTATTTCAACAGGATTTTAAGAATTGTAAAATCGAAAAGATGTTTAACAAATTTAAGTTAAAACTTTATACAAGTTTTGATTATCTTAGTTAATCTTAACAATGCTTTTAAACTCTTATTTAATCATTTTAATTAAGTAATTAATTTATGTTAAGTATAAAATTAATTAACATTAAAGTTTTGAAGTTAAAAATAAATTGATTTTCAAAATTTAAAGACAATTCTTTTAAATGTTAATTAAGATGAATAATTAGTATTAATTAATTATTTTCGGAAAGCAATTAAGAATGATTAATTATTCAATTAATTATTTTAGAAGCAATTAAGAATAATTACCTTATAATTGTACTTAGAGTTTGGATTAATTTATGGTTAAGTGATAAATCAATTTGTAGTTAGCTATTTGAAGTTAATTAATGTATGATTAGTAGTTAACTAATTAAGTAATTTAATTAAGAATTAATAAATGATTAATTAAGTAATTAGTAATTAATAAATGGATAATTAGGTTTTATTAAGGTTATTAATTAATAATTTAGGGTAATTAATTAAATAATTAAGACTTAATAATTAATTAAGAAATGAATAATTAATTAAATGAATTGAAATGGAATAGTTAATTAAATGATTAATTAAACAGGGTTAAGTAATTAACTCTCCAGTGATTGATTTAATTTGAATTAATTACAATAAGAATTTAAGACGATTGCTTATGGATTGTTGTGTATATAGAATATCTGATTTGTGATATTTATTTGGTGATATTCTGTGATGCTCTATGATATGCTTTGATATATCTATGATGATTGTGTATGATTTATCTGTGATAAATGTTATGTGAATTCAGTTGTTGAATTTAATTTATTTAAACTTTTTAAATTAATTAAACAACTTGGCCTTTAAAATGGCATTTGGATTTCGATGAGACCGGGATCGGGTGTCATTTATGATTATTCGAAAACCACATCGATCCAAATTAAACGTTAGGTCATGAAATCTCAAATGAAGATCGAGATGGTGTTTTCAGAATGCTAGGATTATTATCGTTGACTCTGAGAGTGATTCCAAAATGAGCGTAACGGGATAATGCCTTCGGTTTCGTTCGAACCCAGAGTGAACTTTTATGGACTGAATGCTTTCAGCACATCGTCAGGCGGACGATGAGCATTCTAAGAATATGTTCTGTAAAGGTAATCGCAGCCTCAAGTCTCATCAACCAGGAATGGCTATAACAGGGGATGTGCAGCAACGTTAGGTGGGTCATGCCCAAGCAGGACGAGATATACCCCTGTCTAGATGTCCCTTTTTATTTCGACTGTGTGGACGGTTGCTAGCTACAACCGCAGGGTTATCTTTGAAAAGTGGGGTATGCTCCGATACCAAATGAAAGTGCGCTATGCTCCGATACCAAATGAAGGTGCGGTGTGTATACAATTATATGTGCTAATATAGTACACACGGATCGTGTAATATGGACTACAATATAAATGCGGAAATAGATGATAATAGCATAGTAAATAAAAATAGAAAAATCACACCAGAGATTTTTATACTGGTTCGGAGCACCGTCCTACGTCCAGTCCCAGACTCCTATCTGGATTTTCACTATTAACTACCTCGCTTCACCCGGAGGAACAGGTTTACAATACCCGAACAGCCGAACGGGATTTCACGCCTCTAATACACTGAGGACTTCAACACTTGCCTCTTACAACACCGAGGACTTCAACACTTGCCTCTTACAACACGAGGACTTCAACAAAAACAAATACAATTGTTGTTGACAACTTGTGTTCTTGAAAACACGGATTTGTCACTAGTAGTACACCCTTCCTATAATCTTATCCTCAAAGAATATGAATGATGTTTTGTAAAGATTAAAGAAGGTATTTACTTATTGAATCAAAAGATATGAAATAATTTCAATGATTCAATAAGCTAAATTAATTCTTAGAATGCAGGAGTGTTAGAGATTAGATTAGAGAGCATATATGATCGTGTAAAAACTTGTTTAAATTCATGTTTTAATCAATGATATTGATGTGTATTTATAGAGAGAAAATAGTTATAACCCTTGGTGAAAAGTTGCAGTCAAAAGTTATGATCATTGATGAAGAAGAAGAGACGCAACCATTGAAGAAAGATGTGTCTTTTGGAAGAAGTTGCTCTCTGTTTAAAAACGGTCGACAGGTCAAAAACTAACCGGTAGACAGGTTTTTAAAAATATAGTCGTTATGTGCATGTGTGCACGTTTATTGTGCACATCCAACAGGAACGGTTGACCGCCTATATTTGGACCGGTCGACCGGTCTCTGTTAAATTGCACAATAAAGTTCACAACCTATATAAATGTGTATATATATATATTATATTTTGTGCATGATTATTTGAGGATAGATTTTGACAATTTTATTACTATTATAACATCAAATAATCAACCTATAATCTAGAGTACCATATGTAGGTCTTGATTTGTCGATCGCTTTAATATTGTTGTCAGCAATCAAAATCTTCATAGAAGCTGTGACTCAACAATCTTGTTCGGGACTGTTCAGTAAGGAATGGTTCCGGCCTTGTGTTGCAAGGGAGTTAGGGTGGCTCCTCGGTACGGTGATTTAGGCCACGTACTGTGACGGACAGTACCCCAGTAGCCCTACAATTGATGGAAACCCATTTTTCCTACGAGACTCTATGATTTTAATTTGTATTACCCACTTTTGTGGCTAGTAGATGGAATTTAATAGATGTAACAATTTCGGCTATTTTCTATTTACTTGAAAACCCTAGACACTAATATAATATCACTGGATTTACTATTAAAATGTTTTGGTTAGCGTAAGGTAAAATCTTACCTGTATTTATGTGTGGGAGGTCTTACGTGATACCTTTATTTTTAAATGTTTTTCAAAGTTAAATAACTTTAAACCGTTTACTCATACCAGACCTATGTCTGACCTGGAGTTTATATTTTTTTTTTCCATAAACTCTTGGGTACTCAATTTTTATGAGTAGCCAAGTGATAGGTTTTAGATTTTGGTTTCTAGAGGAGCTTGGAGCGGGAGTTCCAGACGTATGTATATATCTATCTAGTTCCGCTGTGTTAGCTGATGTATGCTGTATTTTGAGATGTATGTAGTAATAGATGTATGTATGACTGTCATGTCTATGATATTGTATAACTCTGATATATGTAAAACTATGTAATAGTTATGTGATGTATTATATTTTGTTCCGTTCCGCTGTGAGATTCTGATGTTGTTTTTCTTTCTTTCTATTCTTTTCTATTTCTGTCCCTTTATTTTCTTATTGATGATACGTATTTCTGTGAGTAGAATGGCGGATCGTCTCACACACACACACACACACATATATGTATACACACGCATGCATACATACATATACATATTCATTACATGCATATACGAAATAAAAATATACTAATCTAACAAAAAATAGAAAAAGTAGTATTAAGATTAAAACCAAGTAAGGATCAATAAAAGGTATAACACAATTCCGTTACAAAATAAACTTACGAGAATTCTAATTCAAGGTCAATATCCCAATAATAGCGAAGTATCAAATAGGTACTTAGTAATGGTGTCCAAGGAAGCTAGATTTGATATGAATGTTAAATTCAAAATTACAACATTTTAAAATATAACTAATTTCCTAAATATAATACAGCTTCAGCTTCATTGACATATATATTAAAAGGGTATTTAGGGTGTTGTTACTATTTCTGCTTTTGAATAATATAGTTCTCGACATACAAATATATATATGCGTGTGTGTATATATATAAACACATACATATATTATCATTTTATATAATTTCAAAATACTTTATGAGCAACAAAAGCATATATAAAGGGCGAATGTGTCTGTTGCGGTGTAAAAACCAACATCTATACATGTATGCATTAACTGGGCACAACACTTATATGTTGCACTTTCATTGTACATATACGAGTGTATTTAATACAGTCGTTATAACATTTTTAAATTCAAATTAAATTTACAACTCCTATTAAATAATTTAAATAGAATAAGATTTTATTTAAAACAAATATTAGATTATATCTCATAGACCTTTAGAATTCATAGGTACAAAAAACCGAAAAATAGGAATTTTTTTAATTTTTTTTACATATTTTACCTGCTTCCGACTGGTCCGATTCCTTCAGGATGTGGAAGTTATTGGCTTTTACCAACCGATATTTGTAGAAAGAAACCGCTTCTCATCATGTTTTTTCATTTAAACATGTCCTGACCATAAGTTAGATGTAGCGTAAAGTAGTCCTTCATTAATGTTTTATGAAATCATGACTGACCTCGATTGATAAATCAATGATCTATAACTTAACAAAGTGCCTTTTTGATGATGATTCTTGTCTTTGGCGATGAACCTTCGAAAGCATTTGATTCTTTTCATATTGTTCTTGCTCTACTTGTTCACCTACAGAAGAACTATCTAAGTCTATATAAAGGTCAATGGAGGAAGACACTGTTTAAGTGGTAAGTTAGATCTAGAATTATTCTCAGTATGAAGAAGATGGTGGATGCTGGCCATTTTATATTAGACTTAAATGTACTGTCTAATATGATACAAATAGTAGTAAACTATCTTATCCAGGAATAGTACTCTTTATTCTATAATAAAATTTGTTTGAATGTACATTTCAAATACCTGTCTATGCCAATATGAATTCTTGTAAGTGCTACAATTTCAAAACTATCTGAATGTACATTTAGCGGAAAGTTTTCTAGTCTAATATAATAAATTTTTATACCGTCATGTCAACTTTATGCCAATGTGTATTTTTGATGTTAACTTTAGCAAAGAATTGTCTAATTTGACTGATTATGTAATTTTAAATCTAACTCAGAAAATGCAGAAGCACCGTTTATCGAATTGAATGTCCATTTTTTGAATGGTTAGAGCATCTCCAACAGATCAGATTATGTGATATATGCACTGAGTATATGCTCCAACAGGTACAGATTATAGGATAGCGTGGATCTGGGGAGCGATAGTGTGAGGATGTAGGATTGGTATGGGCACATGTTCAACAAGTGCCTGTATCGCAGGCGCTTGTTCAATAAGCACCTAATATGAGACGCTTGTTGAACAAGCTCCCACCAGTATCCTACTCCAACGGCTACATTCCCCCAACGGCTACTCGCTTTCTTCATAACCACCTCATCTTCTTCTCTTTTCAGAACAACTATCCTATCCCAATTCCAATCTTCCTTCTCCCACTAATCTCAATTCAAAATGTTTTCTGACTTCGACGTTGATGTTTCAAGGTGCAGTGTTGAAGGATATGATTTACAAGACGTTTCGACTTCGATTGACGGAACGATTACTGATGGAAGTTGGAATACCGCGGAAGACTATGATCTTTGTTATATTTGGTGTGCACTCTCAACCAGTCCTATTCGAGATACCGACCAAAGTGGTGAGACTTTTTGGGGCAAAGTTACTAATTGCTTCAATCGCAAGAACATCGATCGTAAAAGAACCGTATCTTCTATCAAAGGCTGTCATGGAAAAATTAATCATCAAACGCAAACATTTGATTCTTAAATGTTCAAGTTAAAGAAAAAAAAATCCTAGTGGATTTGGAAATGAAACACATTTGGTAAGATTTATTAAATACTCAAACGTTCTTATTTATTAACTGTTGTTTCCTAAATATTATACTGTATTTTTTCTTTTAGAGAATGGCAACAAACAAGCTATTTAAAAAAAATCTAAAAACCGAATAATAAATAAGCACCACATTCTTATTAGTTCATGCATGTTTATGACATGTTGGTTGAGCATGTTAAATGGAAATCATCGCTACAGAAAACTATCCAAGATGTTAAATCGAGTAGAAGTCATGGTAAAGCTGCTAGAGTTGGAGAAAGCTCTAGTCCTGGAGAATCATGCAGAAGCTACGGTTTTGGTTTAGAAGAGGACCTAACCCCTACCCCTACTGAAGATTAATTTGTTAGGCCACAGGGAGCAAAGCAGCAAAAAAGAAGCAGGCTGCTGGAGTGGATCGGGCAGAAATTAAAAAAATTCTATATGAATTTGAAGATAGGTACAACCGTGCAATAGAGACTCGAGCAATTCAACACCAAGAAAGATTTTCAAGAATGAGTCAACTTCTCGCTGGAAATCATCAAAGAGATGAAGATGCACTTATGTCATGGATATGTCACACATGTCAGAAGAATAACGAGAGTATATCGTGCTTACAAGAAGAGAAATCATGAGATGTAGACGTGAAGAGGGACAATAACCATTTATGTGTTTCTAGAACCATTGTATCTTTGAATTACTAATTGATGCATTTGTATTATGAGTTTTTTTCTAAATTTCTAATACCGTTGTATCTTTGCATTACTATTGGTCGAATTGTGTTTTGAATTTAAGCAAATGATTGTATTACTAAAACAGTGATATTGCATAATATCGATAAAAGATTACAACAACCATACGTCACTTAAACATAAAGAACAACGATAATAAGTAACAACACCATACTTAATGATACCAAAGTTAACAACAACAATAAAGTTTGAGTGCAATTTCACTGAGTGCCAGCAAAGTTCCAAAGATAATCTATTATATCATGTCTGAGTCTTCGGTGGAGTTGTACGTTACGGTACGATAGTTGGCTCTCTACATGAAACTCTAGTTCTACTGCGCTTTCAATCATATCTTCACGCCAAACATTTAGTGGTGTTGGAGCACCCTTGTACACGTAATCTTCTTCCATGTCTCGTTCGTCCTCTAAAATCATATTATGTAAAATAACACAAGTGTACATTATTCTTGTCATTTTATCTAGTGACTAGAGCCTACATGGATTACCCACTATGGCAAATCTAGATTGAAGAACCCTAAATGCTCTTGTGACATCCTTTCTCTGTCCTTTTTGTACCGCTGCAAACTTTAACTGTTTATTATTTTGTGGGTTCGGAATTATCTTCATAATGGTACTATATTTAGGGTATATACCATCGCCAAGATAATATCCATGATCATACGTGTTACCTCCCAAACTGAAGATACACAGAGTACATCTGTCATTTGCTAAATCATTAAACAACGTAGATCGTTCCACTATGTTATGACCATTGTTAGAAACCGACATTCTAAAAAAGCATGTCATATCCGTAAGTCATATAATGCTACGACTTCAAGAATAATAGTAGATCTATGAGACTTATCCTGATAAGCCCCGGCATACGCCTTCTGACAATTCTTCCACTCCTAATGCATATAGTCTATACTACCTAACATTTCGGGTCATCCTCTACTATCATGCATATTCATTAACCTTGCTATGTCAGCCTCATTTGGCCTTTGTAAGTATTGATCACAGTAAATGTTCATGATAACTTGACAATAATGCTCCAAACACTCTAGTACCATGCTTTTCGCCCCGTGCACGTTTTCATCTAGAGTGTCTGCCAGTCCGGCATATGCAAGCATTCTAAGCGCAGCTTTCATTTTTTGAATACCAGTCAATCCCTGAGTATGAGATGCATTGGGTTTGAAGATGAAATATTTATCATGTTGCTTGATACATTGTAGGATTCTAAGAAACAATGGTCGGCGTATGCAAAATATTCTTCTGAAATCTCCATCCATGTATGTAGCATTTGGAAAAAAGTAGTCTTTCATAAGTCTCTCATTGTACCATGAATGTATATGGTTTTTATACCGACGACCGACAACTGATCCACCGTGTTATCTACTGGACTGACCAACTTGTTGTGCAGCCATAGCTATTAGCTCCCTTTCATGATGGAAATGATCTTCCATCATTCAATCAAATTTATCACTGCTATCATAAAAAAAAAAATCTTCGGCAGACAATTTTATTTAAGCTTGTAAATGTATTAGATACGTCTTACCAATTATACCTCCTCCTATTTATAAGAATCTTTCGTTGGATGTACTCGCATGCTTGCTTTTAGAAAAAACAAGCATTTATGACAAGTCGCCAGCTAGCATATATTACCTTCAACCACTAGCTAAAAAGCAGATTCCTTAGCTGTACTCAAATGCTTGCTTTCAGAAAAAACAAGTATTTATGATAAGTTGGCAGCTAGCATTGATTGCCTTCAACCACTGGCCAAAAAGCAAATTCCTTAGCTGTACTCACATGCTTGCTTTCAGAAAAAACAAGCATTTATGACAAGTTGGCAGCTAGCATTGATTGCCTTCAACTACTAGCCAAAAAGCAGATTCCTTAGCTGTACTCACATGCTTTCTTTCAAAAAAACAAGCATTTATGACAAGTTGGCAGCTAGCATTGATTGCCTTCAACCACTAGCCAAAAAGTAGATTCCTTAGCTTTACTCACATGCTTGCTTTCAGGAAAAAAACAAGTCCCTTCTGCAATGTTATGTCATACCTACGTCCAAAGTGTTTTGACATGTATTTAGATTCTAAAGACTTGGACTCATTTGTTTATTCAAATAATTACATATGAAGATAGTCTTTGCATAACTATATTTAATCCATCCGAGTACTTGAACAATACATGAAATAATAACAAATGATAATTAGCGCAAGTAAACTACTCGTTACAGTGAAAATAATTTAACAAAAGTGGAAACAATAACAAATTACAATTAGCGCAAAATAAACTACTGGTTACGATCGAACCGCATTTTCTCAAGGGCATCTCTTAGACTTCTTATTTCTTGTTCCAACTCATTTGCATATGCTACGCCCTTTGGACACAAATGGTCATCTAGCCATTCTGCGTACTTGCAACCTTCTGACTAGAAAGGACACAATTAGATTCTACGACCTATATTTCTCCATCTTCCTTGACCAGAACCTCAACCGCATAACCGCAGTGGCAACAAACTGGATACAAATCGATCACTTGGTCATCAAGAGGTTGAAAATTTGGTACTTGGTTCTCCTCTTGTTTTTGAGGAGGTTGAATATTCACTTGTTCATGTATAAGTTGGACAACGTAGTGTTCACGTATAGGTTAAACATCATCTCGAAGTCTCAATGGGTCAAGATGTGGGAATTCACGTTCAATGTCTTCGTAGTGGTTCTTTTGATAATTGATATCCCAATCGACATCGGTATGTGGGCTCTCGGTAGGAACGTAGTTTGCATCAGAGTCAATAGACACTGGCCAGGAAGGCATTGTTATGAGTAGCAGCAGAATAAAGGACTTAATAACTAAGAAGAAGAGATCTTATGTTTATATAGAAGTCTAAGGACAGTGTAGTGGGCTATTGGCCAACAAGCAACATGGATACAGTGTTTGCAAGCATCGTGGCTACAATGTCTGTCTTATCTCGGTCATTGAATGTCTGCAAGCAATGTGGCTATAGTGTCTGCAAGCAACGTGTCTGTCTTATCTCGGTCATTGAATATCTGCAAGCAACATGGCTACAGTGTCTACAAACAACGTGGCTAGTGTCTGTTTATCTCGGTCATTGAGTGTCTACAAGCAACATGACTACAGTGTCTGTCTTATCTCGATCATTGAATATCTGTAAGCAACATGCCTACAGTGTCTACAAGCAACGTGGCTACAGTGTATGTCTTATCTCGGTCATTGAATGTCTGCAAGAAACATGGCTACCGTATCTGCAAGCAACGTGGCTACAGCGGATGCTCAGAGATGATATTGTTCATACTTGGTATTCCTTTAGCCTATAAATGTTTCCATCTGTCTTCCTAAATTTAAACATAAATTGCTCAACTAAAATGTCCACCAGTAATTAGCTTCTTCAGAGTTACTCGTGCTTGTGAAAGCTTATATTGAAGTCAATCACAGACATGAAATTATGGTCCAAACAGACATGCTTGTAAGCCATGAGATGTTTTGAAACATGGTGACTGAAGCTTACAACAACGATCTTGAATGCTGGACTAGACGTTCCTATTTAGAAATCAAAAATACATATGGTCTTTTTATAAGAGCTTATGATCGTTGTCGCGTCATTATCAAGAAAATTGAAGATGAAAATGTTTTTCAATCAAACCGTTCTACTTTTGATTCGTTTTATCTATCCTAATACGGGACGGAATTCGTCGGCCATGAAGCGTTTGAACTTCGTCATAGTTGGCTCACGCATTTAGGCTCTAAATGAGCATTAATACTAGGCACTTGTACTACCATTTTATCTATATGTTATATGCTGTTTGATTTTAGTAAACCTGTATTATGTCTAGTAATTCAATATTGGAGAACTTCCTACTTCCTACTTCCTCTTTCATATTTCAAAAGCTATAAAGAAACAAATCAACCAGCATAACATGGTACACAGACATAACATAACATAATGGGAAAACATAAATATATATACACTAATCTACCAGCATAACATAGTACAAAGACATAAAATAGTACACGAAAACATACTCATACAATGATAATACACAAATACAATGTACAACGCGGACCAACAAATCATGAACTGAATAAAATCTATGAAACATATCAGTCAATGTGATGTAACCACTATCACTGTCTGAGGAGTCATCGTGGTCACCTGCATGAGGCTAGATCTGCGACTGGAGCTGCTGAATCTAGCCTATATCTGAGTCTGCTACTGCTGGTAATAAGTCTGATAAGTCTGATGCATCATCTGGGAATACTGAAGCGTCATACGCTCAAAACAGCAATCACTTGTCTATCATAATCCATACTGAGAAAACTGAAATATATAGAAGAAAAATTATACATTTATGGAGATTATTTTAAATAGCAATTAATATGAAGGTTAAAAGTCATATGGACCTGATAAGACTGATACATGCTGGCAGATGGTAGACCCACTATATCATCATCTGCAGGAAACTGTATGAGATACTCCACAATCTGACCCTGCGCATTGTAGGCTCTAAATGAGGGAGAAGAAGGGTCAAACGCGGGAGGCTACGTGTACTTAGATGACGTAGGTTCAAAGGCACCAGGCGGTACAAGGACTATACTGGAAGAGGAGGGCGGACCAATGTGATCGAAGTTCAAACCCTGTATGTAATCAGGCAGCGCGTAAGCATGCGGAGCTACCCTCGCCTAATATGAATCAATATGGCCCTGTATAGTAAATGCCTCACCATCCGCCCATCCCACGGCCCTCATAGCAGCAATATAACTTGAGCCAACCCTAATATCCCCATACATATCGTCACATGAGAGCAGATCCGAGAGAATGCAAACTATACCATATAACTGTGGCCAACAACGCTCCCCCAAATGCGATATAAATGAACACGTGGGAACCTGAAAGAAAACCCTCCGCATCGACAAAGCATAATGAAAAGTGAGTGGATGATCATCATCAGGCTCCATAAAATGAATATACTGCTCCCATGGATGAAATATAATGTTAACCCACTGCCTCAAATCCTTCTGCTGCCAACTCTCCATCAGCTCGTTATGCATCCCCTGTGCAACACGATGCAAATGCATATCTAGACCCCAACGTCGTAACCAAGGGAAGTAAATATATGAAGTAGCGTGCGCCTCTAGAGTAAGTCGTAGGTGCATATTGGTTGTGTACTCATAATACCGGAAAGGTAGAATGTACCAAAAGTCGTACATGCAGCAAGATCGCTGTAGAGCATATGTATCCAACGCTACGTACAAATAACCAAGAATGGTTGTGCCGTAATCATAAACATGTAGACCATCCGTATCGATTAATCCAGCCAAATAACCAAGTTTGATAGTACCCTTATTATTACTAAAAAAGGTAGACCCAAAAAGATATAATAAGAAGACACGTATAATTATACTGTGCATCTCCTCGGAGGTCCTATAATCCGTAATATAGTGCTGTAGACAAGGAAGGGTAATTACACCTCTTTTGACCTCCTCAGGAGCCAAAGAAGGTAAATAAACAGAAAACGACTCAAACTCCTCAAACGAAAAATCAAATGGAACAAGAATGTGATCCGGTCGACCGACCTCAATGCCGGTGAGCATATATAAATCTAATGATGTCAATCCTAACCCAAAATCA
Source organism: Allium cepa (assembly GCA_030765085.1). Lineage (NCBI taxonomy): Eukaryota > Viridiplantae > Streptophyta > Magnoliopsida > Asparagales > Amaryllidaceae > Allium > Allium cepa. The sequence continues at coordinate 389,079,266 of CM060928.1, read as the reverse complement.
GAAAAATGGAAGGTATGAGTAGTAGACTATCATCTCTCAGTCAGAGACTCTACAATGCTGCGGTCTACATAGGGAAATCTAGGTAAAGATAGAAAGTCGTCAAAAGGTTACGCAAGAAGTCTAGCCAAAATAGGCTCAGGTAACTCATCATAATATTCAGACATACACCTATACCAACTACCTCGCATAGCTATGTGACGAACCTAAATATAATATTTAATACTGTTAACCTAGGTAAACAAATAACATTTATATACTGGCGATGTGTTGTGCATCAAATAATAAAGATTTAAAAGTATATCTGTGGCGTGCTATAGCTGAAGTAAGACGATGTGAAATAATGGTTGGCAAGTCGTGCAAAGATCGTAAACCGTCTGCGATTACCGTAGTATCCAAAGGAGAATGTACCGGTCCGATATCTGCATCGATCGCATAACGAACTGTTCATCTACCAACTCTAACCGGTCTGGGTGGCGTATCGACGTAATATTTAATAAAAACCTAAAAACTAAAAAAATTAAAATTATAAACTTTAAACTTAACGTGAAATGAGAGAGAAGTGGTGTTTTAGTGCCTGATGTAGGGCATTGGCCCTAGACGCTTGTTCAATGAATAAGCGCTTAAGGTCAAGCGCTTGTTCAATGAACAAGCGCCTACCTCTGAATCATGTTGGGGAAACAAACTGATTGGATTTTTATAGTATACATTTTCCTTTAGGGCCGAAGCTAGTGGATATACCTCTACGAAAGCTTACTTTATTCCGCGTCAACAATCACTTCTCAATTGTTCCCAACGGCCAAAAGCAACAAGCACCAAAATTTGGACCCTAGCTATTTTTTTGTCGGAACTTGAATGTTCCCTTCACATTGCTAACGAAGAGCAATTCGAAACAAAAAGAAACCGTTGAACAAGAGTAATTTTTAATTCTGCCTAATACAATCTGGTACAATTCCTACTGAAAACATAGATACGACCATGAGAAACTACCTCGGTCCGATTTGTCTTGCACTTCACTTGAAAATCCTTTTTTTTTTTTTTAAACAATAAAGAAATATAGAGTTGCTTTCTTGATATTAGATTAGATATAAACTGACAAAAACATTCTTCAGCTACCAAAAATATTTTTGTATTATTTTCTGAAAGAAAAAACAAATGGAAAATGTTTGCTTAAAATCGTAATACATCAACCAACGTAGGGTTGTTTTCTCAGTATATCCAACTCCAGTCCAAGCTCTAATGCAACATCCTTTTTCCCAGCCCCAATCAAGGCTTCTTTCAAAGTACTAAATAGTTTACCAGGAGGCCTAATTCCTTTCCCTAGCATCTCCTTAAAAAACCCACAAGCTTCATCCAGCCTATTCTCAAAACACAACCCATTTATCAGTGAAGAAAACATATGCATACAAGGCAAAACTCCTTTCTCATTCATCACTTTCCACACATGTAAAGCTAAATCAACTCTCCTTTCTTTACACAACATGCTAACCATCATAGTATAAGTATTCAGCTGTGGTTCACAAGACATGTTCTTGAATAACAAATAAGCATCTTCTTTCTTGCCTCCCCTTATAAGATGATGCATTATTATATCATAAGTTCTAGCATTTGGACCAATTTTACATGCCCTCATCTCCTCCACTGTCTTAAAAGCATCTTCAAATCTCTCAGCCCAGCAATATGAACCAACTATAGCATTATAAGTAGGTAGCTCTGGTTCAAATCCATTACTCTTGTGAAGTTCAAAAAACTTCAATGCTTCATCCAATCTCTTTTCTGACCCTAACCCGTTTATTAGAGTACAATAAATATGGGGGCTTGGCCTTACTCTACTTTGCTCCATTTCATCGTATATTTTCAAAGCATCATCACACTTCCCTAACTTGCAAAATGAACTGATCAAAATTCCATGTGTCACGACATCCGGTGTAAACCCATCATCAATCATTTGCTTATAAACTTTGTTCAACTTTTCTAAATTACGTTCGTTGCCCCAACCTTCAAGAAGAATGCTATAAGTTTTCAAATCGGGAGAAAACGTTTTTCTCCTCTTCATGTCGTTAAAGATCGTTTGAGCTCTCTCAACATGCTTGGATTTGCACAGTATATCAATCAATGAGTTGTAATCAGACAAGTCGAGATTATAACCAAGTACCTCCATCTTCTCAAAAGCACCGATAGCTTCTTTAAGTTTCTTGGCTCGTGCGTATCTTCGAATGATGATTCCAAAAGTTTCCTTTTTCAAGAGACCTTTTTTTCTCATCAAATCAACTAAGGTCCACACTAATCTGAATTGTTTGATCTTACCAAGTGCTTCTATGAGATGATGATAGCTTTCAGTTGTGTGTTTGAACCCCTCTTTGTTTTCTGCCCATCTGAAGAAGGCAAATGCAAGCATTCCAGAATTGGTGAGCTTCTTTAATACTTCTTCGACAAGGTCTGGTGAAAGTGTAATTGATAAACCGTCAAGAGATGGTGATATGTTAGAATCAGAATTCACAATTGACAAAGTTTTGCAAATCCTGTCAGCTTCTTTAGAAATTTGCTCTGCATCTGATTTTGGAGTTTCTTCAATAGCAGCAGATTCAACATAGAACTTTGTCTCTGGACGCAAATGAGTGGATTTGTGAAAACCCATTCTGAAAATGAGCTGCTTACAATAACTAGTACTGCACAACTGATTACGCATAAGAAAACTACTATTAACATGGTGGCCTAAAGGAATGAATGAATGAGTTTTATTAAAAGACCTAACAGCATCTCTGAAATAACATGAGTGTCTCTGAGCAAATAAAATCAGACCCATGTATCAAATAATGACGTAGAAAATGAAGCTGCCTAATCAGATCTCACGATTAAGTCCAAATCTGAGGAAACTAAAGGACACCATTCAAACAAAGGCGAATCCCTAGGAACGATTGGAAGCGCATAAGAATCATGTAACAATCAATAGAAGACGGGAAAGAAATTAGGGTTTTGGATTTAAGGTTTTGGTACCGTATCCACAGATCGAGTCTAAAAGATAGCTGTGCCAAAAAGGAAGAAATGATTTTACATGAGTAGTCTAACATGTCATATTGATGAATTCTAATATACTAAGGTTCATTCCCCTTTCTTTTTCAAAATTTTAAACGAATAAAATTCCTTCCTGTTTGTTCTAACTTCTATATTTCAAACCTTTTTCTGAGGGAAAAAAGCAAGGAGTTTGAAAAATCAATTTTGACTAATTTCTTCAATTTGAAGAACATAATAATGAAATTATAAAGAGAAAATGGACTAGAGAAGTGGAACTGGAAGAGTAATCACCTTTTAATCCAACAAAATTTCATAAATTGTTAAATGGGCCGAAGGCGCAGGCTATTTGGATCCAAGATTCTCTGATCTCCAACTACAGAACTTAAAAATCTTACACCCTTTGCTCCTTTCAAATCCCCTCATTTTGCCATTTTCCCTTTTTTTTCTAATCAGTTTTATTTCTTTTCTATTTGTTTTCTACCAAGCTTGACTGAAGCTTGGGCTATAATAACACCCACGCCCAAGCCAAGCATAAATATCAAAAAACACCACGTATCTTGCTTGGACCGACGTTTTTTTATAAAAAAAACACCCCTCGCCGACGATAAATGATGGTGTTGTTGTCATCCACGCATGCTACGGATAGGGGTGTGGGTTCTTACCATTTGCGCACACTACATGCTGGGTTGTTGTCAACCACGCTCGAGACGAATGAATACGGCATAACCTTTTTTAAAATTTATCCGGTTGTGAGTAATTTCATCATTAAACAAAAAAGGCAAAATGAGTATAAAAATATGATTTATACAATAACAAAAAGGTGGGTGTGGAGGGGGTGTTGTAAATAAGATTGGCCTTGCAAGAAGGATTGATGGTATTGGGATAGATTGGGTAGTGTGAGTGCACAATTCTGCACATCATCTCACAACGTTGATTTGGAGTATGTTATAACACCACAAAGAGTAATAATGTGATATTGTGCATAAACATTCACAGCATAGAATGGTAAGATTAATATTTAACGAAAAATTTCTGTATTAAGAATCATTTAGCAAATTTGAGGTATATTCATTTTAACCATTTTTGCTACCAACACAACGATATATGGAATCGAATAAGAGACTGCTACTCGATGCTATTGTATAATAATAAAACTAAAAGAGGACTAAAGTTCCTCTTCAAAAGAGTGGACTTAAATTATCCCAAACTTCCTTTAATTTACAAATTTCCATTTTACCAATGTTGCATTGCATTATGCTCTATTTCACTACTAAACAAAATATCGCATTACCGACACATGAAAAATTCAAACCTCTCAACCTCGTTAAAGTCCTAAAATTTCTAAAGCCTTAGTTTCTTTTGCCATGAACCCTAGTCGTCATTATCCCATCATTGCCCCTAACATTTAATGATTATCAATAATCAAAAATCTTAAATGTCGTCTCATCTTGACTCATATTCCCACAAATCCCAGAATCTTGATCTTTAAATTGACGATGTGTTGTAAATCTCGAGAAGGTAAGAAGAAATAGATAGAAGCACCTTAAGCACAAACCGTTAAACAAAAATAGAATTTTTATATTATATTTCCTTATTTTGGTCAGCAACAGGATTGTGATCAATTTTCATACGAAGACATAATTAACCTCATTACGTCCAACACCAACAACAAAGGCCCATTTAGGAAGAATCGACAACCATCTCCCACATCACAGTTGCCTATTCGCATAATAAGCCTCTCCTCTAGGCCTGCCCACCCCATGATCCATGTTCAGAACTCTGTTCATTTCTTTCTTGAAAGTGGTAGTCACCTGCAAATTCTACCAGACAGCACCTCATATCTCCTCTCCGAGCAACTCTACCCTATCTTCCATCATCCAAGCCAACAATGAAAGACCAACCCTTAAATCCTCCCATCCTCCCATGGGTCATGTTTGCATCTTTCCTTTCAAGAGCTCTCATCGATTAGCTTCCCTACCTGCTTTGTTTTGTCATACATGGGCAAACATTTGACAAAAGCTCATGATCGTTCCTATAAAAAGGGTGGTAAACCCATATTGTTCCTCCGACAAAATTACCATAACTATATTTTTCCTGAGGAAAAAGTGTCATACTTCTCCTTTAGCCAAAGCGCCATTAAACAACTACTCCATACACCATGCTGCTCCATTACATAAGCACGACGCAGTACAACCCCCCTTCCCCGCTAGCATGCATTTGGACAACACCATCCATGTGGTGTCATAATTGATCACATTTTGACCGTAAATCGCAATCAACGACCCTATGGAAACTTGTGGCATCAATCCTAGCTCTTTAATATATGATCTACACTACTATAATAGGGGATCCCACGCACTTTACAATAAATGCATTCTTTTCATTCAAGACATATATTTTTCCTATTCTAGGCTCTTTGTACTAGCCACTGAATTCTCTCTTCTAACTAAAAATTCAAAAGCAATAAGAGAAGATGCCATAATGTATATGGATCTCTTCTAGATTGCGGTTTGCATAGGTGGTCATACAATGTCTTAAAAGGTATCATGCTAATTGTTATCACAATTATTGATCATAAAGATGGGCGACATGTAACATGACTAAAGATCTAAGGATATCATTCAACATCGATACTGCATGTGACCAATACCGCACATTCTAAGTATTGCCCTATTTAAGGTTGCTACTCTTCGACGTCGCTACTCAAGCAACACCACATATTAATAAGGCAAAATTGATAACGCACTTGATCAATATCACCTCTAATTAGTGTCGCTCCATATTGATACCACCATCTCATGCCACTACTCTTCTATATTTATTGGTACCGCACTTCATTAATTATTGAATGTTACCACATGATGATGCCGAGAATCACAGTTTCAGAAGCTACACTGGATAAAGCGGCCTTCTATCAACGTCACTTATCATTAATGTCACTTGTAATCAATATCATTAAGTAATGATGTCACATCCCTATTGATGATATTTCCATTTTAACGTCATCTTTTTTAGAGTCGTCCTTCAAGTAGTGTCACCCATCATTGATGCCACCAATGATCAATGCCGCCAATGATCAATGCCACCATTCTACAATGAAAACTTTCATATGGCGCATTTCATCAAAGTTTGGAAGACACCACATATCCATCGATGAGATGGCTAACGTCGTCAATGTCCATAGAAGCCATCAATGCCATAAATCATTGATGCCATGTGACTCTACCATTGGAAAAAAAGCCGAAACTAACCCTACACCCAAAGACGTTGAGAATTATTGTGTAGCATTGACGATGTCGAAGCCTAGGAATGCCGACACCAAGCTGTCGTGCCACTCATCTACCCCTATAAATAGACCTTAGAGGGTTGAAAGGGGGAATCATTATTGCCTCTCTCCCTACATTTTTCACTTTGTAATCCTAAATCAGTTTAGGAATTTTACCGATTATAGTACTCAAACTTTATACACATAGGAAATTGAATATTAAAGCATTGCATAACATATCAACTTAATTATTACTCATGACTAGCTTCTCAACTTGTTTCTAATCTGTGACTTCCATATTGACTTGAGGACATTCGACATGAACTTGGCCTTGATATCAAATGCACGCAAGATGGTTATGGTCTTAACGTCAAGCATACCTCATCCTAACAACCTAGTCTTGGATTGACTTAGCCATTTCTTAACCAGGTCCACTTTTCGTACACTTTTGGAGTTAACTAAAATATTAGTTAACATTTTGGCGCTAGAGGGAGGGTTCGAACCTTTGACTCCATTAAAACTCTAGGTGGAACTACCCAAGCTTGCATCGTTAGGGCTTAAAGGATTTTCCCCTACCAAGCATATCTCACTCCAAGCTAATGTATCTTTGATTTTCAACATCGATTAATCACATCAACTAAGGTTTTCTTATTCATGCCAATTAATCGTGTTAAAATCTCCGAACAAAGATCCTCCGAGCCTTAAGTGATTAGGCTACTAATGATCCTTGACTTCATAAAGAAGAACAAGTGTTGAGACTTATGGCATTACAAGTTATAGAAGAGAAGAAAAGATAAGTGGCTCCATACAATCCTGAGAAATGGAGTTTAAATCCCGTCCATGTTGGGTCAAAACCAATCTTTTCCCTGGATAGGCAATATAAAAAGGATAGCATATTCTTGAAAATGAGGAAACAGATCCAAATCAAAGCCAAGGAGACTGTTTTCGAAAAGAAAATAGAAAGGGACTTTAATCGATTCACTAGAAAGTGGAGAGGTGTGCTTGATCAATCCTATGAAACAAATGAAGCACAAGACTCACTAAAAAGAAAACCGACCATCAAGAGTGAAGGGTCATTCATAAGCAATAAGAGAGTCAAGCATCAACTGAGAGGGTCGTTTCCTAGAAAACTACGACTTCCTAGAAATGCTTTCTTACTACATCTTATGAGAATACACACACACACACATATACATACACACAAATATATATATATATATCTTGACTAAAGACAAGCTCAACTATTGGCCTTCACAAAAGAAGAATCCAAAGAATGAAAGAAATCTCGAAAGGCTATATAGTTACTATCACCAAGCAAATGGACATGACACAAATCAATGTCGAAGCTTAGAGGGCCTAATGAACAGTCTCCTAGGGTAAGGAAAGCTGAATGAATTTGTACAAAGACATTAAATCAACCATCAATAAAATAAGATCTTATGATTGAAATAAGTGTATCTACATGGTTAAGAAGAAAAAATCTTCTAAAATAATGAAAAGTCTAAACCACTACCTAAGATGGTAGTAAGGGGCTTAGCCTTTGTCCTCGCCAAGATGGCCAGTTCAAAGCACCTCCTAGGGAGGTCGGAGTAAGCCTTTGGTTCCGTCTGGAAAGGCCTGACCAAAGCATTTGCAAGCCTTCAAACCCTCCCTACATGGCCTAGTTGGAGCATCTTCTTAATTGAGAGTTGTTTGGTAATTTAAGACATTTAAGTAGAGAAATCCAAACCTGATAGAGTGGAATGGAAGGCGAAGGGGTCTACTTCTTCCCTTTGGGCTTTTCGCTTTGAGGAGTGTTGACTTTCTGGAAAGAATATTTAGTGTAAGAATCAGGAATTTCAGTAGCATCTATATCAAGAGCTGCTAAGTCCGAGTAAACATCTCTTAATCCATCCTTGTTATCTGGCGGCCCAGTGAGACCCTTTATATTGCCTCCACCCTTACAATCATCATTATCATTACTACCGTCGTCATCATCACCATAGCTATCATTGCCTTTGTTCTCATCAACATCTTCCACTTCCTCATTTGACTTCATCCCCTTGTCGGTTGGAGAATCATTAAAAGTCAATAGCTTCTTAACATCAATCTCCTCCACTTCCTCGGAAGGTCCCTCGCTAGGTGCTTGAGTTTCATTTAGCATTTCTTCATCAAATTCTTATTCCAAACTAGAGGAAGAGAAGGAAAGCCAACATCTTGACATTTGTGAGCATTGTCAACATACGCTACAAAAAAGGGCCTTCTCGTAGGATCTCTCAATAATGGTATTGAGAGTCGAGTCAAGGAAATGTGATGCCTTTCTACTTTACGTCTATAATCACGCTAGTTGATTTGTTCGGGAGGATTCTTTTCTTTTGCAACTTTTTCTTGATAGATGTATTCTCCTCCATAAGCTTGGCCTTCCTCGTACCAGCCTCCTCAAGTACTATTTTCAAAGCCTTTTCTTTATCATTTGAAATCTGTTTGGCATTGCTTTCTTTATGAAGTTAAGTTTCTGTTTCCTTAAGTAAGATGACAAGCTCTTCTTTCTGTTTTATATCCCCCATTGAGATGTCAATTATATGATCATTAAGCGAAGAAACCTGCTCTTTAAGCTTGGACAATTCACTAGAAGATCCTGAGTCATCCTCTTGAAGCATAAACATATGTTTAGAAGCCTAAAAGGAGTAACAAACATGAATGAGGATGTTATACATGAAAGGTTAAGAACCTAAAATGGTTTAGCAGGAAAAGTACATACTGATAGAAATTTTTTAAGAATAGCGAATCGACGATCTTGAGTATAGTGGAAGGCAATATTTGCTTAAGGGCAGTGAAAGATAGAAATTAAATGACCAATTGGAGAAGGTCATCAAACTTACTAATATGAGTTGAAGATTGAGATTTGGAAGGAAGCTAGTTCTTCGAAGAAATATACAGTCTAAGATCTTTACAAAGACGATTTAAAGTCCCAGGAGAGTCCGGAAAGGAAATACAAAGACAAGGGTCCTAAGGTTGCTTCAGTTAGTCAATCGTGGGGTTTTTTCCTCAGAATGTTAAGTTGAAACCTCGTGGCTCGGTTAAATATCCACAATTGGAACTTCCTTTGCAATAACGAGAGTGTGCACGCCCCTAATTTTAGGTTTCTTCCTAAGGATTGTGGCATTAGTGGAACCATCTCTAAGCTTCTGTAACATTCCTGAAATTTATCAAGTTTAATTGGCAATTAAATTTATTTTGGAAAATAAATTGTGAAGTATTTAAAGATTTTTAGAATAAATAAATAATTTTGATTATAAATAGAAATTTATATTAGGAATTTAAGGATAAGTGATTTATAAAATAAATATTGAATTTCAAAATAAAATGTATTAAAAAAATAAAAATAGAATTTAAAAGCTTGAGATTAATAAAATGATAGTAAAAGTTGTTTTCTAAATTTTTAATTATATTAATATTTGGAAGTGGTTAAAAAGAAAATAATTAGTGTACTCATTTTTGAAATATTATTCTTAAGTCAAATTCCCTCAAATAAATAAATTTAACTATTGTTAATATAAAATCAAAGTATTTAAAAGTCGTTCTTTTCTTTTTATAAAAGATTGTACAAAAATAAATAAATAAATAAAAATATGTATGAATGTAAATTGTGTAGATATAACTTTTTTTAAAATAAATGTATGGATATGAATATATATAAATGTACATAAGTGGTTATAATTCAATTTGAATTGGAATTTAAAATAAATGTTAACATACATAATAGAGATAAGCAAAGCAAATCAACATGCATAGATCTCATAATCATTTCTTCTTACAAATGGCATTCACCATAATAAATTGAATAAAATAACAAGATTAAATTTTTTTAGAAACTTTTCATTTCCCCACAAGGCAATCAATAGATATCTCAACAAATCTAAAGCAAATAGTAACAATAGATTTGAGAATCTCAAATCTCAACATCCAAGAAAAATAAAGTAGAAGATCTTGCAAATCTTAATAACCATCAAACCGGAAAAAAAAAACAGAAAAATTAAAATGCTCTCTGCCTTAATTCAAGTTTGAAAATCTGAAACCATACAAAACAAAACTCAAGCCAAAGTCATATCTGGAAGCTCTTAATCTCAAATTCTTCAACCTGCAATGGTTCATCCAAGTCTTCAAGCCTGGAAGCAAGATTAAGTTCAAAGAGCAAATCAAAGCTAAAAAGAAAAAAACAACAAAAGGAAAATGCAAGTTCAAAGTTTCAGATAGAATCTAAAAACAAAGATCTGTTCAGAAGATCAAGCTTCAACCAATTCAAACTGCAGTACAAACCAAGTATGGTTTTAAAATCAATCTCTGGAAACAGTTTCAAAGGCAAGTCATTTTTTTTAAGAATTGAATTTTTGAGTTGTGAATCGGTAACAAAAACAAAAGAATTTAAACTATTTTATTAATAAGTTGCAGGAAGAAAATAGAGTGCAAGGCAAAATGAATTTTTTTCAAACAGCAGTTCATCCTGGAAACAAAATCAAGTAGGGGTTCTTTTCAAATCATAAGTAAGAACAGAAGATTCAAACTTGAAACTAAGACAAGTGCTTCGGGTTTTTGACAGGGCAAATTCTCTCAAACAAATTGAGGCAAGTAAAATTCTTTTAAAAAGGATTTGAATCTGTAGTTGTAATCAGGAACAAGGCAAAGATTTAAAAGCAATTTTATTTATCAGTTCAGGAGTAAAGCAAACCAAGAATTCAAGAAGCAAATCAAACATTAACAACTTAGTTTCCAGGCCCTTCTCATTTGAATCCCTCTGTTCCTCTCTGTCTTCTGAAGTACAAGTGAGCAAACTATTTCTTTTCAACTATTAACATGTTTTAATACTCTGATGCTTGTGAGAAAACTTTTGTTTCCTCAAATCTTTGGTTGCTATGTGGATGTTGGATGATGTAGGAAATTAAACTTTGTTTACATCCTGAATATATGTATGAATGTTTGGTTTTTGCATGTTGATTATATAAATTCAATCTCTGGTTCTAGTCAGGAAAAATAAAAATAAAAAGTGAAAACCTGTAAACAACTTTGTTTTTTTCTTTCTTTCCCTCTGTCTCTCTTTCCTGTTACATTGAGATATAGGTTTACAAGTAAACAAAAAAAAAATTCGAGTCTCCAAAATAAAGCAGTGTTGAGTTATAATTTGTAAATGAAAAATGTTAGAGATACTTAGGTTCAATTTTTAAAAATAATTTTAACTATAAAATATCAGAAAATAACTCAAATTTTGTGGAATTACAGAGATATCATAAACATGTCCAAAAATTGATGATTTTAAAATTGGGTTTTGACTTCATAATTAGATTTGAATTACAAAACGAGGAATTTTAAAGCAAGTTTCAAGATTTTTAGATCTGTATATAGTGCGCATTATTGAGTTGAACGGTAAACGTTCTTCGGTTAATTGCCGTCGATCGAGGAAAAATTGGGGCTTAAGATTTTTGTCAGAGGAAGCTCGTAGTTCGAGAATAATGGGAAAAATACTCATTGAATTTATTAATAACCATGGTGGAGTCACGGTGAGGTTATAGGGTTTTAGAGTTCGTTTTTGAACAACGGGTTAAGGTGGAGATTGCGTCAAGCTCACTGCATCGGATTACACCGGAGTTGGGCTAAGCGTTGCGTTGTTGAACGAGGTGGTTTTTGTCGCGGTGGCTTGGCCTCTGATGGCCTGAGGCGGGGTGCAAGGTGATTACGCGGTGATTGGGTTAGTCGTTTTGGGTTTCCAAATTGTTGCTGAGATACTCGATCTCGATTTCCAGTTGAACTCGAGTTGCTGGGTGGTCATGGCGTTAGAGGGGATGGCTGTCGACTTGTCAACGTTAGTGGCGATGGTCAGAAGTGGCTCTGGGGTTGTGCATGTTGCACGCGGGCATTCGTGTATCAGATGGGTGTCACGTTGGAGAAGAAGAAGTTTACTCAGGGGCGACTCGTGAAATTTGCAAATTTGCTCGAAGTAAAAGAAGATGTGGGGTGTTCCTGAATACAGTTAAAGTTGAAGAAGGAATGGGTTTTATCTGGTTTACGTTCGAGGATTTTGCGTATTGGCTTGAAGTCAGGGATGTGAGGACTCGAGTGTGTTAGATATTACAGGTTTATGTATTAAAACTGCCAATATTTATGTTTTTAAATATGTTTCAAAATGAAATGCTACTCGAAGTTTTACTCGAGTTATTTTAGTGTTTTTCTCAAGTTAGGTTAGACTCGAGTGATTTAGGTCTAGCTCGAGTTAGTTTTGTTCGAGTTTGAAACTTGTTCCGTTTTGAAAATCTAAACTGAAACTTAAAATGTTAAGCAAAAATTTGAAATAAGTTTTAAATCTAATTGTAAATTATGGATTCAAGCTTAATTCGAATCACAGCGGGAAATGAATAAAGTTTAAATTAAAATTTGTTTAAATAAAATTTAAAAAAAAAAATGGGTTAAGTGTTTAAAAGTGTTTTTAAACGAATTCGAATTCAAATTGGAATTTGAAATGTAAAGAAATGTTTTAAACAAAGTTTAAATTTGATTCAAATATAAATTTGAATCTTTGTTTTAAAATAAATCTAAGTTTTTAAATTTAAATGTTTAACAATTTTGAATAACCATAGATAGGAAAAAGTTTTATCATAAAGTTAAATTAGAATTTAATGATTTGTAATTCATTTAATTATTAGGGTAATTAAATGGATAATTAATTTATTTAATAAATTAATGAAAAGGATAATTACTTAAAGTAATTAAGGGTTTGAAACTTAAAGGTTAATTATTCTTAAAGTAATTAATTTGTAATTTAAGGAATAATTAATTAATAACAGTAATTAAGATTCAATTAATTACAATTAAGGGTTTATTTATTAAAGTGATTAATTAAGGAATAATTAATTAATAACAGTAATTAAGATTCAATTAATTACAATTAAGGGTTAATTTATTAAGAGAATTAATTAAAGAAGGTGATTAAAACTTAATCAATTGAAGTTCATGATAATTAATCATTGATTAAAGATTACTAATGAAAGTAACTATGAAAGCAATAACTTTAAAACCATATGATTTATTCACCTTAAGCAAAGTGGTTTAATTGGTTTTGAATGTTGTGTGATGGATTGACATATTTGATATGTGATGTGATGCTATGTGATGCTTTGTACCGAGCTGCTATATTTGTGATGAATATACTGTCATATGAATATGAAAACCCCTTGACCCGTAAAACGACATTTGAATTTCGATGCGACAGGGAGTCGGATTCCAATTGGTTATCCGAAACCCACATCGAATCATATTAGTGAATCTTTGTGATTGATGACCTACTTTATCTATGAATTTGTGAATAGAGATAAGCGTTATGGGTTATATTGCTTATCGATATGATTGAATCTGTAATGATGATGTTGTGCACTATTGTGTTGAACCCCTGGCCACACTTATACACACACAAATATGGATTGCACGTGGAAATGAGTTAAGTCACAGATTTTTGAAATAATCTTAAAATTGAATTTTTGAACCCAAAGTAGTTTTGGAATTAGAATTGAAAAGCTTTTGAAAAAAATGTATTTCAAAAATATAAGTTATTTTAAATAACTTGATTGAGTTTTGAAATTTAAATAATTGGATTTAAATTTGAATTCAATATTTGAAATTGAATTCCATGATTTAGGAACTAGGGTTTAAAAAGGGTATTCAACTTATAAATGGGTTTATATGGGTTTTTAAACCATTTTAAAGGTGATGTTTTGGAATTTAAATTCAAGCCAAGATTTCAACTTGTATAAATTGGATTTTTCTAAAACGAAAACTATTTGTTTTCAAATAATAAAGCTTTCACATAAGAAATGAACTTTCAATTTGTGTTATAGGGCTTCAAGTCTAAAAATGAAAATAGTATTCCAAGTTTTAGATAAATTTTTGGAAACGTGTTTTGAAAGCAATAAATCTTTAATTTAAAGATTTAATTGGGTTAATCCAAATTGAATGGGGATTGTTTTGAAATCTATGGATAGATCTTTGTGAAATTGGGTGAAACTTTGTGAAATAAATCTTTTTGTTTAAAGATTTAAAATGGTAATTTGATAACCATTTGAAAGAAAGGCTTTGGATTTTTAAGTTGTGACTTAACTGAAATCCCATATCCATATGTTTTTAAATATTGCGCTCATTATTCGGTTTAGCCGGGAAAGGACCTTGTGTCATATAGCCCATTCCGAATAGTGATACGACGTTATGGATAGCATTTGAAGACCGGTGGTGAAGATCGGGTATTTGTGAGAACGATAGGATAACCTATCGATTGACTCTGCACCGAGTTGCTCCGGTATAGAGTTCTCTCTAAGTGATGGGAAGTCCGATCGGGATTGTGGATACTCGGATTTGCAAGGGCTTCTTCAGAAGTGCCTTCGGTTCTGTTCAAACCCGGAACAGACTTGTATGGTTGTATGTACGACATTACACTTTGAGATATTAAACTGATCTCTATCAAATACATTTCTGCTTGGTGGCAGAGAATTTATTCTCTTAGCTTAACACCCTTCTCTGAGACGTACGAGCTCAGAGGTTATGTAGTTGATATTTATCAGTGATATATTCCCAATTTGGTAATGTGGCATGCTGAGTGCTGCTGTGTGATGATTATTGGTTGATCATTTGTGATATGATCATTTGTTTGATCATTTATCTTTGTGATCATTGCTTTGGTCATCTGTTGACCCAAAGCATGGCTTTGTACCAAAGCGTAGCTTTGTGGACGAGACTGCATCAGGACCTCACTCCCCGGAAATGGTCGAAACAGGAAAGATGCGGCAAGGTTATGAGGGTCGCGCCCTTTAGGGTATGTCATTTCCTTCTGGAAAAGGGTGGTATCATGGTATGGAGCCCAGATACTTACTCATGTTGATACACTATATCTATTACTGTGTGGTGTTGTTGTGCGCGCGCTCGGATAAAGGTCCCAAAGGACCGGGGGATGACATATTCGTGTAGTAGTTACCTAGTTACAGAGGTAACCCCGCCTTGTGTTGGCAGAGATCTAACCGTAACGTTAGTTCTCGGGACGTCCTGCCAGAGGCGATCCCATGTGGCAGTAGGAAGTTCCTTAGCCTGACCATTTCTTGGAAATCCATTCATCCAATACGTGCCGTGTACGGTTTTAGTTGTATTACCTGCCATCTACTTATGGTGGCGCCCCACTGTTTGGATGGTAGCTATAGTAGGCATACAATACTGGTCGTATGTTGGCTAGGATTTATATTATACTTTCGAAATGGTTTTCCACACTTTGCACTTATAGTAATAATATCAAAGAAATTTTCTCGTATTAAGCATATTTGACTATCATAAGGAGAAATCTCCTCCAATTCTGCGTTTGCATTGTGTGTGTGGCGGGAGGCCTTATGGTAGTTTCATTTTCTAAAAAGCATTGCGGATTTAAACTTTAAAAGCTTTGTTGTTTGTTTTAAAAGATAAAATTGTTTTGTTTGCTCACACCAGTCCCATGACTGACCTAGAGTTTATTGTTCCTTTCCTAAACTCTGGGTGCCCACTATTTTCCACACGGGCAGTCTAGAGTTGGATTTTCAGATAATCCTGTAATAGGTATATATTCGTTAGCCTTCGAAGCTCTTTGGATTTGTGGATCGCATTTGCTGCACTTCAGCATCACACCAGTCTTGCTCTCTTAGTGAAACGTGATGAGGGTTCGAGCTAGTTTTGGATTGAAGATGGAGTTCTTGGAGTTTGGCATTGAAGACGCTATCTTTCTGCTGCTATTTTCTTGTATCTCTGATAGTATTGTTCTCCATTGCATCATTCTGTTGTATCCTGTTGTATCAGATATTGTATTAAATGTTATATATATGAAATGTATTATTCATTTCTTCCACTGTGTTATTTACTTAATGTGTTATAAGCTCCGGCGAACCAGGTTCGACGTTTGGATCTGCGGCATTTGAATACGAGTGTCGTATTCGGTGCCGATTTTCGAAGGCCGAGTCAGGGTCGTTATAAGTGGTATCAGAGCTGATGGTTAAAACTTTAGCTTAGGAGTATAACACATTAAGTAGCTCATTAGAGATAGGGTGAAGTATACCCTAGAATGAGTAATCCCTAAAATATCTGTTCGAATGCCTTAGTAAATTCTCTTACTATCCACTGATAGTAAGTATGAGTGCGAGAAGAGGACGAGATAGGGGACGGGGGAGTACCACTATGAATGGTCAATACCCTGCAATAGCGGAAACAACTTTTCTCTATCAATCTCCTTTGATTCGTCTTTTCAATTCTTTGATTACTTCACAGCAGCTCGAGGAGTAGTTTCGGTGTGATGGTGGCCCTACGAATCGTGTAGATAAGTCTCTATTTCGTATTCTCTTCATCCAATTTCTTATCAGCTTTTCATTCTAAACTCTAATGAATTTGAAGATTTAAATTAAATAAATTGAAAATTTTAAATTAAGTTAAATTGATTAACAAATATAAAGCTAAACTTGAATTGTATAAATAAAACGATATCGATTAAAACCAAATTTAAAATTGTAATTTAGTGTGTATATCAAAGTCCATATACTTTGGGGTATTCCGACCCGAATTTGGTATCCATATCTAGCATTTGGGAATTGTTGAAAATTAAGGCTATCTATCTTTTCTCTGGGATCCGATATATTCTACGAATGATTAGTTATCCCTTCGAACTAATCAATGCCCTTGCATATTCGTAGACCGGATAACACGAGTATCTTGTGAAATATTGTATGAGTTTGTTCTCATATTGTTGATATTCTGATTTGGTAAACCGAATGCAGAATAAATATTCGATTCTGATCTGATCAATCATTTCTCTATCTATCACTTATTCTTTCTCGTCTTCCTTGCAATTTCGAGGACGAAATTCTTTCAAGGGGGAAATCTGTAACATTCCTGAAATTTATCAAGTTTAATTGGCAATTAAATTTATTTTGGAAAATAAATTGTGAAGTATTTAAAGATTTTTAGAATAAATAAATAATTTTGATTATAAATAGAAATTTATATTAGGAATTTAAGGATAAGTGATTTATAAAATAAATATTGAATTTCAAAATAAAATGTATTAAAAAAATAAAAATAGAATTTAAAAGCTTGAGATTAATAAAATGATAGTAAAAGTTGTTTTCTAAATTTTTAATTATATTAATATTTGGAAGTGGTTAAAAAGAAAATAATTAGTGTACTCATTTTTGAAATATTATTCTTAAGTCAAATTCCCTCAAATTAATAAATTTAACTATTGTTAATATAAAATCAAAGTATTTACAAGTCGTTCTTTTCTTTTTATAAAAGATTGTACAAAAATAAATAAATAAATAAAAATATATATGAATGTAAATTGTGTAGATATAACTTTTTTCTAAATAAATGTATGGATATGAATATATATAAATGTACATAAGTGGTTATAATTCAATTTGAATTGGAATTTAAAATAAATGTTAACATACATAATAGAGATAAGCAAAGCAAATCAACATGCATAGATCTCATAATCATTTCTTCTTACAAATGGCATTCACCATAATAAATTGAATAAAATAATAAGATTAAATTTTTTTAGAAACTTTTCATTTCCCCACAAGGCAATCAATAGATATCTCAGCAAATCTGAAGCAAATAGTAACAATAGATTTGAGAATCTCAAATCTCAACATCCAAGAAAAATAAAGTAGAAGATCTTGCAAATCTTAATAACCATCAAACCGGAAAAAAAAACAGAAAAAAAATGCTCTCTGCCTTAATTCAAGTTTGAAAATCTGAAACCATACAAAACAAAACTCAAGCCAAAGTCAAATCTGGAAGCTCTTAATCTCAAATTCTTCAACCTGCAATGGTTCATCCAAGTCTTCAAGCCTGGAAGCAAGATTAAGTTCAAAGAGCAAATCAAAGCTAAAAAGAAAAAAACAACAAAAGGAAAATGCAAGTTCAAAGTTTCAGATAGAATCTAAAAACAAAGATCTGTTCAGAAGATCAAGCTTCAACCAATTCAAACTGCAGTGCAAACCAAGTATGGTTTTAAAATCAATCTCTGGAAACAGTTTCAAAGGCAAGTCATTTTTTTTAAGAATTGAATTTTTGAGTTGTGAATCGGTAACAAAAACAAAAGAATTTAAACTATTTTATTAATAAGTTGCAGGAAGAAAATAGAGTGCAAGGCAAAATGAATTTTTTTCAAACAGCAGTTCATCCTGGAAACAAAATCAAGTAGGAGTTCTTTTCAAATCATAAGTAAGAACAGAAGATTCAAACTTGAAACTAAGACAAGTGCTTCAGGTTTTTGACAGTGCAAATTCTCTCAAACAAATTGAAGCAAGTAAAATTCTTTTAAAATGGATTTGAATCTGTAGTTGTAATCAGGAACAAGGCAAAGATTTAAAAGCAATTTTATTTATCAGTTCAGGAGTAAAGCAAACCAAGAATTCAAGAAGCAAATCAAACATTAACAACTTAGTTTCCAGGCCCTTCTCATTTGAATCCCTCTGTTCCTCTCTGTCTTCTGAAGTACAATTGAGCAAACTATTTCTTTTCAACTATTAACATGTTTTAATACTCTGATGCTTGTGAGAAAACTTTTGTTTCCTCAAATCTTTGGTTGCTGTGTGGATGTTGGATGATGTAGGAAATTAAACTTTGTTTACATCCTGAATATATGTATGAATGTTTGGTTTTTGCATGTTGATTATATAAATTCAATCTCTGGTTCTAGTCAGGAAAAATAAAAATAAAAAGTGAAAACCTGTAAACAACTTTGCTTTTTTTTCTTTCTTTCCCTCTGTCTCTCTTTCCTGTTACATTGAGATATAGGTTTACAGGTAAATAAAAAAAATATTCGAGTCTCCAAAATAAAGCAGTGTTGAGTTATAATCTGTAAATGAAAAATGTTATAGATACTTAGATTCAATTTTTGAAAATAATTTTAACTATAAAATATCAGAAAATAACTCAAATTTTGTGGAATTACAGAGATATCATAAACATGTCCAAAAATTGATGATTTTAAAATTGGGTTTTGACTTCATAATTAGATTTGAATTACAAAACGAGGAATTTTAAAGCAAGTTTCAAGATTTTTAGATCTGTATATGGTGCGCATTATTGAGTTGAACGGTAAACGTTCTTCGGTTAATTGCCGTCAATCGAGGCAAAATTGGGGCTTAAGATTTTTGTCAGAGGAAGCTCGTAGTTCGAGAATAATGGGAAAAATACTCATTGAATTTATTAATAACCATGGTGGAGTCACGGTGAGGTTATAGGGTTTTAGAGTTCGTTTTTGAACAACGGATTGAGGTGGAGATTGCGTCAAGCTCACTGCATCGGATTACACTGGAGTTGGGCTAAGCGTTGCGTTGTTGAACGAGGTGGTTTTTGTTGCGGTGGCTTGGCCTCTGATGGCCTGAGGAGGGGTGCAAGGTGATTACGTGGTGATTGGGTTAGTCGTTTTGGGTTTCCAAATTGTTGCTGAGATACTCGATCTCGATTTCCAGTTGAACTCGAGTTGCTGGGTGGTCGTGGCGTTAGAGGGGATGGCTGTCGACTTGTCAACGTTAGTGGCGATGGTCAGAAGTGGCTCTGGGGTTGTGCATGTTGCACGTGGGCGTTCGTGTATCTGATGGGTATCACGTTGGAGAAGAAGAAGGTTACTCAGGGGAGACTAGTGAAATTTGCAAATTTGCTCGAAGTAAAAGAAGATGTGGGGTGTTCCTGAATACAGTTAAAGTTGAAGAAGGAATGGGTTTTATCAGGTTTGCGTTCGAGGATTTTGCGTATTGGCTCGAAGTCAGGGATGTGAGGACTCGAGTGTGTTAGATATTACAGGTTTATGTATTAAAACTGCCAATATTTAAGTTTTTAAATATGTTTCAAAATGAAATGCTACTCGAAGTTTTACTCGAGTTATTTTAGTGCTTTGCTCAAGTTAGATTAGACTTGAGTGATTTAGGTCTAGCTCGAGTTAGTTTTGTTCCAGTTTGAAACTTGTTCCGTTTTGAAAATCTAAACTGAAACTTAAAATGTTAAGCAAAAATTTGAAATAAGTTTTAAATCTAATTGTAAATCATGGATTCAAGCTTAATTCGAATCATAGCGGGAAATGAATAAAGTTTAAATTCAAATTTGTTTAAATAAAATTTAAAAAAAAAGGGTTAAGTGTTTAAAAGTGTTTTTAAACGAATTCGAATTTAAATTGGAATTTGAAATGTAAAGAAATGTTTTAAACAAAGTTTAAATCTGATTCAAATATAAATTTGAATCTTTGTTTTAAAATAAATCTAAGTTTTTAAATTTAAATGTTTAACAATTTTGAATGATAATTTAACCATAGATAGGAAAAAGTTTTATCATAAAGTTAAATTAGAATTTAATGATTTGTAATTCATTTAATTATTAGGGTAATTAAATGGATAATTAATTTATTTAATAAATTAATGAAAAGGATAATTACTTAAAGTAATTAAGGGTTTGAAACAAGATTAATTATTCTTAAAGTAATTAATTTGTAATTTAAGGAATAATTAATTAATAACAGTAATTAAGATTCAATTAATTACAATTAAGGGTTTATTTATTAAAGTGATTAATTAAGGAATAATTAATTAATAACAGTAATTAAGATTCAATTAATTACAATTAAGGGTTAATTTATTAAGAGAATTAATTAAAGAAGGTGATTAAAACTTAATCAATTGAAGTTCATGATAATTAATCATTGATTAAAGATTACTAATGAAAGTAACTATGAAAGCAATAACTTTAAAACCATATGATTTATTCACCTTAAGCAAAGTGGTTTAATTGGTTTTGAATGTTGTGTGATGGATTGACATATTTGATATGTGATGTGATACTATGTGATGCTTTGTACGGAGCTGCTATATTTTTGATGAATATACTGTCATATGAATATGAAAACCCCTTGACCCGTAAAACGACATTTGAATTTCGATGCGACAGGGAGTCGGATTTCAATTGGTTATCCGAAACCCACATCGAATCATATTAGTGAATCTTTGTGATTGATGACCTACTTTATCTATGAATTTGTGAATAGAGATAAGCGTTATGGGTTATATCGCTTATCGATATGATTGAATCTGTAATGATGATGTTGTGCACTATTGTGTTGAACCCCTGGCCACACTTATACACACACAAATATGGATTGCATGTGGAAATGGGTTAAGTCACAGATTTTTGAAATAATCTTAAAATTGAATTTTGAACCCAAAATAGTTTTGGAATTAGAATTGAAAAGCTTTTGAAAAAAATGTATTTCAAAAATATAAGTTATTTTAAATAACTTGATTGAGTTTTGAAATTTAAATAATTGGATTTAAATTTGAATTCAATATTTGAAATTGAATTCCATGATTTGGGAACTAGGGTTTAAAAAGGGTATTCAACTTATAAATGGGTTTATATGGGTTTTTAAACCATTTTAAAGGTGATGTTTTGGAATTTAAATTCAAGCCAAGATTTCAACTTGTATAAATTGGATTTTTCTAAAACGAAAACTATTTGTTTTCAAATAATAAAGCTTTCACATAAGAAATGAACTTTCAATTTGTGTTATAGGGCTTCAAGTCTAAAAATGAAAATAGTATTCCAAGTTTTAGATAAATTTTTGGAAACGTGTTTTGAAAGCTATAAATCTTTAATTTAAAGATTTAATTGGGTTAATCCAAATTGAATGGGGATTGTTTTGAAATCTATGGATAGATCTTTGTGAAATTGGGTGAAACTTTGTGAAATAAATCTTTTTGTTTAAAGATTTAAAATGGTAATTTGATAACCATTTGAAAGAAAGGCTTTGGATTTTTAAGTTGTGACTTAACTGAAATCCCATATCCATATGTTTTTAAATATTGCGCTCATTATTCGGTTTAGCCGGGAAAGGACCTTGTGTCATATAGCCCATTCCGAATAGTGATACGACGTTATGGATAGCATTTGAAGACCGGTGGTGAAGATCGGGTATTTGTGAGAACGATAGGATAACCTATCGATTGACTCTGCACCGAGTTGCTCCGGTATAGAGTTCTCCCTAAGTGATGGGAAGTCCGATCGGGATTGTGGGTACCCGGATTTGCAAGGGCTTCTTCAGAAGTGCCTTCGGTTCTGTTCGAACCCAGAACAGACTTGTATGATTGTATGTCCAACATTACACTTTGAGATATTAAACTGATCTCTATCAAATACATTTCTGCTTGGTGGCAGAGAATTTATTCTCTTAGCTTAACACCCTTCTCTGAGACGTACGAGCTCAAAGGTTATGTAGTTGATATTTATCAGTGATATATTCCCAATTTGGTAATGTGGCATGCTGAGTGCTGCTGTGTGATGATTATTGGTTGATCATTTGTGATATGATCATTTGTTTGATCATTTATCTTTGTGATCATTGCTTTGGTCATCTGTTGACCCAAAGCATGGCTTTGTACCAAAGCGTAGCTTTGTGGACGAGACTGCATCAGGACCTCACTCCCCGGAAATGGTCGAAACAGGAAAGATGCGGCAAGGTTATGAGGGTCGCGCCCTTTAGGGTATGTCATTTCCTTCTGGAAAAGGGTGGTATCATGGTATGGAGCCCAGATACTTACTCATGTTGATACACTATATCTATTACCGTGTGGTGTTGTTGTGCGCGCGCTCGGATAAAGGTCCCAAAGGACCGGGGGATGACATATTCGTGTAGTAGTTACCTAGTTACAGAGGTAACCCCGCCTTGTGTTGGCAGAGATCTAACCGTAACGTTAGTTCTCGGGACGTCCCGCCAGAGGCGATCCCATGTGGCAGTAGGAAGTTCCTTAGCCTGACCATTTGTTGGAAATTCATTCATCCAATACGCGCCGTGTACGGTTTTAGTTGTATTACCTGCCATCTACTTATAGTGGCGCCCATGTGTAATCTTACCTTAACTATTCACTAAATACGTCTTAAAGTAGTCACATTAAAATTCGACCTATTCAATAAATATTTAAAGAAAAACAACAATGGCTAAAGGATCTATCAGAAGAAAATATAACAACTCAAATGTAATTCACATCACAGAACAGTCGATCATAATATACACATAAACGGATACACAACAGAGTATACAAATTAATACATGTCAAGTGGTACAGAAGACCCCAATATACAGACGAGACAAAAAGAGTATGAATAACAGAGTTACAACAGATAAGGACCACAAAAGGCGCTACAATAAAATGAAGCTAGCGAATAGTCCATGCGGAAGCAAAATAAGCTAAGTCCAAAAGCACCTAACCTGAAACAACTCGGTCTGACCCGAGTATAAATTACACGGATCAGTCTAGCTAAACAAATCAGTTAAATAAACTGAACAACAATAAACCTGCAAGGTTACAAAGCATAATAGATATCTCTAAAAGAGATAACCCAATCATATAGATCAAGCCTCATATCATCGGCAACATATAGAAACAAAGGATAAGAATATCCCAAAGCAAGCCATAAGGCAAACAACAAATACCGATAAATACGAGTTCCACAAGGTAGGCGCTATATTTCGTGTGGCTCCAAAGAACCAATACAGAAAAGCAATACCTAGGGAATATACATATAAATGAAACATCATGAGCGGTGGTGAGTAAACCACTCCGTTATCTCTTGAGCGGTGGTGAAGAAACCACTCCAATATCTCTTGAGCGGTGGTGAAGAAACCACTCCATTATCTCTTGAGCGGTGGTGAAGAAACCACTCCATTTTCTCTTGAGTGGTGGTGAAGAAACCACTCCGAAAGCAATACCAAAGATAACCGACAACCCCAAATATTTTTGCAAGTCGGGGCAAAGGACCAACTCCAAAGGCGATATTTAAAGGAAACAAGCCAGAGGAGACAGTCCGAAGACACTATCCAAAGGCAGCATGTGTCACAAACTCCCAGAGAGGAATCCGAAAAGTGGTAACGTGAGTCCCATAACCACCCGTTCGCACTAAACGGTTTACTATCCATTAGTTAATTTCACACTCAAAGCAGTACAAATTTACCTCATATCATCGATAAACCAAACCCGAAGGCCAAAACGATCAATCGAATAGGTCGGGCATTAATCAGAAGGATAAACGCACAGATTCATGGTCCGTGTTTTGCCCAACCATTTAATCACCCTTCCACTTCGCTCGAAGTGCGAAAGTGTGTGTTTTAAATAGAATTTATGAATTGGAGAAACGAGCCTTTAAATGCGATTTGAGAGATTATTTTATAAAATCCCGTGGATGAAGTCAAGAGTAAGTTATCAAAGTCAAAGATGCAATAACAAACACTAAAAAGCAACTTGAATCGATAGAATCCGGAAAAATCAATCAAATATGCAAAATAAGGAAAACAGGCAAAACAAAGCAGGTTGGTCGACCAGACTGTAGGGCTCGGTCGGCCGGCCAGATGCAGAAACCTAATTATGGCTCGGGGCAGCAGGTCGGTCGACCGAAGCCTGCACTCGGTCGGCCGAACCTGGTGATTTTGCACTTCCTGCCCTATTTCAATGAAAATGCAAATTCTTTCCAATTCCAAAACAATGGCACATGCATACTTGTTAGGAATTCATACCAACACCCATGAAATCAAGGAGAAGTAGATGTGAGTTCAAAACTCACCTTTTTACACAAAACAAAGAAGATGAAGAAACACAAATGCAAGGAATCAACCAACTATACTCCACTTCAACACTACAAGCTTCAATCTAGAATCAAAGCAAGTATTTCCTAAGTTAGGGTTAGGAAAATTACTGAAATTGAAGAGGAGAAGAGATGGAGAAGATGGAGATGAACTTACCAATGGGTTCTCTATGAATTTGGAGCAAGAAATCAAGATACAAAGGAGAACTAGGGCTTGCTAATTTCTAATTACTCTTCCTTTCCCCCATTTTCAGTTCTAAGCTCAAGTTTTAAGAAATGAATAAGTGAATGAGAGGAGTGGCTAAGCTAGAGTATTAGTTAAGCTAGTGGGCTGAACCCAAACCCAATAGAAAACGTAGCCAAAATTTTACTTACTCCAAACATATCAAAGATTATACTCAAAAAGATCGCAAATGCCATTTTGGAACCAATGGAGGTAGTTTCGAGTTCCAATTCGGCCATTTGCAGAAAGTAACATTTTGGACCAAAATCCGACTAACGACGCTATATTTAAATTAAACATTTAAATATAAAATCGTTAAATATGCGGGTTGTTACAGATCTCCCCTCCTTACAAAATTGCGTCCCCGCAATTTCTAGAGACGATATTTGTAACAACTACATACATACAATCAATCAAAAGAAAAGAAAATAAGCTTGAGATGAAAAGACATACTCACCGTTTCAAAGCAAGGAAAGAAAACCCGGATAAGATCGCTCAATAAATTCTCTGGTTTCCCAAGTACAGTCATTGGGATTAGCGGACCATTGAACTTTAACGAGCGGCACGTCCTTATTCCGAAGGTGTCGCACCTCCGTGTCAAGCACGCGAATAGGTTGCTGTACAATAGATAAGTCCGGTGAGACCTCAAGCTCTTGCAAATCAGGAGAAGTAATAACAGAATCCGACTCCCGGAGACACTTCCGAAGTTGCGAGACGTGAAACACGTCATGAATGCCAGATAAATGAGCTGGAAGTGAAACTCTAAAAGCCACAGGGCCAATACGTTCAGTAATAGAAAACGGTCCTATATAACGAGGAGCCAATTTTCCAGTCGTACTGAAACGCATAACCCCCTTCAAGGAGAAACACGAATAAAAACATGATCGCCGATCGAGAACTCGAGAGGCTTCCTACGGTTGTCCGCGTAGGATTTCTGGCGACTCTGTGCCTCTTTCATTCTCAACCGAATAAGATCATTCTTCTCGGAAGACTCACGAATAAAATCTGCACCAAGAATAAGCTTCTCTCCAGATTCCAACCAACATGAAGGTGATCGACATGGCCTTCCGTATAAGGCTTCGAAAGGAGCCATACCGATACTAGATTGAAAACTATTGTTGTAGGAGAATTCTACAAGAGGTAGGTGATCCTCCCAACTACCACCGAATTCAAAGATACAAATACGGGGAAGATCTTCCAAAATACGATTCACCCGTTCAGTCTGTCCGTCAGACTGCGGATGATAAGCTGTAGAAAAATTAAGCTTTGTTCCCAAAGCTTGCTGAAGACTCTTCCAAAAATGACTCGTGAATAAAGGATCACGATCACTCACAATAGAACTAGGAACACCGTGAAGTCTCACGATTTCCTTGACATACAACTTAGCCAAATGCGAAGCAGTCCTATTAGACTTAATAGGGACAAAATGAGCAGACTTAGAAAGGCGATCAACAATAACCCAAACGCTAGAATGGCCAGATCTCGAACGAGGTAGGCCGTCAATGAAATCCATAGAAATCTGATCCCACTTCCACAATGGAATCTCAAGAGGTTGAAGAAGACCCAAAGGACGCTAATTCTCGGCCTTAAAACGCTGACAAGTTATGCAATTGCTCACATAACTCGCCACATCGCGCTTCATGCCTTCCCAATAATAAAGACGATGCATATCGGCATACATCTTGCTACTACCGGGATGAATGGTATATTTAGAACGGTGACAATCATCAAGAATGTCATGCCTAAGTGCAAAATCAGAAGGCACAAAAAGACGGTTCTTCTTACGAAGACACCCATGAGAATCCATGTTAAGATCTTGCAACACCTCATCACAAGATCCAGACTCACAAAGCTGAATAAGATGCAACAAATCAGGATCTCGCCGTTGGGCATCGGCAATACGATCCAATAAAACAGGTCGAGCTCCCAAACTAAATAATAGAATAGGAGAATCAGAAGATGAACCTCGATCACGAATTTCACAAAAAGATAGAGTCTCAAGAATATTCCATTCGGCAAGCATCATAGAAATAACAGCCGAATGTTTGCGACTAAGCGCATCTGCAACACGATTACCCTTACCAGGGGTATACTGGATATCAAAGTCATAAGAAGCAAGAAACTCGAGCCAACGCTGTTGTCTCATATTGAGTTCCTTCTGAGTGAACAAATACTTCAAAGATTTATGATCGGTATAGAGAATGAAGCGCTCGCCCAATAAATAATGTCGCCAAATCTTCAAGGCAAAGACAATGGCGGCTAACTCAAGATCATGAGTGGCATAGCGAACTTCATTCGGACGCAGTTGCCTAGAAGCATAAGCAACTACCCGATCCTTCTGCATAAGAACAGCACCGAGACCACTACCACAAGCATCGGTGTAGACAACAAGATCATGATTCCCTTTGGGAACCACTAGAATAGGAGCATTTGTGAGAAGTTCCTTCAATGACAGAAAGGAAGCCTCACATTTGTCGGACCAATCAAAACGAATGCCTTTCCGAGTAAGGCAAGTGAAAGGAAGCACAACACGGGAAAAATCCTTAATGAACCGACGGTAATAACCCGCCAATCCAAGGAAACTACGAATCTCATGAACATTCTCAGGCCTCTTCCAATTCTGAATGGCTTCGATCTTTGAGGGATCGACAGAAATGCCATCGGAAGATACAACATGGCCTAAAAACTTAACCTTATTCTCCCAAAAGTGGCACTTGGAGAATTTGGCTTTAAGCTGATGATGACGAAGAGTACTCAAGACAATTATCAAGTGATTAGCATGCTCAGCTTCAGACTTAGAATAAATAAGGATATCATCAATGAAGACAAGCACGAACTTATCGAGATATTCCCAGAATACCCGATTCATGAGATCAACAAAGAAAGCAGGAGCGTTCGTCAAACCGAACGGCATAACGAGCCACTCAAAAGAACCATAACGAGTGCGGAAAGCGGTAAGAGGTATGCTATCCTCCGCGACTCGTAACTGATGGAAACCTGTGGCAAGGTCAAGCTGAGAAAAGACCTTGGCACCACTCAATAGATCGAACATGTCATCGATCCTAGGCAAAGGATACCTATTTCTAATGGTCAACTCGTTAAGCTTGCGATAGTCAATGCAAAGCCTAAGAGTTCCATCAGACTTCTTCACAAAGACGACCGCGGATCCCCATAGAGAAAAACTAGATTGAATCAATTGCTTGGATTCAAGCTTTAAAAGCTGCTTCTTGAGTTTCTCATTTTCCTTTGTAGACATCCTCGTGGGAGGACGACTAACTGGCTGCGCGCCTGGAATGAGATCAATGCGGAACTCAATTGCCCGCTTGGGTGGCAAACCCGATACAGGCTCAAAAACATCAGAAAAGTCACAAGCAACCAGAATACGAGATATATCATCATCATCTCGCGAGTCAAGAGAATACAAAGCCATCTCGGAATTATCCATATCCCGAAGAACAAGAGATAACTGAGAAGGCGAATCAGGATGACAAAGATATAAAATTCTCTCGGAACAAATAATCCTGGCATCGTACCTCACTAGCTAGTCCATACCAAAAATCATATCAAAACCCAAATGATAAACAACGTGCAGATTCGCATGGAAAGAAAAGCGACATAAAACAATCTCAATATCATCACAAAACAAGCTAAGGGTCGCGGATCCCCCAATAGGATTCGCAATCCTTAAAGAAGTAACCATACAAGAAGCATCCAAGGATAAATCATCTACAAGTTTCTTCGATACGAAAGAATGTGAAGCACCCGTATCGAAAAGAACTCGAATACTATGATCATGAAATAGAATAAAACCTTCCAAAATAGATGGAGATATACATTTGGATTGAGAAGGACCTCCAGAAGCATTCGCTACATTTAACTTGCCAAATGAAGAATTATTCGGAGCAATGGGACAAGTGGAACTACGATGACCTTCCCTCTTGCAGTAACGGTAGAAGAGAGGCTTTGGACAAGCTCGAATAATATGATCCGGAGAACCACAATTGAAACACTTTCGAACGAAAGGTGTTCCGGAGGACTGAGGCTGAGAACTAGGACCACTAGTCTTCTTCTTCTTAGAAGGAAAAGGCTTTTTCTGAATTGGAAACGGCCACTTGTTGGGGTTCTTAGAAACCTCAACATCTACATCACTATCACCCTCCTTCTCGATGGTCTCGAGGTGAAGTGCCGAATCAACCAATTCCTCGAAAGAAAGCTTAAGCTGGAGCAACAAAGACTTCCTAAGATATTTCTTAAGACCAGAAACAAACTTTAAATTCTTCTTGTAAGAAGTGCTGATGAATTCAAGACCATACTGAGATAAAGCCTCGAACGATGCGACATACTCAGAAACAGAAGATTTCCCTTGCTTCAACTCAAGGAAGCGACGGGTCAATAAAACTTTTTCAGATTCAGGAACGAACTTGAGTTCAAATCGTCCCCGAAACTGAGTCCAAGAAAGAGTAGATTCATCAACCTCGGCTATAAGAAGCTCATACCAATCAAGAGCACGCTCTTATAATAAGCTAGAAGTCACAAGAACTCGATCATGGTCAGAAAGATCCATGCGAGAGAAGATACGCTCGCACGTGCGAAGCCAAGCTTCGACTTCAAGAACAGACTCGGATCCCTTAAACGGTTTTCCTCCAAGATGAGCAAAATCACTGCACTGACGTGCAAAAGCAGACTTGCGAGGTGGAGACACTCGAGGAGGAACGGGAGGCTGAGTGCTCCTAAACAACTCCATAAACTGATCGACAGACATATAAACGCCATCCGGATGTGAGCCATTGGACTGCTCAACACCCGAACGTCGACTTCTGCCTCTTCCAGACATAAGCTGAAAGTCAAGATAAGGAAAGGATTATTCACAAGGTAGATATTGCAATATGGAATACTACAGAATTAAATGCATTCCTAGACGTATTCCCAAACTCTATCTAACCTTGATGGAATAAAGAGACACGATGATTCAAAGATTTGTATCACTTATACACTTTGATGTACCATAATATGTGCATCTATTCTGTGTTTATCATATTTTGTTCTGAACTTAGCTCCGATACCACGCTGTAACGCCCCACTCCTAGAGCCTTGTTAACAAAGAGTATTACATAGATAATACTGTCGGCTAACGCGGACAATGGAGTATAATGGAAGCGACCATGTGTAATCTTACCTTAACTATTCACTAAATACGTTGAAAAGTAGTCACATTAAAATTCGACCTATTCAATAAATATTTAAAGCAAAACAACAATGGCTAAAGGATCTATCAGAAGAAAATATAACAACTCAAATGTAATTCACATCACAGAACAGTCGATCATAATATACACATAAACGGATACACAACAGAGTATACAAATTAATACATGTCAAGTGGTACAGAAGACCCCAATATACAGACGAGACAAAAAGAGTATGAATAACAGAGTTACAACAGATAAGGACCACAAAAGGCGCTACAATAAAATGAAGCTAGCGAATAGTCCATGCGGAAGCAAAATAGGCTAAGTCCAAAAGCACCTAACCTGAAACAACTCGGTCTAACCCGAGTATAAATTACACGGATCAGTCTAGCTAAACAAATCAGTTAAATAAACTGAACAACAATAAACCTGCAAAGTTACAAAGCATAATAGATATCTCTAAAAGAGATAACCCAATCATATAGATCAAGCCTCATATCATCGGCAACATATAGAAACAAAGGATAAGAATATCCCAAAGCAAGCCATAAGGCAAACAACAAATACCGATAAATACGAGTTCCACAAGGTAGGCGCTATATTTCGTGTGGCTCCAAAGAACCAATACAGAAAAGCAATACCTAGGGAATATACATATAAATGAAACATCATGAGCGGTGGTGAGTAAACCACTCCGTTATCTCTTGAGCGGTGGTGAAGAAACCACTCCAATATCTCTTGAGCGGTGGTGAAGAAACCACTCCATTTTCTCTTGAGCGGTGGTGAAGAAACCACTCCATTTTCTCTTGAGCGGTGATGAAGAAACCACTCCGAAAGCAATACCAAAGATAACCGACAACCCCAAATATTTTTGCGAGTCGGGGCAAAGGACCAACTCCAAAGGCGATATTTAAAGGAAACAAGCCAGAGGAGACAGTCCGAAGATACTATCCCAAAGGCAGCATGTGTCACAAACTCCCAGAGAGGAATCCGAAAAGTGGTAACGTGAGTCCCATAACCACCCATTCGCACTAAACGGTTTACTATCCATTAGTTAATTTCACACTCAAAGCAGTACAAATTTACCTCATATCATCGATAAACCAAACCCGAAGGCCAAAACGATCAATCGAATAGGTCGGGCATTAATCAGAAGGATAAACGCACAGATTCATGGTCCGTGTTTTGCCCAACCATTTAATCACCCTTCCACTTCGCTCGAAGTGCGAAAGTGTGTGTTTTAAATAGAATTTATGAATTGGAGAAACGAGCCTTTAAATGCGATTTGAGAGATTATTTTATAAAATCCCGTGGATGAAGTCAAGAGTAAGTTATCAAAGTCAAAGATGCAATAACAAACACTAAAAAGCAACTTGAATCGATAGAATCTGGAAAAATCAATCAAATATGCAAAATAAGGAAAACAGGCAAAACAAAGCAGGTCGGTCAACCGGACTGCAGGGCTCGGTCGGCCGGCCAGATGCAGAAACCTAATTATGGCTCGGGGCAGCAGGTCGGTCGACCGAAGCCTGCACTCGGTCGGCCGAACCTGGTGATTTTGCACTTCCTGCCCTATTTCAATGAAAATGCAAATTCTTTCCAATTCCAAAACAATGGCACATGCATACTTGTTAGGAATTCATACCAACACCCATGAAATCAAGGAGAAGTAGATGTGAGTTCAAAACTCACCTTTTTACACAAAACAAAGAAGATGAAGAAACACAAATGAAAGGAATCAACCAACTATACTCCACTTCAACACTACAAGCTTCAATCTAGAATCAAAGCAAGTATTTCCTAAGTTAGGGTTAGAAAAATTACTGAAATTGAGGAGGAGAAGAGATGGAGAAGATGGAGATGAACTTACCAATGGGTCTCTATGAATTTGGAGCAAGAAATCAAGATACAAAGGAGAACTAGGGCTAGCTAATTTCTAATTCCTCTTCCCTTCCCCCATTTTCAGTTCTAAGCTCAAGTTTTAAGAAATGAATAAGTGAATGAGAGGAGTGGCTAAGCTAGAGTATTAGTTAAGCTAGTGGGCTGAACCCAAACCCAATAGAAAAAGTAGCCAAAATTTCACTTACTCCAAACATATCAAATATTATACTCAAAAAGATCGCAAACGCCATTTTGGAACCAATGGAGGTAGTTTCGAGTCCCAATTCGGCCATTTGCAGAAAGTAACATTTCGGACCAAAATCCGACTAACGACGCTATATTTAAATTAAACATTTAAATATAAAATCGTTAAATATGCGGGTTATTACAAATCTCCTCCAATTCTGCGTCTGCATTGTGTGTGTGGCGGGAGGCCTTACGGTAGTTTCATTTTCTAAAAAGCATTGCGGATTTAAACTTTAAAAGCTTTGTTGTTTGTTTTAAAAGATAAAATTGTTTTGTTTGCTCACACCAGTCCCATGACTGACCTAGAGTTTATTGTTCCTTTCCTAAACTCTGAGTGCCCACTATTTTCCACACGGGCAGTCTAGAGTTGGGTTTTCAGATAATCCTGTAATAGGTATAGATTCGTTAGCCTTCGCAGCTCTTTGGATTTGTGGATCGCATTTGCTGCACTTCAGCATCACACCAGTCTTGCTCTCTTAGTGAAACGTGATGAGGGTTCGAGCTAGTTTTGGATTGAAGATGGAGTTCTTGGAGTTTGGCATTGAAGACGCTATCTTTTCGCTGCTATTTTCTTGTATCTCTGATAGTATTATTATCCATTGTATCATTCTATTGTATTCTGTTGTATCAGATATTGTATTAAATGTTATATATATGAAATGTATTATTCATTTCTTCCGCTGTGTTATTTACTTAATGTGTTATAAGCTCCGGCGAACCAGGTTCGACGTTTGGATCTGCGGCATTTGAATATGAGTGTCGTATTCGGTGCCGATTTTCGAAGGCCGAGTCAGGGTCGTTATAGCTTCCTTTTTGTAGATACAAATAAGGTGGTGATGGCATCCCTGAGAGAATGAAATTCAGAGGCTTGGGTCGAGGCAAAATTTCCATCTTTACTTTCCTTTTCTTTAGGATCATTATTTACGACCTCTATCCTTGTAGAGATAGCCACTAAGGCAGACGATTCTAAATGAGGAAAATAAACCGACGAGATAATTTTACAAGAGATTTCATTTAAAAGGCAATGATATCTTTCCAATCGTCTCAGGCTGAGCTGGTGATTTAGAAGTAAAGGAATTTGACTTGTCCATTACTAATGAGCATTTTCCTATAGTATTATAACCATCAAAGTCTTTCCCAAGACCTTATGGAAATCCAAAATAATATAATACTGAAGAAGTTTAGTCGGAGTTAATAGTTTTACACATTCTCCATTTTCTCTACTGCCTGAGTTAGGGACAACACAATTTTTGATCTTCAGGGTTTAGCTTCTTGGAGGGGGGATCAGAAATAAAAACACCTATTAGTAAAGGATAATAAACTAATATGAATAACCAAGAAAAATAAACTTACTAGCAATAGAAAACGTCCCTCAATGTTAGAGAAGCATTTGACCAAAAAAAAAAATCATATTTTCCATCCTCTCATTTTGTTGACGCCCTCAGAAATCATACTTTTTAGGCAGGGACAAATTTGGTACAATTGATGATCTAATTTCCACCACTTTAGTAGGACTAGCTGATAGAATGGAGAATTTCAGCACTGAGGGAAGAGAGTCCTGCCTCTCGAGCCAAGACATCCAAGAAAGTCAGATATGTGTAAGATTTTGGTAGGAATTGAATTAGTGCAATGCCTAACTATTCCAGATATCTTAGGAGAAAGCCAGGAAAAGGAAGGTATCCTGTGTGCCAAATATATATGAGATTAAAAGCGAAATACCCCTTAGGTGGGTTAAAAATGTTGTCTATAAAGCACATGGGAATTGCTTCAATCCTAATAATTCCACCACTCAAGAATGGAATTCACTTTTTCCTAAGTCATGATATATGATGGATTCTAAAGATTATCTTCTTTCTTGTTGGCTACATGTGAAGGTTTAGGCCTTTGTTATGCTTCTTGACGAACTTCTTACTAGGTTGTTGACCTTCCATTTGCCTGTAGGTGATATTGTTCCAATTTTAAGAAATATTAATGCTTGTTGTATGGTTTATCGTATACTCTAAGCTATGACACCAAAATACTAAAAGTATAAAGCCTAACAAAGTATATATGATAAATCAGTAATCATTTACTAGTCAATGTAGAGTTCATAAAATAAATTAAATCAAACTAATTAAAAGATTTTAAATTGATTAAAGGTGCACTAGTTAAACTTATAATAACATTAAGCCTATGAAATTTGCATAAAAATTGAATGAAAGTTAACTTGCGGCATCAGCAAGCCTATATTGACTAAATAAATCAATGTTGAAGGACGCATAACTTATATTATGAAACGATAATGAATACCGTGATTATAATCAAAGTTGAAGTAACATGGATGTTGATATCAATGAATAATGATGACATAGTTCGATAATGTGCTGATTATTTACGTAGCTTATACAGCGTTAAAATTGAAGTGTCATAAATAGTGATAATAAAAAAAATCTAGGTTTATAATAATGAAAATGGATAGAAGGATGATAACAGACAATAAGACTAACGATGTTAAATCAATATCTAAATTAAGCGACGTCGAGTACAATGAATATCGAACTAAGTGATGCCACATATAACTATGTAGATTTTATCATAACAATAAAGGGTTGTCACACTTCATCTCATTCATTAACGACATAAGAGTATCGCGATGTAAATGTCAAGCTATTAGGATAACATGTTAATATAGAGCTTCCCTAGTGTCAAGTATCATAATAATGCCATAAATGATCGATGTTAACACAGTGAAAGTTGATATCAAGTTTTTGGTCTATAAGTCATCACCATCGTTAGTAAACCTAGAATATGTCAGTTTTCATACCAATATCGATTAATATCAAAATCTATCCATGCTATGTGAAAGCCTTGCACTATTGTTTAATCAATATCAAACCTTCCAATGGATTCATGAACGTCGACACCAACACAAGTATGAGTAGTAACTGGTTTAGCTTTTATAAACTACCCGCTTCATCATAAAGTGGGAAACACCCAAATTCCTAAATTAGTGCCACCAAACAACTAATCAATCTAAAATTAGTAAGATGGCACCATATGTTCAACATCAATGGAATTAACAATCGCAGTCAACAATTAAAATTTAAGTATTGTAGCCAAATGATCAAATCCAAGCGTCCATTCAAAAATAAAAAAAATCTGAACTAAAACCTAACCACAATTTCAATGCAAAATTCATGTAAACTAACTTGTGATTTGATTGAATGAAAGTCATACCTTAGCTTAAAAGTTGCTATCAAAGAATTAGAATTTGCAGTTGATTTTGGAAAGTTCAATTTCTTGCTTGAGCTTATGAATTACAGGTGAAAGAATGGCGAAGAGGAAGCTCGACTATTTATAGACGAAGAGGAAGATGGACTGTGATCGTTGATTCAGTTTAAATGAATGGTTGGATTTTCTTGGAATATCATTGGGCGGTAAATTTAATATCGATAGTATTGACTTAAAAAGTTAGTACGCTCCTCTACACTAGGAGGCAAAATGTCATCACAATTCATAAAGATGGACGACATGCAACATGACTAAAGAGCTAAAGATGTTGTTCAACATCGAAACTACATGTGACCAATGCTGCACATTCTCAATATCGGCCCAATTCAAGATTGCTATTCTTCAATGTCACCACTCATGCAACACTATATATCAAAAAGGCCAAGATTGATAATGCACTTACTCAATGTTGCCTCTAATCATTGTCTCTCTTTATTCATACTACTATCTCATGTACTTATTCTTCTATATTTATTGATATCCCACTTCATCAATTATTGAATGTTACAACATGATGATACCAAGAATCATAGTTGTCGAACCTATACTGGATGAAGCCGCCTCCTACCAACGTCACTCATCGTTGATGCTGCTTGTGATCAATGTCGTTAAATGATGATGTCACATCCATATTGATGATGTTTCCATTTTAGCATCATCGCTTTTAGAATCGTCCTTGAAGTAGTGCTACCCATCATTGATATCGCCAATGATCAAAGCCGCCATTCTACAATGGCAACTTTCATATGGTGCATTTCATCAGAGGACACTACATATCTATACATGCAATGATGATGATGAACATCATCAATATCCATACAAGCCTTCAATGCCTTAAATCGTTGATGTCGTGTGACTCTACCAATAGGAAAAATCCAAAGCTACCCCTGGACCGAAAGACGTCGAAAATCATTTTGTACCATTGACGACGTCAAAGCCCACAAATGTCGAAACCAAGATATTGTGCCACTAATCTATCTGTATAATACGACCTATAGGTTGAATGGGGAATCGTTCTTCTCTCTCTTCTTACGTTTTTCACTTTTTAACCCTAATCAATTTGGGGATTTTGTCGATTGTAGTACTCAAACTTTATACACTTAAGGATTTGAATATTAGACCATTGCATGGCATATCAACTTGATTCTAACTCATGATTAGCATATCGACTTGATTCTAATTTGTGACTTGCATATTGACTTGAGAACATCCGACATGAACTCAACCTTGATATCAAATGCATGCAAGACGGTTATGGACTTAACGTCAAGCGTACCTCGTCCTAGCGACCTAGCCTAGGATTGACTTAGCCATTTCTTAACTAGGTCCACTTTTTCTACACATTTGGAGTTAACGAAGAAATTCATTAACACTAATACTAAACCGATAGATATGGTTTCCAAACTCTACCAAATGAAGACGATCATTCAAGAATCCTCAAAATCAAGAATACATGCATGCAATAGATCCTTTAATACTTAATGCACTTATTTATCTGATCATCGGTTGTGACTAATAAGTGTAGTCAAACTCAACTTAATCTAGTATCTTTAACCCTTTTTAGAGCTCTTTAGCATAATGGATAACATCGCTAAAAATATCAAAAGGAGTCCCACGAGTCTTATAATCTTCTTCATGCATACTAAATAAACTAATAGTAGTCCTAGTCGAATTTACTGGAATGGAGCATATGCTCATAGTTAATTGATCGATTATAGCCCATATACCTACATTTCTTCTTCTTGGCTTAGGTATCCCATGTATAAAATCCATAGGCATGTCCAATTTCCACTGCATACTCTTGAGTGGTTGAAGCAATCCATCTGTATCTTGATGTTTACGCTTAATCTGTTGGAAGTCCAAGCATCTACTTGCACAATTACCAACATCCACCTTCATGCATTCCCACCAGAAAACATGTTTCATATCATGATACATCTTACCGCCTCTTAAACTTATAAACTTCTATTAATGACTCTCATTGAGTACTTCCTCTCTAATCTCATTAATATTCCTAAAACATACCCATCTGCTCTTCCGTAACAATTCTAATGCAATTTCAAACCTTACCAAGCTCTTAGATTTGACCCCATGGGCCAAAGCATCCATAATTTTTCTAATCTATTATTTGCTAATTGATAAGCGCCAAGATCCAATAATGTTTTCCTAACCTCCATACTTGTTAAAACTACTTCGTTCGAACTATCATTGAATGCAATCTTGTGTTGAATGTAGTGTAGACACTGAATGGACTACGTTTAACTAATGAACATGGCTAGAGTAAAAGAGGAGGATGTAGTGGATACAGTGTAGTGAAAGAGGAGAATGAATGAGATTGAAGAAGAATTAAGTAAAATAAAAATTAGTTATGAATAGCATTAATTAAAGAAAAGAATTAGATAGGGTAAAATAGTGTTTAGAATATAGTGCATTTAGCGGACTCTGAATTTAAGTTTCCCAAAGTAAATGGACTATTTAAACCACTATGTTATGCTACTCAATAATCATTCTAATATATGAAATTTATTCAATATAAAATGAATTCTCTTTACTTGTTTAGTGTCAATTAAGAACGTTTGATAAAAAGAAAGCTCTATAATAGAGCAATTCAAATTGAATATTAAAAGTTAATATTCAGTTTAGAATTTAGAATACTGAATTAGGGGTGGATGCTT
The DNA here is from genome assembly GCA_030765085.1 of Allium cepa. Lineage (NCBI taxonomy): Eukaryota > Viridiplantae > Streptophyta > Magnoliopsida > Asparagales > Amaryllidaceae > Allium > Allium cepa. Next base: position 389,040,845 of record CM060928.1, on the reverse strand, counting down.
GATTAGTAAGGGCATGAATTCAAGCACTTATTCAATAAGCACCTAGTCGTTAAATGCATATTTAGTAAGAGACCGATGTTAGATTTTTATCAAATAAGAGCATGAAGTCAGGCACTTATTCAATACAAAGATGTTGTAAGGCCTGAAAATCTAAATAAGAAATTGCATATGGATTGAATCAATGGTGCCACCCGAGTTCAGTTTTGTAATCCTTCATATGTTATAGTTTAAGCCTAATCCAGTCCTTGTTTTTTTAGGACTTATAAAAAGCTCATATTTAATAACCATTTGACAGTTATGCGCTTATTTAATAAGCATTTAGTATTAAACACTTATTTGTTGTTGGATGTTTTAGAAAAATTCAACCTTTAATATTTGAAATATTAAGAGACATTGTTTATTCCTATTTCTAAGTAGGGAAGGGTATGGGGGAATATATTGGATCTTGAGTGTTATGAAGCAGGGAGTTTGGGGTAAATTTCAAAAAGTTTAGCCTCCAACCCCAATTTACATTTCAAGCACATAGGAATAGATCTGCAAAGATATAAATCTAATATTATATGAAAGCATATAATTATTTCCACCCATCTTTTTAGCTTTCCAAATCTACAAATCTAACATGTTACTCCACTTTGACTCCCTTTTCTCCCTATTTGGATTTATACACCATGGGCGTATATAGATTTATCGAAGATCTAGATTAAAAAAGAGTTTTGTAATTTTATTTTTATTTCAGATTTAGATTTACAATTTACCTTAGCTTTGGCGATTTGATTTGAACTTATTCTTCAGTCATCTTCTACAATTCTCCAATTATATATACATATAAGCTAAAACTATTTTAAGAATTTTGAAGGAGAAGAGAAAATGGAAGAGCTTTCGTGCTCATCAGAAAATACAGTTTGGAAGTGAAGGTCTAGGTTTGTATTTATAAGGGTTCAAATCAATGCAAGTCACTATACTAAACTGTTTTAAACCTGGGTCGTTCAGGCCAACATTTACTGTCAATATTATCCTAGCAACGATTGACCGCTCATGACCTTGGGTCGACCGCTATCGCCTGACCTGGGTGCATCTTGAGTCGACCATGCCATATGTAATTTGTGAATTTATCTACGTGCATTGATTTGTTTAATTTTATTCCTCTTTTCATTAACTTCTTTCCTTCTTCTTTTAGTTGAGAAAATTCATTTCAACTTTATGTATAATTTCTCGAATTTGATTTAATGTTAACTTTTATTAATGTTTAAGTTTTCATTAACGTTACTAATTAGCATTAATTAACATTTATTACTATAATTACATATTTATTTCTGATTCAAAAACTTCAAATGTTAATAACTTATTCGTTTCAACTGCGATTCGAAAAATTTATATATAAAAATTGATCAGAAAATCTCCATAAACCCTATAGTATAAGTTTCGTAGCCAAAATCTAACATTTGCAAAAACTTTATTTGTAACATCCTCTATTTGGAGCCCGAAGGTAAGCGCTACAGATGCTGCATTCATACATAGTTTTAACTTCTGGTAACCAAGTACAGTAAAGTTAGTGGCATCCATAATATCAAAAGCACATAAGTATGAAACAAAATCATAGATTCCAAAAACAACTTTTTCGATTATGTTTCATAAAATATTTATATTCCATTCATAATCCCAATCGTTTTCCAGGTTCAGATCAAATATAATTATTACAAAATATGCCAAGAGCGACATATGAAGATGCCCTCTTGGATGACTAAAGTACTAAATAGTCATAACTGACTTAATACAACACACCAGAATAAAACAAACAGAACAACTCCTAAATAGCTAACTTCAGCCTCCTGCTCGTCTTTAAAAGCTTTATTCATCCACCTACTAAATACCTATAAATCCTCGACCCTCCGCCTACTCAAATCAATTTTGAGCACTCGAGAGTTTAAAGGGAAAAACATAAACTCCGAGTCAGACATAAAGCCTGGTGTGAATTATACTATACATCTTGGTTTTTTGATATTAAGTGAGACCATGCCGCTTAGCAAAACGGGTTTTCCCTCACTAATATCCTTTTATAACATATCTTTTGCAAATGATAATCTTGCAACCAAAACTGGTTAAAACTGTAAAGCATTATCATGTAAAAATACGTATCTGGTAACAAATGGACCATCTGTCCCAACAATATAGTTTTGTTTGGCAAACTACTAACCTTTGGCTGACTTGGGCCTACCCGACAATATAAACTAATAATCTAACATCTGTTAGATACTCCACTTTTAAATGGTCTATCCCTAACTTACTTTCTCCAGGTCAACTGATACTAAAGGTTTTGTTGGCTCATTAATAACCTATCTTTGTACCTTTCTGCATGTAACATCATTTTAGTCTTACCTGTGACAAAGCCCTACACATTGGAATTTTGGACTAAATTAGCTAAGGGCTAATGGCTAATGTATTGGGCACGACCCAATACCAGTCTCATCTGGTATTCTAATATCTGAGTCATTTTACTTAGGGTTAACTACCCATAAATTTTCCTTGGAAACCATTTCTATCAAATTGATTTAAACCTTCAAACCATTTTTTAAATAAGGAAAATATATCTGCTTTACTCTGATAACCTTGCCATGTTATCAATACAAATCTTTGTTGATGAAAACATTTATCCTTTGAAAGTACCCTTTCGATACAAGTAAAACCATTGCTTTATAACCTTAGGCTGAAAGACCAAACATTCCTTTTGAAAATATTCATATAAACCTTTCGAACCCATTGAAAAACCTTTCCTTTGAAAGCTATAAAACCTTAGACATCTTATCTTTAAAACACTTAAATATCGCCTTTCGAAAACATTGGAAAAACTTTCCTTTCAAATATTTCGAAACCATTGGGGAATCACCCCTTCGAAACCTTCACCAAAACCTTTCGAAAGCATTTGGGTTCAAGTAATACATGTGGAACAACCTTTGGAAACCATTCTAAACTATGTTATTCGAAACCTCTAGGTTTATCTTTAAAAATCACAAAGGGTCATAAAAGAACAAGGTCGAAAGCAACACTTTCGAAAGCTATTCCTAAGTAAAGAATTGATGGTGTCGAAACCAACCCTTTCGAGAGCATTGGAGAAGCGACTAATTTTAAAACAACATAACCCTTTCAAAGGCATTGCTGCAAAAGGAAAAAAGGTGGCAACAAGGGGTTTCAACCCAGGCAAAAGTATTTACTTAAAAAAAAAGCGCAACCATTTGTTTAAAGCATTTTAATCAAGTCGAAAGCTATCTAGTCGAAAGCATTCCTTTCGAAAGCAAAGCAGAAGCATTTTCATTTAGAATCAAAGCAAGGCTTCAACCCCATGTTTCGATCCAGTTCCTCCCGCTTTTGTCCAATTCACTGCATACTTAGCTTTGGTATCATATGCATTGGTTACGGTGGTGATGGAGACAGAAGAATCCAAGCGGAAGTAGGTTGTCGAAAGTGGTGAAACATGTATAAAGCATGTTTAAACTGATTTTTATCTTTTAAAGCAATCTTTTTAACTAACCTGCCTTATTTGTCAAAACCTGGTTTCTAATTTTCTTTTGTAAAAGTGCTGCCAAAAAATTCAAAAGTAACCATTTAAAACATTTACAAAATACCCCTTCTCCTTTTATGAATATATAAAACATTTAAGTCCTAAACCTTAAATAATTTTATATATTTATTAAAACACTTAGGAAAATTCTACAAAAATTACAGAAATCATTTTTAATATGTTTTCTAACATATAATAATTTCAGACCCAAAAAATATATTATTTAACCGCAAATAATTTTAAACCCAATTAACCATTTCTTTTCACTAGAAAATTTATATAAAATCCACATTATTTCAAAAAATTAGGAAAATTGAAACCCGTCTCTAAAATATCATTTCTGATCTAAACCTAAAATCGTAAGGCATTTGGATGTCATTTAACAGGTTTGCACATCAAAACATATCATAAAAGCTATATGAATAAGAATAAATCATCAACAAGCATATATAAACATTTAATCATTCAAAACATGGCATAACCTTGCAAAATAATTCGAATTAACCTTAAAATCGAAAATAATAGAAAATATGAGATGTAGTCATTATTCACCTTAGCTTTTAGACAAAGGAGTTTGAGATTTGAATAGATTTGATTTTGATTAACCTTCCTTCCTTTGGTTTGCTCTATCTTCTTCCTCTTGCTCTTGCTAATGGTGGTCGGCCTCTACTTTAGTTTGGCATTGCAAATGAACGTATGAAATGAATTCCTAAGGGTTTAGGGTATTAAAATACTCTTATTCCAACACCTATTTCCTTTACCCATTTTATTTTAGTTCATTTTAGCTCATTTATTCTCTTAGGCATGGCTATCCCTTAGTTTAATAACAAATCTCAATCCCCTAATCATCACATTATTTTGTTTAATTTAGCTAATTAAATATCCTAAATCATAATACTAAAAATTTGGGTCGTTACACTATTTTTTAGCATTATTATTTATTTATTAAAGTTCCTTTTAATTAATTGTCGTAAAATCATGAGTTGTTACATTCTCCTCCCTTAAAAGAATTTCATCCTCGAAATTCCTTAAGGACTGAACAAATAACGTAACGTAAAACCATTCTAAACTAACAAATTAATTAGTGTACAGAAATTTTATAACCAATCGTGTACAATTCCAAGTTATATCATAATACATAAGATATGCATGCAGAATAATTCTAGTCTTCGATTCCTATATGAATGCATTATTTTTAAAATAATTTTTTAAAATATATGCAACGACTTAAATATACTGGCAGTTCCATGTATGCAACTTTTGTAAACCAAAAACTTGTTTTTGCATTCAAAATTTTCCACACTTCTACGAATATAAGCCTACTTACACTAATTTTTCATACAATTGCTATCATCTAAAACCCTAGCACACTATTGCTAAGATCCATGATTGGAAGAAATCCAATTTTCTAAATTTAATTTCTTATGCTGGAAAAGGGTTTAGATGGAGACTTCCTTATTTCCATCCTTTCCTTGTGTATCCCTTTTCCCCTATACCTTGAAATTTTCTCTTTTGCCCCCAATTCTTTTCCAACCTTTTCTAGTACAGTCTACATGAGTAAATTTTATTTTAAGGTTTCAAAACTTTTAAAATAGAATTATTATAAAATCAACTTAAGTTCACCTACTGATAAGGTATGGACAAAATGACTCCACGGCTATAATAACTTTCTCTTTAACCGTACTTTATTTTACGATCACTTCTATTGCATAGTAAAATCTATACTAACTAATCCGTCAATCATTACCCCATATCAACTATGCGACATTTCAAAATTTTGAAAATTTCTTCATTTTCCGCGTAAAAATATTTTTATATTACTTTTTAAAATATCAGTAAAAAATTTACTTTAAAAATTTTCAGCACAAAATTTTCAAAACTTTTAAAAAAGATATATTATTTTCCAATACCAAGAATTTTGATGAAAATTTCTCAAAAGTATACACATTGTATTTATTTTTTCAAAATAATTTATGCCACTAATGAAATCGTGGTTTTATTAAAAGTTTAACGTCCATAGTGGACTTCACCTAATTTCGTGGTAAATATTAAGTTTCAAACCTTTTTTTATAATAGTAACCAAACACAAGTTCAATTAAAAATTTCAACTTTTAGGTACATGGACATTGACTCATGGCTCCACAATATTCCTTTCCTATCCTCCGCTCATTGAAATTTATTTCCCAAATTTTATTGGTGCTTTGTTTCATTTTTTTAATCTTAGTAGCAAATTAACTAAATTTTCCTTAATTTATTCCTTAACTTTCAAACTCGGCTATTTTCTTTTCTTTTGCATTAAAGTAGCTTTACTGAAATTTCCTTATTTTTATTGTTTTCTCATAATATTGCGGTCCACATAGAAAACAAATGAAAAGGAATATTTCCACACTATCATATGCATTTTTACCACAACAGAGATAACTAATTATTACAACCCAAACCTTAAAGATATAATTGTTGGATGCTGTCATTCAACATCAACTGACAAAATGATGTTGTGGCCCTATCACTTCTTACTTAAATTGAATGGACATTTCTAACGTATTCCTATTGCAACCCAAATATCTTAACTTTTATTTATGGCTTCTTATGAATAAGATCTATTCATTACTCCCATCACCATACCCAATTATGGAATAATTTATGCATCTTCACACTGTAGTGGATAGAAAATACAAATTATGCAAATTTTGAATAACCCATTGGCAACTGGCTTGGTGGAATAAATTTTGCACCAAATCTATTTTGGCTTCCTTATCGTTGAATCTACAATGTCCTTTATGTGTATTTTCCACCACATAGTCCTCTTTTACCGTCTTCTTTTAATCCAAATCTTGGTAGCTATTGCCTTTATCTAAGTTCTTTCATACGAGCATATCCTAGAACTCGTAGAAGTGTACTTTATTACCATCTATCATTCCTTTGCTGGTTCTATTTATGGCCTACACACATGTCTAACAAAACACTCCTAGGCTCTCACAATATTCTTTACATTTTATAGGGAACTCTTATTGCTACTGTATGAGTAGTCATCGCTATCTTCTTTATAGCCTTATCTTTTACCCTCTTTTACCAAGGCAGTCATTCCTATCTACTCCTTATTTAAAATTTTAATTTGGTCTTCGCCCCCACATCTTTTTCCAAATATTAAAAGCTTCAAAATTTTGAAAACTTTGCCTTTAAGAGTGCAACTTAGAAACATTTTATTTAATTCAAAAATACTTGGTGTCTCATCTTTCAAAATTATAATTTAAAAATTTTGAATTCAGCTTTTTCATTAAGTTCAAAAATGGTAGCAAAATTGATTTGAAAAAGTTTTTTCCTTTTTCTTTAAATCGACTTTTCTCTTAAACACCTTTTTAACGTTTACTTCTTAAATATTGAGATTTTTAATTCAAAATATTTATTAAGTTTTTCTTTCAAAAACTCATTTGTTCACCAAACCATTTCTTTTCAAAAATGCACTTTATATTACTTCTAAAACACCGGTTATGATTTTAAACAATAAAAATCAGATTAGATAAAAACAACTCCCACTTTATCTTTTTTTATCACTTATACTATCTCCACTTTCAATCTTTGTGGAGTTTCTAATATCATGTGAGGGAGACTTTGAAAATATACTTGTGCGCACAACAATGGAAAATGTCCATTTTACTTTGTTTTGCATTTAATTTCCTATGTTGCTTCTAATTATATAGCTAGCATTATTTTAAATAAATTTCTAATATTGTTTCCACTCACTAACACTATTTTATTAGAGTTTCTAACCTTATTTCTAATTATATTTTGCAATTTTATTACTATGTAACTCTCTTCAACCTAAACTGCCGTTTTTTAAATTATTTCTATTTATATAGTTTTGTCCCAATTAACTGCCATCCTTATCGGATTGTTACAATGCATTCACCTACTGCTTTATTTTAGGTTTTATATTGTTAACCATAAAATCAACTTGAAGACAGAAGTATGAAAGAAGAATAATAAAATTGGAGTTTTAACCAAGATATAGTCCAAGTCATCATGAAAGACTTAAAAAGGATGTTTAGAAAATCCAATTACTCATACAGTGCAAAAGCTTTCGATTCAGATGAAGACAAATAGAACCTTCCACCACAGTCAACCTTTCGACACAGATGAAAAAGTAATTATGACTATGGAGTCTCTTCCAAAAGCGATCAACGGTGATCTCTCAACTACGCATCAAACCTTTTGGAGCCAAAGAATTCACTCCAAAGTAATCTTTTTAAAAGCATAACAAGCCTTTCGAGTCGGTAAAGACATCCAGGATACCTTTTGATAGCTTCGAAAGGTTCTGTGAAAAGCAACACTCAAAAGTTAGCAAAGAATGAAAGCAAGATCTCGACAACATTCGAGTGTAGACAAACCTTTCGACAAGGTCGAAAGGTTCGCAAAAGATGTAAAAGGCAAACCTTTCGAAGAAGTCGAAAGGTTAATGAAAGCATAAGAGTGGAAAGCCTTTCGACAAAATAGAAAGGTCCATAAAGGCATATTGAAAGTAAACCTTTCGACAATGTCGAAAGGTTCAGAACAGCGTATTAAAAACAAACCTTTTGACAATGTCGAAAGGTTCATGACAAAGCAAACTTTTCGATGAGGTTAGTGGGATCATGGCAGCATGTGGAAGACAAACCTTTCGACAAGATCGAAAGGTTCACAACAGTATATAAAGAGCAGACCTTTCAACATGGTGGAAAATGAGGAAACAAAAGAAATAAGCCAAGAAGCACAAAAGATTTATAACCTTTCGACACTATCGAAGGGTTTATAACCTTCCGGTGAAGATGAAAGGTTAGAGGCAGCATATAAAAGGGGGACCTTTCGACTCATTTGAAAGCATGAAGTGGAAAGGTGGGCCGCCTGCATCTATAAATAAGACCCGAAGGGTCCAATTTTAGAGGCCGAAATCTGGATACTAAATCCACCTTCTTTTATCCACTTTCATAGAGATAATTCTACTTGTAAAACCCTAAATTGAATTGGGAAGAGAGCTCAATTTCTTGTAACTCATTATGGATATGAATAAAATAAAGTTAACTCGATCATGATGGATACTGGAAACAAGAAGGATCATTAAGATCGTTAGCTAGACTAATGATCAATTGCACATGATTTCAACCTTTTTGTCATAATCTCTTTTAACCTGTGCTCTATATATAAGATCGACTTAGATATTTCCCATCGTAGCATGCCATCACTGAAATCTATACTTAATGTAGAGTAATGATGACGTGTTGCATAAGCTAAATGCATGGTTATGTGAATAACTATATTGATCTTATAAAAGATGAATATAATGGTTAAAGGTATAAATCGGGACTACTTCGAAAGCTGGAAAGCTTTTCTACATAGTCGAAAGGTTTACTTCCTAATGGAGTCCTAAGTTATATATGTATCTTATAACCACTCTTTATGGACTTCATTCCAAGTAATTCTACTTCCTTAAGCATTAGCAAATCCTTTAAATCGATTCCATAGAGTGGAAATGGACATAAAAAGGGGTGAAAGCAGTTATGGTTAGCAGTGAACCATGCATCTCCTTACTACAACATTGAGGGGTTTCGCATGATACCTTTCAACATGATCTAATAGGAAGTGATAGTCATCTACCATGATAGCTTTCAACTCCAAGAGGAGATGAAATTTAACAAGTTACTGATTTCTGGGAGCCAAATGGTTAAGAATAACATCAACCTAATCGAAAGGTTGGAAAAGCCTTTAACTCACCTTTCGACAAAGTCGAAAGGTTTGGTAATTCGCTTCTATTCCCACCTAGTCAAAAGGTTGGAGTAAGCTTTTAAACAACCTTTCGACAAGGTTGAAAGGTTGAGTTATTTCCTTCTACACCGACTTAGATGGAAGGTTGAGGTAGTTATGTCAAATGTCTTTCGACAAAGTCGAAAGATATGACATTCAATACTTTATCAATCTGGTCGAAGGGTTGAATTAGCCTCGATAACCTTTTGACAAGGTTGAAAGGTATGATGACCCAAAAATACACATTCATAGGCAAGAATCACTTCTACCACATTGTTATTTCCAAAACAAAATTATATTATCAAGGCATTGGGAATATTGACAAGTTTTCTTGTTAACATTTTTGACGCTGGAAAGAGGGCCCAACCTCCGCCTCTATCACTATATATAGACTAATTATGGTTTGTTTCTCTTGTCTAGGAAAAATGAGATCAAAACGCTTGAGTGGTCTCGAAGAGGGAGTAGTGTATACTTCCAACCTAGAGTAAAATATAGCTTCTACTTTCAACCTAGATGGGATCCTTCCAAGGCAAACTTCATCGCCAGCACCACATGATGAAAATACGGAGAAAATCAAGCGCTTGGAGCGATAATTATAGGAAATGCAGGATTTGTTGAAGATGGATTTATCTCAAAGATCATCAAAAAATCCAAGGCAAACTCAAGGAGAAGAAGTAGTTTCTCCTTGAAGAAGTATGAAAACTAGTTCCAAGGAATGCAAAGATAAAGTAGACATGACCTCCTCAAAGAAGAAAGATCTCCCACAAGAAAAAGCTAGCTATCAAGGGAGAATTCTTAACAAGTCATTAGAGCAGTCTGACGGCTCAACTTCAAAAGAGTATTACCCAAAATAGAATAATTATAACATTGTCGAAGCTTCCCTTAAAGATGCTTCTGAGAAGGCAATCAAGGATGCAATGAATTCTAAAGAGAAAAGAACTTCAGATGTGAATGTAAATGACAATGAGAGGCTGCCACCTTTCATCGACGAGATCATAGCAACAGCAATACCTCCATATGTTAAAATCTCATCTATCAAATATCACGGGGATACGAATCCCAATGATCATCTTATGGCTTTTGACAGCTAGTTGGAATTCTATAATGCTTCTGGGGGCAGTCAGATGCTGACTGTTCCCCGTTACTCTCCATGAAGCGGCAGCTAAGTGGTATAGACAATATAGAGACAAAACCATCTACTCTTGGAAATAGTTTTCTTATGAATTCTCAACTCAATTCTGTATTTGCAAGGATCCTACTATTGATTACATGGTCTTGGCAAACATAAAACAAAGGCAGGGTGAATCTTTAGGAGACTATTTGAGAAGATTCAATACAGAAGCTTTGAAGGCTAAGGATATGAATGATCGTGATAAGCTTATAGCTGTCCATTCTGGCTTGATCGAGAATACCATTTTTTTGGAAGAAGCTCTTTGTTAATGGCTGCAAAGATCTACATGACTTCCACTTTTAAGCGGATAAGTTCATCCATATAGATGAGCTTTATTATGCCAAGAAGAAAACAGTTCCTAGGAAGGAAAGGGGAAGGTTTGGCAAGACCGTGGCCATAAAAGGACCCGATGGAAAGAACCAGTTGCTAATGTAGTTGCTTTAAACAAGCCACTGTCTTACATATATGCTATAGCTAAGGAAAAATTCAACTTTCCAACCTCCTACAAAGCTAAGAATAATCCAGAGCAAAGAAAGGGAAGGGACTACTATTCTTATCATAAATCTAATGGTAACAAAATGGATGAATGCAAAGTACCGACTAGAATAATTCAAAAGTAATCCGAGAAGGCCATCTTAAAGAATTTATCCAAGATCAGCACAAAGCCCAAAGAACTGAAAGTGCTCCCTAGAAGCGTACGGGCAATGCTGTAAATGTTCTGGAAGATGAAGATTCCCTTAGCATAAGCCCGCCAATTAACAAGATTGATGTAATCCACGACGGGTCACATCTGGTATGGAATAGTAAAGGTGCTCGAAGCAGATACATTAAAGAAGTCAAGGAGGGAATTTATTCTATTCAAGAGGAGACTCCAATGAAGAGTCCCTGACTCGATATTCAAATGCCAAATCTGGTGGTCACCCTGCAAGAGCTGTGCAAAGGAGTCCATCATTCACACAACGACCCCTTTATGATAACTGCACAAGCTGGGCTTTCTATAGTCTCCAAGATTTTGGTCGATCCAGATAGTGTAGTCAATATTATTTTCAAGCATGCTTTTGATTAGATGAATATTCTAAAGCATAAATTGGAGCCGAGCACCGAGCCAATATTTGGGTTCAACAACAAGGGATTAACTCCAACAGGGAAAATAAAGCCTCTAGCACAAATGGAGGTGCCTCCTACCTGCTGAACATTTGAAACCATCTTCGTGATAACTAAACGACCCTTCTACTACAATGCTTTCTTTGGTAGGCCAGCACTGGATGAAATTGATGCTTTCGTTTCACCAAAATCCTCATTGTGAAGTTCCTGACAAAGCAAGGCTGGGGGACAATGCGAGGAGAAAAATTCAGCTCCCGCGAAATGTACTTTGCCACTCTCGATCAATGTAAAAGGGAGTGTTCTACTTATTTTGATTCTTCTACTATTTTACAGCCTTCGGATGATATATCTTTATATCCAACATTCGAAGCAAAGATTAATGATAAATAGTCTAATATGCGTATGTATCAAAAGTACATTTCTGTAGGAAACAAGAGAAAGTGGGTTGACACTAATTCAGTAGAAGAAGCATCAATAGTCATAGAGTTTGACTGTCGGGGTGAGATAGAGAGAATAAGGCCCATAGAGGACCTTGAGGAAACCTACATAGATTCCGAGGATGTTTCTAAAGTGGTCAAAGTGGGAAAAGAACTTGATGGTGAGTTAAAGAAAAATCTAATTCAATTCCTCAAAGACAACAAAGATGTGTTTGCTTGGTCACATTCTGATATGTTGGGAATTGACCCGACTATTATATGTCATGCCCTCAACATAAACCTAGGAGTAACCCCTATAAGATAAAGAAAGAGGCAATTGGATAAGGTTTGAATGGATGCTCTAAAGGAGGAGGTTGATAATCTCCTGGAAAATGGATTGATCTGGGAAATACATTACCTAAATGGTTAGGCAACCCAGTCCTAGTGAAAAAGTCAAACAGAAAGTGGACAACATGTGTTGATTACATAGATTTAGACAAAGCATGGCCGAAAGACTACTTCCTGTTACCATGAACAGATCAGCCAGTAGATGCAACAAATGGACACAAGTTGTTATCTCTTATGAATGATTATTCAGGGTACCATCAAATACCGATGTTCAAGTCAAATGGAGATCATACCAACTTCATAACAGAATGGGGAATTTATTGTTACAGAGCCATTCCATTTGGTCTAAAGAATGTTGTGGCTACTTATTAGAGATTGATTAATCAAATGTTCAAATAACAGATCGGAAGAAACATGGAATTTTATGTTGATGACATGCTAGTAAAATCTAATGGATCTAAAAACCATCTCAAGGATCTAGAGGAAATTTTAGGGGCATTACGAAGATATCAAATGAAGTTAAATCCACAAAAGTGCTCTTTCGGGGTCTATTCTGGAAATTCTTAGGCTTTGGTAAGCGCACAATTGATAGAGGCAAGTCTCGACCAAATTCAAGCTATAAGGGATATGGTCGAACCAAAAACTAGTAAGGAAGTGATGAGCTTAAATGGAAGAGTAGCTGCCATAAGCAGGTTTATCTCAAAAGCTACTGATAAATGCATACTTTCTTCGATGTAATTAAAAAAAGGAAGAACCTAGAATGGGTAGAAGATTGTAGAAAGGCTTTCTTGGAATTAAAAAGCCATTTGGAGAAACCATCGATACTTTCAAGACCCGAGAGTGGTGAAAATTTGTATCCATGTATGGCAGTATCAGAACATGCGGTCAGTTCGGTGCTCATTCAAGAGGACAAAGGAGCACAACTCCCGGTATATTATGTAAGCAGGCGGTTGAAGGATGTAGAAATTCGATATCAAGTTATAGAGAAATTAGCTTATTGCTTGGTTCTTACAACTCGAAAGCTTTCAACCAATAAGCTAATTTCTCTATAACTGGGTATTCGATCAGGGCATTTACAAATTTTCCTCTTAAGCAAGTTTTCAGTAAGCCTGAGACTTCACGGAGATTGGTAAAATGGGGAATTGAACTCAGCCTATATGAAATAGAGTTTCAACCAAGGGCTGCAATCAAAGGCCAGGCCCTAGCAGATTTTGTTAACGAATGCACCAGCTTTATAGACGAACAATTGAAAAAAGAGAAAGACCAGAAGCCCATGTGGCAACTATTTGTAGATGGGGCATCAAATGAGCAAGATACTGGAGCAGGGTATGTAATTATAACCATGGACAGACATCGATTGCACTACGCCATGAACTTGGGATTCCCTGCAACCAACAATGTGGCAGAATATGAGTCAATGGTAGCAGGACTAACTTTGGCATTAGAATTGAAAACTCCCCGAATACAGATTTTCAATGACTCATAGCTAATGGTCACTCAAGTGAAATAGATATATCAAACAAAAGATCCCAGGTTATCTTTTTATGTGAAGAAGATATTGCAAATGCTTGCCCTATTTGAGTATTTTTCAGTAAATCAAGTACCAAGGACAGAGAATGCACAGGCAGACTCTTTAGCAAAATTGGCCAGCTCAAGGGAGCTCCAAAAACACGAATTGTTCCCATTGGATATCAGGAAAAGTCGAGCATTGAAAAAACATCCGAAAAAGGAGAAGAATTGCTTGTGATGACAAGATCTCAAACCAAATTTCAAAGGAGAGAAGAAATAGAAAGTGGTGATGACTTGACAAATGAAAGGATGGATATACCCAATCTGGATAGCATGTATAATGGCATATGGATGTCACCCATTGTTGAGTATTTAGTTAAAGGGACATTACTAATTGATAGAGGTAGTAAGGAAAATCAAGAGGCAGGCTCCAACCTTTGTTATGATAGACGAAATCCTCTATAAAAAGGGATATGCTCTGCCTATCTTCGTTGTGAGAGCATGGAAGATGGAATGAAACTAATGTTTAAAGCACACAAGGGGTTGTGTGATGATCACTCAAATAGAACAAAGCTCGCAAAGAGAGTAACAGGGCAAGGATTTTATTAGCCGCACATGGTGATCCAAGTAATAGATTATGTGAAAAGATGTGAGAAGTGCCAAAAGTTTTCAAAAATACCCAGGTTGCCTCCAAGTCAACTAACTCCAATCACAAGTCCAAGGCCTTTGATGTTTGGGGTATAGATTTGATCGGCTCGTTGCCAATTTCAAAAGAAGGATCTAAATACGTCGTAGTGGCTATCAACTATTTTACCAAATGGGTTGAAGCAGAACCATTTCCAAAAATCACTTCGGGAAAAGTATTGAGATTTTCCATTAAGAACATCATAACCAGATTTGGAATTCCAAAAAAGATAATCTTTAACGATGGGACACAATTTGAAAGAGAAGAGTTCTCTCGCTTCTGCCACAAGAATGGTATTATTAAAAAAAATCCATTTATCGCACATCCAAAAGCTTATGGGGCAGTTGTTGCTGCAAATAAGACCATAAAAACCATTCTGAAAAAGCAACTGAATAAAGTAAAGGAAATTGGGTAAAAGAATTACCATTAATGTTATGGGCCTACCAAACATCTGCTAAAACGCTACGAGATATACTCTGTATTCTTTAACATATGGGCGTGAGGTAATGCTACTAGTTGATGTTGAGATACCCTCACACCGAAGGATTGCCTATGAATTTGATAAGAATCAAGAATTGAAGAAAGAATCACTAGATTTGATACATGAGCTAAGAGAAGAAGCAGCGGTAAGAACTGTAGAATATCAAAGGAGAATCTCTAAATATTACAACTCAAGAGTAAGAGCTAGGTCAGTTCAAGAGGGGGATTTAGTACTCTGCAAATTAATGGCCAATACTAAGAATCATGTAGATGGACTCCTAGGACTAAACTAAGAGAGGCCATTAATCAGATGCAAAGTAATCCCACAAGGAGCTTACAAACTGTGTCGCCCAGATGGAAATATGGTGCGTAGGACATGGAAGGTCGAACATTTAAGGCCGTATTTTCCAAAGATGGACTAATAAAGAACTTCTTTTTGTGAAGTGGAAATCTACATGAATGGGAGTGAAATGCTCCTCTAATTTGGATACTAACTAAGATGGTAGTCTACCTAATATGGTAAAAAAAACCTCTTTCCACACCGAGATGGCTAGGGCAGAGTGCCTTTTAGTGGGAGAAGGAAAGATGAAGTAAGCCTCTATCCAAGCCTAAGATGGCCAAGGTTGAGCACCGAACAAGCCCTTAACCGCGCTACGTTATGGCCAGAAAAAGCACCTCCTAGAGGAAGGACAAAGTAAGCTGCTTTCCATGCCTAAGATGGCCAGGGTAGGGCACTGAACATTCCCCTATTCTGGTCGCAAAAGAGCGAGGGCAAGGTGCCTCCTGAAGGGAAGTCGGGTAAATCCTTGGTTCCAACCTCTAAGATGAGCTAACCAAGAGCACCAGACAATGGAATCAGATGTCCAGGCCCAAGAAGAGTTCCATCAAACAATTGACTAAGATGTCCAGGCCCAAGAAGAGGTCGATCAAACAATAGACTAAGATGTCCAGGCCAAAGAAGAGGTCTAACAAAAAGTGACTAAGACGTCCAAAATCGAGAAAAGGCACATTCATCGAAGGAATGAGAAGTCCAAACCTGGGAGAAGGCTCATCTAATCACGGACTAAGACATCCTAGCTTAAGAGGCAGCCAATCAAATTATTTCAATAGACATTTAATACCTGGAAGGTTCAAATGTATCAAAGAAGATGAAAGAGATGAATAGAACGGAACTCCACTTTCTCTTAATACCCAAATTTAGGCTTCGAGACTTTCTTAAAATCATCTATCAATACTCGAATCTGGGTTTCGGGACCATCTTAACAACACCTATTAATTCCTGAATCTAGGCTTCGAAATTCTCGTATATGAATTTCAAAATCTAATACCCAAATATGGGTTTTATGATTTTATCAACCGCCATCTTTACTAAACCCAAATCAGGGGACGAAAATATTATTGATTACTACAGTTCATAATATCGAACTTGAGTTTCGAAATTATTATCTGACTTTGTCAAAATACCCTAATCTAGGTCTATGGCATCTATTATAAAGATTATTTTCATGAGCTTCTAGTTAATCAAAATACGCCTTACTACAGGCAAGGGAATTCTATTTTAACATATCTCCGCCTATGCAAGTGCGCGCCCTAATCTGGGCCGAAGATTCTTTCTATAAAAAGAATTACCTCAGATAAGCCTTGATCTGGACTCAAAATTTAATATGGGAACCATACTACTAATTCTTGTTTAATTGTCCGTAAAAACCTGAACCTAGGCTTAAAATGCCATATATAAGACTATTCTAGGGATGCTGCTATCTGGATTCTAAAATCGCATTATCAATATCTAAACTTCAAAAGTTAACGCCCAAATCTGGGTTAGATTTCGTGGATGATATGATGTAATTGATTCGAGTGCGAGTAACCAAAAATCCAAAAATTAAAAGTTGGTATCTCTGAATTTCAAATGATGCTTATCATGGGGATAAGGACATTAATATGCTAATCAACAATTGAATATAAATGTAAGAATCATAGTAAAAATGGTAATTTCAACTTTTTATTTTTGCAGGAAAGTCGAAATTATGGGGAGTAAGAAAGCTATGAAAAACTTTATCCTAAAGAACAAAAGCTTCTTTCATACAAAGGGGGTAAAATGTTAACTATAAAATCTACTTGAAGTCAGAAGTATGAAAGAAGAATAAAAAAATTGGAGTTTTGATGAAGAGACGGTCCAAGTCATCATGAAGGACCTAAAAAGGATGTTCAGAAAGTCCAATTACTTATACAGTGCAAAAGCTTTCGACTCAGATGAAGACAAACATAACCATCCTCCACAGTCAACCTTTCGACACAGATGAAAAAGTAATGATGACTTCAAATCCTCTTTCGAAAGCGATCAATGGTGATCTCTCAACTACGCATCAAACCATTCGAAGCCAAAGAATTCACCCCAGAGTAACCTTTTCAAAAGCATAGCAAGCCTTTCGAACCAGTAAAGAAACATCCAAGATACCTTTCGACAGCGTCGAAAGGTTCTATAAAGAAAGCAACACTCCGAAATAAGCAAAGAATGAAAGCTTGCTCTCGACAACATTTAAGTGTAGACAAACCTTTCGAAAAGGTCGAAAGGTTCGCAAAAGATGTAAAGGAAAAACCTTTCGATGTAGTCGAAAGGTTAATGAAAGCATAAGAGTAGCAAGCCTTTCAACAAAGTCGAAAGGTCCATAAAGGCATATCGAAAGTAAATCTTTCGACGGTGTCGAAAGATTCAGAACAACATACTGAAGAAAAACCTTTCGGCAATGTCGGAAGGATTATGGCAAAGCAAACCTTTCGATGAGGTTAGAGGGATCATAGCAGCATATGGAAGACAAACCTTTTGACAAGATCGAAAGGTTCACAAAAGTATATAAAGAGGAGACTTTTTGAAAAGGTGGAAAACGAGGAAACAAAAGAGATAAACCAAAAAGCACAAGAGATTCATAACCTTTCGACACATCTAAGGGTTTATAACCTTTCGGTGAAGATGAAAGGTTCGAGGCATCATATAAAAGGGGGACCTTTCGACTCATTCAAAAGCATGAAGTCGAAAGGTGGGACGCCTGCATCTATAAATAAGACCCAAAGGGTCCAGTTTTAGAGGCCGAATTCTGATACTGAATCCACCTTCTTTTCTCCACTTTCATAGAGATAATTCTACTTGTGAAAACCCAAAATTGAATTGGGGAGAGAGCTCAATTTCTTGTAACTCATTATGGATACGGATAAAATAAAGTTGGCTCAATCATGATCGATATTGACAACAAGGAGGATCATTAAGATCATTAGCTAGACTACTGATCAATTGCACATGATTTCAACCTTTTTCTCATAATCTCTTTTGACCTATGCTCTATATATAAGATCGAATTAGATATTTACCATCGTAGCATGTCACTATTGGAATCCATACTTAATGTAGAGTAATGATGACGTGTTGCATAAGCTTAATGCATGGTTATGGGAATAACTAAATTAATCTTATATAAGATGAATATAAAGGTTAAAGATATAAATCGGGACTACTTCGAAAGGTGGAAAACCTTTCGACTTAGTCGAAAGGTTTATTTTCTAATGGAGTCCTAAGTTATATATATATATATATATATATATATCTTATAACCACTCTTTATGGACTTCTTCATTTCAAGGGAATCAACTTCCTTAAGCATTAGCAAACCCTTCGAATCGATTCCATCAAGTGAAAATGGACATTAAAGGGTCTGAAAGCAGTTAGGGTTAGGAAATGAACCATGCATCTCCTTACTACAATGTTGAGGGGTTTCACCGATACCTTTCGACATGATCCAAGAATAAATGATAGCCATTTACCATAACTGCTTTCGACTCCAAGAGGAGATGAAATTTTAACAAGTTACTGATTTCTGGGAGCCAAATGGTTAAGAATTACACCAACCTAGTTGAAAGGTTGGAAAAGCCTTGTCTCACCTTTCGACGTTAGTAATTCACTTCTATTCCAACCCAGTAGAAATGTTGGAGATAGCTTTTAAACAACCTTTCGACAAGGTCGAAAGGTTGAGTTATTTCCTTCTACACCGACTTAGACGAAAAGTTGAGGTAGTTATGTCAATAACCTTTCTACGTAGTCGAAAGGTATGACATTAAATTAGCCTCAATAACCTTTCGACAAGGTCGAAAGGTATGACAACCCAAAGATACACCTTTAGAGGTGAGAATCACTTCTACCATGTGGTTATGCCCAAAACAAAAATATATTATCAAGGCATTGGGAATGTTGACAAGTTTTCTTGTTAACATATGTCTTCTTTCCCGTTATTTACCTCGGTTCAAACTTGCACCACTTCGTATTGTTCACTTCTAAAAATGTTTTTATTACTTAAAAATCTCCTTTATAGTGAAACCCATGAGTTATATTACTCTACTATTTTTTCTTTTAAATAAATAGCTTTTTATAAAATTTCCTTTACTGAAAATTTTAAATTCTAACAAATTTTAGTTTCTACTAAAACTTTATATTTACAATTTTGTTTTCTTCGTAAGAAAAACTAGTTAGCTATAAACGCTCTCTATTTTTTTAAACGAATAAATTTTGTAAAATCATTTTATGGAAAAAATTCAATTTAAGTAAAAATGTGTGTGTCTGTATGTGTATGTGTATATATATTTAAAAATCTAATATTTACTTACTTTTTCGAATATATTGATTATATATTTTTCTCTACTTTAAAACTATTTTTATTGGATTGGACTCAGAGTTTATTCCTATTTGTCCTTTCACTTGGACCTTTTTCTTTACTTGCTGAACTATCTTCTTCCAAATATTAAAAGTCTGATTACTTACTCGAAGTGACTACTTCACGCATTCCTTTTAGAAACCAATTGCTTTCAGATATCTACAACATATGGATCTTACTTTTCCCTTATATGGATCTATTGTACATCATCAATCGGCAATCATTCAAAGATCTACAATCATTTGGCTATTAGGGCGGAACTAGGGAGTCACATACTATCCATCTTCATGGACCTTCCATATGTTGCACTCATGCTCTTCTTAAATCAAAGCCTTTCCATATGACCTATTTTCTATGAAGGTAATCGAGGTGAGTGTATATCTTCAGCTTCTTCCATTATTCCGACTTATAATCAGCTTATCCATATTCCAACATATGGTTGCAACTATTCTATAGTTGGAATTTTAAGGATTTGGCATATATTATATATTTATAGGAAAAATACAAATACATTCTCTCAACATTTCCTAGTTTTCAAGATAGACTAACCTCGCTCTAATACCAAACGCAAGAACTCGCACTCCAGTAAGCTCGAATTTTTGCTAAATTGAAAAGCCAAGTACACCAAAGTATGAATCATTCGTTTAGTATCTTGTAAAAAACAAACGAATGCATATCAATGCAATAACGATATAACTCATAGCAAAATAACAAAATATAATAAGTCATATAGTTACTGATCAAGATTTGACACTTCCAAGGTCTAGTGTCCCTGTTAGTATTAAGCATGGATAAAGAACCTGTCCTTCTACCATTCTCGTTTTGTATCAATACATGTCCTTCTACCGTGGGTTGTAAGGATGACGGTTTCAAAGCAACGTTCTGGTGACTTGTAACTTATACACCTTATACATAATAGTAGTTTATGTCGATTTTCTTCTATCACGTGTTATGTCCTTTATTTTTAATTAGTCGCCTCGACTCCACATATGCGCACAATATGTCACATCTACCCATAGTAGACAATAACTACATACAAATATATAAATATATAAGTAACATGGTCGCACAATGGACTAAGATACTATCCCCGCTAGTATCCCTAAATCAACACCCTTTTAGGATCATCATCCTCATTGTATCATGTTCTTGTCACCGTGCATACCTAGAAAATACCATAATGCCTATAATTTTTGATAATTTAGCCGTAAGCCAACTTGCATTTTGTGGGCTTTCAACTCGTTTGCTTCTTGGCTTATAGAATCAGCTTATCGAACTATAAGTATGGTAGACTAAGCGCTATTGGCTGTGGACTCATCTCCATGGACTACCCCATGCATTTGAAAGACTTCTCTAAAAGGGTTAGCTAACCTTGCCTCCTAGCTAACAAACGCGTGGCGATCCATATCCTAACGTGGACCATACATGAGTAGGGAGTGTAGCCCGTTAGGTGTAACCCATGTCTTTCCTGTAGACCACTAAGGACTAATGACGTTCTCAACTTATGTGCAGCCCCTACTCCTTAATTTGGTACCTCCACACACTACAATAGCCTCGCTCTTCCCTCACTGTCTGATTTAGGTTACCCATCCATTTCCTATTATTGAAGCAGAATCCACCTTTTATTAGGGTATTTCTTTATCTAGAGGCAAACGTATACTCTCCATGGGTCCAATGGTTGAATATGTCTCACATCGGTATAATGTATACACAACTTCTGGTAGCCTCTTGAAATGGGCATATTCTATTGCGTAATACCGCTGACCTTGCATTCCAACCCATTCTAATGACCATGTCATTTTATCCATTTAATTATTTACTAACTTTAGTAATTCACACCCATCATAAACGCAAACTTGAGGCTATGTATATATATATATATTTTTTTTTAAAATGGGTAAAAATTTATTAGGCATTTTTAGCCCAAAGTAAACTGATACAACGCACCCAAAGATACACCGTACAAAACAACCCAAATGCCCACATTAAATAAGCAATTACCACTTAATCTTAATATAATTGAAACATTCCAAAAACAGCTCGCATCATCTTCCTCGGCTCGAGAATAATCATGGCGGCCAAATTCGATTTCGTGTTTCTTGATTTCAATATCTAAACTCCTCAGATACATTGATGGGTACCCCGCCTACAGTTTGTTCCATCTCTCTAGTATGATTTTCCCTTTTTCCAATTCGTTTGCTCGTGATTTTCATCTCTATTTCTACAAGCTTACTTAATGCATGTGCTTCGCTTTTTGTTTTGAAAAATTCATATGTTCCTTTCCTTCCATATGCTCCAAGTAGCGATTGTCAAGGCTATGTAGTGCATTTGGGTTGCCACGTGTATTTGATGACTCCTTTTTAACAGGTAATCAGTTATCTCCTCTAATTTGTGTTGATGGATGTTCAGATTAGCTTCTTTGTTACAATGATTCCAGATTTCAATAGCGTAAGGACATTGGAAAAATAAGTGTGAGTGCGTTTCTTCTGCTGTGCCACAAAGTACACACTTAGTATCATAAATAATTCCCCATTTAAACGACGGTCTTTAGCAGATAATCTGCCTTTAATTGCTTTGTAAGTTGTTAATTCCATCTTAGGAGAATTAACATGGTTCCAAATCATTCTTCTCCATTCTACCTTTTGATATTTCTTCCTCACACTGCCCCCATGCAGTTTTAATGCTGAATTCTTCTCCAGTGTGTTTCCATCTCCATAAATCTGAATCTCGTGTAGAATATAAAGGTATGGAAACAATAGTTTGTTTGTATTCTCTCTTACCAGGCAGAGAATCATAGTCACATGTGTCATTTCGTATAATGTCCTATATTTTTCAAATTGGACATCCATATGCAGAATAAGTATCCCGTCCCACTAAATCTATTAAGGTCTTCCCATTTATCCAAGGGTCTCTCCACAAATCTATTTCTCTTCCCCTCGCAAATTCTCTAGAGCAATTTTATGCTAGTTTATGATGCATTTGAAGAATAACCTTCCAAGTAAAAGAAGCATTATTATCAGTAACCATTTGCTAAAATTATCATTAATATACCTTTGTCTCATCCATTTGGCCCATAAACAATTGGACCTTATAACTTTCCATCCTTGCTTCAATATGAAAACATCACTCATGTCTCTCAAATTTCTTATCCCCACACCACCTTCGTCTTTAGGCTTGCATAAATCTTGAAATTTGATTTTTATGTAATCCCCCTTCCAGATAAAATATGCACAAACTTTTTAAATCTTTTCTATAGATGCATCAGGAAGTTGAAATGTTTGAAGCCAGAAGCTATTCTATCCTACCCGCCAATGATAACAATATGGAACTCTAGCCTTGAAGTTTGTCTCTAATTTTGCTAATCAGCTCAGCACATTCTCGAACAGCAATACTCCTAAATATTTAATATGTAGCTCTCCCTTTGTAACACCCAAAATATCAAGGATATGACCCTCCTTCCACACAACTGGTTAAAATAACATTTCGTCTTATTCTCATTCATTTTAAGACCCTGCATATTTCTCTAATTTTTTATATATGTCTTTGATAACAATGGCAGTTTCATTATTTGATTTTATGCAAATTATCAAGTCATCAGCATACAGGAGGTGAACCTTGGTTGAAAATTTGAGTGGTCTGAATTCTACCATTGTGTTATGCTAACTCCATTTGGAGAGAGAAATATTCCATAGCAACAATAAATAGATAAGGAGACAATGGGTCACCCTATCTAATGCCGCGATTGCTACCAATGAGTCCTCTGGGTATGCCATTGATTGGAATAGAGAAGGTGGGAGTGGTAATACATTCTCCAATCAAGTCCCTAATTTTTAGTGGGAATCTTATATTCTTAAGCATATGAAAAATAAAATATCTGTTGATTTTATCATATGCTTTGTGGAGATACACTTTGAGACAAAATTTATCAGCACCTTTTTTATTAAAATATCTAACAAGTTCGTGGCCGTAAGGGTATTATCAGATATGCTTCTACCTTTGATAAATGCACTTTGACATTCAACAATCAAATCTGGTAATACGTTCTTCATTCTATTGCAAATAACTTTAGAAAGGATTTTGTATATGACATTACAACATGCAATAGGTCTAAATTCCTCAATTCTGGTAAGATCTTCAAACTTAGGAATTAACAGAAGAAAGTATGATTAATTTCTTTATTATTTTACGTGAGTCAAAAGCTTCTTGAACAGCTAAGAGTATCTAATTTCGCAGGTTCTGCCAATGCCTTTTGAAGAAACTAGAATTCAGGCCATCAGGGTCGAGACTGGAATCTTCATGAATACTAATCAGAGCATCCTAGATTTCCTCATAGTGACATGCTTAGTCAGCAACCTCCTCCCTCTGGAAATATCAGATACATACATACATACATACATACATACATACATACATACATACATATATCTTTATTCATTCTTACTTGATTATTTGGCCTTTACAGCTTACAATTAACCATATTTCTTATTCTTTATGCATTTATATCTTACTTGATTTAAGGCTATTTACCGCTTTTTTTTAAAGATTTACGTTGTCATTTTCCGTTCTTTTAATTTTTCCTTATTTTCTACTTCCGTTCCCTTTTTAACTTCTAATTTATTCTTTCCTATCCTTTAATTTCTTTTCTTTATTTAATTCCTATCTTTATTTATATCGTGCATCTATTCTCTTAAGATATTCTTGTCACATTTATATCTTTTTATTTGACACTTAGGGATTTTTTGCATTTTAATTTATTGGAATTACGTCTCTATTAATGGAAAGATTTACGTTGTAAACTTATATATCTTATCCGAAAAGGACAGTTTATGTTATGTTTGAAATTATAATGAATTATATCTTTCTATAATTATTGGAATAGACGTTACAAACTACGGTAAACATCACTGTTTTATACATCTCTTTCTTTTTAGGTGTACTCCATGTCATTTCAAATGATGCACTTTTATTTATTTTAAACTTGACAATGTATAGAAATTCACATTGTTACATCTTGTATTCCAACGAATTAAAATACCACTTAAACCTCAAAATATTATTATGATTCCTTTATTTTACTTTCTTATTTTCCAATATCCATTTAGATAAAAAGATATGAAATTATTACATTATTTATAAATTCATGGTCTACTACTATTCAATAATAAATTTAGGGATTGCTAATACCTAAATCTTTTCCAGATTTACATTCATATAAGTATAGATATATCAAGTTAACAATTACAGAATATGTAGGCATAGTTTAAAATTTCATTGCATGTTTATAGGTTTAGCCTACAACTCTAATTTGCATTTCAAGTATATAGGAATAGATCTACAACAGTATAAATGTAATGTTGTACAATAGTATATAATTGTTCTCACTCACCTTTTTAGCTTTCCAAATCTATAGATCTAATCCATATTACTCCACTTTGACTCCCTTTTCTCATTATTTGGATTTATACACCGCAAGCGTATGAAGATTTATTAGAGATCTAGATTAGAAAAGATATTTGTAATTTGATTTGTATTTTTGATTTTGGATTCGCAGCTTACGTTGGCTTTGGCGATTTGATTTGAACCTATTCTCTTTTTCAATAATCTTCTACAATTCTCCAATTTTGTTTACATATAAACTTGAGCTATTACAAGAATTCAGAATTTTGAAGGAGAAGAGAAAATTACAAATATTCTGCATTCATTAAAAACATAAGTTTGGAAATGAGGGTCTAGATTTGTATTTATGAGGGTCCAAATCAACGCTAGCTGTTAGATTAAATCGTTTTAAATCCGGGTCATTAAGGCCAACGCTTACTTTCAATTTTACACTAGCATCGATCAGCCACTGATGACCTAGCTCGACCGCTATCGGTCGACCTAGGTGCACCTTCGGTCGACCATGCCGTTTGTAATTTATGAATTTATCTGTATGCTTTAAATTGTTTAATTTTATTCCACTTTTCATTAATTTCTTTTCTTCTTATTTTAGTTGAGATAATTCATTTCCACTTTATATATATTTTCTAAAATTTGAATTAACATTAACTTTTTTTAACGTATAAGTTTCCATTAACATTATTAATTAGCATTAGTTAACTTTTATTGCCATAATTACATATATATATATATATATATATTTATTCCGATTCAAAAACTTCGAACGTTAATAACTTTTTCGTTTGAACTCTGATCGAAAAACTTTTATATGAAATTAATCAAAAAATGGCCATGGAACCAATGGCATAAGTTCCGTACCCAATTTTCGATGTTTGCAAAAAAATTATTTTTTTGTATTACTATTACTATTTATTTATTAAATTTCTTTTCAATTATTTGTCGTAAAATCATGAGGTGTTACATAATCCATTTATACATCTATTCAAAATACAAGTACGTTATATATAACGTTACCCTTCCACAAGGTGTTCGGTTTCATTTATCTAAGTTCTACCTAGGTCTATATTTACCCTTATTTTACTTAAGTGTTTTCGATACACTCTGATACCAAGTTGTAATATGATCGTATTTCCCTCATTTTGACACCCGGATATGAATTCTAATGATGTTATTGACTTCATCGAAATTATTTTCAAGCGATAAAACATGATTATGTTTTCTAACAACATTAGGTAAACATAGTAGCTAAATAATTTTCATTACATAAAATTGTCTTTACATGAATGTCATTACATTTTCATTAATCTAATCATGCCCGCATTGGAGTAAATATATTAACATAAATATTAGTATCGTACCGATTATGAAGATGCCAACACGAACATTTAACCAATCGTATAATTTGGTTTTACACAGTGGATTTAAAAAAAATTATTAGCAACTGGTCCTTCTTCTTCATCTTCGGAGCTTTTAATCTTCCAACCTATCTATGCCATATACTCAGCCTACTCGGATGAGCACACATGAGCTTATGCGAAATAATAAAAATATGAATTAAACAAAAAGGCCAGGACGAGTAATATTTTTCCTTAAACAAACATATCATACAATGAGACCACGCCGATAAAGCATGGAATGTCCCACCCCAAACTAATTCAATCAATAGCATATCATGTGACATATCATAAATGCACTTATAACATCAACTCAAGCATAAGTGTATGCTTTACTCCACACTTCATATCCCGACTAGGTACTATAGTTGATTCACTAGATTAGCACACAGACCTTTACTCTTGCTACTTTTAGTGTTGGGGTTAGACATTTTAGGTCATCACTCAGGCCTTTATCTTATATTCATATTTATATCATAAAAAGATAATTAGGTTTCCACTAGGCTATACACTAATGTTTCTGAACACAATGTCATGTTTAAACATTAGGTTGCCACTAAGACCTTACACCACCATTACCGAATATAATGTAATTTTAGACGTTTGATTTCCACTAAAGCCTTGCAACAATTTTATTGAATACAATGTCATGTTTAGACATTTAGTTTCTGCATAGGCCTTACACCACCATTGCTGAATAATATGTCACTTAGATATTTGGTTTCCATTAAGACCTTACACCAACGTTT
Organism: Allium cepa; assembly: GCA_030765085.1. Lineage (NCBI taxonomy): Eukaryota > Viridiplantae > Streptophyta > Magnoliopsida > Asparagales > Amaryllidaceae > Allium > Allium cepa. The sequence goes on along the minus strand of CM060928.1, from coordinate 389,013,558 downwards.
TATCATTTCAAATGATATTACTTATCTTTTCTTCGCATTCTCAAGCTTAGCTTTATTTTCCACTTTTAAATAAGTTATCACATTATAACTAATCGTTATTTACTTAGTAGGTTTTATCATCTTAATCTCTCTGTAACAACCTGCACTTTAATGGGTCTAAATTTAGACTAAATTGAAACCCAGGTCCATTTATGGATCATTTTTTTTGGTAAACTGTAATAAAAATAAATATATTAGAGAGCTGTCTACATAACCTCATAGTCGAATAGAAAAATATAATAGAACATATATGCTGACCAAGACTACTACCTTGAAATCAATATTATTCCTTTAGTATTTGATTGCCTTGTCACCGTCGAGCATGGATGAGAAGCACCATATGCAGTTCCCATCTTACACCAATAGACTATCCCTATAAATCTATCCCAAGGGTTGCAATAAGGAGGGGGTCAGAGCAATGTTCTAGTGACTGGAAAATTATATACTTTATCTATTACACTATTTTATTCAGATTTATTTCTTATTAAGTGTTATGTCCATTATTCACGATTATTCTATTAGTTCCATTTATGTGTACGATATGTCTAACCTTCTCTGAGATATAACTGTATATATGCCACTATACATACATACGTACTTATATATATATATATATAAACGTTGTAACACCCAAAAGAAAACCTTGACTACTTAATAATTTTTAAATAGGGAGGAGGTAGACCCATCAGCAATTTAATAACTTAACGCCGAAGCAGGCCCTCCTTAATGTAATTGCTAGTCAATCGGTTATAGCTACAAAGGCCGATGAAATTTGATTACCATATTACTAGTGCATCTCAAAGATTTATCTAAGGGTTAACTAGCTTACCTCCGACAAACAAACAACTAATTAAATAATAAGGTCTTTATGTATCCATATAGATTCTACACTAGTAGAAAACGAAATCCATCTGGGCATAACTCTAGTCTTTGCCAAAGTCCGCTCGGGATCACTAGTGGTTATATAGAGGAGGCGAACCTAACTACCATTTAATACCTTCCTCCCTAAAGTAGACCCGTTGACATCCCTAAGGTACGGAGTCATTTAATACTTCAAATGCAAAGTGAACCCTTGATATATTTTCCCACATCTATATGCAAAGCATATCCCTTCCTCACGGGTCCAAGGGTTGGATACGTCCCATATCAATAGTAAGTATACACAACTACTATTAGCCTCTAGGTGAAGGGAAGACTTATGCTGTGTAACTGTACTGACATCGCATCCCAATCAATTCTAAACTAAAGCAATCATCCTAAGCATAATATTAGGCTAGGCCCACTAATTCGCGCTCATCATAAACATACTGTCAAGGGTATATATATATATATATATATATGAAAATTATACTACCTCAAAGCATTTAATTTCTATCTTACACGAATATTACGTATATTCTTTGTTTTCCTCTTACACCCCATAAATATTAATTATCCATAGTAAATGGTCATTTTTTCTCAAATTGGACAATACTAAAGACATTTATTTATTATAATTCAGCCTTTTATGCCTATTTCATTTCCCCATAAATGTCATATTAATCTCCTTAATCAGTCCCATTAAACGCATTTATATCCCCATTTAATTCCTGCAAATTCTTATTAACTGCAAATTTATTACCCTACTAAATTTGGAGTTACTATCTCTTTTCCATCTACACCTTCTAGTCTTATAATTTACTACACTATCAATAATTATTCATCCTAATTATATCCAATACGAATATTGTCCTATATTACGTTATACACACACATGCAAATATATATATATATACATATATTTCATCGGTAGGCATTGTTATTCATATACATATATACATACCTATTCCTATTTCTAACTCACTAATTTCCACGCTTAGCAATTCGATAACATAACTTATATGTACATTCTGCATGGAATATTTATTTCCATTTTAATATATCAATTCTATCCTTCCTAAAAAGGATTGTCGTTACAACTTTCTATGAGTTATCCAAAAGTAAGACTTTTACTACGTTTGAAATGACAATGAATCGTCTTTTTCTTTTTTTGAAATAGACAGTGCAAATTATGGAGGAGAACATCCGCACTTTACATATCTATTTCCTTTTTGGTATATTTCTTATTATTTCAAACGCCATGCTTTTAAACATCGTTATGAATTAGATAATTTATGGAAATTATGTGGAAATAGATATAATTGAATTATACCCATAACGCTTCTAATAAATTAAAACATAGAAATTCACATTCCAAGTCAAATTAGGGCAATCTAAATTAATACTAACAATTTACATCCAAATTATCTTAAATCTGGAATAAATCATGTAATCTTATCACTTCCTACTTTAACAAATTTAGCGACTGATTTTTAAATTTTTCAGGTTAGGGTATAAATACCATTCCTATTCCAGTTACCTAACTTACAGAATATTTAGGCAAGATTTCAATTGAATATGTTCTTCCTTAGCCTATGACTCATAGATCTTGCATGGGCATAATAATTAAATAAAATTCAATGATACTAATTTAGTGTTATATATAGATCATATAATTTCCCACTCACCATTCAAGCTTTCCAAATATCCCAAATTTGAACCATCCCTTTAATATGCAGGCAAGATTTCAATTGAATATGTTCTTCCTAAGCCTACAACTCACAGATCTTGCATAAGCATAACAATGAAATAAAATTCAACAATATTAATTTAGTATTATATATAATCGTATAATTTCCTACTCACCTTTCAAGCTTTCCAAATATCCCAAATTTGAACCATCCCTTTAATTTAAATCCTTTTTCCTTTCTAATCCAAAAATATGTATAACAAGATATATAAATACTATTAGAATTACAGATCTGAGAAAAGATTTGGGGATTAAAAGGAATATGGAATTATAGTTATGTAATTTATCTTTTTTCGTAGTATTGATTCGCTGCTTCTCTTCTTCTATTTTATTTTCTCACCTTTTTCGATTTTATGTACACACATATAATATAATATTTTATAATTAATTGAAATTGTGAAGAAGGAAAATTGGTAGAAATTCGCTGCTTTAATCAGAAAATATGAGAAGAAAAGTGAGGGGCTAAGCCTGTATTTATAGATGCTCGAACCAATCGTATTTGTTAGATGTAGAATAATTAATTTAGGCCCGTTCGGCCAAGGTTCAGCTTAGCAGCTACCTTCCTAATCGATCGACCGGCTTAAGGGGTAGATCAACAGGTGGGGCCCATACCATTAATATTATTTATTTATTTCTGTTCCTTTTTTAATTATTTTCATCTAGGAAACTTCAAACGCTAATAATTTCTTCATTCAAACTCCGATAGCAAAACTCTAAATATGAAAGTTTCTCAAAAAATTACGCCAAATACAATGATGCAAGTTTCATGTCTAAAAAATTGATGCTTGGTCAAATTCCATTTTTGAGCTCTAATAATTATTTATTAACTACCATTAATTTTGTAAGGTGTTACATTCTCTCCCTTAAAAGAATTTCATCCTCGAAATTCCTCAAGGTTTGAATCATAGCATGCAACTTTGAAAACCCAATTTACCTAAATTTGTACTCCTATGCAGGACAAGGAATTTTGATAGAATTTTTTTTCATTTCCACCCTTCTTTTGGATACATATTTCATTGTATCTTGGAACCTCCTCTTTTTTCTCTAAATCTTTTCCAACTTTTCTAAGTATAATTTGCATGAGGTTTATTTCTGGATGTTAAAACGGAATTATTCTAGTAGAAATTAGGGACATATCTCTCTTTTCTAAAATTATTTGTTGTACATCTTCCCTTTTAGAACCAATTTTCTACATCCCTATTTTTTGAATTTCTTTTTTTATTTCTCTCGTTTCCAAATTTAAAAATAACCAATCCAACATGTAGCACTGCGTCATGACTTACGGACGTATACCCTAAGAGCGCATGTTTAAGGTTGATAAAATTACCCAAATACCTCCATTAATTTCACATTTTTGAAAAATAGGGATGTAATTTATAATAGAAAATTGAAGGAGGCATAATGCTAATTTTTTATAATTATAAGGATTTATGCTAAAATTTTCCATTATTCTAAATGGAAGTTTTGTTCCTTATCAACAAGGTATGGAAATAGAAATTCAAAAACTAAAACTACTTTTCCCTTGTTATTCCCTATGTTTTGTATACTGTCACCCTTATCAGATGGTAAAATTCATATTCACTAACACGTCGACCCTCCATATGCTAAGCATGTGGCACTAGAAAATTCATTTTCCTCCAAAAGTCTTTTTTCTCCTTTTAATCAAACCTATAAAATAGTTTGAAAAATCAAATTCTTAAATTTATTTAAACACCATTTTATCAAAGCATTTGAACAAAATTTTCCAAAAGCATTTGAACCCAACTTCTCAAAAGCATTTAAACAAAAAAAAATTCAAAATCATTCGAAAATAATTGACCCTCCATCTTTAAAAACAAATCAAGCCATATCTTTGCATAATCGAGACTCAGTCAACGAGTTAATGCATATGGTTGACCTTTGGATTGTGTAGTGAATCTTAGATTTGGGGAAGCCCTTACTTTTATTACAAACAACAAACAACACATAAGCATATTTATAAATTTTAGCTTTTAATGCATATGGAAAATGATCCATGGTTTCACAACAACCCTTCTCGGTCCTTCGCTAGTTAAAATTTATTTTTTCCAAAATTTTAAAGTTTCGTAGAATTAAAGCATTATAAATTTCTAGTTGCTAATTGAAATTCATAATTCAAAACTTTCATCCTTAATTAAATTTATCGTTAGTTAAGTGTCCTCATGAGAGTTTCTTATTTACACTGTTTTCCAGTATATATAGCGGTCAAAGCTTAACCCAAAAATCAAAAAAGCAATAAAATAGGAACATATCTCATATCCCATCATACGCTTTTTCCAAATATCCAAAGGAAGATAACTAGTGATTACAACCCAAATAACCTAAGAGAAACATTTGCTGGAAGCTGCCCTCCAACATCAACCGATGTTTATGATGCTGTGCCCCTATTGCTCCTTGCTCAACATTTTTAGTATGTCATTCAACTATAATCCATATGTCTTAACTTTCCTCCTTGGCTCCCATTAAATAAGTTCTATCTATTGCATCAATCATTATACCCAATAATGGTATAAATTATGAATTCCCACACTACAGTGGGTAAGGGATATGAAGTATGCACATTTAGAATACCTCATTAAAAAATTGGCTTGGTGGTATAACTTTCCAACCACCGATTTTGCCCTGTTTAACACTGAGTTAACCAACATCATTTATGTATGTTCACCATCTCATTACTCTCTTCTCCAATCATACTACTATCATCTTTCAATCAAATCTCATGATAGTATTTTCAAACTTTGGTATCCACCTTCTTTATCCTTGTTCTTTCATACGAGTGTTCCCTAGGACTCGCAAAAGTGTACTTTGATACCATTCTGCATTTCCTTTGAGGGATCTTCTTGTGGCTTTCACACATGTTAAATAAACACTCCTAAGTTTGTAACAATATTCCTTATATTCAACAAGGATTTCTTGTTGCTACCTTATGAGCATTCGTAGTTATTTTATCATAGGCTAAACCTTTACCCTATTTTATCTAGGCAGTCATCTTTATTTACTCCATATCAAAATTGGTTTGGTTTTCCATAACTCTTCGAAAATAAAACTTCACACTCATGAAGTACTTAATCCAAATTTTTATCTCTGAAAATGTAATTTTAGAAAAAAAATTTCAAAAAAAATTGTTTCTAGAAAGGAGCCATGAAAATTTGGTCATTCTAACCAACTTTCCCTTTTCAAAGACTTTCTACAATAAAGATTTACCTCATCAAAAGTAGAATTAATAACTCAAAACATTTACTGCGTTTGCATTCAAAAACTCAATTGTTCCAAATTAGTTTTCAAAAACACCTCATGTAACTTTAAACAATGAAAATTGAAGAAGATAAGGAAAATTTCCATCATATTATATTCCTACCACTCATGGTATTTTCGCTTTCAACCTTAGCAGAGATTCTAATAAAACATGAGGGGGACTTTCAAAAGATATGTGCAATTATTGCACATATTTACGGCAATTATCTATTTTTCCTACATTTAGCCTTAAATTACTACACCATTCCTAACTAGATTACTAACATATATTCCAAACGTCGTTCATACTTAAATTTCCTAATATACTAATATTAAAATTTCTTCGACATATATTGTCTGTAAGTAGCATCTCTTTACATAGCTCTTTTCTTCTTTTATTGTTTGCCTCATTGACTCATTGCAGTGCATCTTCTGCTACTTTAGTCATTGGGCTTTTCTTCAATAATATGAAAAGAGATATGTATAAATCTTTTTTAGTTTTTCTTCTTTATATTTTCCTATACCGGAATATTCATCATCTTCATTATCGGGTATTCATATTCATATTCTTCCATTCTTCGTACCCCATTTCAATCAAGTACCATTTCCATTTATCCACCCCTTAGAAAGAATTTTAAAAGGGAACTTCAAAAAAGGGAAAAATCATCGACCCAAACAAATGCTTTCTTATTCATTTCAAAAATGAAAAATTCCTTTACCAAAAACCTTTAAATCGAAAATTTTAACCCAAACAATTATTTTAAAACTAAACTAGAAATCTCTAAATAGCCTTTTAAAACTCACATGTTTTTTCTTTCTTTGTCAAAACAAAAACTTTTTAATGATAGGGTCCATTTATTAAATAAATCCTTTGCAAAACCATTCAAAAAATCTCAAGGAAGTTCCAAAAAAACTTTTATGTCAAATTACTTCACATAGGGTAGACCCAGAAATGGACTTATTTTGTCATTTCTTTTGGACTTTTCTTTTTTCCATATATTGTTAACATCTTCTTAAGGGTATATATTAAAAATCTAGCTATTCTCTTACGGTGATTGATGCATACCTTCTTGTGGGAACTTGCTCAATCCTTTTTCACATCTTACTTTCGAATGCTTGCAATATATAAATTCTTCCTTCTTATTTATATGGATGAAATGTATGTCTTCCATCGGCAATCAATCTAAATCCACAGTCATAAGGCATCCTAGGCCCAACAAAGGAGTCAAGTTCCATCATGCTTATGGGGTTCTTCTCACGTTCATGCTCTTCTTTGTCGACGTCTTATGGTATAGCCTATACTCCGTAGGGTAATCGGGGTAGGTGTATAAATTTTACTCTACTCATTGTTCCAACTCATAGTTGTTTCGTCCATCTTCCAAAATATGGTCGCAACTACTTCTATAGTTGGAATTTGTAGAGTTTGGCATATAATATATATATATATATATATATATATATGTAAAAATACAAATATATTCATTCAGAGTATCCTGATTCCTATGATCGACTAACCAAAGCACTGATACCAATTGTAAAAACTCGCACCTTAATAGGCCCGAATTTCGACTAAATCAAAACCTAAGTCAGTTAGGATAAAGATCGTTGGTTTTGGTAACATGTAATAAACATAAATAAACCGAAGAACTATCTACATAAACTCGCACTGGAATAGGAAATATAATAGAGTACATTTACTGACCATGGCGATTACCTTGAAATTAATATTATTCCTTTAAGATCTGATTGCCTTGCCAGGGCCATGCATTAATGAGAAGACTTCATCATCTACAGTTCCCATCTTGCATCAGTATCACGTCCCTCTAAATCTGTCACAAGAGTTGTAATGAGGAGGGGGTCAGAATAATATTTTGGTGATTGGAAAATTTGTAATTTATCCATAACACTAATATATGTTGATTGATTTCTATTTACATGTTATGTCTATTATTTACGATTGTTATATGCAATTCCATCTACTCGTATGTCTAACCTTGTTTAAGATATAACTATATATTACACACTCCTCTATACATACGTATCTAAACAATGTAATATCTAAAATAAAACTTTGACCACTTAATACTTCTTAAATAGGGAGAAGACAGACCAATCGACCATTCAATAACTCAACCCCAAAGTACGCCCTCCTTAATTTAATCTCTAGTTAATTGGTTCATGCTACAAAAACTTATAACCCCTATATACGACTTTATAATTTAAATACCATATTTCATACTTATCTTAAAGACTTATCTAAAGGTTAACTATCCCGCCTCCAATAAATAAACAACTAACCATGTTTGAACCAAAATGGAACGAACATCCAAAAGAGTAAGAGAGTAGAGCTTAATGAAGAAAGTAAATGAAAACCGAGTAATAACGAGCACATACAAATTTATAGTGGCTCGGCAATCTCGGCCTACGTCCACTTGAACTATTTTATTGCTTTTGCACTAGATTTTTTTGATTACAAGCAGGAGAGATTAGCATGTATTCCAGAGTACAATGGAGTAAGAATGCAATGGAAGCATAAAGATCCTTAGAATGAAGCACTGTCCATGTATTTATAGGGGTATATGACCAAATATCTCACTGATATTTTGTCTTCAGATCCTCATGATGAAGACAGAGTCCTCCAAAAAATCTCAATCACGGATCACCTAGGGTTCGGGATCGGTGCCAAACCCTCTAGAGGGATCGGTACCGATCCTTATGTACACATCGCAGGGTCTTCTAACTTCTTATATTTTCTTGTTTTGATGTTGGTTTCTTGTTCCCATGGCTATTCTGCATAGTCGCCTAGGTGTTTTTTGGTCCAAGCGATGGATCCAGAAAAGGTTGAATTGTTGTTTTAGGCCATATAAGGAGATTGTCAATACGACATATAGAAACTCTGGAACAATACTTGAATCAGGCTCTACGTAGATAGAAAAGAGTTTCATAGGAGTGGGGGCTACTTTGGATGTGCCCTTAGGATCGGTACCCATCCTCTATGTAGGGTGGAGCACCAATCTATACTTAGTGTATTCCAGGGCGTTGCTAACTCTAGTGCTCATGGAGATTAATAGAGAATTGCATTGATTCAAAAAATCAACTTTGAAAGTATGCTTATAGCATCGAGTTAGACATCTAAGCAGAAGGTGGGGCCCACCCAAGGTGGAATTAGGAGTCGGTATCGATCCCTAAAGTGGGGTTGGTATCTATCCCCAACTTGGGTGATCCCCTTGTTGTTTTGGTTTGGGTTGAATTTGCTTGGAGTTCGACCTAAGAAATTTCGAGCGTTTACTTACGGCTTGGCTTGAGATTTTCCAAGATTTTCAGGTTTTGTGTTTTCCTTCTTTTACTTGGAGTCGGATTCGATATTTTTGAGTGTTTTCTCTTATTCATTAGGGGTTGGTACTGAGTCAATTCTAGGGATCATATCGAGTCACTCTGGGTTGCGCTTAGGGTTATTTACGGATTGCTTTGGGTCTAACTCGAGGATTTCTCAAGTATATTCTACTTCGAGTCTGAGTTGAGGATTTTGTAGGTTTGCTTCGAATCAACTCCTTTAAAAACTTGAACTTCCAAAATTTTAACCTTTTCCACTCATTTTTTGATATTTCTTTTTTCTTACCTTTTTATGATATTCCCAATGTCCTTGGGCCATTTCTTCGTTATTCACTCGTCCAAATCAATCGTTTAAGTCTGTTCGAGTACCGCTTGATCAAAAGTTGGATAACACTTGTCCCCCGAAGTACACCTTGTTGCAAACATGATGTGATTTTATTCGAGAAAATTAGAACTGTTGGAATTGATTTCACTCATTACTTTGAATTGTAATTATCCTTTCATCAAGTGGCTTTCACGAAGAGTCCTTTCTCTAACTGTTATGATGCTAGATCGATATCTACTATAGTAAAATCAAAACGTATTTTCTCGTTAATTGTCTACTCTCGGTTCCATTGAGCTAGTTGCTTGAGTTAGTAGGACTAAATTATCTGAATTGGTTTCTTTTCCAAAAGGTCCAAGTAAGAATTCGCTTCTCATCAATTCAGGAAATTACATGTTGGGTATGCAAACGTGCTCGTACTTCCATGCATAAACTTTTGCCATTGGCTCCCAAGCATGTTCATATGCCTATAGGTCGTTGCCAAGTTCCATGGACTTTTAATCATAAGTTTTTGGTTTGTTTTTATACCAAGGCATCCTTTCAGTAGTAGCCTTAAGTCATATCGAACATTAGGCACGAACCACTGTGTTGGCTATCGTATCCAGGTTTCAGGTGATTATACTCCTGCCCAGTCTTGGATTAACGAGGTTAGCACATAGATGGTTGAGTCTCATCCTTATAAAGTTATATATTTCCCATTGAGTTGAAGGTCTGAGTTAGCAAATTTTGGTTAGGTTACACTCATCTTGAACTTGCACTTTCCGTGTCGAATCAAAGGTAGGAGTTGATGAATGTCTAGATCGTAGATAGTGTCAACTAATGGATGGTCGGATCACATCCATCTCGAGTTATGCTTCAGCTTCCATGTCAAAGGCAGAAGCTGGTGAGTGAATGGTCAAGTCACATTCACCTTCGTTTGGATTGTTCAAGTTGGCAAACGGATGGTCATGTCACATCCATTCTAATTTCATACACCTTATTGAATCAAGGGAGAGAGTAGGCTGTTGGATTGTTGGATCATGTCCATCTAGGATCGAACGATCGATTTACGCCCAATTTTTGATTTTTGCTCTTCTTGTCAAGGCAAGGAAAAAGGCTAGGAGTTACATGGTCGGGTCTCATCCACTCTAAGTTCGACGATGGACAGTCGGATCACGTCCTTTTGTGTTTAAACCCCCTTTTGGGGCACGTGAAAGAATTAGGAGATGAACGGCCAATCACATCTTCTCATTTATTATTTAAGCTCCCCTTATCGAATCAAGAGAAAGAGTTAAGTTGTTGGATGGTCTGTCACATCCACTTTGGTTTGAAACCCACTTGTCGGGTCAAGGGATAGAGTGTTAAGTTGATGGATGGTCAGTCACATCCATTTTGGTTTGAACTTCCCCTGTCGGGTTAAGGGATACAGTTAAGTTGATGAATGGCTAGTCACATCCATTTTAGTTTATGTTTTGGGCCCCATGCGGAGGGCAAGAGTCAGTGCATGGATGGTCATGTCACGTCCACGTTAGACTGGTTTTCGAGTTTGCCGAGCTCCAAGCAAGGCGTAATTTTTTTGGAAAATGTTGGGTACGAGCTTGAGAGCGGATGACCGAATCATATCCAATTTTGGATTAGGTTTTTTCCCTTGGGTAAGGTTTAAGAGTTGGATGATGAGCAGTGGAGTCATGATTGCCTCGATAGAGCTCCACAGGTCTGATCGTGGGCCATGGAGATTTGGTGGGCACCTAACTCTAGGTACCTACATACTTTGCATTATTCATATGCCATTTCATTCAAGTTGGTAATGGTTGACAAACAAATTTGATAAAGGTAAAGCTTCATGGCTGGAAAGCCATTTTATTGAAAAATAACAGTCTGTCTTATGAAATAATCCAAAAAAAATAGGAACAAGTTTTATCCTTAAATGAAATAGCGTCATAGATTCTCGCTATTCCATTCCGCTTCAACCCTTCATGGCTAGAAGATGATCATTAGCGGTCTAGTTTATTACCAATCTCCTTTCAGGCAGCCTAGGTTCGTCAGCACCAAGAGCAGTCTGTTCTCGTTCAGGGTTGAATGTTCCTTGTGCACCATCCTATGGGTTTTTTCACAGATCGTGGGTGCTTTTTCTTTTGGACAAATTCTTCGATTATATCATGAAGGTGTTTACACTCATTCATGTCATGACCACATGTGTCGTGATATCTACAGAGTATTCTAGACTTCTTATGGTCTTTAGTTGACGCTCTTGATGTTAGTTTCCTGTATTGCTCCGAGTTGTAAGTAGCTAAGAAAATATTTTCAGTTGAGTCATTCAGTGGAGTGTAGGTGTCAAATCTTGGGATTCTCGACCGTCTCCTAAAATCTAGGTTTTCATCTAGGGCCCCGCTACGGCCTTTGCTCTGACCACTACTCTTATTTTGTACATCCAAAGCTATGTTCCAGGAACTCGCTTCGGACTGTCTCACAACAGCTTCACACTACTTTGGCTCAATGGCCTGTATCATTGCCTCTCCTAGCCAATGTAACCTCCTCCTTGTGCAAGTACTAGGATTCCTTGTTGTCGAAGCCATCAAGATTATGTTGTCCCGAGGGTTTATTACCTTAGTCACAATGGTATTAAATCTTTGCAAAAAGTCCTTGAGTGGTTCCCCCGGTCCTTAGAATAAGTTAGACAATGACATGGCATCCTTAGGGCGAATCATGTGCTTTCTGAACTGCTCGATGTACTTCCTTTCCAGCTTATCAAAAGAAGAGATGGACCTTAGTGGTAGTCCAATAAACCACACGATCGCCACTCCTTTTAGGAAGATTAGGAAGCACCTGCACTTAATTGCATCTGATGCTCTGGCGGAGTCCATATGTTATTGTCTAGGATCAGTCTTTCCTCGGTATGAGAACATCGTTGGTATATTGAATCTCCATGGGTACTCTTGGGTACCTTGCCATCGTCAGTATATTAAATCATCTTATATATCTCACAAGTTGCCTTGCCATCTCATCCAAGTTTGCCTCTTGGGTACATGTTGTGTTGTGGTAATCGTAATCTATTCCTTGTGCTTAGCTTGGTAAACGATCCTGGTTCATGCCTTGTCTCCTAAGTTCTCCTAGCTTCGGAAGAACCATTTTCTCAGGAGCTTTGCACTCATTCCTTGGAGGCAATTCAGCCATAAAATTTTGATTTTCGGTGCCCTTGTTAATCATAGTGCGTCCAAATTGCATTTCTAGCTTGAAGTCCTGCTCCTTAGTGGATGGGCTCGGTAGTAACCCCTGTAGAGGGTGATCGATACCAATCCCTATGCCTAGGTGAAGGTTGGTTGCATTCTCCCACCTAGAGGTTCCTACTTCATGTTCCTCAATCCTTCTTTCTGTTTCTCCGGAGGTGGGTAGATTTTGAGGAACTTCCTAATTCTGAGTACGGAGGAGATGGATTTTTCCTAATCTTTCGATATTCAGTTGGGTTATTAAGCTTCTATTCACTTTGATTTTCCCGGTCAATTCTACACAGTTATCATGTAGTTTTTCATCATACCCTCAGAATCAATCTAGGTTATAACATCTGAAGGATTATGGACACTAACACCTTCTTGCTGCACATCTTCATCTAGGATGTGAAGGTTAGAATTCTCTATATCATTGGTAGCTCTTGAAAATAAAATAATTTTTTCTTTCCTAGGGGCCATTGACGATAGCTTCCTGTTGAATTTTTTCAAATCCAAGTAGTAGGGAAACTAGCCGAGAAGAAATTGGATCTCTTCATCGGATTTTAAGCAATCCAATAGTAAACAAGGGTTCAAATAACCTAGGAATGGAGCTTCTCAGTGAAAGCACCAAAATGTTCGAACCAAAAATGGCACAAACACCCAAAGAGTAATAGAGTGGAGATTGTATGAAGAAAGTAAATGAAAACTAAGTAATAAAAAGCACACACAAATTCATAATGGTTCGGCAATCTTGGCCTACGTCCACTTGAATGATTGCATTGCTTTTACATTAAAATTTGTGATTATAAGTAGAAGGGATTAACAGGGATCCCATAGTACAATGGAGTAAGAGTGTAATTGCAGTATAAAGATCCTTAGAATGAAGCATTGCCCATGTATTTATAGGGGTAAATGATCAAATATCTCGCTGATATTTTACTTACATATCCTTATGATGAAGACGAAGTCCTTAAAAAATCTCGACCCTAGATCCCTAGGGTTGGGGATTGAAACCGATCCCTCTAGGTGCATCATTGGGTCTTGCGACTTCATGTGTTGGCTTCTCTTGATGGTTGTTTCATGTTTTCAAGGCTGTTTTGCATAGTCTCTTAGGTGATTTTTAGTCCAATCGATGGATCTACAGAAAGGCTAACTGCTACTTTAGGCCGTATACGGAGATTACCAAGACGTAACATAAGAACTCTAAAATAACCATGAATCGAGCTCTATGTTGATAGAGAAGAGTTATGGGCTACTTTGGGTGTACCCTTAAGGATCGCTACCGATCCCTTATGTAGGTGGAGCACCGCTCTATACTTCAGTGTATTCCAAAGCGTTGCTGACGGTAGTGCTTATCGGTATGATAGAGAATTGCATTGAGACAACAAAATGACTTTGGAAATAGGCTCTTAACATCGAATTAGGCATGTAGCAGAAGATGGGTTTCACCCTAGGTGGAATTGGTAGTCGATACCAATCCTTAGATTAGGGTTGGTATCGATCCTATACTTGGGTGATCCTCTTGTTGTTTTGGTTTGGGTTGAATTTGCTTGGAGTACGACCCTAGAAATTCGAGTGTTTACTTGGGGCTTGACATAAGGTTTTCTTTTTTTGAGTTTTCCTTCATTTGCTTGGAGTTGAATCCGAGATTTTTAAGTATTTTCTCTAAGTCATTAGGGGCCGGTAACCAAGTCAAATCTAGGGATCGGTACAGAGTCCACACTAGGTCATGCTTGGGGTTTTTATGGATTGCTTTGGGTCTGAGACAGGGATTTCTTAAGACTGTTCTGCTTTGAGTTCGATCTAAGTATTTTGTGGGTTTGCTTCGAGTTAGCTCCTCTAAAAATTTGAACTTTTGAATTTTCAATTTTTTCCACTTATTTTTTGATATTTCTTTTTTCTTACCTTTTTATGATTTCACAATGTCCTTGGGTTATTTCTTCATTATTCGCTCGTCCAATTCAATTGTTTAAATCTATTCAAATACTGCCTGGTCTAAAGACCAGATAATAAATTAAATAGTGAGGTCTTTGCGTATCCCATATGGATTCTATACTAGCAAGAAGCAAAATCCATCAGTGCATAACCCAAGTCTTTGCTAACAACCGCTCGAGACCGCTAGTGGTTATAGCCTATATGCCAGCCCTACCACTAAATACCTATCCAACAACAACACTAACATAGCCTGACGGCCACACACAGCTGAAATCCCGTTTAAACCATTTTAATGTTTGTTTAGGGAAAATACCCATCCAATTACTTAATACCTCTTGTTAGAAATAAAGCAAACCCCATTTCCTATTAGGTACCATCGTGGGTTATTTAAGACTTCTTATATAGAGAGAAGGAAGACCCAATGGTCATTTAAATTGGACAATCACTAATGATATTTATTTATTCGTTCTACTTCAACATTTTATGCTTATTTGATTTCCCCATAAATACCATATTAAACTCCTTAATAAGTCCTATTAAACGTATTTATGTCCCTATTAATTCTTATAACACCCTATTAACTGCATATTAATTGCCCTACTAATTTTGGAGTTATTATCACCTTTTCATTTACACCTTCTAGTCCTATAATTTACTACCTATTGATAACTAGTTGTCCTAATTATAACTAATATGAATATGGTTGTATATTATGCTATATATATTTATATTTTTAATCAGTAGATGTGGTTACACATATATATGTATCTATCAATTCCTATTTCAATTCCTACGCTTAGGAATCCCAAAACATACACTTATATGTACATTCTGTAAGGAACATTTATTTTCACATTTTAATATACTGCAACTATCCTAGAAGGATTACAGTTATAGCATTCCATAAATTACCCTAATGTAAGACTTTCGCTACATTTTAAATTATAAAGAATTTTCTCTTTTCTTTTATTGAAATAGACAGTGTGAACTACAAAAGAGAACATCTGTACTTTACACATCTTTTTCCTTTTTGATATGTTCCTTGTTATTTCAAATGATGTACTTTTATACATAGTTGTGGGAGATAATTTATGAAAATTACACGAAAATAGATACAACTAAACTGTATCCACAACGTTCCCAATAAATTAAAACATAATGTTATACCGCCATTTGACTAGGAAGTATATCATAAAAGTTGGCTAAATGGCTTATGTAATCATTGAGGAAAGCCCGAAGAGACGGTTATCAAGCTCGGAGATCTGCTATAAATAATACTATGGACGATGGTCAAGTGAATTTGGATCGGGTCCTCGATTTTTGTCCCAATCAAGGTGCAATCGGAATGAAGTGACAAGGAAGGCGCCATGAGGCTACATTTCAAATTTCAAGACTATTGGAGTTCATATGCTTGAGTTACGTACAAAAGAAGATGGATCGATATCGACGGACCAGTCGCAATTTGCTTGGAGTAGGACCTAGGAAAATTTGTTACTTGTTTGGAGTCGGTGCATGGTTCACTTGGAGTCGTAGGAATTTTAAGCGTTGAATCATGCTTGGTGTCAGACACGTGATTGCTTAGAGTCAGCTTCGAGTTAGAACGATCGTTGCTTGTTGTAGACTTGGAGTAAAATTGATCGCTGCTTGGAGAAAATGATCAGCATCGATCATTTTCATGCTTCAGGTCAGAAGAGTGATTACTTAGATCTTGCTTCAAGTCAACCCTAAAGTGGGTTTTCCAGCGACCATTTTGGCAATTATCGACGATGATCGATCTATAACTCAAAATTTACAAAGGCAGTCGATAGGAGATTTGAAGGACAACTACACCATACCATGAGGGACCCACATATTGATCCTTGGGCCCTATGATGAAGTTGGATCGACTGGTTATGATCCGTATGAATCGATCCGTAAATAATTCACATCAATGAGGATCGATCAATATCTCACAAATGCAAATTCGAAATGACACGATCTTTGAGAATTGTAAAATATTATATAACGGAACCTACCACATCGATCGTACATCATTTGAAGAAACCTAAACGATCGGTCTACATCATCATGAACAATCGTCATTTCAGCCATAACAATCCCAACTTCACGAAAATATGATACCTAACAAATGGTGCGTCGAAATTGCATGAAATTTGAAGAGCAAGTAGCTAACATCATGTGGAACTCGCCAAAACGATCGCACCCCAAAAGGAGAAAAATATGGAACGATCTTCCATATTTCAGTTTTTCAACTCGACTCCACGGAAAATGCGACATCTCACAAAAGGGTAAGTCAAAATTGCATGAAATTTGGAGATCAGGTAGATAACATCATGGAGGACCCACAAAAATGATCGCATACCATTAGAGCTAGTGTGGAATGATTGGCATAAATGATTATTTTGGTGTGCAATCAACCCCAAAATTTGTAGGTCGGATCGTTAGGTCATCAAGGTTCTATTCTCTTGGATTCGCTTGATCAAATCTGCATGCCTATCATGTAGCTCTTTCATCATATGCTCAAAATCAATCTAGGTGATAACATCTGAAGGATTCTTGACATTAATAGCTTCTTGCTGCACATCTTCATCCAGGATGTGATGGTTAGAGTTCTCTATTTCATCTGTAGCTCTTGAGATTTTATATTTCCTAGAGGTCATTGAAGATAGATTCCTGTTGACTTTGTTCAAATCTAAGTAGTAGGGAAACTTGCCGAGAAGTAATTCGATCTCTTCCTTGGATTTTAGGCACACCAATAGTAAAATAGGGCTCAAATAACCTGAGAATGGAGCTTCTCAGTGAAAGCACAAAAATGTTTGAACCAAAAATGACACATACACCTAAAGGAGTAACAGGGTGGAGATTGAATGAAGAAAGTAAATGAAAACTAAGTAATAAAAAACACACACAAATTTAAAATGGTTAGGCAATTTTTGCGCACGTCCACTTGAATGATTATATTGGTTTTACATTAGATTTTGTGATTACAAGTAGAAGGGATCAACAGGGATCCAAGAGTATAATGGAGTAAGAGTGTAATAGCAGTATAAAGATCCTTAGAATGAAGCATTGACCATGTATTTATGTGGGTAAATGATCAAATATCTCACTGTTATTTCGCTTACAGATCCTCACGATGAAGACGAAGTCCTTCAAAAAATCTCGATCGCGGATCCCCTAAGGATGGGGATCGATACCGATCTCTCTAGGGGATCGGTACCGATTCCTATGTATGCATCATTGGGTCTTGCGACTTCTTGTGTTGGGTCATCTTGATGTTGGCGTCATGTTTCCAAGGCTATTTTGCAGTCTTTTTGGTGTTTTTTAGTTCAATCGATGGATCTACAGAAGATTGAACTGCTACTTTCGGCCATATACGGAGATTGTCAATACAACGCATAAGAATTCTGAAATAAAACTTGAATCAGGCTTTGTGTAGATAGATAAGAGTGTCATAAGAGTGTGGGCTATTTTGGGTGTACCTTTAGGGATCGGTACCGATCCCCTATGTTTGTGGAGCACCACTCTATACTTCTATGTATTCCAGGGTGTTGCTGAACTGTAGTGCTCGTGGAGATCGATAAAGAAATGCATTGATACAATAAAACGACTTTGGAAATAGTCTCTTAACATCGAATTAGGCACGTAGGCAGAAGATGGGTTTCACCCAAGGTGGAATTAGGAGTAGGTATCGATCCCTAGAGTGGGAAAGGTATAGATCCTCAACTTGGGTGATCCCCTTGTTGTCTTGGTTTGGGTTGAATTTGCTAGGAGTCCGATCCGAGAAATTCGAATGTTTACTTGAGTCTTGTCCTAAGAATTTCATATTTTGAGTTTTCCTTCATTTTCTTGGAGTCAGATCCGAGATTTTTGAATATTTGCTCCGAGTCATTAAAAGCTGGCACTAAGACAAATATAGGGATCTTTACCAAGTCCACTCTAGGTCGTGCTTTAGGTTTTTTATGGATTGCTTTAGGTCTAAATTAGGGATTACTCAAGATTATTCTACTTTGAGTCAGATCAAACTAGTTTGTGGGTTTGCTTCGACTTGCTCCTCCAAAAACGTAAACTTACAAATTTTCAAACTTTTTTACTTATTTTTTTATATTTCTTTTTTCTTGCCTTTTTGCGGTATTCGAAATGTCCTTGGGTTATTTATTCATCATTCGCTTGTCCGATTGGATCGTTTAAGCTTGTTCGAAAGCTGCTTGGTCTAAAGACCGGATAATAAATTAAATAATGAGGTCTATGCATATCCCATATGGGTTCTATACTAGTAGGAAGCGAAATCCATCAGGGCATAACCCAAGTCTTCGCTAACGACTGCTCAGGACCATTGGTGGTTATAGCCTATGTGACAGCCCTAAAAGTGACTATGCTATAGGATCGAGAAATATGGAATATAATATAATAAATAACTAGTCGGAAAATAATAAAGTAAAGTAATGTGACACCAGAGATTTTTATACTGGTTCGAACTCCCATTCTATGTCCAGTCCCAGACTCCTTCTGGAATTATAGTTAGCAACCTAACTTAACCTGGAGGAATAGGTATTACATCGCCCGAGCAACCAAATAGGACTTTGACCGCCTGAGCACCAGAAAAGGACTTTACCACCCGAGCAACCGAACGGGACTTTGTTATAGATTGATTTTAACTTGACTTCATGTGTTCTGCTTAACATGGATTTGTCACTTGTAGTACACCCTTCCTATAGTCTTATCCTCAAAGTAGATGTGTATATTTTTGTGTGTGTGTGTGTGTGAAGAATAGGAAGTTTAATATTGCTTAAAGAATATGGAAGTGAATACGTAAGCAATGATTGTAAGAAACCTTGTAGATATTGAACTCAAGAATGCTAGGTGCAATAGATCAAAAGAGAATAGAAAATTATGTTATTGGATCTATGAATCTTGAGTGTATATATAGTATGTGATCAGATATGAATTCTGGAAATCAACATCTATTAGAATTAGTGACCTTCCAGGAAGAAGGAACCCTTTGATCAAAAGAAGTGTCTTTTGGAGAAAAATGACAGTTGCAGATTCAATCGACTGAACTTGCTTGGGCAGTTGACTGAATTTCAAACGTGCACAAAAACATGTACAGTGTCAATCGACTGATCTAGGTAGTTCATTCGACTATTTACTATATATGTTAAAAATTTTGTACAAAGCCTCAGTCGACTGTCTTATATGGGTCAGTCGACTGATGCTGTTGTTTTAGTGCAGCGGAAGTATTTTGTATGTGTATATGAAAATTTTATAAAACGAATGCTAGTATTATAAACGAATTTGTGAGTGATGAACCTTGAGGATAGATTTTAATAATTCTCTATAATAGACTCTACACACTCATTGATTCTAATTGACATCAATATCAATACGAACCATATTTGAGTTGACGAGTCCGGATTTCCGTGGTTGTAGATTCATGAACTTTTGTCTCTTGTCAGCATTCAAAACCTTATGATCCAACATTCTCCCCACTATATGCTAGCAACTTTGATATTGTATTCTCCCCCTGAATCTATGCTATATTTCCTACAAATAATTTATGTTTTCTCCCCCTTTTTCATCGACAAAAAGAAGAGTACTCAAGGTATAGGATAGTTAAAGTACGAGCAATATGACACAAGAATACACATATATATAAAACTAAGACTTAGTACATAACATAGAACAGTCACATCATTTGAGAACAATAGTACAATATGATATACATAGAAAACATAAAGTTTTAGACAATTACACAATTACCATAAGACATAAATACCAAATTGTCTAAAAACAAGTTTTAACAAAAGCATAAAAAAATTGTATGATAGAAGATATTCTTACTGATCACCTTGACCTCCTCTGTTTGAGCTTTCTTCGTCATCTTCAGTTTCTTTATCATCATCGGAGTCGTCACCGGCTTCCTCACCATCTTCTTTCTCTTCATTTGATGTGGACCAAGTGAAATGTTCCGCCGGTTGTTTCCCGTGAGATGTAGGTATGTGAATGGAGGTCGAAGATGGTTGGGAGCATGTGATTACTTCCCAGATATTGTTAAGAAAGGACTTAATATGATTAAAATTCTTACTGAATTTGGTGACATTTTTATCGACTCTAGAAACAGTTGATTCAACTCGAGATAGACGATTGTTGAGAAGTTTTTGATTACAAGAAATGATTTTCACGGCTTCATGGGGCCGAGCTTGAGGGTCTATTTCTTAAATATCGTAGACTTCTCGAGTAGGTCGAGAAGGTTGGAATGATGAAGAGGCTTGCATATGTGGGGTTTGTTGATGAGCTTGTTGGAAGGATGGTTGAGGTTGACCCGCAGCTTGGTTTTCAAGCCAATGTTCGTAAGTAACTATAGTGTGGTCAAGATATTGCTTTGGTTGGTTCATGAGGCTAAGAGTTTTAGTATTCAAGGAACCTATGGTTGAACATTCGATATCGATAAAAGGAACCTCGAAATGCTTGAGAATGCCATGATGTAAGAGCCATAGTAGATCATCCTCATTCGACCTTGGTTAAAAGTTTGGAACTCATATAGAACTACCTTTGCCTAGTTAACTCTCTATTTCCCCAAATGGCATATTAGGATTGGAAATCTCACTGGTAGACCTTCTCATAGCTTTCGATGCAGGGAATGATGGTGTTGGTAAGCACTCTATGCATTTTGCGAGCTTTTGGTCTTAGTGCTACTGCTTTTAACTCTGTCATGTCATCTGAGAGAAACAAATGACTAACATGTTCACGAGTGCCATATTAACGGCAATTTCAGCTAACTCGTCACCTTCATCTGGACATTTTAGAATCCTACAGTGGAAGAAAAATCTTTTTACCACATACCACCGTCCAAATGCAGTCATCCGGATTTGTAATTTTGTGGTGGTCTAGATTTAAGTTAGCATAGAAAAGCCTAACAAGAAGGTAATTAATCTTGTTGTTATTTGCCACAAAATCAATGAGGTGTTCCAATCCGCTAAGGCGAGCCAAGTCTTGAATGGCATATGAAGAAAAACTAGTGAACTTGATAGAAGAAGCTTCAAAAAATCCTGGAGCTTTGCATTCTTTCAAAGCATTGGACTGCCTTTTCATTGCGTAGCCATGCTCTTATTTGTGAATCCGAAGAACTTGCTGTGGCTTGAGAATGTCGAGGTATTTAGGATCCATTTATGGAACTAGGGTTTTGGTGATGAAGTGGGAGGTTGCTAATTAGAGAAGTATGGACAAATGGATGATAAAATTGTAGAACTTCTGAGCGAATTTGAAGTGGAGGAAAGTTTTAATGGCAGAAGGTTAAAAAGTTTGAAGGTAAAAAGTGAATTTGGTAAAGGTAAATAGTATATTTAAAGAGGCAGCAAGAGGGCAAAAGCCGGATACCCGGTATCAGTCAACTGAATGTGCATAGGCATTCACTGATTTTGAAAGCAGAAACGAAATTTAAAGGAGTCAATCGACTGAATACAGGGATTCAGTCGACTAAACACATCCCGAGTTTTTTAAGTTCAAATAAGACATATCCAATCGACTGTTTTATGTAATCAGTCAACTGACTTCAAGTTAGAAAATATACTGGAATGCTATTTCAGTTGACTGTGTTTCCTGGTTTAGTCGACTGGATTTGAGGAATTTTCAGGTAGACAGTTCTCTAGGCAAATGCAACAGGTTTTGTATTGAGCATAGAGGTTTAGGTTTATAGCAAAGTTTTAAAACAAGAAATATGTTATTTAAAACAAAATATAAATGTAATAGTATAAAAAATTCAAAAACATAAGAAGCAAATTAAGAAGATTTTGAGGAAGAGGAAAGGGTGTGATAGTCTTCCGGTTCCACCTTCATATTCTCTTGCAAAGGTCTTAGTGGTGACCAGCCTTGTCCACGTTCGTAAGAATTTGGAGAAATCGGTGGATGTTGACGTGATGATTTTCACAGATTATGGCGTGAAGGAGTCGTTGGTTGATGAACCATTTGTGTGAGGACGAACCATAGAATTTAAGAGCCGCTTGTTCAAGGAAGCTTAGCCGCTTCGCATTCACTTTCTGCTCGTAGTATAGTCCTCATTGTAACTCAAAAGTCTCCCGTTTGATAGTGATGGATGTCATCTATTTTTCTTTGGTAGACGGCGGGCCAAAAAATAGAGAGCTCTTTTGATGGGAGGGGTATAACCAGTGTGAATGGTAGACAGTGGAACAAAAGAAATGGGTTCGTATACGGGAGTCGGTGTTGGAAGATTCACTGATTCAAAGCTAATGGAGGTATAAGAAAGTGAGGATGAGACAGTGTTGTTTTCTGAAGACATATCGATTGAACAAGTTAAAAATTTGTAAAAAGAAGTAGAACTTTTATTGTTATTTTTTTGGTAAAAATGGTGATAAGAAAGTGAAAAGGACAGGCTTTTATAGGAGAAAGATTTGTAAAAATAGACAAAACAAAGATAAATATAAGCCTTATAATTTTTTTTCAACAAGTTTTGATTTCGTAAGAATGAATGGATTAGAGTGGATAAGAAAAGGAACCACAGAATATGCAAATAAATTTTTACTAAATCTATTTTTAGTAAAAAAAAAAATAGGATAGTGTAAAGTAAATATCAAAATGGCATACTTTAAAGTGAATGAATAGAACTGTATTAAAAATGTATAACTTTCATAAAAAATAGAAATTATAAATCTTTTAAAGACAGAATTCTTAATTCTCTTCTAAGCTTAATAAAAGTATTTTCATTCAAAGGTTTGGTAAATATATCAGCCAGTTAATTTTCAGAGGATACAAATTCCAATCTGACTAAATCGTTTTCAATATTATCATGAAGAAAGTGGGGACGTTTATCGATATGTTTAGTTCATGAATGTTTGACAGGATTTTTTGATAATTTTGTCGCACTTGTATTATCACAGTAAAGAGTAGATTTAGATAAGTTCGTACCAAAATCTTTAAATGTTTGTTGCACGTAAATAACTTGAGCACATGCTAAAGCAGTAGAAATATATTCTGCTTCACAAGTCGAAAGTGAAACACAATTTTGTTTCTTGCTAAACAAGGAGACGAAGGATTGTCCAATGAATTGACAAGTCCTGCTTATACTCTTACGATCTGTCCGACATCCTCCAAAGTTAGCGTCGCCATATGAAACTAACTCGAAAGGACATTCTTTCGAATAGAAGAGTCCTAAATCTTTGGTTTTGCTTAGATAACAATATTCATTCCACTACTTGCATATGTGATTCTTTAGGATTTGTTTAAACAAACACTCATCATTATGTCAGGTCTACTAGCAGTAAAATAAAGTAATGATCCAATTATGCTTCGATATAATTTTTGGTCGATACTTTTACCATCTTCATCTCTATCGAGATGTATTATTGTACTCAATGGAGTTGGTTTGGCAAAAGTATTTTCCATACCGATGTTTTTGATTAGATTATTACGATATTTTTCTTGATCAATAAAAATACCATTTTCTAATTGTTTAACTTTTAAACCAAGAAAATAAGATAATTTTCCTATATGTGACATTTCAAATTCCTTGGTCATTATTGTAGAAAATTCCTGACATAATTTTCCATTTGTAGAACCAAAAATAATATCATCTACATAAATTTGAATAATTAAAACATCATTTTTAATTCTTTTAATAAAAAGAGTTTGATCAACCTTCCCAGTTTCAAAACCAGAGTCTATTAGATAGCTCTTAAGACGTTCATACCAAGCATGGGGTGCTTGTTTTATACCGTATATGGTCTTCTTAAGCTTATAAACGTGGTCAGGAAATTTTTCATATGTGAGTAGAGGAGGTTGTTCAACACAAACATTCTCTTTTATATAACCATTTAAAAAATCACTTTTAACATCCATTTGATAAAGTTTGAAATTATGAAAACATGCAAAGGCCAAAAAGATTCGTATTGCTTCAAGTCATGCGACTGGAGCAAATGTTTCTTCGTAGTTAATTCCTTCTTCTTGATTATATCCTTATGCAACTTATTTAGCTTTATTCCTTGTTATATTACCTTGTTCATCTACTTTATTTTTGAAAATCCATTTGTACCAATGACTGGTTGATCACTTGGTCTAGGAACTAGTTCCCAAACTTCATTTCGTTCGAATTGGTTTAGCTCTTCTTGCATAGCTATAATCCAATGGTCATCAGTACAGGATTCTTTTACATTTTCAGGTTAAATATTCGAAAGAAATGCTACATGGACTATTTGATTGAGTTGATTTCTAGTTCTAACATATGAATCAATTTCTTCTATGACATTTTCTACTGGGTAATCTCGTAAAATCCTAGAAGAAGATTTAATTCATTTCCATTATGAATAATATTTTCATCTTCTTCAAAACTACTTTGAGAAACCGTTTTTGTGAATGTGTTAGGTATTATTTCATCATCCTTAAAGTTTTTATTAAGTTTGAAATTTTCATTGAATGAAACATGAAGAGTCTCTTCAATTGATTTTGTTCTTTTATTAAAGATTCGATAAGCTTTGCTTCGTTCTAAATATCCTATGAAGATTCCTTCATCAGATTTTGGATCGAATTTTCCAAGTTAATTTTTTGCATTTAAAATAAAACATTTTGAACCAAAAGTTTTAAAATAATAAATATTTGGTTTTCTTTGATGAAAAAGTTCACATGGAGTATGTTTTTTAGAGGTCGAATGGAAACACGATTTAGAACATAACAAGCAGTTGCTACAGCTTCTCCCAGAAATGTTTTGGTAATGTGCTTCCATTTAATAAAGTTCTTGCACATTCTTATGATATTCTATTTTTCCTTTCTACAACTTCATTTTGTTGTGTTGTTCTAGGAAAAGAAAAATTATGTTAAATTCACTTTTTATTACAAAAATGTTTAAAAGCTTCATTTTTAAATACACCTCCATGATCACATAGAATATTTTTGATTTTTAATTTTTTTTTTGAGATTTTTAATTCTTTTTGCAAAAATTTTGAAATTTTCAAAAGTATCACTTTTATTCTTAAGAAAAATTGTCCTAGTATATTTTGAAAAATCATCTACTATAACAAACATATATGTACTATAGGTTATAGATTAAACTCGAGTTGGACCAAAGAGATCCAAATTCAATAGTTCTAGTTGTTGTTTAGTAGAAATATTTTTCTTTGATTTGAAAGACGATTTAGATAATTTTCCTAACTGACAAGCATCACAAATATTATTTACTTCAAAATTCATTTGGAAACCTTTAACTAAATTATTTTTAGACAATTTATTTTAAGTTCAAAATTAATATGACAAAATATTTGTGCCACAACCAAGGATCGTTTTCTTTGGCTATTAAACACATATTTGTAGTAATTTATATTCATATTCAAAACATAAATATTTTTATCTCTAAAACCTTCAAAAATAAGATTTTTGTTTTGATAAAAAATTCTATACTTATTTTCAGAAAATGAAATATTAAATCCTTTATCGCACAATTAGCTGATACTAAATAAATTATGTTTTAAATTTTTAACTAATAAAACATCAGTGATAAGAGGTAAATTTGATATATTATTATTTCTCACATTGCCTTTGCCAATGACATATCCTCTCGAATTTTCTCCAAATGTGACAGAACCTCCATCTGAGTAGATAATGCTCGTTATCATGTCCTTGTTTCTTGTCATGTGTTTTTAGCAACCACTATCTACTTTCCTCTCTTTTTGGGTAGTACCTACAAAATAAATAATTAACGTTGGTACCCATCACTGTATTTTGGGTCCTAAGAGTTAGGTCTTAGAAGCCAAACCAAAGAGGGTTCAGTGTTCCTTTTGAAAATAAAATCTTTATTCTTATGAACAGTTTTTATAAAAAATTTTATATATTTATTTCTAATCAAGGAGTTATTTGTTTTAGGAACCCAAATTTTGATTGTTTTAGTAAAATTTGATATTATTGAACTCGGTTTTTCAACTTTATTAAATTTTTTATATGAAGAATTCTTTTTCCTAGGAATAATTTTAGAAGAATGCTTATATCCTAGTACTCTTTTATTAGAAGTAGTTTGAGAATTGTCTATAATTTTGGAAGAAATTTCTCTGCTTTTATTAAAATTAGATACATGTTTAGTAATGTCTTCTAACTTTGTTTTAAGGCTAGAATTATCTAACTCTAAAACCTTGACATTTTCTTTAGGGTCACGAATTCTCAATTAATAAAGCATCACTCTTATCTGAGTTTCTATCTCTTGACTTAGCAAAGAAAGTTGACATGTCATATTAGAACAAGATTCTAAAGTAACTTGAAGTTCTTCTTCTAAAATTTTCTTTTCATCTCTTAGCATTTCTTCTCATCTTGAGTCTGTATTCGTTTTACCTAGAGATTAACTTTATAGGACATTAGATTTCCTATCAACTCCTCCGGTTTTATAGTTGAAATATCATTAGCTTCTTCGATTGCTAAGACTTTTCGTTCCCACTCATTCGTTAGTGAGTTGAGGATTTTTGAAACAATATCAAAATCTATATAAGTTTCTCCTAATGCTATCAAAGAATGATATATATCTTGAAAACTAGAGTACATTTCATTTATAGTCTCATCTTGCTTCATTTTAAAATTCTGGAACTGACTTTTAAGCACTGAATTTTTACTCCGTTTTAATTTGTTAGTAGCTTCATGTTAATTTTAAGCGTATGCCAAATTTCATGAGCAGTTTTACACATGCTTATTCTATTAAATTCGTTTTTGTCTAATGCACAATATAACATATTCATAGCTTTATCATTTGCAGTAGCACCTAACTTTTGTGTGTTAGACTATGTTGAATATTCAGTAGTGGGAATTGTATATTCATATTGCATAATGTTCCAGGTTTCATAACTACTTATTTGTATACAGATTCTCATTCTAGTGGCCCAATATTATAGTTCATTCCATTAAATAGAGGTAGACCGACCTTCTAAAAAGGTAGTGTTAGCAACAGTGTTAGTATTGTTTTTCATATTAAAACAATACCATATAACTATGTTACGATTATATGATGGCCATGGTTTGATACCAAGTGAAAGTGATCGTGCTATAGGATCCAGTAATATGGAATATAATAAATAACCAGTGTGGAAAATAATAAAGTAAAATGACACCAAAGATTTTTATACTGGTTTGAACTCTCGTTCTACGTCCAGTCCCAGACTCCTTCTGGAATTATAGCTGGCAATCCTCACTTAACCTGGAAGAACATGTATTACACCGCCTGAGCAACCGAACAGGACTTTGACCGCTTGAGCAATAGAACAGGACTTTACCGCTTGAGCTACCAAACAGGACTTTCTTATAGACTGAATTTATCTTAACTTCGTGTGTTTTGATTAACACGGATTTGTCACTTAGAGTACACCCTTCCTATAATATTATCCTCAGCGTAGATGTATATATTTGTGTGTGTGTGAAGAATAGGAAGTTTAATATTGCTTGAAGAATATGGAAATGAATACGTAAGAAATGATTATATGAAAGCTTGTAGATATTGAATTCAAGAATGCTAAGTGCAAATAGATAAAAAGAGAATAGAAAATTAGGTAATTGGACCTATGAATCTTGAATGTATATATAGTGTGTGATGAAATATGACTTTTGGAAATCGACATCTATTAGAATCTAAGAGTTGTGACCTTCCAGGAAGAAGGAACCCTTTGATCCAAAGAAGTGTTTTTTGGAGAAAAATGACATTTACAGATTCAATCGACTGAATTTCAAACGTGCACAAAAACATGTACAATGTCAATCGACTAACCTAGGTAGTTCAGTCGACTGTTTACTGTATATATTAAAAAAATTGTACACAACCTCAGTCGACTGTCTTATATGGGTCAGTTGATTGATGCTGTTGTCTTAGTGCAGTAAAAGTATTTTTATGTGTGTATGAAATTTTTATAAAATGAATGCTAGTTTTGTAAACGAATTTGTGAGTGATGAACCTTAAGGATAGATTATAACAATTCTCCATACTAGACTCTATACACTTATTGACTCTAGTTAACATCAATATCAATACAAATCATATTTGAGTCGATGAGTCTAGATTTTTCGTAGTCGTAGATTCATGAACTTTTGTCTCTTGTCAGCATTTAAAACCTTATGACCCAACAAGCCCTACCACTAAATACCGATCCAACAACAACACTGACATGGCCTGTCGATCACCCACATCTGAAATCCCATTTAGAGTATTTTAATGTTTTTTAAGGAAAAATACCCATCCTAGTTACTTAATGCCTCTTGTGGGAAATGAAGCAGACCCCGTTTCCCTATTAGGTACCATCGTAGATTAATTAAGACTTCTTATATAGAGAGAAGGAATACTTAATAGTAACTAAATTGGACAATCATTAATTATATTTATTTATTCATTCTAATTCAACATTTTATGCCTATTTAATTTTCCATAAATGCTATATTAAACTCCTTAATCGGTCCTATTAAACATTTTATCTCCCTATTAATTCTTGTAACTCTAACTGCATATTTATTGCCCTACTAATATTAGAGTTATTATCACCTTTTCGTCTACACCTTCTAGTCCTATAATACACTACACTATTAATAAATAGTCGTCCTAATTATAATTAATATGAATATGGTTGTATAGTATGCTATATATATTTATATTTTTAATAAGTAGGTGTGGTTACACATATATATGTATCTATCTATTCCTATTTTAATTCCTACGCTTAGGAATCCCAAAGCATATACTTATATGTACATTCTGTAAGGAGCACTTATTTTCACGTTTTAATATACTACAAATATCATTCCTAACAAGGATTTATTTGTACCAAAATTGGGCACAACACTTTTCGAAAGTATTTGAAGAAATAAAATGAAGAAAGTAAATGTAAAAAGAGGATTATCTAATAAGCACTTCAAAAGCAGATAAGAAAAACATGTAGAAACACAAAGATTTAGAGTGGTTCGACGTATCGCCTACGTGCACTATGAAATTGATGATTCATTGATTTTTGTTTGTTGATTACAACTAGCTGCAGCGGATTCCAGCAGTAGATTTTGAGTACAATAGTGATCTATGAGTATGGTTTCGGCAGAGTCTGGATGTAGGAGAGCTAAAAGTCCTTTTTCTATAGGCTCTGGGATGCTATTTATAGGCGTAGGATGCAAATATCCCGCTCAAATCTCGGAAGACCTCTTCTGGCATGTGTGTGGGCCCACGCGATCAATCCCACGTGGTTTGCACTCGATCCGTGATCGATATGAACTAGCTTCGTATCGATCAATATTTTGCCCAATTGAGTCGGGATCGTTGGTGAATATTGTTGGGGATGTATGCAAGCTCCGGTGAAAATTTGGTGGCATTTGGACTTAAAGATTGCGAGTTATGACCGATGCAAGTTTGTGTTTTTCGGTTGTCGTTCTCTTCATATCGATGTTGTTCGAATCGATCATTTCATATCGATAATCATGCACGTGATGCCAGTTAATGTGGCCCTTGCTTTCAGGATCGATCCGAAGTCCATGCCGTTTCGATCGAGTCTTCCCAACATTTGCGCCTCGTTCGTATCGATCTGACTCGATCTTATTCATATTGATTGAAGTTGCTCTGTTCGTATCGATTGCCATGGCCTTGTTCGTATCGATTAATGTTTTTCTGTTCGTATCGATTATCGTGGCCTTGTTCGTATCGATACTCATAGGCTATTTCGTATTGATAGCAGAAGGCCATTTCATATCGATAGCTGGAGGTCCTTTTATCGAATCAATCGTTGATCGATCGATACGAATTGTGTGATGGGATCGATGCGAATTGACTCCAATTGATTGATATGAACTTGAACCAATTTGATGGATATGAACAACTGATAACGTGATGGATATAAATGACAGATAACGTGATGGATACAAATAGATGGATGCGAAATGATGGATACGAACAGATGGATGCATGTGAGTTGATTTCTTTGGATTGCATTGATCGTATCTTGAGCATACGAACTCCGATTGACTTGAAATTTGGAACGTTGGCTTTCATAGCTTTGCTTGTCGTGCCATACAATTGTAGCTTGATCTGGACTCGGACAAAATTTACCGACATCCATAGGGAACCTGTGTATAACCGGTCTTCGGGACAAACTGTCTTTTGTTTATAGTCAATTCATTGGTGTCATGGCTTTGCCAAAAAGTGGCATAACATTTTCCCCCAAAAGTATGCCTTGCAAGAACATGACGTGTTTTGTAAAGGTGCAATCTTCATCTTGAACAGTTTCACTTGACTTGTTGAATAGTTGTTGTCTTCTCGTCGAAAGATATAACCTTTGATCGATCTTCTGTAACATGAACCGTTGACTGCCAATTGTTGTACCACGTTCTATTGTAACTGAGTGTTATATGATAGCGATCTGTTGTTGTTGTAATTGTCACCACACGAGTATTCAATTCCGGTGAATTTTTAAAAATTCGATGTTAGTTCGTCATACATGAGTGTATGTTAGCCTGACTCCTGTTAACGTTTGCACGTTCACGTGTCGTTGTCAGTTTTTTTTTGAATTCCGTATTGACCCTCTTAAGAGTCAATGTGAAATTAGAGTTGTAATAATGCTTAACAGTTGTTTTGGCATTTTTATTCACATCGATCCTCTCCTAGATCGATGTGAAAGGTTGAAAAGTCATTTTCGTGTCGTTGGTAGTCGATATGGATTCGTCGGTCTCTCTTTTTTATTTTTGTGTCTCTATCGATGGATACAAGTACTAGTGGGCCTCAAAATAATGGATACGAAATTTTCATGTCGCATCGATAGGCATGAATTCTCATGATCTATGAGTGGATGGATACGAAATTATCATTTTGCATCGATGGAGTTGGAGATCATCGCTGATGGATATGAACACCTACACTTTGGATCGCTCTAGATTGATGGATATTCCTATCGATGGCAGTTGTGACCGGTCCAACCGGTACTTGGCTACTGGGAGATGCATCATTTCCCTTTACCTCATGTCCATATAAATACCATTAGGGCTTAGAAAAATTTCGTCTGCTTTTTACTTCATTTGCCTTGCTTCGTATCGATAGAGAGACCTTGGAAAAGAAAACTGTTCTTGCCTTCGAATCAAACTAACTCCCAACCCTTTAGACTAACCATCAAATCTAGGTAAATAAAACATGAATTTGTATCAAAAAACAATGAGACTTGGAATTCCGTGACGTCTTATTTGCCTCTGGGATCGATTCTGACGAAGTAGTGGCCGGAGGCGATTGACTTGAGGTCGCGGAGGGAGAGGGTGGCACTCAAGTGGTTTTGGAGAAGATAAAGTGTGGAGGGCAACATGACTTCAATTTCGTACCGGTGAAAGGAAGGAGAAGTTTTGGCTTTGTATCGATTTGGGGCATCGGTTTCGTATCGATGAAAAATGTATTGCTAAAACGGTGAATTTTCTATCGATCCCGAGTGATAGCAGTTCATATCGATCGACTTTATGGTTGTAGATCGGTGCGAACTTCGTGATTTGAGATTGGTACGAAATCAACAAATGTTTGATTGATATGATTTGAAAATTTCGAACCGATAAGAACTTTGTTGCAACTCGATCGATGTGAAGCCAGTGTGGCTTGATCGATACGGAGTCAAAAGTATACAAATCGATACGAACAAGAGCTTCGAGTCGATACGAAGTCAATAAGTTATGATCGATATGAAATTGGATTTTCTGGCTGATACGAAAATAAGGCCTTTGAAACGAACGATCCAAGCTTTAACTTTGATGGAACAAACTTCATGAAAATTTGAACATTTGACTCCGTCGAGCTTCGACCTTGCACAATTGGACTTAACTGCTAAACTGCATACTTGACTACCTTTTGAAGCTCGTCGATGGAACTGTAACTTAACAAACTTTAACTCGAATTGGTCTCTAAAGTCTGGATGGCACGATTGTGGCGGTCAGCGGTGATGGTCACTCCAGTTGAATTTAGAAGTTTTATCGCTTTAATATTTTTTCGAACTCTATAGAATTTCTCAAGTAATATGTAGCACTGCACTGCACATCCACACATTTTACACCAGGGAACACATGAGTTTATTATTAGCTAATGATGGTTTTTGATATGTTGATTAGTTATGGAATCCATGAGTTCTCAACGGTAAGAAACCCGAAGTTCATCTCTTTCAATAATAGAGTTGTCGGCCATCGCAGCCAAGGTCATCAATCTAGCTCCGAACGAGTTACCAGGAGCAACTTTTATTGCAAACCCATAAGATTCTATGCCATCCAACATCTCCGAAGATATGTTGGGATGGATATGCCTAAGACATGGCTTATCGTTGGATGATGTCTTATTACTCGGGCCAAGTGATAGGCCACATGCTCCCCCAGAGGGGTTTACTGCCTTTAACAGGCACTCGCGCACAGTTGGTACGCTTCCCCATTCAACCGATACGTTTGGGAAGTGTTAGCTTTTTTTGAAACTGCCCCTCACAACTACACCCAATGGATACGCGCTGCTGAATAGCCTATTCATTGTATTCATGGAACATCTTTTCCGACCCCCGACTCCGATCGAAATCAGATATTCATTTAATGTTAAGAGTCGGGGAGATAATCCTTCGTTTACATTCCTGGAGGTAGTTAGGAAATATCAAGTGGTGATGGGCTCTTGGACCAGGCTCAGCTATTACAAGACAGAATGGTTCTATGTCCGATGCCCCTCAAGATTCGCCAATCGATGGGTAGCCAGACGAAAGTGTCACAATTTTCTTCGGTAATTCATGAATTTGTCGTAACTGATGTTGAATGTCATATCTTTTTTCCTTTTACAGCCGTAATTCCATGACCCGAGGGCGCACACTTTAAAGAAATATTATGGGTCCTACAAGAAGTGCCGAGTGAAACGAGGGATATAGACTCGGTGCTAACAGATAGAAATTTGAGGATCGTCGGGCTAATCGAGCATAATCAGAACATTAGGCTTGAAGGAATGTTGAGGGCGGCTCCAATGAAACGAGCCAAACGTAGAGTGCCTAGGATTATAATAACCGAAGAGGGTGAGGAATAAAATATGCCCACTGATGAAGAGCCCGTAGCTGGGCCTTCTAACAGCTTTCAAAGTCTTGAGGAAAGGAGAAAAGGCAAGGCTTCAGGGCATAAACGTCACAAATATTTGAGATGGAAATCCATAATCGTGTCTTTGCCTGTTCCCAGTATTAGAATTTTAGAGGCTCCTCCCTCGCAAGTGGAGAACCTTTTCTAAGGGCTTGCCGATATCCCAATCCTGGATTATGTGTTACTTCAACATGACATCGGATTGGAGGAGCTTCATAGTGCCTTAGACTTAAGCGAGGCTCTTCCCACAAGCATGCCGACATTTCTGGTTGGTCGAGGGGTTATATATACACATATACTTCGCGACACTACATGATTTACGATCACTTCAAGAGATCAGTAACTCTGTTGTTCATTCTTCTTTACAGATTCAATGAATAGACGAGATTCCATGCTTGACAGTCTCCGCTCTATGCGACAGTCATCCAGGTCGTATTACGAGTTCCGTCGAAGGGAGGACGATAGAAACTACGATAGCGTTTATTCGAGCCAAGAACGTCATGAGAGAGAGAGATAGGGATTATAGATATTGATCCCGATCGCGTTCTCCTCCTCGAGCCCCCGCACAACCATTAGGACATGGAAAACAACCAGTAGAGCCTCCCCGCCAGAAATCATCTTCTCAAACCTCTAGGCTTGAATCACAACATCGTAGACATAAGGCCGAAACTCCTATTGCTGCTGAACAAGCTACTACTGAGCCCACTGGGGAAAGGGCCATTAGAATTGCTTAGCTGAAGAAAATTTTTCCAAACCTATGCTCTGACGGCTTCTTCTTCCCCCCTCACTTAAAGAGAATTCCATCAGAAGGAAAGCACACAATGCATGATTATATTCATGATATCTACACTCTATACAAGGAGTGGGGGAAAGCTGCAGAGAAAGTATCGAAGGTGGCCTTTGAGTAGGCGAACACCATAGAGAAATTAGAAACCGAGCTCGCTCTAAAGGACCGTATTATTCAAGTGCTTAACAACGAAGCCGAATCCTCTGGAAAATCAGAAATAGAGGCCACCCAGAAGGCCGATGAGGCGAACCTAGCAATGGAGAGGATGCGGCAAACACATTTTGCCCTGGTAGAGGAGATGGGCCACCAAAACACCACTGTCCCAGCCGAACGGGATGCTGCTCTTAGTGAACTTAACAAGCTCAAACCAAATTTTATGAAATCATCAAAGAAAGAGATGTGCAAATAGCACAGCCCAGAAGGCGTGTGAGCAGGATGTAGTGCTTCAGGGCGAACGGGATGCGGCTGTGGCTAAGGTCCGAGAGGTGGAGATTAAGGTCGAGGAGAAGGTCCAAATGGCGGAGTCCAAGCTAGAGGATGACATTGAAGATCTCCTCTTTACCTATAATGCTAACGTCTTGAGGCATAGGAACCTAGCCTGGCTAGATAACTATCCGACACATTTATACAATTCCTGGGGCCGATTAATAGAAGATGAGAAGGCTGCCCATTAGGGCAAATCAGTCGACGAATTCGAGCTTGAGAACCGAGTGCTGAACGAAGATGAAAGGAAAATTCTCCATGATGCTACAATTTCATACGAGAATGAGAAGCTTGGTGCTCAACACTCGAACGTCAGAGAAGGTTCTGGTGTCGAGCCCCACGATACAAGTCCCGAAACTCTGGTGCCAACTCAGCCTGAACCGACTTCCACAGTTGATTTTCAATCTGTTCCAGCTTACAATCTAGATCAGCCGTAGATATCTCAAGTTAGCGAGCAAATTTCTGAGGCTGTTCAGCCGCTAACGAGTCATTCTAAGGAAGGTACTCCTAACATTTCGTATGCTTGTTTACAATAGAAAGCTTCACTTGAAATATTTAATAATAGATTTTCTTTGTCTCTTTCTCGTGATCGGAGCCACATCAGTCGCACCTCCTACAATTCAAGAGTCGCATCATGCGTAGGAGGTGATTGTTGTGGAAGCAACCACGACATCGACCACTACACCTACAGATCCTACAGATGATGTACAAGGGAGCACAACTTCATTCGATGAACAAATGATGGAGGAACTCCTCAGTCATCATAGTGACCCTTTCTCTGACCTGCCGTTTGTCATGAGTGGAGTATTTACAGTGACCAACTCCTCAGTCCTAACCACAAGCGTTTTCGACGATGCACAAACACTTCATATGGAAGAAATTATAGCCGAGATTAACGCGGAAATGGAAGCAGCTTCTCAGGCCAGCGGCTTTGGAGGTGGAATGGCAGGCCCTAGTTCGGCCCCGTTACAAATGATATCTCCTGGTGGCACTATTGTCGACTCTAGCGTGCCCATTCTGCCTCCTGTAGCGGACCCGACCCCTCGACTTCACCTATTGGAAGTATTCCCATACACTAGAGTTCGGAGGAGGAAATCGATATAATGCCCCAAAAGGAGATCAGCCATAGAAAGGCAAAGGCTCAAAGAGGAAAATTAGTGGCAGCTCTAGTGGGTCTACGCCGAAGAAGAAACCAAGAAAGAAGAAAGAGTAGATATGCTTCTTTGGCTCATTTTTGAGTAGATAGGAATTTCTTTAGCTTTTGTTGGTCGTGTATAGATGCGGGTTTGGCCCCTTCTAGTAGGATTTTTGGAAATAACTTGTACATAAATTCCTTTCACACGTAGTTGAAATGACTCGATTATCGTTCATTTTCTTAAGTGTTCCAGCATTTGAATTCTTGTTTAGTAAGGTTGTGAAGTTTCAAACCTTTGGATCGGGTTTTGAGTTTATTTGTTAAGCCTTGGAATCACGGCTATGAATCATGTTCGGACACTAAGATGAATTTCGATGCTACACTGCTTCAGTCAGTGATTGACATTAAGTTCTACCCTCAATTTCGGGGATGAGTTGCAAAGATCGGCTAGCGATTGCATCTCGTTTACAATACATCGAGATTAACGTCATTGAATTGATGCGGAAACAAGTGAGGATCAAGTGGTCGAAGCACACTTTCTCACTTATTGATGATTACATCCACATTCTGGAGATTTGCATTTGTACGTTGGCGGTCGGTCACGCCTGTTTAAGTTTTAAGTATATGTCCGCACTCCGGAGACTTAAGTTATTTTATGGGTGATCGGTCACGCCCGAGTTATGTTTATACTCTGACCACACTTTAGGGACTCAGAGTTGTGTTATGGATGATACATTCATATCCGGATTGTGTTTAAACTTTAATCCACTCTCTGGGGATTTAGTGTTAGTTGATGTTCATTCTCAAATCCGCGTTTTGGGGACTAGAGTTAACTGCGGTTGACACTTCGGTTCGCGCTCTAGGAACCCAAAGTTAGTCGACGTTTGTACTCCAGTTCGCACCCTAGGAACCTGAAGTTGGTTGATGTTGACACTTCGGTTCGCACTCTGGAAATCCGAAGTTAGTTGATGTTTATACTCTAGTTCGCACTCTGGGAACTTGGAGTTGGTGTTTATACTCCAATTCGCACTCTGGGAATTTGGAGTTGATGATTATACTTCGGTTCGCACTCTGGAAACTTGAAGTTGGTGTTTATACTCCAATTCATACTTTGGGAACTTGGAGTTGATGATTATACTCAGTTTGCACTCTGGGAACTTGGAGTTGGCCGATAGATGGTCAGTCATGTCTGTTTAGGCTTTAGGATTTTGTTCGCACTTCAGGAATGATGGAATTATCTGGATCGAGGATGGTCAATCCTCATCCACCCTAAGTTAACAAGCGAGATCGTTAGATGGACGGGTCCATCCTCCTTAAACTTGGTCAAGATACAGGTGAAGTCATTAGGTGGACGGATCCACCCTCTTCGAAACCACATTTATAAGTTTATACTCCAGCTCGCACTCTAGGAAACTGGAGTTAGTTAAAGGATTGTCGTGTATCAATCCTTTTTTGGCTTCAGTTTGATGGCTTGCCCCCGAGCTCGGGTTTCACTTAGCGAGTAACCGGTCGTATCATAATTACTCCCTATTTGAATAAATCCCACCGTATGATGGAACTTAGCTCTTCGTGCATCGTGATGATTGTATGACACAATCAATAAATCACAGCTCTAGCTCGAAGTGATTGCATTTTATTGCTGAAATGAGAAAATACGGCAAAGTCAGTTGCCTTATTACAAATTCAAATTTGGAAATGTAGAAACAAATTACTAATGTAAAGTAGACTAAATAAATAAAGTCTATCATGTGTAGTAGCGATAAAGACTCTCGCTGTTCCAGGCCCTTGGAAAAGTGAGGCCGTCAACGGTCGATAATTTAAACGTGCCATCTCCGAGTTTTCACTCAATCATATGCGGCCCTTCCCATGTAGGTTTCATGTGCGAAGGAATTGGGTAGATTATTTTGAGGACGAGATCGCCGAGTTCGAAGGTTTGGGGTCGAATCTTAGCATTGTATAATCGGTGACTCGACTTCGGTAAGCGGTTGCCCTTAAGTCAGCCTCTTCGCGCTTCTCATCTAATAAATCCAAGGATTCAGCAAGTAATATGGCATTTGTCTTCAGATCACAATAAGTCACACAATGAGAAGGTACTTCCATCCCTACTGGAATAACGACTTCTGAACCGTAAGAAAGAGAGAATGGAGTGTGTTCGGTCGTAGACTTGTGGGTGTTCGCTAAGCCGATAGAGCCATAGAAAGTTCATCAACCTACTTGCCCTCGGCCTTTTCCATTCATTTCTTCAGAATAGACTTTATTACTTTGTTCACAGCTTCGACCTGTCCATTCACTTGAGGGTGTGAAACTGCAGAGAATTTCTTTTGAATGTGGAACCTTTAACAGAAATCCTTTAATTCAATTCTACCGAACTGGGTTCCATTACCGATGATGATGGTATGTGGGAGACCAAATCGACAGATAATGTGGCGGACTACAAAGTTGATCACTTTCTTCATCGTGATTGTAGCAAGGGTTCAACTTCAACCCACTTGGTAAAGTAATCAACTGCGACGATGGCGTACTTCGGATCACCTATGGCCAGAGGTAGAGATCCAATGATATCGATGCCCCAGGCTGCAAACAGCCATGGACTAACCATCTGGGTTATTTCGGTAGGAGGGGCTCTAGGAATCCGAGCGTGCTTTTAACATCTGTCACATTTTCTGTTGTAGTCCGATGCATTACGATTCACAGTCGGCCAATAGTATCCATATCGGAGTACTTTCTTAGTAAGAGCTTGCACCCTAGTGTGATCGTCACATTCTCCTTCATGTACATCATGTAACATTCGTTTAATTTCATCGCTAGTGATACACCGGAGTAAAGGAACAGAGTATCCTCTTCTATACAAGACTCTATTCTGAATAGTGAACCATGAGGCTTTTTGAAGAATTTGTCTTTTTTTACTCCTTCGCTCTGGCAGTGTCCCATATTCGGGATAATTTCTAAACGGAGTCATCCATGGATCCTTATCGGGAATGACTTCAAATGCCCCATCTGTCTCCACTCCATCGATGCTTGGGAAAGATAATGTTTCCATTGGAACGAGTCCCATTTGTTGTGCATCACCCGTGCTAGCTATTTTTGCCAATGAATCAGCTTTTTGATTGCGCTCTTGGAGGATACAACAGATGGCATAATAATCGAATTGATTCGGTATATCCTGGACTCGAGCTGGGTAAGCAGCCAATCTTCGATCTTTGGCCTGGTACTCTCCCCGAACTTGACATACAACTAATTGCGAATCATAATAAATCTCCACAGTAATAATTTTTAAATCTCGGGCAAGTCTAAATCCAGCAAGTAAGGCTTTATACTCAGCTTCATTGTTGGTCGCATGAAAAATCAAACTTCAAAGCATAACATATAGATCGACCTTTGGGAGTTTCAAGTACAACTTCGGCACCTGGGCAACGGTCATTTGATGCACCATCAGTATGCAGCTTCCAGATATATTTGGGATATTCACTGGTTTCAGGCAAGTCCTCTGGGATGGTAAATTCAGCAATGAAATCTGCTAGGACTTATCCTTGAATGGCTCACCTTGGAGTGTAGGTAATATCAAATTGACTTAACTCGGTATTCCACTTGACCAACCTACCAGACGTCTCAGGCCGTGTAAGAACCGTTGTAAAGGCTGATCGGTGTAAACAGTGATAGGATGAGCCTGGAAATCCGAACGGAGCTTCCTTGAGGCAATTACAAGACAATAAGCCAGCTTCTATAGCTTTGGATAATTTCTCTCAGCTCTGGTTAGTTGTTTACTAATATCGTAGACCGGTTTTTGTACTCGGTCTTATTCCCGAGTTAGGGCAGCACTGATTGCGTTTTCTGATACCGCCAAGTGAAGGTACAATTTCTCGTGATCGATAGGCTTTGATAAAATAGGCGGTGTGGAGAGGTGTAGAATTAGTGCTCGGAATGCGCCCTCACATTCCGTGGTGCATTCAAAGTTCTATTTCCCTTTTCAGATCAAATCGAAGAAGGGAATGCATTTGTCAGGTATTTTGAAATGAACCTACTCAGCGCTGCTACTTTCCCGTTGAGGCACTTGACTTGCTTTATAGTTCTTGGAATCTTAAGATTTCTCATCGCCCAAATCTTTTCAGGATTGGCTTCAATTCCTCGACCATTGACGATAAAACCAAAGGAATTTTCCGGATGCAACCTCAAATTGACATTTCAACGGATTGAGCTTCATTCTGTATTCTCAAAGGATATTAATCATTGATTCCAGGTCTTTAATATGATAAGTGGAGAATCGTGATTTCACTAGCATGTTGTCCATGCATACCTCCATAGTTTTCCCAATATGGTTGGCGAATATCCGGTTAACCAATCGTTGGTAAGTTGCACCGACGTTCTTGAGTCCAAAAGGCATGACTTTATAGCAATAGAGTCCCAGATCGGTCATGAAGCTGGTATGCTCCTGGTCGAGCAAGTGCATGGGCATCTGGTTGTAGCATGAATATGCGTCCATGGAGGATAGGAGTTCATGTCCAGCCGTTGAATCTACAAGCTGATCGATTCGAGGAAGTGGAAAACTGTCTTTGGGGCAATCTTTATTGAAGTCTGAATAGTCGACGCATGTTCTCCATTTCCCATTTGGATTTTGAACAAGTACAGGTTTAGATAACCATTCCGAGTATAATGCATCTCGGATAGATCCATTCGATTTAAGCTTATCTACGTCCTCCTTAAGGACGACAGATCTCTCTGGATCAATACCACGCCTTTTTTGCTTAACCGGGATGTATCGTGGGTCAATGTTCAATGTGTGGCTCGCGATGTCCGAGGAGATTTTACACATGTCAGAATGTGTCCAGGAAAACACAATGAGGTTTGCCCAAAGAAATTCAACCAGTTCCCCTTGCATTTGTTGGCTTAACTGAGATCCAGTCTTTATCGTTCGAGAATCGTCGCTATGGTCAATCAGGACATCGATCATCAGTTCGGTCGGAGAAGCTTGACTGTCTTTACTTTCATCTTCACTTTCATTATCTCTTGGGTCAAGATCTCTTTGGAATTG
Source organism: Allium cepa (assembly GCA_030765085.1). NCBI lineage: Eukaryota > Viridiplantae > Streptophyta > Magnoliopsida > Asparagales > Amaryllidaceae > Allium > Allium cepa. The sequence goes on along the minus strand of CM060928.1, from coordinate 388,972,388 downwards.
GTTGGTATGCCCGGGCCTAGGCCTAGGCATTAATTGTCAATTTTCAACAAAATGGATGCAGAGAAATTCATCTATGCCATTTCCTTTCTCCTTTCGTTGAGCCTGCATAGCTCAGCATCATAACAGGCTCGTCTAGCAGCCTGATCTCCTTAAACGACTCCAACTCCACGATCGGTGGGGAACTTCAGAGTCAAACACCATAGGGCAATGGCAGCCCTGAACTCAACTAAGGTCGGTCGGCCCAAGAAAGCATTGTACGGCGAGCCTAAGTCCAATACTGCAATATCCGGACTCTCCTTCATTCTCCAGTTCCTAGCTCTATTGGCAATTCCACCACTCTAGTGGGTATGGTTGCACTCCTATTGAAGCCACAAATACGGGACTGGCAAGGCTTCAAATCTTCGGCCACCATCTTCATCTGGTCATAGGCTCACTTAAAAGGTATATTAAAAGAACTTCCACTGTCAACTAGGATCATCTTCATCCAAGCAGGACCTATTTGAGCTGATATGACAAGTGGATCAATAGGGGGGGCTTCGACCTTGTCAACATCTCTATCTCGGAACACGATGTCGTCAGTCATCGTCTTCTATTGTTTGGCCGGAGCCCCATCTTCAAGGCTACTACAACACTCAAAATCTGCATGCCTAATAGAACTGTCATATGACTCCATTTCCTTCCAGCTTCGGTTTGTTGGATGAGGACCACCACTAACAGTATTTATCACTAACCTTCCGCTAATATAAGCGGGTTCCTCCTGTCTCCCCTGATTAGGTACACGATTCTGATTTGATGGGCCCGCACCTCCAGACTGCGGCGCCCACACAGACTGCTCTAACTTCCTTTCTCTTATCAACTTTCTACTGAGATCCTGCAAGTGACGGCACTCATTTGTGTCATGGCCATGGCTATCGTGGAATCTGCAAAATTTTCCCGTCTAGATTTGTTTCTCTGATAATGGTCTTGGAGCAGGTTTCTTATATTGAATGGTATTACAAGCTTGTAAATAAACATTCTCCAGCGATGTATTCAGAGGAATGTAATTATCAAACATGGGAGCCCTATATTATGGACCACGATTCTTATCTTGCTTCTTATTCCGATCTCCATTACCTCTCTGCTGATTCTGTTTATTTTTTATATTCAACTGCACTTTTCCGAAATTCTCCCCAGATTGTTTAACAGCTACATTATTCTGGATTCCTTCGACACTGGGTCCTGCATCGTCCTTTTTTCTGGACTGTTTTGCATCCTCCCTTCTTAAGAATTGGGCTGCCTTGGAATAGAAACGGTCCAACGACGCAGGAGGCTTTTCGGCCAACCAGTTGCCGAATTCAGAATCAAGATCAATCCCCTTAGTCAGTGCCATAAAAATAGAATTATCGTTGGGATTGCTAATCTCAGCACACGCAGCATGAAATATTTCTAGATAATGCCTGAGTGTCTCTCCAGGAGCTTGAGTGACACTAGACATAGTGTTAACATCCTTCGGCCTCATTACATGCATTCGGAACTGCTCAACAAACTTTATCGCCAACTGATCAAAACACAAGATAGATCGAGGTGGCAGACGGGTAAACTACATGGTAGCTATGCCCCCAAGAGAGATGGAAATACTTTAGCATTTAACTGCATCATCAGCACATGCAGCATTCATCAACCATTCATACTTCAAAATATGCTGATTAGGATCTAAGCTCCCTTCATAGATGGGCATAGTTGGCATCATGAATCGTCGAGGTGGTTCATCATAGAGTATGTCATCAGTAAAAGGGTTATGACTGCAGGAGATTCCCCAGTCATCGTTGGTGACCCTGACTTTCATGGATCATTTGAGGTATCATCGTCGGTATATTTGGCGTCTGGACATTTTGAGTGTGTTGGGCCAAGGTGTGGTCGGGTTCCACAATACGAGACTGGGCCAAACGTGGTCGACCGTCCAGGTCTCGCCTCTTTGGTTCTAAGTCTTCAGGGATGTAAGGTTCGGAAGTATGTTGACGTAGGGTTGGATCTGTCCAGTTTCGGGCATCAACTCCCGGCTCAGCAGTAATGGTGATGGCTCGGTTGTCTGTAACATGATATGGAATAGTACCTCCTCGGGAGGAGGGTCCAGTCTGATGGCTGATGGACGGGCCACTCTTGGTTAACCAAGGCTCAGTGCGTGTTGATGTCCAATAGCTTGGGTATAACTCCCATCTAGCCGTGGGCGCAAAGATCTATGATGATAGTCTGAAGAAGTTGAACTTTCAGTAGATCAATAGGAAGCCTGATCCCTTCTGGATCTCCTACGCCTTGGCGATTCAACTGATTGGTCAATTCTGCGTTGGCATACAGCTATTAAGTATGTTGCTGACAACTCTGTGTCAGCTCTTGCATTAACATCTGAGACTCTTCCCTAGTGACAGGGCCTTGCGGATTTGATGGTCCAGTAGCATTCTGATCAGTCGGAGGTAGCTGTGCGGGATTCTGTCGATCCTGTCCTTCTGGATCTACAGCAGTAGAGGTGGTTCTTGTGTTTACCATGGTGAATAACGAAGCTCTTTCCTAGACTTGATGCAAATTTGAATAGGATAGAAGAACTTTGAAATTGAGATCTGGATCTTCTTCTTAGATTTTTGCAATCCGATATCGATAGTAGATCCAACGAGCAGGAGAAAACTGTGCTTTCTTAGTGAGAGCGCCAAAGTGTTTGTACCAAAATTGGGCACAACACTCTTCGAAAGTATTTGAAGAGATAAAATGAAGAAAGTAAATGTAAAAAGAGGATTATCTAACTAACACTTCAAAAACAGGTAAGAAAAACATGCAGAAACACAGAGATTTAGAATGGTTCAATGTATCGCCTACGTCCACTATGAAATTGATGATTTTATTGATGTTTGTTTGCTGATTACAACTGGCTACAACGGATTACACCAGTAGATTTCGAGTACAATAGTGATCTATGAGTGCAAAAATGATTTCGGCAGAATCTGGACGTAGGAGAGCTAAAGTTCCTTTTCTATAGGCTCTGGGATGCTATTTATAGGCGTAGGATGCAAATACCTCGCTAAAATCTTGGGAGACCTCTTCTGGCACATGTATGGGCCCATGCGATTGAACCCACGTGGTTTGCACTCGATCCGTGATCGATACGAACTAGCTTTGTACCGATCAATATTTCTCCTAATTGAGTCGGGATCGATCGTGAACGTTGCTGGGGATTTACACAAGCTCCTGTGAAAATTTGGTGGCATTTGGACTTGTATATTGCGAGTTATGATCGATGCAAGTTCGTGTTTTTCGGTTGTTGGTCTCTTCGAATCGATGTTGTTTGAACCGATCATTTCGTATCGATGAACATGCGCGTGATGCCAATTAACGTGGCGCTTGCTTTCAGGATCGATTCGAAGTTCATGCCGATTTGATCGAGTCTTCCCAACTGTAACGACTCGCAAATCCGTACCCCTTGAGTTAATACTATTCTACAACAATCAACTCAAGTTGTACAGAAATACGAACCATTTGGGTTAAAGAAGAAGAGGTAGAAGAAGAAAATAGAAAACAACATCAGAATCTAACCATCGCAGCGAAATAAAATATAATAGATATTAAATGACTTTTACTCAAAATCAAATATCTCTGTTTTTATATTACATCATCAGAGTACATCAATCACAGTTCAATAACAACAACATATAAATGGATATACAGCAACTCAACACAGCGGAATATATATAAAAACAAGTACGGAAGTACGTATCGTCATCCAGCTCATCTCCTGAGCTCCACAACATCATATCCTGTATTCTATAATACTCGGTCTGACCCGAGCATTACAGTTAAATAATACCTGAGTCAGTCTGGAATATCAGCGTGAGAAAATCACACTCAATTGATTATTAAAGTTTCAAAAATGCTTTGAAAATAAAAGCATCTCGTAAGACCACACCATAAATAAACATGTCGGGTTTTTACCTTAAGATAGCTAAAGCAATTTTTATTGAAATCCTCTGATATTATAATAGGGTCTATATACAAATACTTATAAAATAGCCGAAATTGTTACATTTATTAAATTCCAGCTACCAGCCACAGAGTGGGTAATACAAACAAAACTCGTACAAGACTCATAGGGAGAATGGATTTCCAACCAATAACTAGGCACTGGGGTACCACCTGTCACAATACGGGGCCTAGATCACCGTACCGAGGAGTATGCCCGCTCCCCTGCAACACAAGACCGGGACTACCCCTTACTGGATAATCCCGAGTGTGATCACCCCACGGTTGGGATCAGCAACCGCCCACTAAGCCGAAATAAAAAGGGACATCTAGACTGGAATGACCTCACCCTGCTTGGGTGCTACCCACCTAGCCTTGCTGCATAACCCCTGATTTTCAGTCATTCCCATTTGATGTGGCTTGAGGCTAAGCGTTACCTTTATAGAACATATCCCTTAGAATGCCCATCGTCTACCTGACAATGTTCCGAAACCATTCATCCATACAAGTCCGTCCCGGGTTCGAACGGAACCGAAGGCACTATTCCTACTACATCCATTTTGGAAATATCCTCAGGATTAGTAGCGACTAGCCCTTGCACTTCACTGCTCCATCTTCGAATCCGAACATGTTTTTCACGAAACGTACAAACCCGATCGAAGTGGTTTTCGATAAATAAATCTCGATCCCGGTCTCTTCGAAACGATCAACGCATTTTGTCCAATATTGATAGTCGGATATTTAACTATCAATTAATTTGCATAAACATCCATCAACCAATAAATAATTTCCAAATTATTTACTTACCTCAAAATATCTTCACAAGATATATAATTTCACTTTCAAACCCTTTTGAAAACAGTTTCAACTATCTTCCTTTTCTCAGAATAAATTCCGAGTATTTCTATTTCCACTGGAATAACCAAGTACAAAACTAGATTTTTCTAAATTAATTTAAAACACTTTATTTTAAAAAAAATATACTTTGAAACATTCAAGTTAAAATTTCTTTAATCATTTGTTAAAAATACATACTATATGAATATTTGAAAATAAGGTTACTTAATAAAATATAAAACTAGATTTCTGCTTTTAAAAACAAAATACTAAGTTACTTCTTAATAATTACTGGAAAAATAGATTAAAAGAAAATACTTTCTTTAGACTTTAAATATTGGAAATAATAAATTTTACAAAACTTGCTTTCCTTAAAAACAGCTTTAAAACATTTAATTTATATTTAAAAAAAATTTACTTTTAAAAACATGTTCTTGACTATCCAGGGAAAATTCCAACTTCAATCACTTAAATCAATTTTCCCAAATTGATTTCCAATTTATTTTATTTGAAATAAATTCTTTTACTTATCAGTTCATTTCCAAATTCAGTAGTTATGGACTTTATTATTATTGTTTTTTCCAATTTCTTCTTTACTCTTTCATTGATTCAAATCTTAAATTCTAAATAAATGTTTGTTCTTTTTAATTAATAATACTGCATTTTAAAATTCATTAACTTTCTGTTTATTCAAATTTTCCTTTCCATTCTCAGGATTCATTTATTAGAATGTTAAAGTCACTTTATTTCTTTTCCAAGTCATTTTTAAATTTATTCTATAATTATTTTACTTGCAATTTCACTTCTTTTATTTTCAATTCCAAAATCAAATTTATATTTTTGGTAATTCATTATACCCCATTTATATCAACCAAGCCATAACATTCAATACTTCCACATAATTCATTATAGAATATCAAATAACCAGAACAGAAAATATTAAATAATTTAAATAAAAGTTGAGGGGTCCAGTTGGATCCCTCCAACCTATTTTCCCTGCATCCACAGACGTTAGCATCACATAATATGCCAATTTCAAATTATACTATACTATACCACATCAATCAATTCAACCATACAATCAATTATTGAAATTTAATCATTTAAATTTATTTAACTGAGTGAGATTCACTCACCTTTGTTTTTAATTTGCAGTCCCACCTGACCAGCTAGATAGCTTTCTTCTAAATTTTTGACCTTGAATCAATATTATATGATTTTATTAATATCCGAAATAAATCGACAATCAATTACCTTTTATTAATTTAATCTACTCTAATAATTTTGGTTTTAAACTAATAATTTAATTTTGAACAAATTTCCCTTTAAATAAAATATTTTAGTGGCTAAAAATAATTAAATAGTTGATTAAATAGATTAGTCACCATAATACATTATTTATTATTATTATTTTTAAACATAACTAATAGCCTTGAAATGTGAATGTATTTTTATTTTTATTTTCTTCATTTAAGCTACATGCTTACTTATGAAATAAATCAATAGACAAAAACTACATTCTTATTCTAAATCTAATACGTATATATATATGTACATATATATATTAGCTCAGCTTTTCTGTATATATTATTTTTTCTAATTATAAATAAATGAACTATGTGCTCAAATTATAACTAAATAGAAGGAGAAGAAGAAGATACCTACAACCTGCCACTCTTATAGCTCGAACTCGAATTTAAGTTTAGGATTCGCAAAAATCCAGACATGTAACCTTAGCCTCGCCGCGATCCAGTCCACCAAACATCGCTTCGAAACCCCATCCAGCCGAAACCCTAATCTGACCTCAAGCGCAACCCTCGAACAAAGCGCTACCCCCAATTGGTTCGATCGATCTGATCACGAGCCCTACCTCACCGCCATCGCCTCTCTAAGAAGCAGCGCCATACCCTACTGACACCTCGCTGGATCCAAATAACGACCATCGCGGGTCCTTTCTCTAACGACCTGCTCACGACGTCGTGCTCAAGTTGAAAGAGCGAAAGTATCGCAGTAGATTTGGTCGCGAAAAATTGCAGATAGAACTGAAAATAAAAAGAGGGAGAGAGGCGGAATTTAATTTGATAAATCTTGCCTTCTATATTTTTTTTAAGTCGTTCTCGTTTTCGAACTGCTTTGATATCTGGTTTGTGAACAAAAAGGAAGGCCGCAATTTTGTTTATTGAATATAAGAATCCATTGATTTTAGCTGAGGAAGAAAGTGGAAATAGGTATTCGATTTTGGGTTTTTAAACTGGAAGAAAGACGAGAAGGTTTTATTCGAGGGAGAGGAGCATTTCAGCCATTATTATTTATTTTCTGTTGGAAATGAATTGAAGTACCAGGGAAGATAACGTGATATAACGAAAAGAGTTGTCGGCTTTGATTTGATTTTCTTGCGTGCTGGGGAGACAAGCTACAGTGCCAGTGAAAAGTTGTGATGGGGAAAGGAAGGCTGTTGATGCTGAAATAAATATATATTTATTTAAATTTTCGATATAAATCTCAGCGCGTTTATATACCGTACGCTCACACAACAACTCCAAACATTACGAAATTAGAAACCCGATAATAATACACTATTACGGATCCAATGGAATAGGTTTCGGCGAATTCCGAGACTGCGCCTCGGAAGGTTATTTTTAAATTCAATTTAAACTAAATAAATTTCAAAACAGAACAAATAACTGTTAGATTCAATTTTAAGATTTTTACTATCTTCGGTATTATCAATATAAATTTTATAAGCCTTTAAATTATTTTTAATCGGTTTAAAATTCTAGGTTCGATAAATTTCCCAACTTCAAATTATTTAATTCAATAATTAAATTATCAAATAAATTATGATATTCGTAATTCAAGTTAAAATTGCTCTATTGAATACTTAAAATCAATTAAATATTCTGATTTTAAATGCTTGAAAATTCCGGGTCTTCACATTCCTCCCCCCTAAAAAGAATTTCGTCCCCGAAATTACTAACTAGGAAGAATGGTCCAAAACCTGTTTACTTTTCCCAAAACCAAACAGTTTCTAACAATTCATCATCTTACCAACTATCTTTTTATAAAAGACCCATTATTATTCTTATTAACTCTCCAAACCTTTCCTTAGTTCCTAAATAACCATACTTATTCACTATTCAAATTATAATTCAAAACCAAGTTTAAAATTTTCAAAATTTCTCGAAAATTTTCTAACTCTCTAAATTTCCGAAAAATTTCGCCAGCGTCTCCTTTGCGCGGCTAGCTCGGTACAACTACAAAATGGCTCTACGGCCTCCCAAATCCAAAAAGAAAACAAAAAGGCCAAGTGGCTCGATCCAAAAACCCAATCAAATTCACAAAAATTTAAATACATACCTTTTTGTCGAGCATTTCAAATTTATCATCTGAAATCAAAATCAATTTTCATTTCCCTTTTTCATACCCGCATATCCTTCATAACAATAATATCCAATCACAATATCCCAAAAACATTTTATCGATTTCCTTACAAATGTCAATATTTATTCATTCCAATATCAACTTAGAATATATTTACAATATTCAATTTCCAATTAAGAATTTACCATCCCCTGTATAAGCATTTTATATGCTTCTCATATTTATTTTCATCTTACCGCTTTAGTTTATATCTATTTCTATTCAAATCGATCCTTTTCATTTCCATATGAATTTATTTTATCTTTAACTCTGAATATTTAAATTTTATTTGTCATTTATAACTAATTTATGTCATTATTTTAAATTGGTTTCATTTATTAACTTATTTTAGTTTCCAATTTGAAATCGTTTTGTCGTTAACAAAATTTTCCAAAATTTTTAAAAATTTTCTAACTCCCAAAATTTCTGAATATTTTTGGCAGAGTCTCCTTTGTATGGAGGAGCTTTTGCAATTTGACAAAAGAGATAGATATATATACATCGACCCACCCGGTCGGAAAAACCAAAAACGGTTCATATTTCCTATTTTTATTGCGTAGGCGTACCTTATTTAGCATTTTAAAAGCAAGCGGCTTATTTATTAAGCAATTAGCACAACCAAATCCAGCCACACGGCTTCCAGGTACTTGTACTTACTCAATTTAAACATGTAAGTGCCATATATTTGAAGTTTATTAACATTTCACTCTTTTCTAAACAATTACAACACATGAATATGAAAAGCAATGTAACTAAACAACGTTTATAAGCAACTTATATGGTTTTTAACACTTACGCATTTGTTTCAACAAATCCATACGCCATTTCATTTAATTTTAATGGTTTACAATACCATTTCTTACCTTTAATTTATTTTAACCCCAAACAAACTCATATTCAATTCAATTGATTTCAAAATCAATTCTATTTCACTTTTATCAATTCATAGCATCTTAATTTCTTCCATTTACATCCAATGACAATTTATTCTATGAAATTTGACGTGATCTATGTGAATAAATAAGTATTTATGTTTTATAACCAATTTAAATGGATTTCAACTCAATTTATACTTGATTCTAGTCCATTGTTAAATTTATTCACAATCCATATATTCTCATTTTCATTGCATTTTAAATTTGAATCCATTCACTTACAGTTCATTCCAAAATTGTTTATTCCGAACTATTTTAATTAGCTCGAAGACAATCCAAGCTATTTCATTCAACAACCGTTTCTCAACTTATTTAAACCACACTTCATTCTGACTCTTATTTATTCCATCCATTTATTTATTTCAATATAATTAGTTTACCCATTCAATCCATTCTGTTAACTTGAAAACATTCTATTTTACTCATTGTCACTAAGTTATTTCAATTCCTTAACAATTTAAATGGTTACAACTATTTATTTAAGAATTTTCATTCCATTAAATATTACCTGTAACACACCGAATTTTATTTCGATTAAAATTTATTTTCACTTGATTTAAATCCAACCCAGTATCATTAAACTTAGTTTAAGTTGATTTCAATTCAACTCTCCTCCATTCATTTAGCTTAAGTCAATTTACTTCAATTTATACAGATTTTATACATAAGTTCATTTTCATTTTACAAGTAAATTTGCTTCTCTATTCAACTTAATTCCTTCTCAATTAAATCTCATTTTTAAACCTGCAATTTCATTTGATTGGTTAATATAGAATTTAACTTTCCAGATTCAACTCATTCAATTTATTACCTGACTATTTTCCAATTTATCTTCACTTATTTGGATTTTATTTGCAGTTCATACCATTACTATTTTAATCCATTTACATTTTTATTCGATACATTTCAATTATACTTAATTTGTTAACACTTCACATTAAATTTTAATTTATAACTTAAGTTCTGAATCCACTATCCATTTTCAATTTACCACCAAATTTCATGAACTCACAATTCAGTTACACCTACTTTACTGACAATTCAAGTTGAATTCAATTCAAAACTCGAGTTTGATTTCCAAACTTCATCATAAACTCACAATTCAATTCCATTAACTAATTTATTATCTAATTAGTTCTCCCCTATTTATAGTTCAATAATTGATTTTTAATTCCAAATATCACTTCATTTAATTTTCTTAGTTCAATTTATTATATAATTCGAGTTTGTATTTTGTTTATTTTCCAATTCATCAAACCATATTTATTTTGGTTTTCTATTTCACTTTCACATTTTATAAGTCACAACTTACTATTTTATACAATCACATTCATTCCAAGCTTGAACGTATTCATCTTTTATTTTTAATTCTGATTCTTTTATAAGTTATTCTAATTTATTTACTCCAATCCAATCCTTAACCAATTTATTTTCCAGCTCAATTTTATTTTAAACTCAGATTTATTTAATCTCAATTCAATTTCAACTTAGTTCGAAAACAACTGGATATTATTTTCAGCCTATTTAATCCCGTTAAATTTTATTCTCCAATCCAAGTTAATTTCATTTTTAACTTTTCCCTTTAAATTTAAATTTCCGACATCCAAAGCTTATATTTCCCTGATTTAAAAATCATCTCAATTTATAAGCTTATAACCTATCTCATCAGTATTTTTAAACACCGACTTTTGGTTTTCAAATTATTTGAAATCTTCAACATCACAAATCACACTTCTCAAAAATCAAACCAACCCTAGTTTTATTCCCAACAAATTTCTTTTGAAATTTTCAAAAATAACCGACTTTTCTAAACAAATCAATTTTTGGCAGCAATCCGTCACTTAGAAATTCGAAAATGAATACTGATGATGCGGCCGTCATCATCAGAATTATTTCCCAATAATCCAAGTGACTTTAATGCTATATTACTTTCAAAACACATTTTCTTTCATAAATACCTCCAAAATCTCCAGGATTTAAATTTCCAAATCCTACTTAAATCAATTTTTAACTATAATTCATTTGCACAGCTTATGCTCATACAATTCTTATTTGATTATATTTCAATTTATAATTCACATTTACAATTCATATTTATAAATTTCATTTTATAATGAATTTATTCCCTTAAACTTTGGTTATATTTTCGATTTCTTGTTAAATTTCCATACAATAAGGATAATAATTTAAATATCACCATTCCTAAGATCCAAACAACCATATGTTAGCTAAAATAGTCTACAAAAACTTTTCTGTATATCAAAAATATATTTTTGGGTAAAATTATTTCATTTACCCATATTTAAAATAATACTGTGTCGATTGTTCTCTTCAAGTGTTTAGAAACCCCTTCAATACAGTTGCGCAGACTGTGTCGACGAAGGTTCATATGCCACTCAATAAATCAATCAACACAATATTAAAACAATTTATATTCACTAACAAATGCACGCTCATATTTATTAATATGCTTAAACTCATTATAGAGTACTACGGACTCTATTTCAAATGAGTAGTTCCCACCAGAGCCAAGATTATCACCAACCTCGCTCTAATACCAACTGTAACGACCCGCAAATCCGTACCCCTTGAGTTAACACTATTCTACAATAATCAACTCAAGTTGTACAGAAATACGAACCATTTGGGTTAAAGAAGAAGCGGTAGAAGAAGAAAATAGAAAACAACATCAGAATCTAACCATCGTAGCGAAATAAAATATAATAGATATTAAATGACTTTTACTCAAAATCAAATATCTCTTTTTTTTATATTACATCATCAGAGTACATCAATCACAGTTCAACAACAACAACATATAAATGGATACACAGCAACTCAACACAGCGGAATATATATATATAAACAAGTACGGAAGTACGTATCGTCATCCAGCTCGTCTCCTGAGCTCCACAGCATCATATCATGTATCCTATAATACTCGGTCTGACCCGAGCATTACAGTTAAACAATGCCCGAGTCAGTCTGGAATACCAGCATGAGAAAATCACACTCAATTGATTATTAAAGTTTCAAAAATCCTTTGAAAATAAAAGCATCTCGTAAGACCACGCCACAAATAAACATGTCGGGTTTTAACCTTACGATAGCAAAAACAATTTTTATAGAAATCCTCTGATATTATAAAAGGATCTATATACAAATACTTATAAAATAGCCGAAATTGTTACATTCATTAAATTCCAGCTACTAGCCACAGAGTGGGTAATACAAACAAAACTCGTACAAGGCTCGTAGGGAGAATGGATTTCCAACCAATGACTAGGCACTGGGGTACCACCTGTCACAGTACGAGGCCTAGATCAACCGAGGAGTACGCCCTCTCCCCTGCAACACAAGAATGGGACTACCCCTTACTGGATAATCCCGAGTGAGATCACCCCGCGGTTGGGATCAGCAACCGCGCACTAAGCCGAAATAAAAAGGGACGTCTAGACTGGAATGACCTCGCCCTGCTTGGGTGCTACCCACCTAGCCTTGCTGCATAACCCCTTATTTTCAGTCATTCCCATTTGATGAGGCTTGAGGCTAAGCGTTACCTTTATAGAACATATCCCTTAGAATGCCCATCGTCCACCTGACGATGTTCCGAAAGCATTCATCCATACAAGTCCGTCCCGGGTTCGAACGGAACCGAAGGCACTATTCCTACTACATCCATTTTGGAAATATCCTCAGGATTAGTAGCGACTAACCCTTGCACTTCACTGCTCCATCTTCGACTCCGAACATGTTTTTCACGAAACATACAAACCCGATCGAAGTGGTTTTCGATAAATAAATCTCGATACCGGTCTCTTCGAAACGATCAACGCATTTTGTCCAATATTGATAGTCGGTTATTTAACTATCAATTAATTTGCATAAACATCCATCAACCAATAAATAATTTCCAAATTATTTACTTATCTCAAAATATCTTCACAAGATATAATTTCACTTTCAAACCCTTTTGAAAACAGTTTCAAACTATCTTCCTTTTCTCAGAATAAATTCCGAGTATTTCTATTTCCACTGGAATAACCAAGTACAAAACTAGATTTTTCTAAATTAATTTAAAAAACTTTACTTTTTAAAAAATATACTTTAAAACATTCAAGTTAAAATTTCTTTAATCATTTGTTAAAAATACATACTATATGAATATTTGAAAATAAGGTTACTTAATAAAATATAAAACTAGATTTCCGCTTTTAAAAACAAAATACTAAGTTACTTATTAATAATTACTGCAAAAATAGATTAAAAGAAAATACTTTCTTTATACTTTAAATATTGGAAACAATAAATTTTACAAAACTTGCTTTCTTTAAAAACAGCTTTAAAACATCTAATTTATATTTAAAAAATTTACTTTTAAAAACATGTTCTTGGCTATCCAGGGAAAATTCCAACTTCAATCACTTAAATCAATTTTCCCAAATTGATTTCCAATTTATTTTATTGAAATAAATTCTTTTACTTATCAGTTCATTTCCAAATTTAGTAGTTACAGACTTTATTATTATTATTATTTCCAATTTCTTCTTTACTCTTTCATTGATTCAAATCTTAAATTCTAAATAAATGTTTGTTCTTTTTAATTAATAATACTGCATTTTAAAATTCATTAACTTTCTGTTTATTCAAATTTTCCTTTCCATTCTCGGAATTCATTTATTAGAATGTTAAAGTCACTTTGTTTCTTTTCCAAGTCATTTTTAAATTTATTCTATAATTATTTTACTTGCAATTTCACTTCTTTTATTTTCATTTCCAAAATCAAATTTATATTTTTGGTAATTCATTATACCCCATTTATATCAACCAAGCCATAGCATTCAATACTTCCACATAATTCATTATAGAATATCAAATAACCAGAACAGAAAATATTAAATAATTTAAATAAAAGTTGAGGGGTCCAGTTGGATCTCTCCAACCTGTTTTTCCTGCATCCACAGACGTTAGCATCATGTAATATGCCAATTTCAAATTATACTATACTATATCACATCAATCAATTCAACCATACAATCAATTATTGAAATTTAATCATTTACATTTATTTAACTGAGTGAGATTCACTTACCTTTGTTTTTAGTTTGCAGTCCCACCTGACCAGCTAGCTTTCTTCTAAATTTTTGACCTTGAATCAATATTATATGATTTTATTAATATCCGAAATAAATCGACAATCAATTACCTTTTATTAATTTAATCTACTCTAATAATTTTGGTTTTAAACTAATAATTTAATTTTGAACAAATTTCCCTTTAAATAAAATATTTTAGTGGCTAAAAATAATTAAATAGTTGATTAAATAGATTAGTCACCATAATACATTATTTATTATTATTATTTTTAAACATAACTAATTGCCTTGAAATGTGAATGTATATTTATTTTTATTTTCTTCATTTAAGCTACATGCTTACTTATGAAATAAATCAATAGACAAAAACTACATTCTTATTCTAAATCTAATACGTATATATATAGGTACATACATATATACATATATATATATATATATATATATTAGCTCAGCTTTTCTGTATATATTTTTTTCTAATTATAAATTAATGAACTATCTGCTCAAATTATAACTAAATAGAAGGAGGAGAAGAAGATACCTACAACCTGCCACTCTTATAGCTCGAACTCGAATTTGAGTTTAGGATCCACAAAAATCCAGACATGTAACCCTAGCCTCGCCGCGATCCAGTCCACCAAACATCGCTTCGAAACCCCATCCAGCCGAAACCCTAATCTGACCTCGAGCGCAACTCTCGAACAAAACGCTACCCCAATTGGTTCGATCGATCTGATCACGAGCCCTACCTTACCGCCATCACCGCTCTAAGAAGCAGCGCCATACCCTACTAACACCTCGCTGGATCCAAATAACGACCATCGCGGGTCCTTTCTCTAACGACCTGCTTGCGACGTCGTGGTCAAGTTGAAAGAGCGAAAGTATCGCAGTAGATTCGGTCGCGAAAAATTGCAGATAGAACTGAAAATAAAAAGAGGGAGAGAGGCGCGATTTAATTTGATAAATCTTGCCTTCTATATTTTTTTTCAGTCGTTCTCGTTTTCGAACTGCTTTGATTTCTGGTTTGTGAACAAAAAGGAAGGCCGCAATTTTGTTTATTGAATATAAGCAGCCATTGATTTTAGCTGAGGAAGAAAGTGGAAATAGGTATTCGATTTTGGGTTTTTAAACTGGAAGAAAGACGAGAGGGTTTTATTCGAGGGAGAAGAGCATTTCAGCCATTATTATTTATTTTCTGTTGAAAATGAATTGAAATTCCAGGGAAGATAACGCGATTTAACGAAGAGAGTTGTCGGCTTTGATTTGATTTTCTTGCGTGCTGGGGAGACAAGCTACAGTGCCAGTGAAAAGTTGTGATGGGGAAAGGAAGGTTGTTGATGTTGAAATAAATATATATTTATTTAAATTTTCGATATAAATCTCAGCGCGTTTATATATCGTACGCTCACACAACAACTCCAAACATTACGAAATTTGAAACCCGATACTAATACACTATTACGGATCCAATGGAATAGGTTTCGTCGAATTCCGAGACTGCGCCTCGGAAGGTTATTTTTAAATTCAATTTAAACTATATAAATTTCAAAACTGAACAAATCACTGTTAGATTCAATTTTAAGATTTTTACTATCTTCAGTATTATCAGTATAAATTTTATTAGCCTTCAAATTGTTTTTAATCGGTTTAAAATTCTAGGTTCGATAAGTTTTCCAATTTCAAATTATTTAATTCAATAATTAAATTGTCAAATAAATTATGATATTCATAATTCAAGTTAAAATTGCTCTATTGAATACTTAAAATCAATTAAATATTCCGATTTTAAATGCTTAAAAATTCTGGGTCATCACACCAACATTTGCGCCTCGTTCGTATCGATCTGACTTGATCTTGTTCGTATCGATCAAAGTTGCTCTGTTCGTATCGATAGCCATGGCCTTGTTCATATCGATCAATGTTGTTCTGTTCGTGTCGATTGCCATGGTCTTGTTCATATCGATACTTATAGGCTATTTCGTATCGATAGAAGAGGGCCATTTCGTGTCGATAGCTGGAGGTTGTTTTACTCGTATCGATCATTGATCGATCGATACGAACTGTGTGATTGGGATCGATGTGAATTGACTTTAATTGATCGATACGAAGATGAACCAATTTGATGGATAAGAACAACTGATAATGTGATGGATACGAACGACAGATAACGTGATGGATACGAACAGATGGATGGGAAATGATGGATATGAATAGATGGATGCATCTGATTTGATTTCTTTGGATTGCATCGATCGTATCTTGAGCATACGAACTCCGATTGACTTGAAATTTGGAACGTTGGATTTCATAGCTTTTCTTGTCATGCCATATCAATTGTAGCTTGATCTAGACTCGGACAAAATTAACTGACATCCATAGGGAACCTGTGTATAACCGATCTTCGTGATAAAATGTCGTTTGTTTCTAATCAATCATTGGTGTCACGGCCTTGCCAAAAAAGGCGAGATAACAGGATTACTATTATTACTTTACATAGATTACCCTAAAGTAAGACTTTTGCACCATTTTAAATTACAAGGAGTTATTTCTTTTTTGTTAAAATAGACAGTGTATACTACAGAAGAGAACATCTATACTTTAAACATCTTTTCCTATTTGATATGTTCCATATTATTTCAAATGACGTGCTTTTATACATAGTTATGGAATTAGATAATCTATGAAAATTACACGAAAATAGATAAATATATACAACTAAATTATATCTACAATGCTCCTAATAAATTAAAACATAATGCTATACCGCCATTTGACTAGGCAGTATGTCATAAAAGTTGGCTAAATGGCTTACGTGATCATTAAGGTAGAAAGGCCGAAGAGACGGTTATCAGGCTCAAAGATCGGCTCTGAACAAGACTATGAACGATGGTTAAGTGGGGGTCCTCAATTTTTGTCCCAATCAAGGTGCAATCGAAATGAAGTGACAAGGAAGGCCCCGTAAGGCTACGTTTCAAATTTCAAGTCGATTGGAGTTCGTATGCTTAAGTTAAGTACAAATGAAGATGGATCGGTATCGACAGATTAGTTGTAATTTGCTTGGAGTCGGACCTGGGAAAATTTGTTACTTGTTTGGAGTCGGCGCATGGTTTGCTTGGAGTCATAGGAATTTTAAGCATCGTGCTTGGTGTTAAGGCACATGATTTCTTAGTGTCAGCTTGGAGTCAGAACGATCGTTGGTTGGAGTAGACTTGGAGTCAAATCGATCGCTGTTTGGAGAAAAATGATCGGCACCGCTCGTTTTTCGTGCTTCGGGTCAGAAGGGTGATTACTTGGGTTTCTCTTCGAGTCAACCCTAAAGTGGTTTTTCCAACGATTGTTTTACCATTTTCAACGATGATTGATCTATAACTCAGTGTATTGGTTAAATGTGGGTATGTCATCTAGGCTTGATTCAACCTCACCACTGTTCAAGTTGAACAGTCTGCCCATACCCCTATCCTTGGCTGCCTCATACATAACCAAAACTCTTTTGCAATCAAAAAGTTGTAGTGAGATTGTGGAATTTTCTAAGTTGATGATAGCACAAAAACTTTTTAACCAATCCACTCCTAGTATAATATCTAACTTAGGGTAATTCAACACATATAATTCTGAAATAAAGGTGTGACCACCCATGCATAATTCTACTTGCATGCATTTCATATTTATAATGCAGGAACTACCTATGGGACTATTAACATGTAATGGCTTATCAACAAGAATACATGTTAATCCTAGTTTCTGAACTATGTCACATGAAATAAAAGAGGGTGTGGCTCCTGTGTCATAGACAACTGATATGGGTATGCCTTTAATAAATAGTGTACCTTCCACTTGGCTTGGTGCTTCCATTGCCTTGCCTTTTCCTTCAAGTACAGCCACCCTTGCCATTCTAGACACTGCCTCTTCATGTGCCCCTCTTTACCACAGTTGTAGCACCTAAGAACAGATGACTTGGGCACTTGGCACTTTGTCTTTATGTGGCCTTCCTTCTCACAGTTGTAACAGATCACTTTGGGCTTCTTGCTATCAAAGCTTGCCACCTTACTTCCTTCTTTGATTATTGCTTCTCGCTTCTTCTTCTCATATGGGTGTGCTCTATTCTTCCCTTTCTTTTTATTCTTAAAATTCTTGAACTTCTCTCTGGCATTGTCATGTTGCTCAAAGGACAATATCAAGTCCATAACTTGATCAAAGGTTCTGTCTTTATATGGTAACATGGCTCTACTCAATCCAGCATTTAATCCCTGAATGTATCTAGCATTCCTTGAAACTTCATCTGGAATCAGTACTACCCCATACTTGGACAACCCTTCAAATTTCTGAGTGTATTCAGTGACACTCGTGGATCCTTGCCTCAACTTGATGAACTCCTCAAGCAATGAAGCTTTTCCTGAGGCTGGGACAAATCTGGCTTCTAACATTTCTTTGAACTTGTTCCATGTGATCTCTTGCTCTTTCCTGCCTGCAATGATCACTTCCCACCAATCCAAAGCAATGCCTTTCAATTGTCTTGAAGCTATTTTCCTCCTTCTCTGGTCATTAACTTGCATATCTGCAAAGATCCTCTCCACTGTTCTTAACCATGTCTGAACACCCATGACACTTTCTGTGCCATCAAAGCTATTGCCTCCTAGGTGTGTATATGTTTTAAGCAATTTGGACAACTCCTCGTGTGGATTATCTACCCTAGGTGCCATTCCATCCCTCGGTACTCTAAAAAAATCTTGCATGTTAATCACTGGAGGACCAGTGGCGATTCCATTTGCTTGTTCAGTACTATCAGAGGATTGATCATTCTCCCTTTCTTCAGCAGCATGAGGGTTGATCCTAACTGTTCTGGATCTCTATTGAACATTTCTAGTGTGGTTAGTTCTAATTCCTATTCACTACTTCACTTTTAAAACTAGCAGTGAACTCATTCATTCATAATAAGTAAAACAACCAATGCAAACAAGCAAACAATACAAACAATGCACACAGATTCAATCAAGTATTTGTATTGGCTACGTATTTAATAACATAGCTCTGATACCAACTGAAGCAACCTTCCCTTATTTTCCATGGTGTTTGAATGGCTCAATTTTTTTTTATGCTAAATTCAGGGTTACTTACTTTCAAGACCAGCCTGTCTTACAAAATTTTCTTTCTTTTATTAATTTTTCTTTTGATTCTTCCCAATATCCAATCTGATCAATACAGAAATATTGATATACTTCTTGTAAAGCTATTTGTATGTATATGGACATACGAATCATTTTAATTCTAATTCAGAGTTTTCAGGTAAAGAATAATCCAATTTATTTTAAAATTAAAAATCAGACTAATGATTTAGTCACAGTAAAAAAGTGTTGGGAAAACCTCCCATCTGAATCTTTGTACAGATTCACTAATAAATTCTTGTTTGCTTATGCTTGTGTGTCTAACAGTTGTATATTTAATAAAACATGAAAATTGACCCATGTCATTTTAAGCTTTAGCAATATTACTTCTCAAATTAATAAGGCAGGAGGTTGTGCATGTTTCTGTGCATCTGTGTGCACATAAACATGTACAACTACCATTCAATCTTTCTGAGTTTGTAGGTCGACCACCTTGGTCAAGTTGGACCCCTATACTATCCTGCTACAATTTCCTAATTTTACTCATTCATTTAAACATCAAAACTTATGTAAATCTGGGTTCATACTTTCCTATATTTCCAAATGTCCTGCCTATGTGTTCATTCTCACTTCAGTGTATTTAAAGTTAATTGTAAATAAGTCTGAGTCTCTAAAACAATCTATTACATATGTATTCACTACTTGTTACACATATGTCTTAGTTATACTACCAGTTCCATTACTCAGTTCTTGAAATTACATGCTTACAGGTTATAACATGAAACTAAATCCTTTTATCTTTTACCGCTGAGAATGGTTCTATCACATAGTAAGCTTTAAATCATTCATTACATCACAATCTGAGTTCCAACATAATTCAAATATTACTACACAGAAGTTCTTTAGCTAAAATAAAACATAAAGAGGCATTCTTCTACAAAATCATAATTTAGTTAATTAGCAACTTCTTCTTAGCATCACACATCTGCTTTCTTATCACTTAGCTTCCTCTTTCCCTGCAAACATCTCATGACCTACTCCATAATACATATGAAGCACCCATTTGATGAAAGCAACAAACAGGTCAGACTTAAGTCTGGTATAAGTAAAATCACTTGTTAATACATAAAGACTAATGAAATATATTCCATTATTACCTTTCTGTTCTTAGAGGTTAAGTGTTTTACTCAAGGTAATTAAATCACTTTCTCATGTTCAAATTACAAAGTGTTATTCCAGTGGGGTGTTTGTGTGTACTGTTAAATAACATGTGTGTATTCTTAGACTAACTTGTCATCAGAAACCTTAGTCTAGAAAATCATAACAACCCGCATACAACTCACACAGGTTGGTGCTAACACCCAAACATGCACATATAGTATTCATGGTATTGGGCTAAAGTATCAATCCTGAGTCTACATGTTAGGACTCCCACATACTTCTAGCCTATTTGCCTTTGCGTGTATAATCATTTCATGTTATTCTAAGGTCCAGTATTACATTCATGGTTGCACTGGTGCACACTGCCTGGAACTACTGCCTGGTTTACTGTGCACTACAAGCTACTTGGGCATAAACATGCCATGTGCAAACTCACACCCCAACTTTGATGCAAGCCAACCACTGTGTCATACCCACTTCCCTCATACCCAACCTGATAGAGGTGACCCACATCCTTAGTTTAATTACTAAGTTTTTCATATGACTCAACATTGTCTATGCAGTGTCAGTCCCAAAACTATTGTACACATAACTAATGTATGCTATCAGATCTCATACAACAATCAATCATTCATCCATTCATGTATTCAACAACTAGTCAGTTATACTTGTATATCACTTCAAGTCAGTTTCACACAGAGACATATCCTTGGCTAAAGCGTAGATTAAAGCATTTTCAGAGAGTGAAATGCTAATGTGGTTTTCCAGCAATATGGTTCTCACAGTCAATCCACACATTAAAGTGGGTTTGCTTGTTACTCAACTCCATTTCCAGAGGACACTTAATGATGGATTAAGTCTTAGCACATGGAAATCCCATTGCACCCTAACTATCTCTTTCAGTTGCAAGACATAAGTTAGAGAATCTCTTTCTCTTACTGCCTTACATCCTACTTTTCTTATTAATCCTTGCTTTAACTAACAATATTTCTCAAGTTCATAAACATACAAGAATCAGTCATTATTCCATCACTAATTATCATGTATAAACAAGCATGGGTTTAGTGACAGCAAAGCAATGCAAATCATATAGTTTCAGGAACAACGGAAACTTATTAAACTGAGAATGCGTACAAAGTATCAAACAGAAATCAAAATAAACTAAAGGGTACATGGCTGCCTTTGATAGGTCTTAATGCCTTTCCAAGTGAGGGTTTACTCACCAAAGTTCTCCTTCCTAAATCTTGGTTCAGATCTGCCATGGCTACTCTAAAACTGCTGCCTGTTTCTATATTTTGTTTTCTGGTTTCTAACATACAAACGTAGGAGATGGTGATCTTTATATAGGGGAGCTGCTAGGGTTTTAAGGTCAACTAAGTAATTTATTTCCATCAGAAATCCCATCACCCAGTCCTGGCTTCACCCAACAATCCACCCTCTCCACTTTCTCTTTCCCACTATTTCACCTTTTTCCTTGTTTTGGCCATTTTTGGCAAATTCCTTCACACACCATATGCATGACTTTGGCCCGGGCATAGTTTTTGTCTTTTCTGGACTTAACCATGCATATAGGCTTATGTGTCTAAGCAGATATGTGTGTGTCAACCAAATATTGTGCATGTCTTATATTCATGTATTTTTACCCACACATGCAACTATGCTCATACTCAATCTATAGGGGTTAGGACCATAGCTGCCTAAGTCACTTATACACTGTAATTAGGCTAATGTGTACATACTAACAGGTCATGCGCCCATCTACTGTGTATTTATTTACAGGGCCCTTAACTCCCTAAATTGCCTAGCTCACATATAGTGTGTTGGACTAGTGTGCACATGCACAAGAGCATGCACGCTCTCATACGCATATAGATATTTTCAGAGAAACTGTATTTTCAACTAAATGTCTTTCTTTTATAAAATAATTAAATTTTTATATGCTTGCTTAAAATATGGGCTGTCACATATCAGCGTGGATCCTAGAGTACAATAGAGTAAGAGTGTTATGACAGCATAAAGATCCTTAGAATAAAGCATTGCCTATGTATTTATATGGATAAATGATCAAATATCTTGCTGATATTTTGCTTATAGATCCTCATGATGAAGACAAAGTCCTTTAAAAAATCTCAACACCGAATCCCCTAGGGTTGGGGATCGGTACCGATACCTCTAAGGGGATCGGTACCGATTCCTATGTATGCATCATAGGGTCTTGCGACTTCTTGTGTTGACTCGTCTTGATGTTGGTTTGATGTCTCCAAGGCTGTTTTGCATAGTCTCTTAGGTAATTTTTAGTGTAATGGATCTACAGAAGGTTCAACTACTACTTTAGGCCGTATATGGAGATTTCAATACAACGCATAAGAACTCTGAAATAACACTTGAATCAGGCTCTATGTAAGTAGAGGAGAGTGCCATAGGAGTGTGGGATGCTTTGGGTGTACCCTTAGGGATTGGTACTGATCCCCTATGTACGTGGAGTACCACTCTATACTTCAGTGTATTCCAGGGTGTTGCTAACTGTAGTGCACATGGAGATCTATAGAGAATTGCATTGATACAAAAAAATGACTTTGGAAATAGGCTCTTAACATCGAATTAGGCATGTAGGCAGAAGACAGGTTTCACAGGTTGGTATCGATCCTCAACCTAGGTGATCCCCTTGGTTTGATTGAATTTGCTTGGAGTCCGATCCAGGAAATTCGAGTGTTTACTTTGGGTTTGACTTAAGGATTTCTTATTTTGAGTTTTCCTCTATTTTCTTGGAGTTATATGAGATTTTTGTGTATTTTCTCTAAGCCATTAGGAGATGGTACCAAGTCAAGTCTAGGCATCTTTATCGAGTCCATTCTAGGTCATGCTTGGGGTTTTTATGGATTGCTTTGGGTCTAACTCAGGGATTTCTCAAGGCTATTCTGCTTTGAGTCAGATCTAAGTATTTTATAGGTTTGCTTCGAATTGGCACCTCCAAAAACTTGAACTTCCAAATTTTCAACTTTTTTTGCTTATTTTTTTATATTTCTTTTTTCTTACCTTTTTATAATATTTGCAATGTCCTTGGGTTATTTCTCTGTTATTTACTCGTCTGATTCGATCGTTTAAGACTGTTCGAAAATTTCCTAGTCTAAAGACCGGATAACAATTTAAATAATGCTGTCTTTTTGTATCCCATATGGATTCTGCAGTAGCAGGAAGCAAAATCCATCAGGGTATAACCCAAGTCTTTACTAACGACCGATGGTGGTTATAGCCTATATGCCAGCCATACCACTAAATACCAATCAAACAACAACACCGACATAGTCTACCGACCACCCACAGCTGAAATCCCATTTAGACTATTTTAATGTTTTTTTAGGAAAAATACCCATCCTATTTACTTAATACTTCTTGTTAGAAATGAAGCAAACCATGGTTACCCATTAGGTACCGTCGTATTTAAGACTTCTTGTACAGAGAGAAGGAAAACCCAATGGTCATTTAAATTGGACAATCACTAATGAAATTTATTTATTTGTTCTAATTCAACATTTTACACCTATTTAATTTCTCCATAAATGCCATATTAAAAACCTTAATTAGTCCTATTAAACGTATTTATGTCCCTATTAATTCTTATAGCTCCCTTATTAACTACATATTAATTGCCCTACTTGTTGAATTTTCTAGTATATGATTTTTTTTTGATGATAATAAACATACACACACACACACACACACATATATATATTAATTTAAATGTATTTGTTATTATACTATTTTATTTTCACGTAATTAAATAAATATTTGTTGAGTAAAATAAATAAAGCAGAATTTAAATTCAAACAGATATTTTATTCAAAGAAATATTTTATTACAATTTTGAATAGTATAAATTTGAGCTCTCACTATACGCTTACACTTTGTCATTCTACGATCCAATTTCATTTACAACTTTCCTCACTACATATCACTCGTTCACTCATATTTGTTCTAAAGCTATATTCCAATTTGTATCCAACATCTGAATTATCTGCAAAATAAACATTGTTGCAGTAAAATTGAAAAAGAAATATTTTTGTAATGTAAAATTAAATATGTATTTAGAAAATATTAAATGCCTCAATTATTTGGGTTGTTTGTCATCATTTTCGTTTTTGAATTCATCAAACACGAACAACATGTAACATGCACAATTTGTCACCGCATATGCCCTAAGGCCGTGCACACCAATGTACACCTGATAAAATTGTAGGGACAGGTGAGCACAAGGTTAAACCGGAGCCATAAGCTGGATTCAACTCGGGTGCACACAATACAACATACTGCACCTCAAATATACACATGAGAGCAAACATGTATGGCTCGAAGAATGCAAAACTGACAATTCAAGTCCACAACAACAACATGAAACCACTTGAATAACAAACCAATGGGTCAATAAAACTTAAAAAAGACGAACAGACCAGACCAGACTACAAAATGTTCAAGTGTTACATGTAACTAGGCATCATCATCATCAATGGACCAAAGTACAAAGCAGCTCAACATGAATGAACCCAGTCTGGTCAGAGCACTAAGTTCACACAACAAAGACATAGAGCAGTAACAAGAACACATACCCAGGCTCACAAATAAAAGACATAAACACAACACTAAGCGTCGACATGTTAAATAGATGCTAAGCAGCAATGATAAATAGAAGCAGTGCACATGTACATACAAGGGTAAAAGTTGTAGTTTAAGTAGAAGCAACTCGAGCTAACATATCTGAAGCAGCCATATGAAGACCAGCACTCAAAGTGCAGACAAATTCCAAAATCAAGATAAAGTTCAAGTGAACCCGGTCCAATAACATACTTGAACCAGAAAAATACATATAAAAACACAATGCAGTAAAGCTCTGAAACAAAATCAAAGGCAACTAGATGATGGAAAAGTCTCAACATACATATATACATGAATACACATGTATACATACATACACACACACACACACACACACACACATATATATATATATATATATATATATATATATATGTAGACGGCAACTCAAAAGGAGCAACAAAGACCAGTCCAGAATGGAAGCAAATGCAAACTGGCTCAAAGCAACAACCTAATACAAGAATTAAGTGAACATCACAACCATACTTCAAGATGATCCAAACATATCAGTTCAGAGGCTCAAAAGTCTAACAGTAAACATGTATATACATAGGCAACAAGATAACTCGGCTAACAGAATCAAGTAAACCATAGAATACAAGAGACAACAAGAAGTACATACATATGTATACATATATGCATATATATGTATGCAATTGTATCAGTTCAATTAACCAGTCAACAAAAGAAAAATGAAGGAACACAATGGCCGAGTTACAGGAAAATCAAGGCACTATTAAAAACTCATAAAAAATAGTGAATGGACACAATCTAGTTTTCAGTTTTACAAAAATCAAGGTCGAGTTCGAACAAGTCACTGTCAAAGCCAGGTGATAACAAAATCGAACAGGTCTAGATTATCATAATTTTAAATACCAAAGTCAGAGCCATGGTGACCAAGGTAGAATCGAACAAGTCAGAATCAAAGCCATGGTAATCAAGCATCGCACATCAGAAAATATTTGAATTGAACTAGTCTAAAGAAATCACATGTACTCAAGTAAAATCGAACGACCAAGCAAAAATTAGCATACGAATTCAAATGAAATATTCGAACGATAATTTAGGGTTTTATTCCTTATAAATACCATCAACATCATCGGCAATTAAAACATCGATTCAAGCATGTCAATGAAAGGAATAAAGCAAAATCGCATACCAGTATTATTCGATTCGAACTCGATCGAGAAGCAGCCGCAAAGAAGCGAAAGCAACAGAAGGTTCGAGCATCATTTCCTACAAGCGTGGAGCATTCAATTTGATTAAATTCAGGGTGGCTATTTCAAATTCCAGAAGCCCTAATTTCTAGAAGAAGAATGAATGAAGAAATTAAAAAAGAGAAAGCGGCCAATAATATAAAAGGAAAATATGGACTTATTTATCACTATGTTTTGTTTCTTAGGGCCGGCTTTAGTTTTAAAATTAAGGTTTTTTGTTTTTGATTTAGTTACTATTGTGTATTTTACTTTTAAATTTTTTAAATTCTAGTCATGTGACTAGGGATGAAGTATGGTGGCGTAGGTCGAGAATTCGCAACTCAGTGACTAAGTTATGGCAGTGTTTTGAGCGTAGAGTTAGATTAGTCGATAGCGGGTGTCACAAGTTTATGTGTGTAAGCGTTTGACTACTTAATTTCTAGTAGAAACCTTGAAGGTAGCATGTAGGCAGGGTTTTGCTGAAGCTGAGTGAATCTGTATTGTTCTATTTCTGTTTTTATTATTCTGCTATTATCTGTGCTGCAATTATTTTATATATGGTATCAGAGCTAGGAACAAAAGTCAATTTTTGTTTTAAAATTTTTATTTTTCAAAAACTAATTTTGTTTTAAAATTTTGATTTTTTAAATGGCTTCTTTTAATAATGCTTTTACTGAGGGTCAGTCCATAGTTAGATCACCTATGATTAATGGTGAATATGCTTACAGGAAAAATGGAATGAAATTTCTTCTGAAAACCTTTGATGCTTGGAATATTGTTGAGGCAGGATATAGGACACATGGTAGATAATCAGGAAATAGAAAAACTGATGGATCAATGGACAGATCTAGAAAATAAACTACAGAATGCTAATGCCAAAGCTATGAATTCTATTATCTATTCATTAGATCAAATTGAATTTAATTGTGTCACACATTGTCTAACTGTGCAGGAAATCTGGCACACACTTGAAGTTACTCACTAAGGAACGTCTCAAGTCAAAGAATCTCGCCTTGCCATGCTTAGTAGCGAATACGAGAACTTCACAGTGGCCAAGGATGAAAATGTCAAAGAGATGTATGGACGACTTTCCAATCTCGTATACAAATCAAAAGCTCTCAGTAGTTCGAAAAATTCTCAGAGTCCTTCCATAAAATTTTAAAGCCAAAGTCACTGCTATTCAAGAATCAAAGGATTTGAAAAAGATTAAAGTCGAAGAACTTATTGGAAATATCACGACCTATGAGCTAGAAATAAAATTCAAGGAAGAACGTGAAGGAGGTGATACACGAAAGAAATCAATAGATCTTGAAGGAACAACGGAAAGTGGTGACGACGACGATGATGGAGCAGCTAAATTTGCACTATTAGTAAAGATATTCAAAAGGTGGAATCACAAATATGGAAATCCAGCTCTAAATCAACAACTGAAAAGCAGAATAGTCAAAGTACTAGACAACCCAAAAGAGCAGAAGGTCATATGTCCCAAGTGCAACAAACCTTGGAATGAAACTTAAAAGGAGAAGTTTTCCAACCCCTTGGAATGAAACTGATGAAGATAACAAAAGCACTAGCAGCGAGAGCGATAAAGAAGATATATATCTTCAAGATGATATAACTAATGTTGATGATGACGAGCCAAGCGAGGTATCAAAACTAGCTGATTTGGAATTACTCAAATATTTTCACAAAGTAAATGGCTATTTTGAAAGACTTAAGAAGAAGTACGCTAAAATTGAATCACGAAGAGATAGTTTGATAGAATTAAATTAACAGCTCAATCAATTAGTTAAAAACTATTGAAACAAGAGCCCTAAGTGTGATAAGTATCCATCATTTGAAGAAGAGTTTAAAAAATCAGAAATTAAAATTAAATCGCTGAAAAGTGAAAATACTAGGAGAGAAAATTCTATTAAAAAGTGCAAACAATTATTGAATGAAAATGAATCCCTCAAAACACAAGTCCAACAACTGTCTACAACTTTAGAAAAAATTTCCAAAGGAGAAAGATCATTAAATATGCTATCAGGGAAACAAACAGTCAATATTGTTAGACAAGGACTTATATATACTCGACTTGAACATGTTGGTAGCGAAATTAATCAAGTCAATTCCAAGTGCACAATTTGTGAAAAACTGGACACGATCACAAATTTGCTAGTATAGACCCAAACACGTGAAAACCATTCCAATTTGGGTTCCAAAAGGCACGAATATAAAATCCTTTAAATTCAAACAAATATGGGTGTCGAAAGGAAAAAATATAGTTTGTTTTGGGTCTACTCAAACATATTTTTCAAAATCATTTGTCACTAATAACCATGGACCTATAAAAACAAATAGGTCACAAAAATCTTTTCACGTGTAGATGTGGTGGCAGGCTAAGGAACAATAACAATGTTACTTAGACGCTGGCTGTTCCAGGCACTCGACGGGCGACAAATCAAAGTTTCTTAGCCTAGCACAAAGGAGGTAGAATCACAATGTGCAGCAACGAAAAATTATCGTAAAGGTAAAATAGGTAACAGTACATCTATCTTGAACAATATATTAAATGTGATAATCTGCACCATAATCTGAATTAATTCAGCCAGTTATGTGATAAGGAGATAAATGTTAATTTTGATTCTAAATTATGAAAATTGTTGGCCAACTATCTTTTTATGCCAAGTACACTATAAGTACCTTTTAGAGTTTCAGAACTAGTTCACATAGATTTGTTTGGACTAATGATATTGCAAGTTTAGATGATAAAATATATTGTTTTATATTAATTTTTGATTACTCCAGATACACGTGGATATATCTGTTTTACTGCTTCTAGATCTAACACAATGTTCACTGTTTATTTATTGTCATGGTTTCAATTCAAATTCAAAAGGATGTTTTAAAAAGCTGTAAAAATGACTTTTAGGTATTTGTTGCAACTTCACGATCTAGTCTATAACATCCAACTAATGATAATCTTGAGTCAATGGAAATTCGAATGCAGATTACACAGTAATCTAGTTGATAGAAAAATTACCAGTGGAACGTATTTTATGTAGAGATATTCATTAGTTGCATCACATTTTCAAAGAGAATATCTGCATATTTATCATTTCAACTGATTTTCAATTAGTAGACATTTTTCTTATAAAACCCCTTCTAGAAAATAGTTTTTAACCTTGTTTCAGATTAGTCATTTTAGAAAATTTGATTTTATAATTATTTTTAGATTTGATTTTAAATAACCACATTAACTAATCCGACTCCATACTGATTATCGAAAAGATAAACAGTGATTGAAAAAGTGATCACTATTGATATTAATCATATATTACAACTTGAGACGGTATATTTATTAAATTTCTTTAAAATATTTGAACAAGATTTATAATAATTCTTGATGGGCAAAAATTCCATGACCATCTCTATTTCTAACGACCATCACTCATCCATATCAAATATAGTATGTCAATATGTGGTATTTTAAACGGGAAATTATTCGTTTTCATTTCATTTTATTTTTAGCAATAAAAATATCCAAAGTATTCACTCTCATATAAAAGTCCTCACGGTTATGCGTGGGTGAATTACTTGGAATCTTTAATTATGTGCTTTCATGCTCATTTAAAGGTCCTCACGGTTATGCATGTATGGAACACATATCAAAATTTATTATCAAATAGACAAGTTGATTCTTATCCCATTTAAAAGACCTTATGGTTATGCATGGTTAGAAGATGCTTGAAATTCATTTTTACAAAAATTGGGAATACTACTAGTCTCATTTAAAAGTCTTAACGGTTGTGGATGGTTATTAGATATTCAAATTCCTGATATAAATATACCACAAATAGACACAACTATATGGTTTTATATGCCGACATCATCCCTATCATTCAAAAGTGGAATATGCACCTAACAGAGTATTTATGATTTTTGTTTGATTTTTTTATTGAAGTTTAATATTTATACTCGATTAGGCATTAAAGTTGTATTAATGTCTATCACTTTATTTCTATTTTCTAACATTATTACTCTTTTGCTGATAAAAAAAGGGGGAAAGAAAAGTTAAGATTTTGACAAATAAAGGTCAAATGCTTTATTTGCATATTCCCATATAGGTTCATTTGCATATTTTTATTTATTTTCATGCATATATAAAAGGGGAGCTTTGTTGTAGGGAGGAAGCATTCAAATAGGGGGAGCAAATTGAATGACCAAATACATTTAATAAATTCAAAATCTTAATTACATGTTTGTTATCATCAAAATGGGGAGATTATTGAGTATGCTAGTACATGATTTTTGGTTGATGTTGATAAATATATATATATATATATATATATATATATATATTCATTTAAATGCATTTTTTATTGTACTATTTTATTTTTACATTATTAAATAAATATTTGCTGAATAAAATAAATAACACAAAATTTAAATTCAAAAAGATATTTATTCAAAAAAATATTTTATTACCATTTTGAATAGTACAAATTTGAGCTCTCACTATACATTTACACTTTTTCATTCTACAATACAATTTCATTTACAATTTTCCTCACTACATATCACTCGTTCACTCATAATTGTTTTTCAACTGTATCCCAATTTGTATCCAGCATCTGAATTATCTGCAAAATAAACACTGACGCGGTAAAATTGAAAAAGAAATATTTTTGCATTGTAAAATTAAATGTGTATTTTGAAAATATTATTTTCCTCGGTTATTTGGGTTGTTCATCATCGTTTTTTTATTTCAACAAACACGAACAACCTGTGACATGCCACAAGGCTGTGCACACCGATGTACACTTGATAAAACTACAGGGACATGTGAGCAGAAGGTCAAACCCAAGCCATAAGCTGGATTCAACTCAGGTGCACGCAATACAGCATACATCACCTCAAATATACACATGAGAGAAAACAAGTATGCCTCGAACAATACAAAACTGAGGTGGCTATAATTCAAGTCAACAACAACAACATGTAACCATTTGAATAATAAACCAATGGGTTAAGAAAACTTGAACAAGACGACAATATCTGACCAGACTACAAAATGTTTAAGTGCACATGTAACCAGACATCATCATCTATGGACCAAAGTACAAAGCAGTTCAACATGAATGAACCCATACTGGTCAGAGCACCTAGTTCACACAACCAAGACACAGAGCAGTAACAAGCATACATGCCCAAGCTCACAAATCAAAGACATAAACACAACAAGAAGCCTCGACATGTTAAGTGGATGCTAAGAAGCAATGACAAATAGAACCAATGCACATGTACATACAAGAGTAAAAGCTGTAGTTTAACGCGAAGCAACTCAAGCTAGCATATCTGAAGCAATAGACTCAAAGCCATATGAAGACCAGCACTCAAAGTGAAAACAAATTCCAAAATCAAAATGAAGTTCAAGTGAACCTAGTCCAACAACATACTTGAACCATAACAATACACATAAAAACACAATGCAGTAAAGCTCTAAAATAAAATCAAAGGTAACTAGATCATAGAAAAGTCTCAACATACACATATACATGAATACACATGTATACATATATATGTAGACAGCAACTCAAAAGGAGCAACAAAGACCAGTTCAAAATGGAAGCAAATGCAAACTGGCTCGAAGCAACAACCCGGTACAAGACTTAATTGAACATCACGAAGGCATATCAGTTCAGAGGTTTAAAAGTCCAAAAATAAACATGTATATACATAGGCAACAGGATAACTCGGCTAATATGATCGGGTAAACCAGAGAATACAAGAGACAACACGAAGTACATACACATGTATGCATATATGCATATATATGCATACAGTTGTATCAGTTCAATGAACCAGTCAACAAAGGCAAAATGAAGGAACACAATGGTCGAGTTACAGAAAAATCAAGGGAGTGTTCAAAAATCGTAAAAAACAGTGAATCAACACAATCTAGTTTTCAGTTTTACAAAAATCAAGGTAGAGTTCGAACAAGTCAGAGTCAAATCCAGGTGATAACAAAAATCGAACAAGTCCAGATTATCACAATTTTAAATACCAAATTCAGAGCCATGGTGACCAAGGTAGAATCGAACAAGTCAGAATCAAAGACATGGTAATCAAGCATAGCACATCAGAAAATATTCGAATTGAACTAGTCAAAAGAAATCATATGTATTCAATTAAAATCGGATGGCCAAGCAAAAATTAGCATACGAATTCAAATGAAATATTCGAACGATAACTTAGGTAATATTTTAATTGTTTGATGTATGAACTATTAATTATCAAATGAATTTACATCTACAAGTCGCACAACTGCATTGGTGTCTTCCCTGAAATATCAAATGATTTAATTAATTTATAATTGTAATAAATTAATTTAATGACTAATATTTGTGAAATATTAATTATTTATTAATTTGATGTATTGGGTGCTATTAGCATTTTCTTGGTGACATTAGTAATTAATTGATACAAACACACAGATATATACATATATATATATATATAAATATGTATATGTATATGTATATATATATATTAGTTATATATGTACATATCGATATACAATATTATATGCATTTAATAAATGTAATTGGGTTTGTAGTTTCTTTATCCCATGGGGGTTCATATAACGGCCGACTTAGGGGTGAGGAGACAGGCTATCTTTGAATTTTGGATTAAGATCTGCAGTTTGTAAATGTCGAAGTAGTAAAAGGAAGAGAATCTACCTCCTTTCTTTCTGTATTTAGACTACTTACCCCCTCCCCCCATGTTTTTTCTATCGGTCACACTCTTCCCTTAGCCTCATAATACCTTTCCCCTCCTTCCCATAGCTAATAATAAACTATACCCATGTCACTTTAAATATAGTAGATTTAGTAGTACTCTAAACCATTACAATGTCTAGAGGTCAATTCAAGGTGAATTAAGGTGATATAATTGATCAATGCAAGTTCATAGACAACATCCCTTTAGGCTTAAATCTCTTTTACATTTTACTTCATATTCATCATGAAAAATATGGATCATATAGTTATTTTGTATGCACAATAGCTGTCTCCTTCTAATTTGTCATTAAATTATATTTACATATTTATATTGATAGAATTGGCTTAAATATTCATATAAAATTAAACAATATAATAATAACAACAACAACATTTCAATTCAACCTTGATAGTTATTTTCTATTATTTTAAATTATAAAATTACTTTTAAGAATTTATTATGTGTTATTTACTATTTATACATATTATATATTTATAAGGTTTCATAAAAATTATTAAAAAATATGTTTTGGTTTTTTTAAATTATTTCAGAACACATACACACACATATATATTATTGTAGTTATATTTAATTTTTATTGTAATTATATTTTACAATTTTAACAATGTTTATATTGATATATATAAATACAGAGATATGTAGATATTTAATTTATCAAAAATGTAATAAATAGTTTTAGTTTTATTTTAAAATAATACCAAAAAGTGATGAAGTTGTATAAAATATTTTAATATTATATTTTATTAGAAAAATATATAGTTTGATTTTTCAGCATTATAAATAGTTTGTATATTTTAAAAAAAATTTGACAATGATGAAATATTATTCAAAATGTAGAATATTTATTTTCGTTTGTTAAAAAATAGTTCAAAATGTTTTTATTGATCTAGATTTGAGTTTTAAGATATTTTACTAAGTCAAAATTACATATTTTAGATATTAAATTTGAATTTGAATTTTATTGACTTGGTCAAATCTAATTAAATAATATTAAAGTTTATTTTATTTAGTGCACATATAAATTTCGTAATAACATGTAAATATTTATGTATTTTCAAAATATTTTTGGATAGATAAAATTTAGAGCAATTCAGATGAAACTGAATCTTAAAAATGGTGATTGCTTTCACTATCTAATCTAGCTCCAACTGCCTTTCATTCGTAGTTTGTCCTCTTTTCCTCTCTATTTCCTTCGTCATATTCTTCCTCCTCTACTCATCTACTAGATCTGATGATAAAGCATAGAAATCAAAACCAAGATCTGCGGCTTCGATTGAGCTCCGTTCATCCTTCTCATAGGCAAGATCTAGTCTCGTCTATGCAGTGACATCATCTTCATCTTTAGACCTTCCTCTTATCACTATCCCTTTCCTTTTACTTCTTTACGTATGAGTTTATTGACTGTAGTTTTTGTCAACCTCAGAATTACACCTCACAAAACAATGTTACTTGCTAATTACCCAGCTTAAGAGCTAAAATAAGCATTCAATCGGCACATGACATAATAAAATGGTTTGACAGAGCTGTCTACGTCCACTATGAATTCCTATTATTATATTACTCTCTTATAGTTACAGAGAATTACAATATATAGAGAAAGATAAAAAGAGGCGGCTTAGGACCAAGGCAGTTGCTAATCTTGGGAACTTGTAGTGCTTAGAGTTGTTGACGGCATGCTGTTGGGAGAACCTGCTGAGCTTATAGCTGTAGGCAGTGAGTTTCTATGAGAACCTGCTTGTTGATGCTAAGCCGAGGATGTGGGATCGTGAGCGAATGAAAGATCCTTCAAATAGTAAAACCTTCGTGAGTGGCGACGAACAACCAAATAGTCGATCCTTGATGGATAGCGACCAACAATCGAATTGTCAATCCTTGGCTGGTAGTGACCAGCAAACGAATTGTACCAGCAAACGAATTGTTGACCCTTGGAAGGTGGTAGCCAATATCCCCTTGAAGTAGCTATGCATAGGGTCTTTATAGTGGTTGCGATGCTAAAACGATTGAGATGATTCCGTAAAACTGGCTGGAAAGTTGTTGCATCATAGATCTAATAAGTGAGGGACAACTGGAAAAGTTGAGGAATTAGCGGTGGAGGTTAAAATCAACAAGGAAAACCATGCCCTACCCTTACTATTCACGTAAGGCTTAAGCAAAGTGTCTGTTGTTCTGTGTTAAAAGAGAACATATTATGTAGTACTTCTTTGTAGGCCTTTCCCATATGCTAGCATGGTAAGGCGGACCAAGCAAGCCAGCCCTTCCCGAGGATATGGAAAGAGGTGGAAAGCTACTAGTGT
This sequence comes from Allium cepa, assembly GCA_030765085.1. Classification (NCBI taxonomy): domain Eukaryota; kingdom Viridiplantae; phylum Streptophyta; class Magnoliopsida; order Asparagales; family Amaryllidaceae; genus Allium; species Allium cepa. Next base: position 388,936,927 of record CM060928.1, on the reverse strand, counting down.
CGGTGATGAAGAAATGTACCTACCTAGACAGATCTGACTGCATTGCTTGGAATGATAAAGAGAAAACGATTGTGGGATTGTTTTTGGGGGCTACATTAGGACCAATTGGCAATGGGATGTTCGTGAAGCAATATGGTGATGCATTGATCAAAAGAAGGACCGAGAGAGGTGCTTGAGTAGATGGGTTGTCTAGGAGTTAGTTGATTATAAGAGATGGGCCGAAGGATAAGGAATAGGCCGAGTAGTGCGGATGCCTTACTTTGCTTAATGAGAAGGCTGTTGGTCGTTGCCTAAGGTTGCAGTGCCCGGGGTACTGACCTAAAGTGCAATGGATAGGATAGGCTGACAGAGGTCCAACCTAGATGATGGGCAAGGGAGTCTTGCTGGCCTATTTTGGTTCCCGAGTAGCTTACGACAGATAGGCCTAAGCACAAGCTAGCCAGACTAAAGTGGATTAAGCTTAGAAACCATGGTTAACCTGTATTCTTATTTATGAAAAATTTGACTAACATTTTACTCCCCAAGCTCATGACCATGAGCGGGGTGGGCTCATAAGATCTAGAAGACTCCATCAATTGATAGTTTTAGTACGTAATTAATGCACTATCCATTTGGTCTTGCACCATTATTGGCGCTTGTGATTCTCGAGACGCGGTAGAAAGGCGTATCTTCCCCCACATGTGTGGTGCAATACAACATTTATCATCTTTGAACGGTCGAGATTTCTTTTGCATTTTTAATTCCATCAGTTGCAACTTTGTAAAAAAATGAATGGCTTCGTCTTCCTCTTTATTCCATATTGCCCATAAGAGTTTGTTTTTTTGTCAAACTTGTTCGGGATTTTTCTTGGATTTAGTAGCGTTTAGAAACTAGGTAGCCTTCTCGAGTGCTGCATTATGCTTGTCGATGGTGGTTCAGACCACTACTCTTCGATTTCGACCGCTTAAGGTGAACCTTGCCTTTAGCCAGGACCCAGGTCCCTTGGCCAAAGTTCTAACATTAATCGAACATCAGCGATGATCCATGGATTTGAACTGGGCTTTGATGCTCCTGTTTCTTGACCTCAATTCAGTTTAGAAGCTTCTGCACCCCTTTGGAAGGAGTAGGGGCGAGAGCCTCTAGTTTGGATTTCACCGCTGAGGTCTTAGTCCACTCTTGACAAGGTTATCCCAAAGCTCTTCGAGATCTCTTATGAGAATCAATGTTGTAGGCATTGGTGGGGACATCACACTCCTTCAATAAGGTCTGGATCGATCGTATGAGCTAGGTATTAAGTTTTCATGTGATGGGCTAGGCCCAGTTGTTCACTCATATGAGTTGAGCGCCTGCCAATCATCACGTATGGGTGGCATTGGAACTGTGTGGGAGCACATGCTTTCCCATGGGTTTTCTTAGGTAACAAGTAGTCATATGCATAATGTTGGATAGGCTCTAGCTCGAATTTGAGTGCCCGTGGCTCGAGGGTTATCTAGAGTTACACTTTACCTTTTGCTTAAAGGATCACTGGGCTCGGCTCGACCAGGAGTGTGTGGCGGGCTCGAGCACTCTTAAATGATGGAATAATGACAGTGAGATAGGCGGTTGGCACTATCATTCATAAGAACTTTCTAGATAGAAATGGTTAAAAGTGAACTTAACCGTTTGTTGCTTTGATGTTAGACGGTCTTAGTTTGAACCAAAGCCATGGGCAGCTTAAAGGTTTCCCTCAAGTGACATGCTACGAATGGAGGCTGAGTTGGCTTATTCTTACACAGGCACACTATGAATGTTGGACAACGACATCACTTAGGATAACAGTACTAGTCTAGAAAATAGTGTTACATCTTGTTCTGGAGATGAGCAATGTAACACCCTATAATTTTTTTTGATACTTAATTAAAAAGAAATTATTTGATAAATAACAACATCAAATAATTTGGTTTTCACAAGCTTCAAAATCTGGCTATGAACCTACACCATTGAATTCGTGGTGATTTTCAGATAAATTTTCATATACTCACTTTTTTTATTAGAGTTCAAACGAAAAAATTGTTGACGTTTGAATAATTTGAGTCGAAAATAAATACATATGTAATTAAGGAAACAAAATGTAATTAATGGAAATTAATTAACATTAATAGTTACAGAGGGTTAAAGAAAAATTATTATGGAAATAAATCATCTCAAGTCAAAGAAAATGGAAAGAAATTAACCAAAGTTAAAATGGCAAACTAATTATCGTTAGAATATACCACCGTCGACCCATACATAGGGACCTAAACCCTCATTTTTCTTCCTATATTTCAGAGTGACGCCAGAGCTCTGCCATTTTTTCTTCTCCAAAGTATTCTTAAACCCAAATAAATCAGTATTTATACGTACATATAAGTAGAGAATAGTAGAGGATGGTTGATAAGAAGAATAGGGTCGAATCAAATCATCAAAGCCAAGGTAAATTATAAATCCGGATCAAAAACACAAATATAATCCAGAACTCTTTTCTAATCAAAATTCTGATGAATATGTGTACACTTGCGGTGTATGTATTTAAGTTGGGAGTGAAAGAACCATATGTATATGTATGTATGTATGTATGTATATATATGGTGTTTTGATGATAAAAATTGTTAGTCCTTATGAACATGATCAAAGATGGCTAACAGTAATAAACAATGCAAAGCAGCGGAATAGTATAGTAGATCACACAGTATATTTTATATTGGTTTAGACCTCCGGTCTTACGTCCAGTCCTAAGCTCCCCTTCGGTATTCCACTATCAACAACCTCACTTTACCCTGAGGAACAGGTTTACAAACTTCGCTTGAACAACTAAACAAGACTTCAACAATAATTACAAGCAGTGTACCAAATATTACTTTCTGACACAACGTATCTAGATATATAGAATGTCACTTGGATGTACAAAGGCTCCAATAACTGTAACAACCCATAATATTAGTTCTTTGAAATTAGAATATTTAATTGATTTTTTAAATATTGAAAAGTTAATTTTATAGGTTAAATAACTTGAATTTCAAATATAGCGATTTATTTGTTAATTTAATTGCTGAATTTAATAACTGAAATTGTTTAAATAATTGAATCTTGAGTTTTAAGCCGGATAAAAATAATTCCAAAGCTTATTTAAATTCTGTTTTATAAAAATGAAGATAGTAAAACTTTTAAATTGAACTAAAAGTGATTTAACTGATTTTGAAAATAACTCTTCTTAATTAACATATAAAATAGCCTTCCGGGCACTGTCTCGGATTTCGACGAAACTAGTTTCATTGGATCCGTAATAATGAATTATAACACGTCGTTAGATTTCATGGCGATCAGATGGATCATTTGGCCGTGCAAGGTCGAAACGCATAGCATTTAATGTTGAAAATTTAGTATAATAATTGGGTTCAAAATGCTATCTTCTACATACGATCGAACTAGGTATCGAAACTACTTCCATTGCATATAGAATAGCGGTATAACATATAGAACGCCAAGCGGCATGTCTCAATTGGGGTTCAAAATTTATAGCTTGTTAATTTAAATTTAAATTTTATATGTTTATATGTATGTATATATGTATGTATATATTGACCACACAGCCATGCCATTTCCCATCAGCCTATACCCATCTCCATCTGCCATGTTCCATCACCATCCACCAGACCCCATACACAAGCCCATATCTCCCTCACATTACATTTCCTTTATATAGACATCTCCAGAGCAGAGAAGAAGAAAAAAGAAAAATTTATTAATTCAAAAATTTATATTTCAAAATTTACTCAATGAAAAATTCCAACGTTGTTTCTTTATAACGGTATTAATAAGAGCTTCGTTGTGATGTGGGTTAGGGGGTTTTTGGTCAAGGTTTGAAGGGGGGTGTTAACGTTGGAGGCAGCCGATAGGGCTTGGCTTTTCTCGAGCAAGGATGGTTGTTAGGGAATTTGAAGCTTGCGGATAGGTTTGTAGGGTCGTGGACCAACTGTGGCCTTGTCTTGGTATGGCATGATGGAGCTTTGGAAAATGCGACCTAAAGGGAGAAGCAACAGACGCGTTTTGCCTAGGGGGTCGAGGCAAGTCGGCGAAGTGTCGGGAAGATGGAGATTTTGACGTGGGATCTAACGGTGATATTGATTTTTGGTTTCGTCAAATGGAAGGGATGAAATTGCCATCAAAAGGTGTGGCTATGGTGTGCACCGATACTTTGTGCACATGGGACATCGATTGGGGAAGATGAAGATAGAGGTATATTTGTAATTTTATATAAAAGTAGTTTGTTTAAATTTAAATATAAATCGATAACTTAAAATTTGCATAACTTACTCATACGAGGTCTAATCGAGGCGTGGATTTTTGCGTCGCACTCATAACGAGGAAAGCGTCGCAATGGATCTGGTTTGGAAGAATTTTGGAGACCTTGAAATTTAGGCTACAACCGGACGTCGTTTGATTTTAGTTACAAATCAGAATGCCTCAGCGACGATAGAAAATTTTGGTGAGTTAAACTCATCTTTTAGTCAACTAGAATGATATATAGTAGATGGGAAATGATTTTTGAATCCAAAATTGGGTTTCAGAGATATTTTGTTTTAAAGATTATCTATTTATATCAATATACAGTTTTAAAAGATTATGTACTTATATTAATATTGTTCTAGTGTACTTATTTATATTAATATCGTTTTAAAGTATTTAATTATATTAATATTGTTTAAAATATTTAATTAAATTAATATTGTTTTTAAAATTTATTTGCTTTCAGTATTGTTTTAAAATATTTATCAAATTGTTAATATCTTGACTTAAGAATAGTTATGATTTGAAATTATTAATAAGGATTACTAAAAAGGTTTTGAAATAAACAATTATTATTATAAAAAAGTGAAGATTAATTATTATTATTATTATTATTTAACAATATTTTGAAATTGTTTAATTTTAATTTTAAGATGTTTTTAAAGTTAATAATTTTCATTTATTTATAATGTTTATTGTTAATAATTATTATTAAATAATGGTGTTTTGAAGTAAAAGGTTTCTGATTATTTATAAATGTTTCCGAGACCCACTAATAGAGTTGAAAGACTTGGATTTTATAAAGGAGCTTATAAAATGGTTTGGAGACGTAAGGAAGATTATTTACAAGGTGAAGTAGTTTTATAATGATTTTTATATATGGTAAGATATTTATAAACGGACTTAAGAAACGAGTTTATAGATTTGTAAAAGAAAATTTATAGATGGTTTAGAGATTTATAAAGGATTTATAAATGAGTTTTAGAAATGTATAAAGAGGAATTTATAAGTGATTGAAGTGTATAAAAGGAGTTTTATAAATGGTTTCAAGAGTTTTATAAAATGGCTTATAAATGATTTTAGAGAATTGCAAGGAGTTTTATAAATGATTTTTGAATTAAATAAAAAGGAAGTCTTTCTCAGTTTTATTAATATACTTATACCATTAAGGTAAGTATATGGATATTTTCTGTGTACTGAAATGTAGGGATTTATGGTTATACTTTTGTAAAAGTATTCTTATACAAGTATTATACAAAGTGAATTTTATGAATGAAAGATTTATTAAAGGAGGCTGGTGATTGCTTAGGTGCTTAACCGATGTTGGTTTTCCCTATGAAATAAATCCCTGATTGAATGTTTGTTATTCGATAGTTAAATAACCAACTATCAAAAATGGACCCAAACGTAACTTTGGAAATATCTAGGAGAAACACGTGAGTTATACGGCACGGTCATCTCTGATGATGTTGTACTGTGCATATAAATCTTGTTTCATTCTCCTAGGATAATGATAAGGAAATCCATTAACTAATGGTTATGAGGTGATCTCCGATCTTATCTTTGACTGTATATTTCCTAAAGAACTGGCGTTGAGTTTATGAGAAAATATCAAGCGTTGTATCGAAGTGACCGGGATCGAATATGTTATCCGAAAACCACTTCAATCCAACTAATGCATTTCAAAGTGAAGAAATCATGAAAAGAATGGAATCGAAGATAGAGATGTGAAGTATAAGACCTAATCGCTACTAATCCTAAGGGAGATTCCAAAACGGATGTAATAGAATAGTGCCTTCTGTTTTGCTCAGATCCATAACAGACATGTACGGATGAATGTTATCAGCATATTGTCACTAGAGGGCGATAAGCATTCTAAGTGTAAATGTACTTGAAAGGTAATCGTAGCCACAAGCCTCATAAACTGGGAATGACTAAAACAGGGATGCAGTAGGGCTAAGTGGGTCGCTTCCAAGTAGGGTATGATCATCCCTATCCAAAAATGGGTAGGTCGGTCCTATGTAGGCAGGGGATCCAAGCGAGGTCCTCGATGTTATTTTATTCAGAGATGCACCGTTATGGGTGGTACCCTTGTAGCCCAGTCTTTGTGGAATCCATTCTTCAATAAGCATCTTACAGACTTAGTTGTACCCAACTATGCTGAAATGTGAGATGCAAGCATTTCAGTTATAGTCATATTTTTCTTTGACCCCTAGACATTATTATAATGTAAATGGATTTTCTATAGAAAATGTTTTGGTTATCTTAAGGGAAAAACCCATCGATTTTATGTGCGGCATGATCTTATGAGATACTCTTGATTTTTCAAGAAAAATTCTTATAACTTTAAATCTAACTGGGTGTGCCTTCTCAAGCTGATTTTCCAGACTGACTCGGGTGTTATTTTATTATAATGCTCGGGTCAGACCAGGTATATTACAGATTTGTTTACATGCTTTGGGGCTTCAAAAGATGAGTTGGAGGCTCAAATACGTATTTACGTCGATGGTTATTTTCTGTTGTATTCATTGTTGTGTTTATCAACGATTGTGAGGACAAACTGTTATAACTATCCCGGATGAAATAGGTTAGTATACTCTGATTGATGTTTATGTATACACATATTACAGTTTACTTTTGTGTAAAGCTTTGTGGTATATTATAGATTATTCATTCCGTTGTGAGACACTATGTTGTTTATTTTCCTCTTATCTTCTTCCTTCTTTCTTTTTCCCTAACAATTGGGTTTTTCGGCATTCGATTTCTCGGTATGTGATATAGTGGATCTATTAATGTCGATTTTTCAAGGGTCGAAAAATCCTGGTCGTTACATTTTGTATCAGAGCTAAGGGTTAAGCGAGAACCTTGGCTTTCGTGAGGTACTCATTAGAGATAGGGTCAGTAACATCCAGAATGAGTTTGAGAGTGTGTGTGTGTGTATGAGCGCATATTTGTTAGTGACATAAAAATATTTTATACTATGTTGATTGATTTGTTGAGTGACTTATAGATTCTGGTCAATACGAGCAATTAACGTTATTAACAAGGGTCTCTAAACACTTGAACAGAGTAGTTCGGCATGGTATTGTTTTGAAATTTGATAAATGAAATAATTTTACCTTGATTATATTTTATATATAAAGGAATAAATTTTAGAAGAATTATTATAGTATATATATAGATATGGTGTGCTTGGTTGTTAAAGAATGGTAATACTTGATTATTATCATTTTTGTTGGTGTTCTGATAAATGTTGTTATTATTCTAATGAAAACAAAGAAATAATTTTATATAACCAAATTGAATTATTTATGTGCTTTATAAATGTGATTTATAAATTAATATGAAATTTCAGAAGTATATTATAGATATGATTCGTAAGTAAAAAAGGTTTAAAAGTTGGAAATCGAGGAATTTAAATCCATTGGTTTTAGAAATGATTTTTTAAAGTTTCGTAAAATTATAGTAATATTATTTGGAAAATATTTTGGATGGAAATATTTTAGAATGAATTTTAAATGGATAGAAAGCATTAAACTCACTTCGATCGTTGGAAAATAATTTTGGTGATGACTACAGCATCATCGACGTTCATTTTTGGGTTTCCAAGAAAGGAATTTCTGCCATTGGATTTTTTGTAAAATTAGTTTTGAATTTAAAATCCAAAATGATGATTTGATATGCCAAAAGGGATTCAAAATGATTTTAAATAAATAAGAGTATGGTAATTTTCAATTAAGTATTTTATGAAAATATGAGAAAATAAGCTTGATAACTTATAAATTTTTGGAATTAGTAAGTAAAAAAATATTTTAAATAATTGAATATAAACATTAAGAAAGGTAAATATTGAAATTGAACTATGAGATTGAATTTATGATATGTTAAACAAGCTGAATTTTGATAGGGATTTAACCTAAATTATGTTAGATAAAATAATTATTTTTGAAAGGAATATGATTGTGATTTGAAAGGAGTTAAAGGGATAGACTAATTAAATAAGTTTGTGAATTGAAAAGATTAAAATTGTATATTAAAATTAGGAAATGAATTGAGTTAAACGGAGTTGAAATCGATTGTATTGGGTATGGAATGAAGTTGTGAAGTGGTATTAAACAGGAGAAGTGTTGTATAAAGTGTTTTTAAACTTGAGTAAAGTTTTATGAAATAATTCATAAATAAATTTAGTATAGAGAGAAATGTTGTTAAACAGAAAATTTGAGGGAATAATCCTTAAGTAACATTAGTATTGCAAGAAATATACTGAGTAATAAAGGATGTGGATAAAGTAAGGTGGATGATTGAATGTGAGTGAAATTAATATGAATAAAGGAATTTGATTTAAATTGAATGGAAGTAAAGGGAAATAAATAAATAAGTTGTACATATGTTATTTTATTCGCATAACGATTTGATCAAGATTCGAGTACATGATTTTGAGATGATCTACATCAGTTCGAACAAGGATTTTTCACTCGATTCTCGACGGCGAACACTAAATATGGATTTTTGATTGATTCTGGAGTTCTCTATCATAGTGGATGACTATGCAGGGAGAATTACAATTTATGATCAAGGAACACCGATTTGAGTCCATACTAGAGTGCTCGCGTGAACGATAATAGTTCGGAAGTGAGATTGTGTGATCGAGCGAACGATCAGAATTGATTGTGCGTATGGATGATATATGCATATTGTACGATTTTAGTAGAACAAATTTTAAAAATTGAAATTGCAAATTAATATGATTATGAACAATATATTTGGATATCATTGGTAAATAAGATGTATGTATATAAAAGCAAAAGGCTAGTTGATCCCTTTGATTTCATAAGTAAAAAATTGGGTTGCCTGACAAAAAGGTACATGATTATACTGTTGTTTGAATTTGATGGTTTTACGATTGAACCGCTTGGCTTTGTTTTCTTTGTTGGTTTGGGCCGGTAGTGGCGATTTGTAGTTGTTCTGATCTAACCGCGCAAAAGAGACGCTGGTGAAATTTTTTGAAAATTTAAAGAGTCAGAAAACTTTGAAGAAATTTTTAATAACTAAAATTTGATTTTGAGTTATAACCTGAAATGATTGAATGTGATAATATTAGGTGGAATTTATGAATGAATTTGGAAGCTTAGTAAAAGTAATAACAAGGTTTCAACAAATATATTTTGGAAAGTAAAAGCTTAAAAGGATTTGGTAGGTTATTTCAACTAATTGGTTTTGAAAAAGTAAGGGGTTTAGGCATTTTTCTTACCTTGGCAATTTCGATGATGAAATTCTTTTAAGGAGAGAAGAATGTAATGCCCAAGAATTTTAGTTATTTGAAATTGGAATATTTAATCGATTTTTGAATATTAAAAATTTAATTTTATATTTTAAATAATGTGAATTTCAAATATAACGATTTATTTGATAATTTAATTATTGAATTTAATAATTGAAATTGTTAAATAATTGAATCTTCGGTTTTAAGTTGGACAAAAATAATTTCAAAGCTTATTTAAATTATATTTAATAAAAATGAAAACAGTAAACTTTTGAGATCCATATCTAAAAGTGATTTAACTAATTTTGAAATAATTCGTTTTAATTAACATATAAAATAGCCTTCTAGGACACTATCTTGGTTTTGACGAAGCCAGTTTCATTGCATCTGTAATAATGAAATATAATACACCGTCGGATTTCATGGAGATTAGATGTATTGTTTGGCCGCATGAGATCGCAACGCATAGGATTTAATGTTGAAATTTTAGTGTAATAATTGGATTAAAAAAGCTATCTTCTGCAAAGATCAAATTTGGTCTCGAAACTAGTTCCATTGCATTCGGAATAGTGGTATAACATATAGAACGCCTAGCGGCACGTCTCGATTTGGGTTCCACCATGCTCCATCACCATCCACCAAAACCACACACAAGCCCATATCCCCCCACATTTCCTTCTCTTTATATAGCCATCTCCAGAGCAGATAAGAATGAAAAAAAAAAAAAGTTCTTGAAAAAAAATTATATTTCAAAATTTACTTAATGAAAAATTCCAACATTGCTTCTCTGGAACCGTATCGATGACAGCTTCATTGTGATGTGGGTTAGGGGGTGTTTGATCAAGGTTTGGAGGGATCGACGTTGGAGGTAGCCGATTAGGGCTTGGCTTTTCTCAAGCTAGGATGGTTATTAGGGAATTCGAAGCTTGCAGATCGGTTTGTGGGGTCATGGAGTAGTTTCGGCGTCGTCTTGGTAGAGCGCAATGGAGTTTTGGCGAATGTGACCTAGAGGGAGGAGCAGTGGACGCGTGAACAGAGTTGAAAGATTTCTAATTATTTATAAATGTTTCCGAAACACATGAACGGAGTTGAAAGACTTGGATTTTATAAAGAAACTTATAAAATGGTTTGGAGATGTAAGGAAGATTATTTACAAGGTAAAGTAGTTTTATAATGATTTTTATAGATGGTAAGATATTTATAAGCGGACTTAAGAAATGAATTTATAGATTTATAAAAGAAAATTTATAAATGGTTTAGATATTTATAAATGATTTTTAGAAATGTACAAAGAGGAATTTATAAATGGTCGAAGTGTATAAAAGGAGTTTTACAAATGGTTTCAAGAGTTTTATAAAATGGATTATAAATGGTTTAAGAGAATCACGAGGAGTTTTATAAATGATTTTTGAACTAAATAAAAAGGAAGTCCTTCTCAGTTTTATGAATATACTTATACCATTAAGGTAAGTATATGGTTATTTCCTATGTATTGAAATGTAGGGATTTGCAGTTATACTTTTGCAAAAGTATTCTTATATAAGTAATTTACAAAGTGATTTTTATAAATGAAAGATTTATTAAAGGAGACTGGTGATTGCTTAGGTGCTTAACCAATGTTGGTTTTCCATATGAAATAAATCCCTAATTGAATGTTTTTTATTCGATAGTTGAATAATCGGCTATCGAAAATGGACCCAAATGTAACTTTAAAATTTTTTAGGAGAAACACGTGAGTATATGGCACAGTCATCTCCGATAATTCTGTACTACGCGTATAAATCTTGTTTCATTCTCCTAGGACAATGATAAGGACCATCCACTAACGGTTAGGAATTGATCTCCAATCTTATCTTTGACTGTTTATTTCCTAAAGAACCGGGGTTGGGCTTATCGAAAATTATCAAATGTTGTTTCGAAGAGATAAGGATCGGATATGTTATGCGAAAACCACTTCGATCCAACGAATGCGTTTCGATGTGAAGACATTGTGAAGAGCATGGAATTGAAGATAGAGATGTGAAGTGCAAGGTCTAATCGCTACTAATCCTGAAGGTGATTCCAAAATGGATGTAGCTTACAGTTTTGCTCTTGTGTAAAGATTTGTGGTATATTACAGATTATTCGTTTCGTTGTGATATTCAGTGTTGTATAGTTTTCCTCTTATCTTTTTCATTCTATATTTTTCCGCAACAATTGGGTTTTTGGCATTTGATAGCTCAGCATGTGATACAGTGAATGTATTAGTACCGATTTTTTGAGGGTCGAAAAACCCCGGTCATTACAATAACCAAACAAAATTATATATGGTGGAGATATAGAGGCTAAGTAGTTTATTTGACTAGAATATGGGATGTGGAGATGAAGCAAACTAGTCAAAATCTCTAAATCAATTGAATTTCCTAGAACTTAGAGAATTTCTTTAGGAATTGAGTATTTAGAGGTGGAAATCAAAGCATAGAAAGTATATATAATTTAGGGATGGTTAGGGGTTTATATAGATATTATAAGGATGCTAAAGTTGGGGTGCAACCTTCCAATTTGGCCATTGATGAAGAGAAGCGGCTACTGGAGCAAACAGTCACGAAGACACCACTTCAAAAAAACAAGCCGTTTTACAGTAGGTCAGTTGACTGAGAGAAGGCTTCAGTCGACTGACTTGGTGTAAAAATCTAGAGGGGACCATTGCCAAAATAGTAGACAAATTGTTCATATTTAGTCAACTGGTTCAGTCGACTAGATAGGGCATTCACTCGACTAAATCATAATATTTTCCAGAAGCTTGTGCGGTGCGGTGGTAAGGGCATAAGCTCATCTCCCAACCCACCCGGGTTCAAATACTAGCTTTACATATTTATATCCATTTTATTCTATACCTTTTCAATCATCATTTTGATCTAAAATAACTCAATAAATATATTGGTAGCAATATCGTATGGTTGTTATCATCAAAACACCATATATATATATGTATATATATATATGTATATATGTATATATATATGTATATATATATATATGTATATATGTATATATATATATGTATATATGTGTATATATATATATATATGTATATGTATATGGTTCATTCTCCCCCTTTTTAATGATGACAATCACACAACTTTAATATAAAATAATAGGTTCTATACCTTTTCAATCATCATTTTTATATAAAATAACTCAATAAATATATTGGTAGTAATATCGTATGGTTGTTGTCATCAAAACACCATATATATATATATATATATATGTATATGTATATATATATATATATGGTTCATTCTTCCCCTTTTTTATGATGACAATCACACAATTTTAATACAAAATAATAGGTTCCCAAGACATATATATTATGTAAGTTTATTTCCCTCAAGTTCAAATAAATGTCAATATAAAATATGTAAACACATGTTCAAGAGCATTTGCATACTATATGATAAAAGCTCCCCCAATGTATAATGTTTCTCTTTAACTTTTAACTATATACTCCCCCTATCAATATGCTCATTATTTCTCTCTCTTGTGTAATTAACAAAAAGTATAAAGAAAATGAAAATAAATGGAGAATATCATACAAAAGTAAAAAATAAATAATTTTAACATTAATTCAAAGCGATGAGTATCTAATAGATATGTCAAACGGAAGAAAAATGATACTCATTTTACAATAGATATAAGGTTTACGACTTAGGAAACCATATCCAGTTAGATGTGGTTGATCTCTTACAAATATAATTTCCACTATTAACCATAGTGTCGTAATAATTGCTAACACATGAATGTATATCATGATCTATTAGATTAGCAGGAATCCATATATCATCATTAATTGTCGTTGATTTAGTATTCGTAGGATTTTTTTCTATTTCTAAGCATAATAATATTATGACATGGATTGGTTTTAGAACTATCTCTACTTTCAATACTGGTATTAAAATGTATATATAGGAATGCATATCTAGTAAAAAAATACAATTACCTTGTTTATAGTCTAAACTAGTTCTATTATTATGAGCTTTTCCATTAGTAGTTAAGGAAGATAAATCATCTTTTTCTTTATTAATTTTTTTGATTTTCTCATTTAATTTATCAAAAGCAGCTTTGCAATCACAAATTTCTTTTTGGATTAAAATATATGATTATTTTTAAAAATTCATATTATTTAATTAATTCTAGATCTTATTATTAAAATCCCTATTTTCTTTTTTCAGAGATAAAAGTTTTTAATTTGAATCATTTAAAGAATTTTTCAAAAATATGTTTTTATTTTGAAAAACTTCAATATTTTTTAAAATCACTATTTTTAATGTTTAAGCACTCATTACCTTTTAATATAAAAAATTTGTAAAATAAGTTCTTCCAGTGTATTTTAAAAATTTTAATTTTGTTTTACTAAAAACTTATTTCTTCTATTAAAATACTACTTTTACGCTTACAATCGTCTAATTTAGTTAAAGCAATAGAATTAACCTTTCATGATGCTTTAAAAATCTTTTAATAACTTCTCATGTGTTTGTAAAAGATCAATATATATATAGAATCTAAGCGTACTGATTTTGATCTAAAATTAGCTACGCAACACAAGTACCTTGATTCTATATATTGTTGCTCGCTTTCAAAGAATTTCTTTTTCTTGACTGTCTTTAAGCTCTGACTAGATCTTCTCTTTGGCCATTATTCTATGATATTGTGATGATAGAATTCCAAGTTCTAATACCACTTGTTAGTCGCTATGCACTGGATCAAAAATGGCTGATAGTAGTAAATAGTGTAAATGCAGCAAAATAGTACAATAGATCACATAGTCGATTTTATACTGGTTCGGACCTCCTGTCATACATCCAGTCCTATAGCTCCCCTTCAGTATTTCACTATCAACGCCCTCACTTCTCCCAGAGGAATAGGTTCACATACTTTGCCTGAACAGTTGAATGGGACTTCAACAATAGTTACAAGTTGTGTAACAAAAACGTGGCTCTCTGACATAGCGTATCTTGATATACAAATGTTAGTTTGATGTATAATGACTCATATAACCAAAGCAAACTATATTGAGTAGAGGTATAGAGGCCAAGGAGTTTATTCGACTAGAGTATGGGATGTGGAGATGAAGCAAACTAGACAAAAATACTGATCAGATGAATTTCTTGGAACTCAAAGAATTGCTTAAGAAATTGAGAGTTTAGGAGTGGAAGTAAAAGCATAGAGTTGTAAATATGATATGAGGATAGTTAGGGGTTTATATAGATGTTTTAGGATGCTAAGGTAGGGGTGAAACCTTCCAATTTCATCATTGATGAAGAGAAGTGGCTGCAAGAGCAGAGATATACAACTTTTGGAGCGAAGAGTCACGAAGGGGGCACTTCAAAAACAATTAGCCATTTACAATAGTTCAGTCGACTGAGAGAAGGCTTTAGTCGACCGGCTTAGTGTGAAAATCAAGCCCGAGAGCATTGTCAAAAAAGTAGAAAAGTTGTTCATATTCAATCGACCGATTCAATCGACTGGACAAATCTTTCATTCGACTGAATCTTTGTATTTTCCAAAAGCTTGTGTGGTGCAGTGGTAAGGGCACAGGTCATCTCTCAGCCCACCCAGATTTGAATCCTAGCTTTATATATTTTTATCCATTTTATTTTACACCTTTTCCATTATTGTTTTGACTTGAAATAACTCAATAAAAATATTAGTAGCATTATTATATGGTTATTATCATCAAAACACCATACATATATATGGTTCTTTCATCCCCCATTTTTGATGATGATAACCACACAACTTTAATAGCTCCCCTTGATATATGTTATGTAAGTTTAGTTCCCTCGACTTCATATAAATACCAATATAAAATATGTAAACCACACGTCTTTTGGTATCAAAGCAATGAATGTTTGCTTTACATATTTTATATTGGCATTTATATGAATTTGAGGGAAATAAACTTACATAACATATATCTTGGGGGCTATTATTTTATATTAAAGTTATGTGGTTTTCATCATCAAAAAGAGGGAGAATGAAAGAACCACATATATGGTGTTTTAATAATAACAACCATACAACAATGCTGCTAATATGTTTATTGATTTATTTCAAGTCAAAACGATGATGGAAAAGGTGTAAAATAAAATGGATAGAAATACATAAAGTTGGGATTAAAACCCTGGTAGGTTGAGAGACGAGCATGTGCCCTTAACACTACACCACATAAGCTTTTGAAAAATACTATGATTTAGTCGAATAAAAGCCTTTGTCCAGTCAACTGAACCGTTCGACTAAATATACAAATTGTTTACTTTTTTGGAAATGCCCCCGGGCTTGATTTTCACAAGAAGCCAGTCGATTGAAGCCTTCCCACAATCGATTTTGACCTACTATAAAACAACTAGTTTTTTTAAAGTGGTTTCTTCATGACCGTTCGCTCCAAAAGTTGCATCCCTTCGCTTCTGCAGCCACTTCTCTTCAACAATGGTGAAATTGGAAGGTTACACTCATACTTTACCATCCCTACAACATCTATATAAACTCCTAACCATCCTTAAATCATATATACAAATCTATGCTTGGATTTCCACTCCCAAACTTTTAGTTCTTAAAGCAATTCTCCGGTTCCAAGAAATTCATTTGATTTTGTGATTTTGACTAGTTTGCTTCATTTCCACATCCCATACTCTAGTTAAATAAACTCCATAACCTCTACACCTCTACTAATATAGTTTGGTTTGGTTATAGGAGTCATTGTACATCAATCTAACATTCTGTGTATTAAGATATGTCGTGTCAGAAAGCAACAATTTTGTTATACTACTGTAACTGTTGTTAATGTCCTATTCGGTTGTTCAAGTAAAGTTTGTAAACCTGTTCCTCTAACAGAAGTGAGGGTGTTGATACTGAAATACCAAACGGGAGCTTCGAGATTGGCAAAGGTTGGGAGGTCCGAACCAGTATAAAATCGACTATGTGATTTACTATATCATTCCACTGCATTTACATTGTTAACTACTATCAACCATTTTTGATTCAGTGCATAGTGACTAACAAGGAGGAAAAGGGAGTCAAATTAGAATATTAAGGATTATATCTTGAAATTTAGAAAGCTAAGAAGGTGAGCGGGAAATTATATATTTTTATATAATATTGGATTTATATCATTGTGAATCTCTTCTTGTATGCCTAAAATGTAAATTGGAGTTGTAGGCTAAAAATTGTATATGTGTAATGAATTTATAAACCCTACCCATATATTCTGTGATTGATAATTTGAATTATAGCATGTTCGTGAATCTAGAAAATATCAGGTGGTAGTAGTCCTTGAATTTAGGATTGGATAGTAGTAGTCCTTAAAACTTATAAATTGTCTAATCATTCCAAATTTGTAGATTTAAATGATGTGTGCAAATAAAATTTAAATTAAGTTATCACTGTAAATTTTGGGCGTTTAAAAAGTATTTTAATTCATAGGAGTGCAAAGCGTTGTAATGTAAATTTTTATAGATTATCAAGTTTAGATTTATAAATAAAAGTGTATCGTTTGAAATGACAAAGAATGCATCAAAAGGAAAGTGATGTATAAAATAGGGATACTTACAGTATTCTATACCATCTATTTCAATAACTATTAAAAAAAATTCCTTGTAATTCGATACGTAACACAAATTCTCCTTTTGGATAAGATATAGAAATTTTACAGTGTTAGTCTTTCTGTTTAGGTAGAAGACGTAATTCTAATGCATTAAAATATAGAAATACCTAAGGATAAATTGAACAATTATAAATATGATAAAAATAATCCAAGAAAAGAATTAATATGTACATATGTGCAGTGTAAGAAAGACAGAAATTAAATAAAAGAAATGAAAAGGTAGGCAAGTAATAATTTAAAATAAAAGGCAATAGAGATAGAAAATGTGATGGTAAGGAAAAGGAAAATAAATGGGAAAAACATTTAGATCTTTTAAAAAGGAAGCGGTAAATGACCTTCAGTTAAATAAGATGTACACGCATAAGGAAGTTAAGAAATGTTATTAACAGTAAACAGTGGAGGCGAATTAATTAAACAGTATGATGAATATATATATATATATATATATATATATATATATATATATATTTGTGTTTATAGATTCAAGAACGTGTTTATGACGGGTATGGATTATTAAAATTAGTAACTAACTTAAGTGGATAAAAATGACATAGTCATTAGAATGGGTTGGAATGCGAGGTCAGTAATGTTACACAATAGCAGCCTGCCCAAAGAAAGAGGCTACCAGCAACTATGTATATATTATACTGATGTGGGACATGTAAACTGTAGGACCCATAGAACTATATACATTAGCGTAAAGGTGAAGCAATACCCCAGTAAGGTCTATTTCAATCTTTTAGGATGGGTATTGCCTTGATTGCGTTAGGCAATTTAAGTGGGATGATGAGCAAAGATCAGCGATATGTCAGTGAGTTAGTACTATATTAGGGAGTAAGAGCTGCACATTGGTCGTTAATGCCATCAGTCCTGAGTAGTGAGCAGGAAAGACGAGGGTTAACCCTAAAAGGGCTACATATCCTTCTAGTGTCTGCTATGTTTAGGTTATGCAGTGCCATTGTTGTTTGTTAGTTTGGTTATTAGGAGGTAAGGCTAGTTAACCCTTAAAAAGAGGTCTTTCAAAAAGAATGGGGGTAGTCTGTGAGATGAATCCATAACAGTTCGTGTAGCTGAATCCATAGTCCAAAGAGCTGAGTCCTCTATAGTTTGTGGAGTAGAGTCCTCTATAGTTCGAGGAGCGAGTCCTCTATAGTCCATGGAGTTGAGTCCACAACAGGAAACACATAAGTAGAAAATTCCCGATGTAAGATAGAATATATCTAAACTATATGACACTGTAATTAGGCACTACGGGGAGTTCCTTCGTATATATGACAACGAGGACATGATATTGCATTGATGAAAGATCCTAATGAGGTGTTGGGTTATGGATATTAGAAAAGATAGTATCTTGGTCCAATGGGGATTGTGGTACTTATATATATACACTTAAATAGTTATAATCTACTTCGGTAGATGGGCCATATCATATGCGTACATGGAGTCGAAACGAATAAGTAAATTAAAAGTACATAACATGTGATGAAAATGTCAACATAAACTAGTATTATGTGTAAAATATATAATTTTCTAGTCACTAGAACATTGTTCCGACCCTCTGCT
This sequence comes from Allium cepa, assembly GCA_030765085.1. Classification (NCBI taxonomy): domain Eukaryota; kingdom Viridiplantae; phylum Streptophyta; class Magnoliopsida; order Asparagales; family Amaryllidaceae; genus Allium; species Allium cepa. The sequence goes on along the minus strand of CM060928.1, from coordinate 388,918,172 downwards.
TATTACAACCCATAGGATAGCATTAGAGGGACAGGAACGATGCAAGGTGCCAACAATGAAAGGGTAGGTTTCCTAGTGCATGCTCGGCACTGACAAGGACACCAGTTATTGGAAGTGTCAATCTTGGTTGGTACTATATGATTTATTATACTTTACCAATTTGCTATAAGTTATATTGATAGTGCTCTGATATGAATTTAATTGTCTATTTACAGGATACCAAACCAATAATGCATGCTTTGGTGGACTAGGGTTTTCGATTTAGCAAAAATTCGAGCCCACTAAGGTATAGGTTGTCACATTTGGGATCTAGGTCTAGGTTAGTCAACATTGAAAAATTATGAAGCATTGAGAGAATATATTCATATTTGGCCTATAAATATAAAAAAATTATACGCCAAATCCTATAAATTTTGATTATAGAGTAATTGCAATCATACACTGGAAATATGGATAAGTCAAATATGAGTCGAAACAATGGATGAAGTTGAAGATATACGCCTACCACGACTACACCGTAGGAAGTACACTTGATGAAAAGGTGTTGACTTAAGAAGAGCTTGAGTGCGGTATATGGAAGGAGGCTTATTCGTCTAACCTAAAAATCCCCACTCTCGACCTACTCAAATGAGTGCTCAAGAGTTTAGGGGTAAAACAAAAACTTCGGGTCAGACAAAAAGTTTAGTGTGAATAATAATATTCTGTCTCGAACCAAATATACATCTCGTGGGACCACGCCGTTGACCAAAACTGGTTTTCCCCTCTCTGATATCTTATATAAATATATTAATCAGAAATCATCATCTGCAACCATATGATTACAACAAATATAACATGATCATATGCATGCATGCAACCTGGGTAAGTCTGACTAGTCTATCATCCTAGGGTTATGTACACCCAAGATTTACACTTCCCAACAATAGGTTATTTGTCTCAAATTATAGTTTTCCAAGGGTCACCAAGAACCTAATCATTTTGCAGGCCAACTAATAACCTATCGAACTAACTTGGGCCAAAACATAACTTGATGTCCATAATTCTCCAAATACAGTTAGGAGTAAAACATCTTAAATAATTTGGTGAGCATATAGAGCTACGAGTTTTTTTTTTGTAGACATCCTTTTAGTCTCATTACTAACAAAGCCATATGTATTGGAATCTTGGACCTTTACAACCGAGGGCTAATGGCTGAAGCTTAGGGCACGACCCTACACCAGTCCCACCTACACTTTTATTTGGTTCTTAAATTCATGAGTCATATCTTTTGATCATTTCAGGGCATCCTAGCACAATTAATCTATCTGATCTCTTGTATGCAATTCTACTTACTCTAGAGTTTGGTCTAACTATAGTCACTATTAGGACAACCAACTAGTAATTCTACCCCCAAAATCCCTAGATGTAGTGATGGGACATGAAATGTGAGTATGACAATTATAAAATATCTAAATTTAACCGATCAATTGATAACAAGAACAACATCACGAATGAAAAATGTTCAATCAACAGTCACATATACAATAAAATTACTTAAAATTAAGTAACATTTCCCATCGGCGAAACTTCACAAAAAATGGGGCTAAAACACCATTTCTTTCATCTTTGACATTAGCAAACCACTTAAATATTATTCTTTAAAAAAGGAAAACTTCGCTTGTTACTTAGCCAAAATTTTGTGCTAAAGCACTAACATAAGCCTACACTAATGGAAAAAATGGTCATCATAAGTCTAAACTAATGGTAAAAAACTAATCGACATAAGTGTACTGGTGGCATAAAACAAGTCATCATAAGCCTTAACTAATGGCATAGAACTGGTCTTCATAAGTCTAAAGCATAAAACTAGTTGACATAAGTCTAAATTAGTGGCATAAAATTGGTCGACATAAGTCTAATTTGTGGCATTAACATTTATGTCGTGGGTCTGGCATCATTATTTATGTTGTAAGTGGCATCAACACGGGTGTCGTAGGTTTGGCATCGTTATTGATGTTGTAGTTAACATCAACATTGATGTCTTGGATCCAGCATCATCACTGACGTCGTATGTGGCATCAACTTTGATGTCGTAGATCTGGCGTCATCATTAATGTTATAGGAGGCATCAACATTGATGTCGTAGGTTGTCATCAACATTGATGTCGTAGATTTGGCATCATCATCAATGTCATAGTTGGCATCAATATTTATGGCATTAACAAAGGATGGCATTAACAAATGATGGTATTTATGTAAATAGTTAAAAAAATTAAATTATTTTCTTTTAAAGATAATACATTCCACCAACTCTTATATCTCATCAAATTGTTATTGGATAATAAGTTTTCTTTTCATATTTCTTTTAGAATTTGTTGGAAGATTACATTTTCTTTCCCAAAACAATTTACAAATCTTTATAGTTAATATTATTTAAGAGATTTTCAATCATCAAAAATTCATAGAAAATCATAAACGCCTGGAAAAATCCTCAAAAATCACCAAAAATTTGATTTTCCATCTTCTTTCATATATAAAAATTTTAGGACCAAAATATTAATTTTATTATTTTTGATTAAAACTCTATATAAACACTATTTCCTCCTTATGAAATCCATAAAATATTCATATGTACTTGAAAAATTATGAAATTAAAAAATCGTCTCCAAAATATTATTTTGCACAACATATTTGAGTTTCAAGTTAATTGGAGATCAAAACTAGGTTTTTTACCTTTAAAACCATTAAAAATAATTCCATAAAATTCCAATAAATTGTCATTCAATCAAACAGTGATATAACCAATTCAAACATGACATTTCATCACAATAATTTTGAAAATCAACCATAGATTTGAAAATAAACATAAATAAATGAGATGGATGCTATTATTCACCTTATATTTGATAACTGAGATGTAGATTTGTTTGAAGATTGATACCCCTAAACTTTTTCCTTGAATCCCTTATTTTTCCCCTTCTTTCTTCTTCTTGTAATGGATGGCCTCTTTAGGTTAGGCTTTGATTGTTTGGAAATGAAAATAAGAATGAAATGGGAGAGGGAGAGCTAAAGGAATGAAATAAGGAACTATTCCTATTATTCCTCTCTCATTTATTCTTTTCTTTTCTAAGTTTAAAACAATCTTATTAGTTGATTAGTTAAAGCATGATTCAAATTAGTTAAAAATTGCATTCTCCTTTTAACACCACGCACATTATTATATATAATTTATCTAATTAAATCTTTTGAATGATGTTAAACAATTATGGTTGTTACAATCCTTCTAACCAATTCAGTTATCCGATTGTCACTGTCCAACAAAGGCCCTCGATTAATGGATGCATTTTTCCACCATTCCTATAAAGGAACTTTGGTATATATTCCTCTTGCTGCGTGTTTGCATTCTGGTCTTCACATGTAGCTTCATTTTTCCTCTATTCCTATAGGGAAACTCTGATACCTACTCCTTTGGTCGTTGTGGATTTGCGTTCTGACTTTCATTCCTAACTCCACGGTCATCCATTCTTGGCATTAAAGCTTGACCTAAGCTTGAACCGACATTACCCTTTAGTAAAATCCTCCCAGTACTGAGAGGGATGGGATCGATACCGACTGGTCCTGTTCATGGGGGAATTGTTCCAACTTGCTTCCTCTAACTCTAAATGCTCCTGCATTAGTTTATGGTCTTTGGTAATAAATTCCAATAGCTCTAGCTATTCCTTATTGTCTTACCTTTGGAAAAATTCATCTATCATCTCCTTTTGTCAAGCCATTATTCTATCTTGCATTTCTCTCATCATTCTCTCCATCTCCTCTTTAGTCACGTAGATGGAATGATTAGAATTTGAAGACACCTCATGGCTGCCTCTATGTTCTGATTAACTCCTTCCAATCTTAGATCTGGTGTTAGGTCTCTTCATCTTCCTCAAACTTCATATTCTAAGCATTAAGTTGTTAAATCTAGCTGTAACAACCCGCATATTTATCGATTATATATTTAAATATTTTATTTAAATATTTCACCGTTCATCGGATTTTGGTCCGAAAAGCTACTTTGTGCAAACAGTCGAATTGAGACTCGAGACCACCCCCATTGAGTTCAAAATGATGTTTGCGACCTTTTTGAGTATAAGCTTCGATATGTTTGGAGAAAGTTGATTTTTGCCACTTTTTACATAGGGCTTTGGTTTGGGCTGAGCCCAATAACCCCACTTATGTATTCAGTCCCAACCCCTCTCCTCTTCATTACTTCATAATTTCCTTATACATTCAAGCTTCATCAAAAATGGGGGAAGAGAAAAAGAATTAGGAAATCCTAAGCCCTAGTTTCCATTAGCAAATCCATCTTCTTGCTCCAAACTCAAGTGAACCCATTGGTAAGCCTTCTCTTCTTCTTCCCTAACTCATTCTCTCTTTGATTTCAGAAAATTCCTAAACCTAATTTAGGAAATATTTCTCTTTTTAGCTTAGAATCAAGCTTCTAGTGTTGAGATTGAAGTGTGGTTGATCTTCCCTTGTCTTCAAGCTTCTCATTCATTGTTTTTGGGTTCAAAGGTGAGATTTTTAATCTCACTTCTAAGTCTATGAATTATCTTCGATTGTTAGGTATAAATTCCTAACACTTATTCTTGTGCAATTGCTTTTGATTTGGATTGCTTTTGAGAATATTCCAATTTTAGTGTTTGAAAGCCAAATCCTTAAAAATCATAGCTTTGAGGTTCAAATGTGTTTTTGGTGATGCATCGAGGAGCCAATAGGGCCGGGTCCGTTAGGCATAATTCCCTAGCGTCCGTGCTCGTTCGGTTGCGAATTGGTGGAGGTTGCATATCAATTTATGGGCATCAATTTGCAGAGCATCAGGTTCGGCCGACCGACCCCCCTGGTCCGGTCGACCGACCTGCTAGTAAAAGTGCAGTTGCACTTCTCTGTTTCTGGTTCGGCCGACCGACCCCCCTGGTTCGGTCGACCGACCTGATGCCCGAGAAGTTTTCAAAACAGGGTTCGGTCGACCGAGCTCTGTAGCCGGCCGACCGACCTGATGCATTTTGCCTATTTTCGCCTAGTCGCGTGAATTTCCAACTTTGATCGATTCGAGTTGTTTCCTAGTTGTTGTTATCATCTATTATGACTTTGATGAATCTTTTTAGGGATTTTTGAATATCCATTTCGATGGATCCTTTATCGATTTCTTTGGATTTTATTCACGTCTTCGTATGTGAATTTTAATGATTGATTGTTCTTACAATCTTCTTCGTGATTTGTCACTTTAAAAATATAAAGGTTTTCTATATTAGTAGTAAATATCAAAACTCTTTCCTCAAACGATTTCAATACTATTTTAATACCAAATTCGTTTATAAAACCGTTTTCCAATCTATTAGTATATACAAACCTTTACCTCACTCGTATGAGAAATCTAATTAAACGACTTAGTAAAACAAGTGGTATGAAACGCTTGCGTTCACTTTGTTGGTTAATTCTTGGACTTGTTCGATTGAAACTCTTGTGACAATTGTCTAGTGGAGATCTACAATTTGTTCGTAAATATTTAAGTTAAGCTAGTGGTTATGGGACATGATGCTAAGCTCATATATTTACTAGCTTACTGTAATCGACACTTCTCGTTGATCATGACGATCATCTTTGTGATTTAGACTAGCAATGTGCGATGTCTCTTTGTCTGCGAGGGAGACTAAACCCCGTTTTGTGGAGTTTCGACTCAATTTGGTGGGGTAGCAACCCATGGTCTTCGGGCCGTTTGTGGAGCTTCGGCTCAATTTGTGATGGTTAGCAACCATGGAATTAGCGTTCCGTTTGTGATACACGTGTTGGTGGGCTTTATGCTCCCGTTTGTGATAGGCCTCCCCCCTTTGTGATTTCTGGATTTCTTGAGATGATTTCTAGAATTTGTGTTTCACCAATTTTCGTGATTTCCATTGATAAGTTTTATCAATATTTGTGCATTGGTGCATTTGTGCGTCATTGACTTTTGTGATTTTTGGATTTCGCATATTGAATTCTGGAATTTGTGTGTCATTGACTTTTGTGGTTGACATTGATATTATTGTCAATATTTGTGCATTGGTGAATTTGTGTGTCATTGACTTGTGTGATTGACATTGATATTATTGTCAATATTTGTGCATTGGTGAATTTGTGTGTCATTGACTTTTGTGATTGGCATTGATATAATATGTCATTTATTGTGGTTTGGTGAACGAAATGAGGAGTATGACATTTCTTTGTTTCTTGTGTAGATTTGGTGATATTGATTAATCTCTCGTTGATTTTCAATTACTTATATATATCACAGCTTGGCATTGTGATTATTATATGTTTATGTCATATCTCTTATTATATATCACTTCATCTGATATTCATAGCTAGACTGATCCGTTTATTATTTTCTTCTTAAATAATACTCGGGTCAGACTGAGATATTACAGGTGCTTCCTCATGGCTTCCTATCTGGAACCATCTTCTGACTTTTGGCAAACTACTTTAGTTTAGTAGTTTTTGTTGTATACATTTGAGATACAGACTCTATGATGTATACTTATTCTTTTGTCTAGCACTTGTATCAATTCTTTTTGATATTGTGGATCTTGTTAGACCACTACTCTGATGAACACTTTTATGTGTTATATATATTCATATCTATTTCCGCCCTTGTGATATGAATTATCTGTGACTGATTTGTGTTATGTTTATTTCTATATTTGTTTCCGAAGTCCTTTATAGCCACTGTGTAGTAGCTTTGAGTTTGTGTCGGTATGTCGGATTTCCTCTTGAGATGAAAAGTTATATTTTTATCTGGCATATCGGTGCTCACACAAAGCAATTATACAGATGGTCGCTCCTCAACAGCCTTATTCTCCGTGCTAGTTGACAGCATTACTTCATAGTGTTCTTGTCTAGCGTGGGTATAGAGGTGGGGCGTCACATAGCTCTTCCTCAATGAAAGCACCAAATTGTTGATGCCAAAAATGGCAGCAACATCCAAATATCATACGTAGTATAAAGATCTAACCAAAAAATATGTTGAAAATTAAGAATATTATAGCGGTTTGGCAATCTCTTGCCTACATCCACTTTATATTTTATTTATTAGAGGTTTGTGAGTCAGTAGTGCAAGAAATTTACTAATCTAAGTCCTAGAATAGCAAATGGTTACTGTCCAAATGAATTTAATAGAAGAGAGGTAATAGATGAAGAAAAAGAAGAATCAAAAGTCCTTTTTCAGTTGTCATAGGGTCTATATATACAGAGGAAACAGCTAGTTGAGTCAGAAGGCCATGAAGTCCAAGGTCCAGACATAAGCCCGGTGATGTTCAAGTGAATATGCTGGCCCACATGTATAATAAACCTTTCGGTATTGAATGGTACTTCTTGGTGAAAAATTACTCCTTTCACTTGCATTGTTCGTATCTCCAGTTCGATGAACTCCAAATTTCTTTTCTTAAACTTTGGGTTATTCCTGACGATTCTGTTGATAACACTTGTACTATCCTAGTTACTTTGCTTTTTTCTCATAAATCCTTAGAGTTGCTCATCTTTTCTCTAAGGAAAGTACTTTACAACGATTGTTAAAGATTTTCATCATGTACAAGGAGTTAGGGGTTGATAGATGGAAGAAGTACCTCTCGGTGTGGTCCTCTGGGTGCCGAATGGTCCGCTTACCCCCATTTTACTTGAAACTTGTTGAATTCCTTTCTTTTGTCCATCTAGACTTATTTCCAAGCTTGTGAGCCATTTTGTCTTCTTTTTGACCCTTCACTTCCAATTGAAAATCCCTTTGATCAAAAAGCTGGTTAACATTTTCATTTGGGCTAGATAAGTCTATTTTGGACCCAGTTGGTTTAGAGAAATGTCTAATTGAGTTTCAACTTTCAAATTCATGCTTTTCATATTTGAGTATTGATTAAATCCCTTCCAAATATATAGAATGAATTAGGGCTTATACTTGACATTTATATCTGGAATATCCAAATACTAACATGTTTCGGGTCTCATTGAACAATCCTCACGATTAAAACATAAGATGTCATCTCTAGCAAAAGAAAGGAGATATTAGAGAAGTGATAATAAGTGCATGATGAATTGACACCAATTTGATGGATCGCATATTGAAAAAAGAAGAACAATATTGGATTACGAAAGAAGACCAACATTATTCAGGATTTTATGATTGGGTTTTAATTTGCGAAGGTATTACTTCTTAGTGTTGGCTTGTAAGTCAGTACTTAATTTGTCATGGTATGCCAGTATGGTCGACATTCAACTTAATGTGGGTTGGACATTAAGGCATGGGAGAGTGGATTTGGCACTAGAAGTGGTTATGAGGGGAGTTGAGAGGAAAATAGTGTGAGCTAGTGGAATAGGGATCTTAAAGCTAAATTAACACTAGAGGGGATGAATAATTTTTAATGGATTATTTAAGTATTATTCAAATTCTTTAAGATTTTACTTAGAATGATACAATTAACAATCATAGAAAACTTCATAGAATCAAACTACATATAAAAGTAAATGCAATAAAAGTAAAATGGAAAGAACACATCATGATTTTATACTAGTTCAGAGTTAACCTACATCCGGTCCTTCACAATTCTTTGTATGGATTTCTTTTCAACTAGTAAATGCAAATACAATCTAGATTTCAAAGATACGAGACACACATTCCAAAATACCGGCCCCTGGGTAGAGCCACTTGATTTTCGGGTCACGAGCACATGCATTAGATTTACAGACTATTAAGCACACCCAATACATTTAATCAGGAAACAATCACACTTGCTTTAATTTTAGGGATACCAAGCACACCATAGAGTATAAGAGTATGATTTGATAGAATTTTCATACTCAGATCTTTGATCTTGTGATTATAATGGATCCTAGAACTCTTGAATAGCACTTATTCTTAAGGGAGATGAGAGAAATCAGAGAGTATATGGAAGAGAATCAAACTAGTAATGATTGAATTTGATTTTGGTTGACTTTTGGCAGAGTTTTGATAGAAATTGCTTTAGAAATGGAGAGAGTGAAAAGAGGAGAGAGAAATAAGAAAGTAGTTAATAAAATTCGTTTGGAAGACTGGTATATATAGGGAAACAACGGTCATGTCCATTCGTGAAGAGATATGATGAAAAGACACTTACGTTCAAAGTTGAATTTTGAAAAATACCGCTATTATGTAAACATACTTACAGAGTATATGTCGACATATCTATTTGTATTTTGAAATATTACTTGATAAAATTGTTTTGAAAATATTTTGTAAAATATTTTGAAACTTTGTACAAATATTTAAACATAGTTTATATATATTTTAATCATATTAAACTTAATAGAACTATATAAAATAATTTTGAAAGTTTAATAAGGACATTTAAAATAATGAAAAAAAAATATATAAAATCAATACAGTTATAAACTATTAAAGTATATACTATAATTCAATATATACCTAAACATAAAAACACTAAAATAATATTAAAAGTATAAGAGATTTGAAAATCATTTTGGAAATATTTTGGAAAGATTAGTTTAAGAATAGAGTATCTGAAAAATAATTTTAAAAAAAATTAGAGAAGGAAAGAGAGATCAGGAAAATGCTATCATGGTTTTAACATAAAGTCTATCACTCTATAACTTATCAGGAATAACTTGAATTCTTTACTATTCATGAGTATTCATTCTTGAACTCTTGAAATTTTATATTAGCATCTTGAATCTACTCTGTATATCAACATCTTGATACTGTACAGTCTTCTAAATCAATACTTAACTAATATCCTGCACTTTATATTATATATATGTTGATAAAACATTAGTATCTATATTTTATATAATGTTATGTAGTTGTTATCATCAAAACCAATACCTAAGGTACTAGCAATCTCCTCCTTTTGATGATGACAACTTTATATATAAAATATATTATAACTCTCCCTGAGTTACAAAACTCCCCCTTTATCTATTCCCAGATTTTATATATTTCTCCCCTTTTGTCATAAACAAAATAACTAACTAAAATGATAACTCCCCTTAACTAAGATACTATAGTTATAATGATAAGAATGATATATAAGAAATGACGAGTGATAAAACAAATCATTAATAGTAACTATACCAAACTATATTTTCATTCAATATCATAATACAACGTAATCATAATCCAACCGAACTCTAAACTATCCATATATATACAAAGTGAAACTGTCAAATCAAATCTTATATAGATACCACACATTAAAACAATCAAAGAAAATTAACTGCTATCCTAACATGATTTTCTAACGGTCGAGGATTTGTGAATAGGACAATGAGGATAATGAAGGCAAAACTTCCTTTTTGTTTGACGAGATTTCCATCTCAATCGAAACATACTTCTCCGATGCATTGAATTTTGTCATCTTCTTCCATGTGTTCTTCCTCCTCGTCTTCTTCTTCTTCCTTTTCTTCCTCTTCATCGCTGCCTTGAAGTGGTTACGAATAGCCAAATTTATGGACTCATTTTTAACAACATTTGGATTCGTAAGATTGTCCAATAGTTATTTTGCAAATGGCAAAGATTGCTGCTTTGGTTCTCTTGTTCCTTGGTCATATGAAGATGCACCATTTGAATTTCAGTGAGCATTTGCAGAATATTCCTTATTTCACCCTCTATTTTAGCGATCTTGGCCATAGTAATGCTTTGGAAGGGGCCTTAAGTTGGAGAAGGGAAGGAAAATGATGGATTTGCTTCTCTAGAACATTTGGGATTAGAGCAAGCCATGGTTTCTTTGTTTTAGAAGTTTAAAACAAAGAGAATATAGAAAAATGACCAAAAAAAGTTGAAATTGGGTTATTATATAACTGACAATTTGAATTTTGGTGGGAAAATAAAAAAATAGATTTTACCATTATACTCAACATATGAAGGTAGGGTATGTCAACATACGTAGTGTTATTTTGATTATTTTGTTTTTCTTTATATTTTATAATTATTACTTCATTATTTATATATGTTCTTCGTAGTGTTATTTTGATTATTTTGTTTTTCTTTATATTTTATAATTATTACTTCATTATTTATATATGTTCGATAGAGAACAAATTCCCAACTCTCTTCTTAAATTAGTAAAGGATGTTTGATTCAATAGTTTTATTAATATATTAGCTGTTTGGTTTTTAGTGTTTATCAATTCAAGTGATATTATTTCTTTATTTCCATTATCTCATAGAAAATGATATCTTGTATCAATATGTTTAGTTCTACCATTATGGGTTTGATTTTTAGATAGATTAATGCACTTATATTATCATGGTATATTGATGATTTAGTAAACTTTAAACCAAAATCTTTTAATATTTGCTGCATACAGATAACCTATGAACATGCTAATGTAGTTGAAATATATTCTGCTTTTATCGTAGATAAAGATACAGAGTTTTGCTTCTTATTAAAACAGGAAACCAAAGAGTATCCCAAAAAGTGACAAGTTCTCGTTGTACTTTTTGGTTGGATTTTCAACCAGCCTAGTCAATGTAACGAACCGGGATTTTCGACCCTCGAATGACGACATCAATACGTTCGCTGTATAGCATGCCGAGCAATCGAGTGCCGAAAATATCAGATCATTAGGGGTGAAGAAGAAAGAGATAGAAAAAAGATAGAAACAACACATAGTTACTCACAATCACAGCGAAAAAACATATAATATATAATAACAGGTTTTTATACAAAAGAATCTATAGCTGTTAATATATATACAATCATCAAAGTGTAACAATCAACAATCCATCGGGATAGTTACAATGAACTTCCCTCACAAATACTGAACATTCAGTTTAACACACACATTGGAATATAATCAAGTATATGGAATACGCATGAGACTCCTCCAACTCGTTTCCAAAGCTCCATAGCATTCTAACCTGAATCTGTAATACTCGATCTACCCGAGCATTATAATTAAATAACACCCAAGTCAGCCTGAAAAACTAGCATGAGAAAGCACACTCAATTTGAATTAATACTATTACCAAAATCCTTTGAAAAACAAAGGTATCTCGTAAGACCACGCCACACATAATTATGATGGATTTTTACCTTACGATAGCCAAAACATTAAATATCAAAATCATCTGATATTATAATCGTATCTATAGAAAATAAGCTATAAATAGCTAAAATGCTTGCATCTCACGTTTCATCCTAATTGGTATACGACTAAAACTGTATAGGCTCATAGTGGATATTGGACTCTATACAATGACTGTGCTACTGAGGTACCGCCTGCCACATTACACTCGAGAAAAATGTACCAAGATCGTACCTAATGGTCCCTACCAACATAGGACCGGCCTATCCCTTACTGGATAGTAACGAATATGTTATCACCTGGGTGTTCCCACCCTAATCGAGCGCTTTTTTTCCATGCACAACCATATCCATAATTTATATTATATATCCGAGGGTATCTAGAAAAGTGGTAAGAAACCTACTTAAGGGCGACCCACTTAGCCCTGCTGCATCTCCCCTATTTTAGTCACTCCCGATTGATGAGGCTTGAGACTATGTTTTACCTTAAAGGTAGCATTCATACTTGGAATGCTAACGCTGCCTTCCCGTCCATGATGCAAATGATAGCATTCATCCATACAAGTTGTTTCGGGCTTGAATAAACCGAATTTTCAAAATCACCGTCTTCATTATCTTCACAATATCACAATTCGTAACGTACAAATCCGATCGAAGTGGTTTTTGAACAATTAAATCTAATCTTGTCCCTTCGAAATGATCAGTGAATTTGACTAGATTTGATAGACGGTTATTTAAATATCAAATAACACACATAAGCAGTTACTAGACCTATATTTTAAATTTTCCAAAATATTTATTTCAAAATATCTTTACCAAGACATATATCCAAATCTCTTCCAATAATTCAATATTCGAAAACAAATTCAAACATTTATATCCATAACAGGATAATTCAACCCATCCCAGTTGTTAGAAATATTTTCTTCCAATTCCATTTATAATTCAACGTTTCGAAAATATTTCTATAATAATAATCTTGTAGTTAAAATAATTCAAATTCTTCCAGTCCATTACTTAGGAAATATTTATAAGTCTATTTCCCAAATCATTTTATTTCCAATATTTAGGAAATATTAATAAGTATATTTTATCGATTTTACAGGTGTATTCACAAACGAGGAAATCTTCCTTTTTATTCCAACTTTATAAAATCATTTACAACCCTTTTGAAAAGTCGCGACTCATTATAATTCATTTCATAAATCTATGGAATTTTCGTAATCCCTTCTACAATTTCCAAAAATCGATTTTTCTTATTTAAAATCTCATTCACTAATTTATAACTTCATTTATGAATTCAGATTCATTTCTCGAAGTTAACTTATCTAACCATTTTGGAAATTTCCTTAAGTTTCAAAATTCTGTTATAAGATTTCTCTTATAAAAATCATATTCGTCAAATAAACTCCGTTTAATCTCGAGAGAATTTATAATTAAATTCTAATTACTTCCAAAACTCCATATACATAATAAGTATTTTTAAATAATAGTATTTTTTTTTAAAACGTTAAGTGGTTATTTAAAATATCCAAAAATTTAAAATAAATATTAATAACTCATTTCATTTCATTATTAAATAAAACCAATCGATTTACAAAACTTATTATAAAAATTAGAATTTTATTTAGTTAATATTAGATATTAGAAAAATTCACTGTCGAATTTTTTCATACTAACTAGCTTTTACTTACATAGTTTAATAAATAAAATTTCCTTTTGAAACAAAACTTAACTTCTTAATAAAAATATTTTAGAAATCCCAATAACCAATTCAATTTATTAATCTCTCTCGATTCGTAGCACATTGATCTCATTTCGATTCTCTAACCATTTTCACTTTCAAAATAGAATCCACTATTTTTCCCAAACCAATTTCTGTATCTCGATATAATTCATACTTTGAAATTATATTCCCAATTCATCAACTAATATCATTTTACCTTATTTATAAACATCGTTTTTAAATTTATAAAGTCAATTGGGTTTTAGTTGTTTACAAATTTATTCTCATTTATAAAATCTCCATTTTAAATCTATCACTTTATAAATCCCATTTATTTTTCAAATCCATTTTAATTATTGATTTATACTCTTTATCCCGATTACAAAAATATCATTTGAAAAGTCATGGTTAAAAATTCCTTATACAATTTATTTTAAAATATTTTTACGAATAGTTAAGTATAACCCAAAAATCAAATTATTATTTATCCAACTCAATTTCCTTAAAAATAATTCAAATGCCAATATAATTAATTTATATCCAAAATTTTCTTTTAATTCCTTCAAATTTAAAAATAATATTTATGGTATTTAAAATACCAAAATTAAGGCTAGTCTACTATAGCATTTAATATATCAAATCACCACATAATCTATATCAGATTATTCACACAAATCATATATCACTATGTATGAAATTAAAATCAACATTTTTCAGGAATCTAGTTGGATCCCTCCAACTTGTTTTTTCCCTGCATCCATATATGTTACATAACATAAAAATACCAATCCTGCTGCGAGGTAGGATATAACGGTAATATAGGGCCATCCACTAATATGCGGGGCGCATATTGTCTCATCCGCTCCAGTAGGCGGGAAATATATCCAACTACTAATATATACTAATATATATATATATAATATAGCATCCAACTGATAATAATAATTATCAACTCATCCAATCAATCAATAATTGATTTTTAATATTTTAGTTTAAAAACTAGCAATCCAAATGAGTGAGATTTACTCATCTTGATTTTTATTTGTAACCCGTTCCAATTTTAAATTAAATTGTACAGGTGTTCGATTCAATTTAAAATTCCAGCGGATTTCACAAATCTTTAAACCAAATTTATTTCATAGATCTCACAGCTAGGAACGAAATACAACTTATTTCATTGATTTTGGACCTCGTATGAAATAAATAACAAAATTTTAAACACTCGAATTTAAATAAAATAAGAATATTTAAATTAATTAAAATCATTAATAGTAATTAACCTTCTTCCCTGTTTGGATAACACGACCAAAACTTCCTTCATGCATCGTGAATCCCTTCCCGGAACTACAGCTGAACCCTAGGTTGCTTGGCCCCCTACGACGCCTACCCAACATCTCCGATTGTCATTGCAGCCCCACGCCCCCCTTCCGAACTCGTGCACTTGCCTCCATAGCTCGATTGCCTTCGCGAATACTCGAAACGGAACGAACCCGATGCCTAAACCATAGAATGCTGTTGACTTTCCCTCCAGCGGCGCCTCATGTGCACGCGTGTCTCGCGGTCAACCACCGCTCCTACCAATGCAATCGCCTTCGATCGTGATAATTTTTTTCCTTTCTCTTTTCGTTTTTAATATAAATGACCTATTTCATTTAAAAATAAGAAGGGAAATTAAAGGCAACTTAAACAGGAAGAGTAGCGTGTTTTACAAGAGCAAGGCGGTGAGCTTAGTGTGGCTATGTATAGCCTATAGGGTTTGACTTTGATTTATAAAATTTTATATTAAAAATATCTTGTTTAAGGCATCTTAAATCCCAAACCCCTATCGAGGCATGCCGCCTACCATTTCTAATGTTATACTCCTATTCCGAACCCAATGTAATAAGTTTCGAGACCTAATTTGATCGTATGTGGAAGATAGCTTTCTAAATCGACTATTTAAATTAAATTACTTCTAGGCGTTTTTAGATCGTACGACCAAACGGTAAATCCAAACGCTACAAAATTTGAAATCCAATAATAATACACTATTACGGATCCAAGGAACTTATTTCGTCAAATTCCGAGACTGTGCCCCGGATCGCTATTTTAACGTGTCGATAAAATCGACGATTTCAAAAATTTATGAAATTACTTGAAATTTCAGTTTTAAAAACGTACTAACTCAATTCGAATTCAAATAGAATTTATACCAATATAAGAAATCATTCTAATTCCTATTAAACTAAAGTTTCCATTATTTGCCCAACTTCTGTATTATGATAAATCACTGTATTTGAAATTTAAATTCATTTTATAATTCCAACCAAAATCTTCACATTCAAAAATCAATCTATATTCCAAATCCAATACTTAAAACCATTTAAATATTCAAAATCAAATGATGTAAAAATTGGGTTTTTATATTTCTCCCCCCTAAAAGAATTTCATCCCTGAAATTTGCTAAATAAGAAAAATGCTCCAAACCCATTACTTTCCAAAAAATCGCTCGGTGAAAATTCAATATTTCACTTTCTTAAATCTTTTAATTCCGTTTGAAACAATTAGTTTCCATTTCTAAGAAACCGAAATCCTTTATTTCAATTACAATTCGAAATCAAGTTTTTGTTTAACAAAATTTTCTAACACCCTGAATTTCCGAATTTTTTTGGCAGAATCTCCCTTGTATAGAGAACCTTTTGCAATATGAAAAATATGATAAAAACATACATCGGCTATCATGGCCGGAAAACACAATATATAACACAATTTATATCATTGGTTTATTTAATCCGAAAGCGTACTTTTATTTAGCATCTTTAAAACGAGTTGCTTAGTTAATATGCAGGCACACGCCAAATTTTTATCCATATAGTCTTCTCGTACATGTACTTTACTCAAATAAACACATCGGTTTCATAATTTATGAAATTTATAAATTTACATCCCTTTAACTATTTTGAACACATGATTTCATAACGCTAACACGGTATATCATGTACTTTAGAAAGTACATGCAAATACAGGTTCCAACATTTAGTTATTCATTTCAAATGATATTTATACGCCATTTCATTCAATTTCAAATGATTCACATACCATTTATTATCATTCAACTAATATTTATACCCAACAGACTCATATCCATTCAAATTGATTCAAAACCCATTTATTCACTATCCATTGATTCACAAAATTTTGTTTACCTCCGTTTACGTCAACGACAAAAAATTTCATGCTATTTGGTGACATTCGGTAATAAAATAACCATTTTAGCTTATAACCTATTTAAATTGATTCTAAATCAATTTATCAACTTCTATTAATTAACATTCAATTTATTCATAAAAATCTTGTTCACTAAATTTAATATTCAACAACAACCCAATCCATGCCAATTTATTTATGAACCATTTCATAAATTTGTTTGAGCCAAGCTTCCATCCAAAAATACTTAAGTTAATTCATTCACTTTCACTCATTTCAAAATAACTTACGTTCATTTCCATTGCAATCAAATTCCATTTTTATTTTAAACTGATTGTTATTCAGTTTATTTACCTTCGATTAATTCGCATTTCCATTTACTTGGTATATCTCAATTTACACTACATTTTTTTGAGATTCATTTCATCAAATTAATATATTAAGGTTTATTATAACCTTTTATACAACACATATATTCATTTCCACTTCAAAACTTAATTCCATACTCGAATTGATTTACATAATATCCCAAGCCATATCCAATTTATTTACACTTAAATCGAATTTATTTATAATTTAAGACATCATCATTTCAGTCCATTTCTATTTTATTTGACAACATTTCAAAATATATTTAGTTCACTTATAGTTAAGTCGAATTCCATTTATAACTCTAGTCCCATATACAATTTCAATTTCAATCCACAATCCATTTTACTTAACCAAGTTAAGTTCCATCTCCATATTCAGTTTAACTAATTAATTTATCTAATTAGTTCACTTCCATTTTATAATTCAATACCCAATTTTTATTTCAAAATTTATTTTATTCACTTCAACTTGAGTTCAAATTTATTGTAACAACTTTCATATTTTATGATTAAATATTTAAATGTTTTATTCAAATATAACGTCGTTAGTTAGATTAAATTTCAAAATGTGACTTTTGTAAATAGTCAAATCTGGACTTGAGACCACTTTCATTGAGTTTAAAATGATGTTTACAACTTGTTTAAATATAAACATCAATATGTTTGGAGTTGATTAGGAATTTGGTATTTTCAATTGGGCTTTGGGTTAGGTTCTAGCCCATTAACCCAATAAGAGACCCAAACTCTTCAACCCAATAGCTTCCACTCCACTCCTCTTCATTCATTCATTCCATTTTCTAAATTCCTAACACTCAAGCCCTAAGCAGAATGGTGGGAAGAGAAAATTAAAATTCCTAAGTCCTAGTTTTTCTTAGGAATTCAAATTCAAGTACCAAAATCAATGAGAAGCTTAGGTAAGCATGCCCTTCATCTTCTCCATCTCAATTCCTCTTTAATTCTTGATTTTTCCTATAAATTAACTTAGGAAATTCATTGTGTGTGATCATAGATTGAAGGTTCTTGAGGTGTATTTGAAGAGAAATCAATCTTAGCTAGTTTTAGATCTTCACGTTTCTATTTTTGGGTTTAAAGGTGAGTTTTTAAACTCGCATCTATGTCTATAGCTTTCATTATTGTTAGGTATGAATTCCTAGCATCTATTTCATGTTCAATTGCTTTTGATTTGAATTGACGAATTTTCCAATTTTGGTATTTTGAAGTCAAAATCTTTAAGATCCTATCTTGAATGTTCAAACACGTTATTTAGGCTGTGTCGAAGAGCTTATAGGGCTGGGTTGTCGCTTGGCATAAATCCCTAGCCTACATCGCTCGTTCGATCGCCTTCGAATTGATTTGGCCATCATTGGACTAGGAAAATTCTGCCCAGGCCCAGGCAACCAGACGCCTGGTTGAGGTCTCCGAGAAAAATGAAATGAACGTAGGGAAAATGGCAAATCCTAGGGTCATACATCTGTCAAGCCAACAAGACATCTGCTCTTGTTAAATTTTGCTTATTTTTGAGTGGATTTCCAATTTTATCGATCTTTGATGATCCGAATAGCTATTGTCAATCAATACCGACTTTCATGACTTCTTTTTTGGATTTTTTCGTGTTTCCATTTGATGGATTTGATATCAGTTTCCATGGTTTTGATTCATGTCAATGAAATGTGGATTTTGGTGATAAATTTTTTTTACAATCATTTCTATAATTTGTCACTTTAAAATTACAAAGGTTTTTACACTAGTAGTAAATACTAAAACTCTTTCACAAAAACGATTTCAACATTATTTTTGATAAAGACTCGTTTTAGAATCGTTTTCCAATCTCTTAGTATATACAAACCTTTACTTCATTCGTATGAGAAATCCAATTAAACGACTTAGCAAAACAAGTGGTATGAAATGTTTGTATTTACTACATCGATTAATTCTTGGACTTGTTCGATTGAAATCTGGTGACAATTTTCGAGTGCAGATCTACAATCTATTCGTAAATATTTAAGTTAAGCAAGTGGTTGTAGGACATGAAGCTAAACTCATTTGTTTACGAGCTTAGTGTAATTTAGACTTCTTTTTTTATCAATGATGATCGTATTGTGGTTTAGACTAGCGATATACGATGTCTCTTTGTCCACGTGGGGGTTCCCGTTCTGTGGAGTTTCAGCTCGATTTGGTGGGGTAGCGACCCCCGGTCTTTTGACTGTTCATAGTGTAATCGGCTCAATGAGTCTGTGCATGGGGCGTATCATTTTTGGTTCATCGATGTTCGGCACAATGATTCTATGCATAGGGCATATCTTGTAAGGTGCGTCGATGTTCGGCTCAATGAGTCTATGCATTGGGCATATCTTTTTAGGTGCGTTGATGTTCGGCTCAATGAGTCTGTGCATGGAGCGTATCTTTTTAGGTGCGTCGATGTTCGGCTCATTCGTCCCTAAAAGGGGGACTGTACCCCGTATTTTTATGGATTAGCGACCCATAGGATAACATCCCATTTATGATACACGTGTTTATAAGTTTTCGTTCTCCCATGGAGATAGGCCTCCCCCTTTTATGTTTTCTGGATTTTTAATTATGGATTTCTTGAATTTATGTTCACCAATTTTTGCAATTTGCATTGATATGTTTTGTCAATATTTGGGGTTTGTTGAATAAGCTAAGGAATATGATATTCTTTTTAGGAATTTGAGGAGACTTAGATATTGTATGATTTTTATTGTTATCAAATATATACTTGTCACAACATGGTATTATTGTTATCATATATTTTTGTCATATCTCTTATCCTATCTCATCTTACATGATAATTATAACTAGACCGATCCATTTATTATTTTTTTATTAAATAATACTTGGGTCAGAACGAGGTGTTTCAGATAATTCCACTTGACTTCTTAGCAGGGACTATCTTCTGACTTTTGGCTAACTAGTTTAGCTTAGTAGTTTTTGTCTTTCAAGCATACAAGATAGTGACTCTTTGATGTATACTTATTTTTTTGTGTAGTGCATGTACCTATTCTTTTGGCTTGTAGTGAATCTTGTATGACTACTACTATGATGTTCATTTGTTATATTCATATTTGTTTCCGCCTCAGTGATATGAATATCTACGACTGATTTTGTGTGGTGCTTATTTTATATTGATTCGAAGGGCACTTGGCCACTGCGTAGTAGATTTGAGTTTGAATTAGATATGTCGGATTTCCTCCTAAAATGAAATGCATGACATACCATCTGACGTATCGGTTCTCCCTTAAATCAATTACATAGATGGTCGCTCCTCAACAGCCTTATTCTTCGCGCTAGCCGATGGCATACCCCGTAGTGTCCTTGGCTAGTGTGAGCATAAAGGTGGGCGTCACAGCTTGGTATCAGAGCCAAACTTCAGAACATTATAGAATAATTTGATAAGGATCATTGTCTTAAGTCTCTCTTAGGAATCATGCCTTAGGGTTTAATTCGATTCTTAAGATCTGTTTTATCCTATTCTTTTTATGATGCTTTGTTTTACCAATCAAGCTTAATTGAATAGTTTCTGAGAATAATATTTTTCCTCTTCACTCTTTCTTTCTTAAAGAAGAAGAGATGGTTAGACCTGGTAGTCTTAGCGCAAGTCAATCCAGTGGTCCTCCTATGGATGGCATATTCATGTCTTCCCGACAACTTTTGAATCTTGTAAAGAATCAAAGGTTTATCTGTGCTTTGAATATGAACCCCAAAAAGGTTTTACCTCTGAAATCAGAAGTGCCTTTCGACCAGCTTGTATATATCACTCTTCGACTTGAAGAGGCCGATAAAGGAAGTGACCATGATGTTGGAGGTGCCAAGAAGAGCCTTAATAACAACAAGATGAGGCATATTAAGTTCAAAAGCCCTAATCCCGACGAGAAAGGGAAGAAAGCAACTTTGGTAACAAAGACTCCTACCCCTGATCGTGGAGTATGCTACAATTATAGTTCTAAGGACCACAATGCAAATAGGTGTCCAAAGCCCATTTCTTGCCGATGTTGCAAAAGTTTGGGTCTTCTTATGTCTTCATGCCCCAAACTTCAAAGTAAGAAAGAGGGAAAGCTGAATGTTGTGCAAGCCCCTAGTAACCTTCTTTTGGTCAAGGTATTTCTCATCAGTCCTTGATGGCATTATTTTGTTTCGTGACTATTCTATTCGAATTCTTTTCGATACAGATGCATCTCATTCTTTTATATCAAAAGAACTTGTTGATACTTTTTCTTTAAATATTGTGGGCTTGATGACTTCAATGAGAATAGCGAATCCGGTTGGTGGATCCGCAACACTCAGTTTACTTTGTAAAAATGTCGAGATTATTTTATGTGTTTATGCTTTCCGATCCGATTTGCATGTTATGTGCTACTTAGGTTTCGAAATTGATTTTGGGAAAGGATTAGCTTAATCGTTATGAAGCCTATATCCTATATCCCGAGAGGAATATCCATCTTCGACATCCTTAATCTGTTAAGCAAATTTCTATTGTTCTTAATGATTTCGATTCCAATTCGATGACATCATTTTATTCTTTAAACCCGCATGATGAAGAAGATGTTATTTCCCTCATTCAAGTAGTTCGTGAATTTCCCGATATCATTGAGTCTGTCTTAGGATTACCACCTAAGCGATTAATTGAGTGGTGCTAAGGTCTTTTCAGCTCGACCTTTCCACTGGTTTTCATCAGCTATGAGTTGTGGAGGATAGTGTTCCACTTACCGCATTCCGCATTTGTTATGATTGTTATGAGTGGCTCATTATGTTATTCGGTTTGATGAATCCTCCAGCTTATTTCATCAATCTTATGAATCGAGAATTCTGGGAATATCTTGATGAGTCCATCTTTGTATTCATTGATGATAGGTGAAAACAATAATTTAAAATTGCAAATCTTTCTAATAAGGTATATTTATAAGTATAATTGGATTCTTTTATTAAGACAAGCAAATAATATTTGTAAATTTTATAAGAGGCAAGTTTATCATATAAAAGATGATTTTATGTTGGATTGTCCATTGAGTGCTTTAAGAATTCTGGTCGATGCGCCTGATCAACGTTATCAATAGAAGTCTCCTTAATGCTACGAGACAGACAGACACAGTAAATTAACTTGTAATAAGTAAATTTTTCTAAAAAGATGATTACATGAAGTTAATTATAATTTTGATTGTCTTAGCTTTTTAGGAAAGCGGATCATGAAATAAATGATTTAGTATAGAAGCTGCTTTTTAAAAATTAAAAGAACTCCTTTCTAATGCTCCTATGCTTGTGATTCTCGAAGGGAACCAAGACTTCACTGTTTGTACCGATGCTAGTTGTATTGGTTTGGGTGTCGTTCTCATGCAAAAAGGGAACGTGTGATCGCTTATGCTTTGAGACAATTAAAGCCTGTCGAGATTAGATATGCCACTCATGTTCTAGAGCTTACGGCCATTGTTTTCGCTTTTAGAATTTGGCGTCATTATCTTTTGGGAGAGAAATTTGTTCTTTGCACCGATCATAAATCTTTGAAGTACTTATTTTCTCAAAAGGAACTTAATTTGCGCCAACAAAATTGGCTCAAATTGCTTGCATCTTATGATCTTGATATTCTCTATACTCTCAGAAAGGAAATCATGTTGCCGAGGCCCTTAGTTGCGAGCAACAAGCGGTTGTTTCCGTAATGAAATCCAAATGGAATGATCTCGAAACTTTGTCCACTTGTGAGATTCGAGATTGTGAATCTGATTTATGTTCATCTCTTGTTTTATGTAGCCTTGAGGCTCATCTTTCTCTTTTAGACCGCATCCTTGAAGCTTAAAAGCACGATCCTGAACTGGCTCATCTTAGCCAAAATTGTAGGGATAAAAATAATATTGATGGTCTGAAAGACTTTGAAATCGATGCTCGTGGAGGCATTCGAAAATTTGGTAGACCTATTATGCCAAGTATTAGTGACCTTCGTAAAGACATTTTAGAAAATTCTTATCGTTCTAAATTTACCATTCATCCCGAAAGTAGTAAAATGTATGCAGACATGAAACAACTTTATCATTGGGATGGAATGAAATCTGATTTTGCTAACTTTATTAGGTGTTAGATACCTTGCCAACTCGTAAAGGCCAAGCATCAAAGGCCCGGTGGGTTATTACAACCTTTGGACATTCCAGTTTGGAAGTGGGATCAAGTCTCCATGGACTTTATTGATGGTCTTCCCCGTTCTTGTTCAAGTCATGACAGTCTATGGGTGATTGTAGATAGACTTACAAATCCACCCACTTTCTTCCTGTTCGGTCCGACCGGACCGTACCTCTTTTTGTCAAACTTTTTGTCAAAGAAATTATTAAATTGCATGGAGTTTCTACTTCCATTGTTAGAAGTAGAAACTCTATTTACTAGTGGATTTTAGAAGGGTCTTCAAAAAGCTTTAGGAATGAAGCTTAATTTTAGAAACGCTTATCATCCTCAGTCCAATGGACAAATCGAGTGTGTGAATCAAACTCTTGAAGATCTATTTTATGCATATGTTCTTGAATTTGGTGGATGTTGGGAAGATCATATTTCTCTGGTTGATTTTTCTTATAATAATAGCTTCCAATCTAGTATTGGTACGGTACCTTTCGAGACACTCTACGGAAGGCCATGCCGATCTCCTTCGTTTTGGCTTGAAGCCGGTGAGAAGCCGATTTTAGATCCAGATTTTATTCGTGATTCCACTAAAGAGATTGACCTTATTCGTCATAGGATGAAGGAAGCTCAGAGTAGACGAAATTCCTATGCCAATAATCGAAGAAGGAAACTAGAATTTTTTGTGGGAGATTTGGTATTTATTTGTGTTTCACCTATGAAGGGTGTTGTGCGTTTTAGTCGTTCGAAAAAATTAGCACCTCGATATATTGGCTCATTTCCAGCACCGAATGCATTGGTTTCGTGGCTTATTGCCTTTTATTACCAGCTCAATTTTCTGCTATTCATGACGCATTCCACGTTTCTTAACTACGGAAATGCCTTAGAGATTCCGATTCTATTCTTGAGCCTGTGTTATTGAAGAAACTAAAGTTTCACCTAATTAGACTTATGAGCAACATCCTATTCGTATCATTGCAACGAAGGTTAAATGCGTTCATAATAAAGATGTTCCGCTTGTGAAAGTTCAATGGTCTGCAAATCCTAAGAATTGTTCTTGGGAATTCAGAGAATTCATCGAGCAAACAATACGGACTTACTCTCTCATGCTCCTTAAGGTGAACTTCTCACTTCAAAATTTTCTTTTCGGTCATTATGCCTTAGAGTGGTCGTTACTCTTTGTTTTCTTCTTAAGTATTGCGAGGGTGTAATTTCTTTAAGGAGGGGAGTCTGTAACGACTCGCATATTTTACGATTAAATATTTAAATCTTTTATTTAAATATAACGTCGTCGGTTGGATGAATCCAAAATGTGACTTTTGTATATAGTTGAATCCAGACTCGAGACCACTTCCATTGAGTTTAAAACGATGTATACAACTTGTTTAAATATAAACATCGATATGTATGGAGTTGATCAGGATTTTGGTATTTTCAATTGGGCTTTGGGTTGGGTTCTAGCCCATTAAATCAATAGGAGACCCAAACTCTTCTACCTAATAGCTCCCACTCCACTCCTCTTAATTCATTCATTCCATTTTCTAAATTCCTAACACTCAAGCCCAAGGAAGAATGGTGGGAAGAGGAAACTAAAATTCCTAAGCCCTAGTTTTTTTAGGAATTCAAATTCAAGTTCCAAAATCAAGAAGAAGCTCGGGTAAGCATGCTCTTCATCTTCTCCATCTCAATTTCTCTTCAATTCTTGATTTTTCCTATATCTTAACTTAGGAAATTCATTGCGTGTGATCATAGATTGAATGTTCTTGAGGTGTAGTCGAAGAGAAATCAACCTTAGCCTGTTTTAGAGCCTCTCATTTCTATTTTTGGGTTTAAAGCTGAGTTCTTAAACTAAAATCTATTTCTATAGCTTTCATTTTTGTTAGGTACAAATTCATAATATTTATTTCATGTTTAATTGCTTTTGATTTGAATTGGCTTGGCGAATTTCCTAATTTTGGTATTTTGAAGTCAAAATTGTTAGTCCCTGAGAAGATGGTTTTGATGACAACAACCTTAGAATAAGATTACAAAATATAAATACTAATATTATTGTTTAGATACATATGTATATGCAAGATTTAACCATGCAGGTAACAAGAATGAAGACTGTACAGTATAGAGATTCAAGACTGAAGATATCAAGATTGAAGACTCATGAGTATCAAGATTATTAAGAGTTCAAGATTTCAATATAAGTAATTTAATTAGGAATTTTGTTAAAACTCCTAGAAAAGCACTGACATCTTAAAATCCATTTTATTCGTGGAATGGAATCCACTTCGAGCCCGTTAAAGAGATGGAACCCTAAGTAGGATGGAGCCTACGAAAAATCTAGTGGAACATTGTTTTGTATCCACTAAATTTTATTCCAATGTTTTACAAAATTATATCTTGTTTTCAAAATGATTTCAAAATATTCCTTTTAAAAGAATCAAAAACATCTATCCTAGTTTTAAAATACTTTTAGCCTCAAAATAATCTTTATCTTCAAAATAAAATTATCCTTGGTTTTAAACTATCTTTTAATTATAATATATTTAACTTTTAATATTTATACTTAAATTTAAATATAAAATTATAGTAAAATTATATATATTGTTCTCTAAACTTATTTATGTATTTTAACAATAGTTAAGTATATTTATAAAGTTTAAAATAGTTTTAATACAAGATAGAAATTATTTTCAAAGAAAAACAAATTATCAAAAATATCATTGGAATGTCGACAACCCCAAGATACCCTTGCCGACAAGGTGACAATTTATTTCAAAAGTTTGAATTTCAAAAGAAGTGTCTATTCGTCATATCCTTCCACGAATGGACATGACTGTTATTCTACTATAAATAAGGGCTGTTTTAAACGAATTTACATTCATATTTTCTCTGATTTCACTCCTCTTCTTCTTCCACATTTTTTACATACATTTTTACCATTACTCTACCGAAATCACCATTGAATCTAACTAGATCATCTTTGGTTTGATTCTCTATCACTATCTCAACAAGATCCTAGTGCTATTCAGAGTTATAGACTTCCTTGTAATTAATTGAGTGAGAAAAGGTGTGATTGTAGCCTGTAAAATCAATCAAGCGAGAAAAGGTGTGATTGTAGCCTGGGAAATCAATTTGGTGAACTTGTTGCCGTAAAATCAAGTATCTCTACCCAGAGGATTGTGAATCTGTAGTAGTGTACCTTATGGCCTTGAAATCGAGGGTGTAATTGTAAGAATTGATTTTGAAACGAAATCGGTACTTGTGTTGCGGCACTGGATGTAAGGTAACTGCGAACCAGTATAAAATCCGGTGTGTTCTTTCCTTTATTGCTTTTACTTTATATCTGCATCAATGTTTGGTTCTGTGATCATATTTGTGTCTGAATATTGCATACATTTGTGTTCAAATTAATATAAACTCAAAAAGAATTAGTAATTTCTTAAAACACTATTCACCCCCCTCTCTAGTGTTAATTCTAGCCTTGAGATCTGTAATCCACATTTCTCACATTTGGTATCAGAGCAAGGTTTTCAAAGTTTCATAATATGATTTTTGAAAAATCTTTTAAAATGGCTGTGTTTAAAAAACTTGTGAATACTAGTTTAGAAATATTCAGATCATCATTGTCTCTTGAGTCTGCATATAATCAATATTCAAATTCAAGTTGTCTATCAAAATTGTATGATGTGCAGGAAACATGTTTTATGGGTGTTGAGGAATCAATCCACAATGGACAAATTGTGCATATCAAATAGAATAAATGGATACAATAGTGGATGCTCTAGACACATGATTGGTAATCCAGATATGCTGAATGATATAAAATAAAAGAACGGAGGACTGGTTAACTTTGGAGGCAACTCAATAGGATATGTGATTGGCATCGGCAAAGTCGGTAATTCTGAAACTCCTATTATTACTAATGTTTTGCTAGTTAAGAATCTGAAACATAATCTACTAAGTATTTGTCAACTTTGCGATAAAGGATATAAAATTAAGTTTGAAAAAGATAAGTGTCACATTGAAGATAATAATTCAACCATAATATTTCAGGGAATTAGGAAAAAGAATATTTATATTCTTAGTATGAAAGCTTCAAATGATGACCTGTGTCTTTTGGCAAATACAAGCGACCCTTAGATTTGGCATAAGAGATTTGGGCATTTGAATTTCAAACTCTTATCTAGATGTCAAAACATGATCTAGTTAGAGGTCTCCCTAAAATGAATTTTAAAGTAGATAGTTTATGTGATACATGTCAATTAGGAAAACTTAGAAAAAGTTACTTTAAATTAAAAGATATGATTTAACTTCAAAACCTCTTGAATTACTTCATCTTGATTTATTTGGCCCATCTCAAATTCTGTCAATAAATCATAGTAAATATGTTTTTGTAATTGTAGATGATTATTCTAGATTTACATGGACAATATTTTTGAAACTTAAAAGTGACACTTTTGAATGTTTTAAGAATTTTACAAAAAGGATTCAAAATCAACTTTCTGTAAAAATTATAACCATCCGTAGTGACCACGGTGGTGAATTTGAAAATGAAAAGTTTGAGGAATTCCGCAATAGAAAGGGAATAACTCACAATTTTTCATTTCCAAGAACTCCACAACAAAGAGGAGTAGTAGAACATAAAAATAGGACCATTCAAGAATGTGTGAGAATAATGCTTTCAGATGTAAATTACCAAAATATTTTTAGGCAGAAGCAGTTGCTACCGCCTGTTATATTTTAAATAGAATTTTAATTAGACCTTTAACTGATAAGACATCTTATGAACTTCTTCACACAAAGAAACCTAAGGTATCTTAATTTAGAATTTTTGGAAGTAAATGTTTTATTTTAAATACAAAAGATAACTTAGATATATTTGATCCTAAATCCAACAAAGGTATCTTTATCGGATATTCTAATAGAAATAAAGCATACGGAGTGTTTAATTTAAGAAATAACACCATCGAAGAAACAATGCATATTTCATTCGATGAAAGTCTCAAAAATTTTGAACATACAAATGATGAAGACGGTTTAATCACTCAAAATCAAGAGTCAAATAAAACTAATAATGAAATTAATCATCCTAATAAAAAGATTAAACTTTTAAAAGACCGTCCTATAGAAAATATACTATGAGATATGCAATCTGTTGTTACAACTAGAAATCAACTAAGCAAAATGAGCAATGTAGCCTTTATATCAACTATCGAACCCAAAAATCCAAAAGAAGCATCAACCGATGATTCATGGATTTTGGCTATGCAAGAAGAACTAAATTAATTCACTAGAAATGATGTTTGGGAACTTGTTCCTATACCTGAAAATAAAACTATAATTGGAACTAAATGGGTTTATAAAAATAAAATGAATGGACAAGGTGAGGTTGTTAGAAATAAAGCCCGGTTAGTCGCATAAGGTTATTGTCAAGAAGAAGGAATAGATTTTGATGAAACTTTTGCTCCCGTAGCAAGATTAGAAGCCATTAGGATTCTGCTTGCTTTCGCAAATCATAATAATTTCAGATTATTTCAAATGGATGTTAAAAGTGCCTTTTTAAATGGATTTGTAAAAGAGGAAGAATATGTTGAACAGCCACCGCTTTTTGAAATTGAAAAATTACCACATCATATTTACAAACTTAAGAAAGCTCTATATGGTCTAAAACAAGCTCCTAGAGCCTGGTATGATAGACCAAGATCTTACTTATTACAATCAAACTTTGAAATTGGTAAAGTAGATAATACTCTTTTTATTAAAAGAAATAAAAATGATATTCAACTAGTACAAGTTTACGTAGATGATATCATTTTCGGATCAACTAATTTTGAAATGAATAAATAATTTTCTGAAATACTGACAAAAGAGTTTGAGATGAGTCATATGGGTGAATTAAACTTCTTTCTAGGATTGCAAATAAAACAACTAGATAATGGTATCTTTATCAGTCAAGAAAAATATGTTAAAGACCTAGTTGGTAAATTTGGTTTGACTACTGCAAGTGGAAAACCCACTCCCATGGAAACAATGACTACCTAAGTAAAGAAGATCTCTCGAAAGATGTAGTTCAAAAATTATATAGAGGAATGATTGGATCACTACTCCATATCACTGCTATTAGACATGATATCGTGCATAGTGCTTGTCTCTGTGCAAGATATCAATCCCAACCTAAGGAGATCCACTTAAGAGCTGTAAAACGTATCATAAGATATGTTAAACACACCTTTGATTATGGCTTATTTTATCCTAAAAATGATTCTTTTGAATTAATATCTTTTGTGATGCTGATAATGCTGGTTGTAAATCAGATCGAAAAAGTACAAGTGGAACTTGTCACTTTTTGGGGCATTCTCTGATTTCCTGGTTTAGTAAAAAGCAAAACACGGTTTCTTTATCAACAACCGAAGCAGGGTATATTTCTGCTGCTTTGGCTTGTTCTCAAGTAATATATGTAACAAATTTTAAAAGATTTTGGTTTAAATATCTCAAAATCACCAATTTATTGTGATAACACTAGTCCAATAAATTTATCCAAAAATCCTACTCATCATGCTCGAACTAAACATATTGATATCAGACATCATTTTCTCAGAGATAATATAAGTAAGGAAGTAATTACTCTCGATTATATCAATTCCGAGAACCAAATTGCTAATATCTTAACAAAACCCTTAAATGAATCTATATCCACTAAATTAAGAAGAGAATTAGGTTTTGTTCAATAACTGAAATATAGAATATAAATAACAAAGTATAATTAAAAAAATTAAATTAAAATAAATCAAATAGTGAAAATATAGGTACCATGTCGACAGCCCTCCCTTACCCCTGTCGACATGTAACGATTTTTTCTTTTGAAAATTTTCCCACCAAAATTCAAATGAGTGGTTATATATTCTTCTTATTTCGAAATTTTGTTCATTCTTTCTTTCCTTTCTCTAATCTAACTTCTGAAAACAATAAAACAATGGCCTCCTTCTCCAAATCAAATAAAAATTCAACCTTTTCGTTCCTTTCTCCTTCTACTGGACCATTTCAACGAACTACGCTTGCACGAGTGATAAAAATGGATTCCTTGAAGGATGCACTGCAACTAATGACTGGAATTCAAGTAGTGTAACTCAGAATGGCCAAAGAACAAGAACGACAAGGCAAAATCCTTAGAAACTTGCAAAAGTTTCTAATGGACAATCACGCCAATCCCATCTTGGTTGATGAAGAATCTTCCGGTGATCAAGTGCAAGAGGATAGGGAGGAAGAATAACCTTCATGGAAGAAGAGCACTCTGAAGACGACGACAAAGTTGTTTGTGTTGGCAAAGTGTGCTTTGACAAGGATGGAAATCTAGTCGAACAACGTCGAAATTTCTGTTTCCACTGCCCAAATTGCTCGGTTCATAGATCTCCCATTTTCAAGGACACACATTAGTTTCTTTTCTCTCTTTCTTATCATTATATGATCTTATTTACGTTTTCTATGCAAATGTGAATATAACAATATATAATTAATAAATAATTTGTGTTCTTATATTTGAATTCTCACATTATCGCTATTATAAGTATTATCATCTATGGATTCTAAGTTAGGATAGTTAGTAATTAAGGACTAAGTTTTAGTTTTCGAATTAAGTATTGATTATTTATGATAACACTATCATTATAATCACATGTCATATAGTATTAGATTAAAGGGGAGTTATATAGTTTGGAGTTGGTTTTTGTTGATGACAAAGGGGGTGAAGTACAAAATAGGATACTTAGGCATAGAATAAGGGGGAGTTATTAGTTTTAGGGGGAGTTATTAGGATAGAAGTAATATTTTATAAACAAAGGTTGTCATTATCAAAAGGGGGAGATTGTTAGTCCCTGAGAAGATGGTTTTGATGACAACAACCTTAGTATAAGATTATAAAATATAAATACTAATATTATTGTTTAGATATATATGTATATGCAGGATTTAACCATGCAGGTAACAAGAATGAAGACTGTATAATATAGAGATTTAAGACTGAAGATATCAAGATTGAAGACTCATGAGTATCAAGATTATCAAGAGTTTAAGATTTCAATATAATTAATTTAATTAGGAATTTTGTTAGAACTCCTAGAAAAGCACTAACATCTTAAAATCTATTTTATTCGTGGAATGGAATCCACTTCGAGCCCGTTAAAGGGATGGAACCCTAAGTAGGACGGAACCTACGAAAAATCTAGTGGAACATTTTTTTGTATCCACTAACTTTTATTCAAATATTTTACAAAATTATATCTTGTTTTCAAAATGATTTCAAAATCTTCCTTTTAAAAGAAACAAAAACATCTATCCTGATTTTAAAATACTTTTAGCCTCAAAATAATCTTTATCTTCAAAATCAAATTATCCTTGATATTAAACTATCTTTTAATTATAATTTATTTAACTTTTAATATTTATACTTAGATTTAAATATAAAATTATAGTAAAATTATATATATGTATATATATATTATTCTCTGTACTTATTTATGTATTTTAACTATAGTTAAGTATATTTATAAAGTTTAAAACAGTTCTAATACAAGATAGAAGTTATTTTCAAAGAAAAAAATTACCAAAAATACCATAGGCCTGTCGACAACCCCAAGATACCCTTGTCGACAAGGTGACAGTTTATTTCAAAAGTTTGAATTTCAAAAGAAGTGTCTATTCGTCATATCCTTTCACGAATGGACATGGCTGTTGTTCTACTGTAAATAGGGGCTGTTTTAAATGAATTTACATTCATATTTTCTCTGATTTCACTCCTCTTCTTCTTCCACATCTCTTTACATACATTTTTACCATTACTCTGCTGAAATCACCATTGAATCTAACTAGATCATCTCTCATTTGATTCTCTATCACTATCTCAACAAGATCCCAATGCTATTCAGAGTTATTGACTTCTTTGTAATTAATTGAGTGAGAAAATGTGTGATTGTGGCCTGTAAAATCAATCAAGCGAGAAAAGGTGTGATTGTAGCCTCGAAAATCAATTGGGTGAACTCGTTGCCCGTAAAATCAAGTATCTCTACCCAAAGGATTGTGAATCTGGAGTGGTGTACCTCGTGGCCTTGAAATCGAGGGTGTAATTGTAAGAATTGATTTTGAAAGGAAATCCGTACTTATGTTGCGGGACTGGATGTAGGGTAACTCCGAACCAGTATAAATCCAGTGTGTTCTTTCCTTCATTGCTTTTACTTTATATCTGTATCCGTGTTTGATTCTGTGATCATATCTGTGTATGAATATTGCATACATTTGTATTCAAATTAATATAAACTCAAAAAGAATTAGTAATTCCTTAAAACACTATTCACCCCCTTCTAGTGTTAATTCTAGTCTTAAGATGCATAATCCGCATTTCTTACAAAAATCTTTAAATATCCTATTTTGAATGTTTGGACATGTTGTTTGGGGTGTATCGAAGAACCTATAGGGATGGACTGTCGCTTGGCATAAATCCCTATTCTCCATCGCTCATCCGATCACCTCTGAAATGATTTGGCCATCATTGGCCTAGGAAAATTCTACCCAGGCACAAGAACCAAACGTCTGGTTTAAATTTCCAAACGTCTTGCTGAGTTCTTTGAGAAAAAAAACAAACACAGGGGTAAATGGCACATCTTATGGTCAAACGTCTAATCAAACCAACCAGGTGTCCGGTCCTATTAAATTTTTCTTATTTCCCTATTTTTGAGTGGATTTCTAATTTTTATCGACCTTTGATGATCTGAATAGCTATTGTCAATCAATACCGACTTTGATGACTTCTTTTCTGGATTTTTGGTGTTTCCATATGATGGATTTTATATCGATTTCCATGGTTTTGATTCACGTTATTGAAATGTGGATTTTTGTGATAGATTTTTTTACAATCATTTCTATGATTTGTCACTTTAAAATTACAAAGGTTTTTATACTAGTAGGAAATACTAAAACTCTTTCACAAATATGATTTCGACACTATTTCTTATACAAAACTTGTTTTAAAACTATTTTCTAATCTATTACTATATACAAACCTTTACTTCATTCGTATAAGAAATCCAATTAAACGACTTAGCAAAACAAGTGGTATGAATGCTTATGTTTACTTTGTCGGTTAATTCTTGAACTTGTTCGATTGAAATCTTGTGACAATTTTCGAGTGGAAATCTACAATCTGTTCGTAAATATTTAGGTTAAGCTAGTGGTTATGGAACATGAAGCTAAACTCATTTATTTGTAGTTTAGTGTAATCTACACTTCTTTTTGATCAACGATGAACATTTTGTGGTTTAGACTAGCGATATGCGATGTCTCTTTGTCCGCATAGGGACTATACCCTGTTCTATGGAGTTTCGACTAAAGTTGGTAGGGTAGCGACCCATGGTCTTTTAATCGTTCATGGAGCAATCGGCTCAATGGTCTTTTTAGTTTGCGTCAATTTTCGGCTCATTTGTCCCCAAGGGGGATTGTACCCCGTATTTTTGTAGGTTAGCGACCTATGGGATAGCGTCCTGTTTATGATACACGTGTTGGTGAGTTTTTGTGCTCCCGTGGTGATAGGCCTCCCCCTTTTTTGTTTATTAGATTTTTAATTATGGATTCCTGGAATTCATGTTTCACCAATTTTTGCGATTTGCATTGATATCTTTTGTCAATATTTAAGATTTGGTGAATAAGATAAAGAATATGATATTCTTTTTGGGTATTTGAGGAGACTTGAGATATTGTATGATTTTCATTGTTACCAAATATATACTTATCATAGCATGTTATTATTGTTATCATATATTTTTGTCATAGTTCTGGGTCTGAACAAACCGAATTTCCAAAATCACCATCTTCATTATCTTCATGATATCGAAATTCGTAACGCAAAAATCAGATCGAAGTGGTTTTCGGATAATTAAATCTGATCCGGTCTCTTCGAAATGATCAACGAATTTGGCCAGATTTCATAGTTCGTTATTTAGCTATCAAATAACACACATAAGCAGTCCCTAGGCCCATATTTTATATTTTCCAAAATATTTATTTCAAAATATCTTTATCAAGATATATATATATATATATATATATATATATATATATATATATATATCCAAATCTCTTCCAATAATTCAATATTTGAAATCAAATTCAAACACTTATGTCCATGACACGATAATTCTACCCATCCCAATAATTAGAAATATTTTCTTCCAATTCCATTTATAATTCAACACTTTGAAAATATTTCTATAATAATAATCTCGTAGTTAAAATAATTCAAATTCTTCAAGTCCAATACTTAGGAAATATTTATAAGTATTTTCCCAAATCATTTTATTTCCAATACTTAGAAATATTAATAAGTACATTCTGTCGATTTTATAGGTATATTCGCAAGCGAGGAAATCTCCCTTTTATTCCAACTTCATAAAACCATTTACAACCCTTTTGTAAAGTCGCAACTCATTATAATTCAATTCATAAATCTTTGGAATTTTCGTAATCCCTTCTACAATTTCAAAAAATTGATTTTTCTTATTTAAAATCTCATTCACCAATTTATAACTTCATTTATGAATACAGATTCATTTCTTGTAGTTCACTTATCCAAACATTTCGTAAATTTCCTTAAGTTCCAAAATTTCATTATAGGATTTCTCTTATAAAAATCATATCTGTCAATTAAACTTTGTTTACAAATCTCGAGAGAATTTTTATAATTAAATTCCAATTACTTCCGAAACTCCATATATATAATAAGTATTTTCAAATAATAGTATTTTATTTTTAAAACATGTTAAGTGGTTATTTAAAATATCCAAAAAATTAAAATAAACATTGACAACTCATTTCAATTCATTTTAAATAGAACCAATCGATTTACAAAACTTATTATAAAATTTAGAATTTTATTTCAATTAATATTAGATATTAGAAAAATTCACTTCTGAAGTATTTCAATACTAACTAGCTTTTAAATACATATTTAAAAATAAAATTTCCTTTGAAAACAACACTTGACTTCTTAACAAAATTATTTTATAAATCCTAATAAGCAATTCAAATTATAAATATCTCTTGATTCACAAGACATCGATCCCATTCTGATTCCCTAACCATTCTCACTTTTCAAAATAGAATGCACTATTTTTCCCAACTGATTTCCATATCTCGATATAAATTCATATTGTGAAATTATATTCCCAATTCATCAACAGATATCATTTTCGCTTATTTATAAACATCGTTAAATTTAAAAACTCATATGGGTTTTACTTATTTACAAATATAATCTCATTTATAAAATCTTTATTTTAAATCTATCACTTTATAAATCCCATTTATTTTTCAAATACATTTTAATTATTGATTTAAACTCCTTATCCAAATTTCAGAAATATCATTTAAAAATCCATGGTTAAAAACTCCTTATATAAATTAATTTAAAATATTTTAACGAATAGTTAAGTACAAAACCAAAATCAAATTATTATTTATCCACTTTTTATGATTCGTGTGAATAATCTGATATAGATTCTGTGGTGATTTGATATATTGAATGCTATAGTAGCACTGGCCTTAATTTTGGTATTTTAAATACCATAAATATTATTTTTAAATTTGAAGGAATTAAAAGGAAATTTTGGATATAAAATATTTATATTGGCATTTGAATTAGTTTTAAGGAAATATTTATATAAAATATTTTTAAGCTCAATAGCCATAGCGAATCCTCAAAGCGGCACAACCTTGACACCCAAACCCTAAAACGCTATTGACTTCCCCTCGGGCGGCGCTTCACGCGCACGCGTGTCTCCCCGTCATTCACCGCTCCTGCCATCGCCTTCGATCATGATTTTTTTCGTCTCTTTTCATTTTTTAATATAAAGGATCTGATTTCGTTTAAAAGAAGAAAGAGAAGTAGACATGACTAAAATAGGAAGAGCGGCGTGTTTTAGAAGAGTAGGGCAGCGAGCTTAGGATGATTGTGTATAGCCTATAAGGTTTGACCTTGATTTATAAATTTTTATACTAAAAATATCTTGTTTAAGGCACCTAAAAATCTCAAACCCCTATCAAAACATGTCGCCTAGCATTTCTAATGTTATACCTCTATTCCGGACCCAATGGAACAAGTTTTGAGACCTAGTTCGATCGTATGTGGAAGATAGCTTTATAAATCGACTATTTAAATTAAATTAAATTACATTATTTATAGTCGTTTTCAGATCGTACGACCAAATGGCAAATCTAAACACTACGAAATTTGAAATCAAATATAATACACTATTACGGATCCAATGGAACTAGTTTCGTCGAATTCCAAGACTGCGCCCTGGATTGTTATTTTAACGCGTTGATAAAATTGAAATCGACGATTTCAAAAATTTACAAAATTACTTGAAATTTCATTTTTAAAAACCTTCTAACTAATTCTAATAGAATTTATATCAACATTAGAAATCGTTCTGATACCTATTCAAATCAAATTTCCAATACCTGCCCTATTTCCGTATTACGATAAATAGCTATATTTGAAATTTAAATTCATTTTATAATTTCAACCAAAATCTTCGTATTCAAAAATCAATCTATATTCCAAATAAAATATTTAAAATCGTTTAAATATCAAAATCAAATGATGGAAAACTCGATCATTATCTTCAGCAACACCATATTAAATTAATTCAAATGGGTCTTTTTTGGGCAAAAGAGTCCATAGTCTAATGTGTTATTAACAAATCCCAAAATCCGTTTTACATATTTTAATGAGTTCTTCAGGTTGAGATTGATATCTTGCACAGAGACAAACACTTTGCATTATATCAGGTCTACTGGCAGTTATATAAAGTAGTGATCCAATCATTCCTCTGTATAATTTTTGATCTACATCTTTTGAGTTTACTTCTTTACTTAATTTTTCATTGTTTGCCTGGGGAGTTGGTTTACCACTGGTATTTGACATACCAAATCTTTTAACTAAATCTTTAACATATTTTTCTTGACAAATAAAAATTCCATTACTTTGTTGTTTTATTTGTAATCCGAGAATATAATTTAGTTCTTCTATGAGGCTCATTTTAAATTCCTTAATCATTATTTCTAAAACATATTCATTTAGTTTATCGTTGGTAGATTCAAAACAGATACCATCTACATATATTTGTATTATCCGAACATCATTTTCATCTCTTTTAATAAAAAGTATACTATCTACTTTTCCTATTTCAAAATTTGATATAATAGATAGGATTTAAGTCCGTCATACTAAGCTCTTGGAGCGTGTTTTAAACCATACAAAGCCTTCTTTAATTTGTATACATGATTAGGTAGTTTTTCATCTTCAAACGATGGGGTTTTTTCTAAATATGCATCTTCTTTAATAAACCCGTTTAAAAATGCACTTTTAACATCCATTTAATATAATTTAAAATTATTATGATTAGCGAAAGCAAGTAAAATTCGTATAGCTTCTAGTCTTGTTACGAGTGCAAAATTTCGTTAATGTCTATTTCTTCTTCTTGATAATAAACCAGTGCAACTAATCGAGCTTTATTTCCCACAACCTCTCTTTATTCATTCATTTAATTTCTATATACCTATTTAGTTCCTATTATGGATTTATTCTCAGGTCTTATGACTATTTTCCATACATCATTTCTTGTAAATTGAATCAGTTTTTCTTGTATAGCAAGAACCCATGAATATTCAGTTGATGCTTCCTTTGGATTTTTAGGTACAATAGTTGGAATAAAAGCAATGCTACTCATTCTATTTAACTGATTTCTAATTTAACAACAGATTCAATATTTCCAAGTATATTTTCTAAAGGATGATCTTTCGAGTATTTAGTTCTTTTATTTGGATGTGAATTCTCTGAATTATTATTGTTTTCATTTTTTGCAATCTCATTTTACTAATTTCGTTTGGTTATCAATGTTTTCTTCTTTATCAATTTTTGGATTATAAACTTTAAAATTTTCTTCAAATGAGACATATAATGTCTCTCCAATAGTATTAGTTCTAGTATTGAAAATTCTATAAGCTTTACTTCTATTTGAATATCCAATAAAGATTCATTTATCTGATTTAGCATCAAATTTATCCAAATTATCTTTAGTATATAGAATAAAACATTTACTACCAAAAACTCTAAAATACGATAGGCTTTTTAATGTAAAATAATTCATAAGGCATTTTCTACTTCATTTTGTTGTGGTGTTCTTGAAAATGAAAAATTATGAGTTATACCTTTCTTATTATAGAAATTCCCAAAATTTTCATTTTTGAATTCTCCATCGTGATCACTCCGAATAGTTTTAATTTTACTAGACATTCGATTTTTAATTCATTTAACAAAAAATTTAAACATTTCACAAGCATCATGTTTAAGTTTTAAGAAAGTCGTCTAGGTAAACCTAGAATAATCATCTATGATTACAGATTCATATCTACTGTGATTTATAGATCGTATCTGTGAGGGATCAAAAATATCTAAGTGAAGAAGTTTAAGGGGTTGAGAGGGTGGAAATCATATCTTTTGATTTAAAAGAACTTTTTCTAAGTTTTCCTAATTGACATGCAACGCATAAATTAATGGCCTTAAAATTCATTTTAGGAAGACCTTTAACTAGATTATTCTTAGCAATTCCAGATATTAGCTTGAAATTCCAATGATCAAATCTTTTATGCCAAATCAAGTATCACTTGATTCAGCCAAAAGACATAAATTATCATTTGAGATTTTCGTATTAACATATAGATATTTTATTTCCTAATACCTTGAAAGATAGTGTTTGGCTCATTATCTTCAATGTGACATATATCCTTTACGAATTTAATTTTGAAACCCTTATCACACAATTGACTAATACTCAATAGATTATGCTTTAAATTCCTAACTAACAAAACTTGTTTACACAATTGACTAATACTCAACAGATTAGAATTACCGACATTGCCGATGCCAATCACATATCATTTAGACTTGTCTACAAAATTTATTGGTCCACCATCTTTGTAAATTATATCTTCCAAAATCTCTGAATTT